>CM059196.1:9343995-9943995 GCA_030323885.1 Branchipolynoe longqiensis | reverse complement strand
TGTCAGTGTTGCTGTGAGTGTAGGTGTGTATCTTGCTATCAGTGTTGGTGTGAGTGTGGCTGTGAGTGTGGCTGTGAGTGTGGCTGTGAGTGTAGGTGTGCATGTTGCTGTGAGTGTGGATGTGAGTGTGGTTGCGAGTGTATATGTGTATGTTGCTGTGAGTGTGGGTGTGTGGGTGGTTGTCAGTGTTGCTGTGAGTGTTGATGTTAGTGTGGCTGTGAGTGTGGTTGTGAGTACTGTTGTGAGTGTTGCTGTCAGTATAGCCGTGCATGATGTTGTGAGTGTGGCAATGAGTGTGGCAGTGAGTGTGGCTGTGAGTGTGGTTGTGAGTGTAGTTGTGAGTGTGGCTGTGAGTGTGGCTGTGAGTGTGGTTGTGAGTGTAGTTGTGAGTGTGGCAGTGAGTGTGGCTGTGAGTGTGGTTGTGAGTGTAGTTATGAGTGTGGCTGTGAGTGTGGCTGTGAGTGTGGTTGTGAGTGTGGTTGTGAGTGTGGCTGTGAGTGTGGCAGTGAGTGTGACTGTGACGCCTGCTGTCTACATGATCCAGGCAGTGCCTACATGATGCTGCATCATCATTCCGCCACTGAATGCTGAGCCATGAACATCATGTTGCGCACGGCTAAAAATAGCAACAGCCCCCATGCATAAGTGAACACTATTCTACACGCACAAGGTGTGTGTGCGCGAGGTTGGGGGAGGAGGAGCGGTGTGGGTGGGGGGAGTGCAGGGGGGAGGTGATATCTGTGTAAATTGCCCAGCAATATTGCTCAAATTGCCAGAATTTAAAACTCCACCAAGCAACCAATCAACGAGTTAAAGTCTATCAATTTCACATTGAGTGAGGTATTATGTCACTAACTAACATTCCTGGCGTTGAATCTTCCGCCAAACTTTGCAAATGCTTGTGCTTGATTTTATTTCTGTGTTTTATTCTTGTTGTTGTTCAGTGGGCATTCCCTGTTCCTTTATTCTGTCGCACACAGATACCAAAATCATAGCTAAAAGGCTTCTGACGATTTTCTTATTGCACCATTGTCTGTCAGTTTGATAGTCTGCTGCATTCTGATAGAAAGAATGACAGCCCATCTTCATGAAAGTCAACTCTATGTGGAGCCTATACCATCATCATCATCATGCTGTCGGTTGCAATGCGACAAAGACTGCTTTCATTACTTGACTGCCACTCTCCTCATTTCATGAAAGCTGCCTGCAAAAGTGTTGAAGTGCTGCTGGCTTTTGCAAGTTACCAGCGGCACATTCTCGGGGAGCAAATAGAGGATTCACACTGGCAAGAACATGTCCAGACAGGCGCACAACTATTTGTCCCTGTAGTGGCTGGTCGGGAGATGTTGGGAGTTCCATACATCAACTGCCCTTGATGCCTCCACAGTGACATGGTTTTCTGTCCAGGGTTTACTCCCTTAGCCTTCGGTTCTGTCAAGAACCTCTACCACAAGGCAGTGGTTTACAACTCTGCAGGGCAGGGACGTCAAACTTCCTTAGGTATTGCAATACCTGCATACCATCATGTAGCCTATATACACACACATATATATGTTGTATAATAATTATATGAGTATAATAACCCAGAATATCCCTCCTTTCCCTCATCATTTACCGCATAAGTATTGTACTTCTGCTTTCTCCTTTTTCATGTGAAAAAATCACTGATATAAATATCAACTGGTGTGAACATTGATCATTGAACTATTTTATTATTATAAATATTTTATTATCACTCACTCAGTTTCATGGACTGATGGAGTCTGTCCTAATCATCTACTGTTTAAGACTCCCAAACCTTAGCTGCTGTGGGGGCACCACCAGCCCTACACACTGTAACCGCCACTCACTATAAATTGTGTTTGTTGTGTACATATATATATATATATATATATATATATAGCTAGTATATACATATATGGGTATGAATCACAGGTATGAGGTTTATTATTATTAATATGATTGTCACTGTATAATATATTTAACGTCCAATAACGGACACATATCGATTAACTGCGGCCTGCTGGCCTATGGTGGCGCCACCACCGGCAGTTCTTGGTACTAATGTTCACTCGCTGTATCAATCACTTTGCTCCTCAAATATATATGAGGAGTTCAGGTGTGAAACCCTATCAACGCCAATCGACACATTTAGATAAATGTTGGAGTCAATCTTTAAACAGTTTCATTTTCAACATTTCTATATTTGTATTCATTGCTCGATAACCATTTCATCACAAGAAAAGTGGAATTAATGAAAATTAAATTTACCTTCAGGTACACATCTTGTATTTTACTTAAGTTTTTGGATTAGCGTGAACAGGGTTTTGTGCCTGAACTCTCCATATATATATTCCTCCACATGTGTTAAAATCAGGTCTTATTGAGGTACTCATTGTTGGAAGGTCCCTACATACCTCTCCACCCCCACCTCCTCCACCCCCTCCCAACCTCCCCCCCCCCCACACACGCGGGCAGTATTCGGGGACAGTTGGCACGCACCTGTCCCATCTCGCGAGATTCTCACATTTCTTTTATTAGTGCATGTATCATATATCAATGCGCAACTAGATTCAGCAATTGTTCAGAGAACCATTACACACAGTGTCAGTAGTGACTTCTTCACAGTCACGCACCCACACCTGCGCATGCGCACTCACACCTGTACATGTGCACCCATACCTGTACATGTACACCCACACCTGTACATGTGCACCCACACCTGCACATGTACACCCACACATGTACATGTACACCCACACATGCACATGTACACCCACACGTGTACATGCGCACCCACACATGTACATGTACACCAACACATACACATGTACACCCACACCTGTACATGTACACACACCTGTACATGTACACCCACACCTGTACATGTACACCCACCTTTGTACATGTACACCCACACCTGAGCATGCACGCTCACACCTGTACATGTACACCCACACCGGCATATGCACACTCACACCTGTGCATGTTCACCCACACATGTACATGTACACCCACACATGTACATGCTCACCCACACCTGTACATCTACACGCACACCTGAGCATGTACACCAACACCTGCATATGTTCACCCACACCTGTACATGTACACCCACACCTGAGCATGCGCACTCACACCCGCCCTCTGACGGCAGTGGGTAGAACTAACGGTCTGGGCAGCAATTCAATGTGCATAATGCTCTGTGAGTAGGTCCTATAGAGTTTCCCACCACAAACCCACCCTCTGACGGCAGTGGGTAGAACTAACGGTCTGGGCAGCAATTCAATGTATGTAATGCTCTGTGAGTAGGTCCTATAGAGTTTCCCACCACAAACCCGCCCTCTGACGGCAGTGGGTAGAACTAACGGTCTAGGCAGCAATTCAATGTACATTATGTAAATATAAATAAGTGTTGAAAGTTCATACAATATTCCTGCATATCAGTAAGTTACCTGTGGGATCTCCATTATCATGGTGCTGCCACCTGTAGGATCACATCCTCATTAACCCCAGTTCCCGCCAGGTGGCATCAGCGAAGCCATTTCCATTCAGCACCATTTATGACAGTTTCTCATTTCGTCTTGCGCCGTTCGTTCTTCGAGATTCCACAGCCAGGGAAGGTTGGCGTCATTCTCGGGACTTAAGAAAGTGTTGGTAATTGCATTCGTTTAAATCGTATAAGTTTGAGTAAGAATGCGTAACGGGTTGTCTGTCTTCTCCTTCCTAGTTGGTGATTTATTAGAGAAAAGATTCACCCCATACGTACAGTATGGTAGTCTAAATATGGTCGAAAACAGTTTTAGAAGTAGAATTCCTGGTCCCAGTATCAGATGGCTACAGATACTGGCACTTATTTGGTGAACTGAGAGAGAATGCAAAAAGACAAAAGGGCAGTGATAGAATGCCGTCGATTTTACTTTTCAAGTGCTTTAAAGTATATACTTTATTATATTTTTCAAATCATTGGTAGCAGATAAATAGGAAGATTTATGTGAAGAATATATTATGCTTCTTAAATTAAGAATTTATCAGCTCAGTTCATTTCCCCAGCATGTCGAAATTCTTCGCCAGCTTTTACATCAGCTTGTTTTTCACCCCTTGACTGGAAGTTTGGTGTGAATCTTTTCTCTAGTGATTTATCGACGAGAAGGGAGATCAGTCCACATTATCATCATGTCTTGTACTTATGTGGAATGAACAGCCAGCCTGATTGATGGGTGGACACGTCTGGCATTCATGACATGACCTTCGCAACAAATGCTGAAGTATTCACCGCAAGGGAGATTCCCCCAAGGCTTTCCCGTAGGGTCAAGTGGGGATTCCCCAAGTTGGGGATTTCCCTCCTCAAGGGGATCCCTGTATATTCACTATTCTATTTTTATTGTTTCTAAAATCGTTCGCCATTCTTCTCCTTCATAATGGGTGATTCATCGATGGGCAGGGAGAACAATCTATATTAACATAATCTCTTATACTTAGGTCAAATAACAAAAAAAGTTGGTGATCCTCCTTTTGATCACACAGGGAGGGTGGTTTTTATTTACATATATATATTTTCTTTATGTATTAAAAGAAAAGAAAATTGGACCACCCTCGACTGATAAAAGGATTACCTGTCATTCATGTACACATCGCAATGTTTTCAGTCAAACAATGAACACTGTATTCTCATTTCCAAATTTAAAGTTGAATAGGCCGACGCATTTTTAACAGTTTACCTTCTTTTAAAAAAAAATCAGGGGTGGCGATCACCAATTTATACTTTCTATTTGGCCTTATCTAGAATGGAGAATCAATCTGATAACCTGATGGGAGGTTGCGTACCGTCTTCCATTCAGAGTATCACCATGGCAACAAACATTGACACATTTCCCGAAAGGGGGATTCCCCTAAGACCATCAGTACTGCGCGGGTGAGGGTTCCCCAATTGGGGTATTTCGCTCATCAAGGGGATCCCTGTATATGGATAGTTCTATTTTTGTTCTAAAAGCAGCTACCCACACATATCCAACATGCCACCACACATTCCGAGCACAAATTGGACTCATCAGTCATCGACGAGTTCACGACAAATGATGAGTTGCTGTCATCGTCACCAGGATGGACATCCAAGAGTGGGAGTTGTAATTGCATTTGAAGTGTAAGACCCTAGCTAATAGTAATGACAAGTACAACCAGTATGACCAATAGCAAGCACCCAAACTGGTCTAGGAACACCTATACACACTATATATACATTCTGGAACAACAACAGTCATCTTGTCCATAGAGAAGCACACTCACACACCATTCTGTACACACCCACCCCTACACACCTACACCTACACACCCACACCTACACACACCATCACATACCCCTACCCACCCACACCTACACACCCATATGCCCAGCCCATCACCCACCCCATCACACACCCATACACACCCCCTTACATCCACCCTACACCCACCCCATCACACACCCATACACACACCCCTACACCCACCCTACACCCACCCCATCACACACCCATACACACACCCCTACACCCACCCCATCACCCACTCCATCACACCCACCCCTACACCCACCCCTACACATACCCCTACACACCTACACCTAAACATACCCCTACACACCCGCTCTTACACCTACTCCGACACCCATCCCTACACACCCCTACACCCACTGCTACACCAACCTAATTAAAGACCCACCCCTACACACCCACCCTAGACCTACCCCTACACCCATCCGTACACACCACTACACCCCTTGCTACACACCACTACACCCACTGCTACATACCCACTATTACACCTCCCGCTACACACACCTTTACATCCACCCATTCACACCCAATCCTGCACCCACCCCTACAAACCCACCCCTACACCTACCCCTACACACACACAACCTCTACAAATCCACCCCTACACCCAGTTCTACACACCTACCCACCATCACACCCACCCATACACACCCATCCCTAAAACCACCCTACACACCTATCCCTCATCCACCCATAGAAACACCCCTACACATACCTACACACCAATCCCTACACACACCCCTACACACTCACCCCTACACCGACCCCTACACCCACACCTACACGCATCCCTACACCCAACCTTACATCCACCCCTACATACCGACCCTATCACCTACCCCATCACCCACCGCTACACCCACCCCTGCACACCTCTACACACACCCCTACACCCACCCCTACACACCTCTATACACCCACCCCTACACCCACCGCTACACACCCCTACACCCACCCCTACACCCACCCCTACACCCACCCCTACACCCACCCCTACACCCACCCCTACACCCACCCCTACACACAGCCCTACACGCACCCCTACACCCACTCCTACACCCACCCCTTCCCCCAACCTTACACCCACCCCTACACACACCCCTACACTCACCCCTACAGACTCACCCCATCACCCACCCATACACCCACCTCTACACCCAGCCCTACACCCACCCCTACACACACCCCTACACTCACCCCTACAGACTCACCCCATCACCCACCCATACACCCACCTCTACACCCAGCCCTACACCCACCCCGACACACAGCCCTACACGCTCCCTACACCCACCCCTACACTCACCCCTACCCCCAACCTTACACCCACCCCTACATACACCCCTATACACCCCTACACACCTCTACACCCACCCCTACACACAAACCCCTACACACCCCTAGACCCACCCCTACACACATCCCATCACACACCCCTACACACCCACCCCTACACACACCCCTACACATCCACCCCTACACCCACCCCTACACACACCCCTACACACCCCTACACACCCCTACACACCCACCCCTACAACCACCCCTACACATCCACCCCTACAAAACCACCCCTACACACACCCCTACACACATCGAAGCCCCCAAATTGAACGCGGCTGCAGTGGGTGCGGTGCCATTTGGCAGCTGCAAAAAGGACTGCAGCAGTTGGTGGCAGTTCACTTAGACAATGACAAACTCTCAGTGCCAAGGGAGAGGGAGGCCGAGGAACACCAAACTAACAATGCCGTACAATTCTAATCAGCGGAACACCCAGTGCCCGAACTGACACCGGCCCGGGCTCAGCTTCACAGTACCGGTGTCACGAAATACAGTCGTCCCCTCAACATTAACCCCCTCCCACCCTGGCGAATCTATTTAGATATAACCCGGCCCCCTCCCCCCTTTGAATTAAAATCGTCTCAACCCACACACTTCAGTTTCAAATATATATATATAGACAACAATAGAAAAAAAAGACCCACCCCGAATAAGTTGAGCGTCCGTCTCCCGTTGTTGGTAGATCGTGGGATTCGAACCCACACGTTCGAACCCTGGTCGAGTCAAACCGATGACTTAAAAGTTGAAACTTGTCGCTTCCTAGCCAGGTGCTTGGCATTGATAGGATAGGGCAAGGACTGGTTGGATCAGTGTCATGATAATGTGACTGAGGGTGATATCAGGTGCCGGCAGCCTGGTCTCCCAGTGGGATAGCACTATGAAGTCACCATAAGTGTGCACTGTCACAAGACGGTACCCATCCTGATATGACCTTAGCCGTTGCCAGGACGTAAAACTCCAACAATCAATTAACCGATGGATCGTTTCGGGTAGTTCTAGAGGGATCCATAATCCCAGGCTGACAGTGACGGTAGGGGAGGTGTGTGTGTGTGGGTGTGTTGCATGTTATATATATGTTAAACATATGAATATATATGTTATATGTATGTTATATATATGTTATATATATGTTATATATATATGTTATATATATGCTATATATGATATATATGTTATATGTATATTATATATATGCTCTATATATGTTATATATATGTTATATATGTTATATATGGTATATATATGTCATATATGGTGTATATATACGTTATATGTATGTTATATATACGTTATATATATGTTATGTAAATGATATATATGTTATATATATATATATATGTTATATATATGTTATATATGTGTTATATATATGGTATATATGTTATATATGGTATATCAATCAATCAATGGGTGCCGTCTTCTCGAAGAAGGTTGGCTGCAATGGACCTCCATCTCTTCCTGTCATTCGTTCCTCTCATGCATTCCGCATAGCTCATCGCTGTCCACTCAGTGATGTTGTCCATCCATGTTGTTCTCCTTCTCCCTCTTGGTCTTTTCCCTTCTATCTTCCCTTCCAGTATTCTTCTCTGTGATTCCTGGTGTCGTATCATGTGGCCAAAGTATTTAATTTTTCTGTTTTTGATCGTTTGTATTATCTGTCTCTTTATTTTCATTCTTGTTAGGACCTCCACGTTGCTTATCATTGCTCTCCATGGAATTTGTAACATTCTTCTGTATTGCCACATTTCAAATGCCTCAAGCTTTGTTGTTATTGCTTTCTTCAAAGTCCATGTCTCGCAGCAATATAAAAGTGTAGACCACACATAGCATTTTAGCAGTCGGAGTCTTGTTTTTATATTTATGTCTCTAGATGTTAGTACTTTCTGCATCTTTAGAAATGTTGTTTTGGCAATGTTTATTCTCCGTTTAATCTCTCTTTCACATCCGCCATCACTAGTTATTAAATGGCCCAGACACACAAATGACTCTACCTGCTCCAAGATTACACCATTAACTTTTATCTCTGCTCTTGGTTTGTATTCCTTTCTGCTGACAACCATGGATTTTGTCTTCTTTAAATTCATTTTGAGGCCACATTTCTCACATTTTTCTTTTACTTCATCCACTATATCTCGTAGTCGATTTGACGTTAAGGCTAGCAGTGCTGTATCGTCTGCGTATCTTGTGTTATTGATATTTCTACCTCCAACATTTATTCCTATGATGTCATCTATTTCTCTGAAAATCATTTCCGTATAAATGTTGAAAAGACTAGGTGATAGAACACATCCTTGTCGCACTCCACATTTGATCTTCACTTCTGGTGTCAATGAGTCTCTAAATCTTACAGCAGCATACTGTTCCCAGTAGAGGTTGGCCACAAGCCGAATGTCCTTACCGTCTAGACCAATTTTTTTTAGAGCTTCTATGAGTTTCTTATGATGTACTTTGTCAAATAACATATGTATATATCCTATATATAACATATGTATATATCCTTATCTACTTCTAGGTGTCTCTCAATTATTGTTCTCATGTTAACAATGGCTTCCCTTGTTCCACTGTTTGGTCTGAATCCAAATTGCTCTTCTGATACCTCTTGAATAATTTTTGTTTTAATCCTTTCTAGTAGTATTTTGAGTAAAGTTTTAATAACATGGCTCATATATATATGTTATATTTATGTTTTAGATATGATACATATGTGATATATAATGTATTATGTGAGTATAAATGGGCGGAGCATCTATTCTATATGGTTTTATTGAATTTGTTATTGGTTTGATATTTATATCGACGTATTGTTTATTGTGCTATTTGCTGCGGGCTGGTTCCCGCTGCGCCGGGCTGGCGCCACCACCGCTTAGGCAGACGCCAGCCAGAGGATGTCAGTATCACATGAGCGCTCAAATTGAATTTTGTTTTTTATATGTTATATATATGTGCATATGTGTTATATACACGATATATGTGACGTATGATGTATTAGGCGAGTATCTAAATATGGAAGGGCATATTACTTATTATTATAGTTATACTCCGTAAGACACAACACTATGCCGATGGCGCCACCTGGGGCCCACCTCACCTCAACTGGATGGTGACCAGTGTCAGTCGCACTAGAGGAGTGGTACCCTTTATATTATATACACACCCCTTATATATATTCTTCCGAGCAAGGGGAGGCTAAGCCCCGGGCAGGAGGCGGCGCAGTGCATGATGGGGGGTCCCACCCCCCCACCACCCTCCAGTCGGACAGGGGGTGTGTGGCAGACACTACAGACATTATTACACGTGATAAAGGGTTCATCACTATCCATATATATATTTATATATATATATATACATATATATGGATAGTGTCATGGGGGTGATGAAAATGGGAAATATTGTGCCTAGAGCGGGACTCGAACCCACATCTCTTTGCACTCCGGGCCAGTGTGCTAACCATTACACCACCTAGGCTCCCTGATATCAACACAATCCTCACGCCTACCTGTCTATGTGGTTACTTGCCTGAGAGGTCAGTGCAGACCACTACACTCGTCCCCCTGGAATTGTAAGTCTTGTAATGCTTACAATTACATACATACAGGCAATGCACTAACACATACATACACAGGGTAGGTTCAACAACCATACAGCGCAAAGCTTGTACAGGATCCTGATCACGGCAACCAGTGTCATGGGGGTGATGAAAATGGGAAATACTGCGCCTAGAGCGGGACCTCGAACCCACATCTCTTTGCATTCCGGGCCAGTGTGCTAACCATTACACCACCTAGGCTCCCTGATATCAATACACTCCCCACGACTACCTGTCTATGTGGTTACTTGCCTGAGAGGTCAGTGCAGACCACTACACTGACTAATAAACTCTTTATCGCGTGTAATAAGCTCTGTAGAGGCCTCCACCCATGGGTTGGGTGGGGGGTGGGTCTGGCTGCTCAACCCCCCCCCCCCCTTCCTTGGGGTGGGGTTCCCCACTCGCGTGGTATATATATATATATATATATATATGCTGCGTCAATCACTCAGGTAAACAGCAACATAGATATATAGGTGTAAATATGGGCCGTAATCGATTAACATGACCCGAGTCGTCAGAATTTCAAATCGAACACTGCGAGTAGAGTCGACAAATACACGTGCCGTGTGCAAAACGATCTGACCCAAGTAACCCACCTCCTAGCTGGGGTTGGCTACAAGCGATGACGTCACATTTGTGCTGGTTTCGTCCTGCAGGATAAGAGCTACTGTATCAGTCATATATGTTTTTTTTTAAAGAATAACTTAGATTAATGAAATGGAAATATAGCTAAACTAGGCCATCATAAAATACTTTAAATCCTATTTTGCTGTAGTTTTATCGGTTATTAAAAAATTAGAAAAAATTGTCCACCCGAGTGCGGAGAAGCGTATTCGATTATTCGAACCGAGTTTGTAGGATGTGCGCATGCGCCAATAAGTGGCTTGGGTGAACTGAGTTGATTAATCGATTACGCCCATGGTGATTGCATCAGCGAGCCTAGATTATCTAACAGCTAAGATACGACCCCAGAATGCTAAAATCTCTGGGTTCCAATGCTGCTCAAATCGCCACGTTTCCCATTTGTAAAAGCACCCACCCTGACAGTGACACTGCTCCAATACTTATTTGGATGTGTATATATGTATGCGTCAAAGCATATATTTTCTTTGTGGACTTAACATGCCAGAAGGGCAGATACATTTATATATATAGAATTAATATTTATACGTTATATACCCGGTTAAATACCATACACAAATCGCCACAAAGGTATTGCACGTTGGATTCCTCTGGTTATTTATACCCTTTGGATGAGGTTAATGATTCAAACAAATTAAAATGGGGTGGCCTAGTAAGATCTATAAAAACACGTGGCATTATTATTTATCTTCGGAATTTATCTCTAATACATCCCATAATAATTATAGTCGAGTACTAGAGAGTAGAGTTACCTGAGAATAATCCGCAGACAGCACGCATTCAAGCATGCTGGAATTATCTTAGTGCAGCTGATATGACTTTAGATGTTGCTAGAATGTAAAACAACACCAACCTTTAGTTCATGAATCACTGCAGCATGTCACGTTTATTGCCTTACCGCCTAGAATTATCCAAGGTCATATCGAGGATGGGCATCAACGTGTGAGAGTGTGCACTCATGGTGACTTTATAGTGCTGCCCCACTAGGAGATCTGGCCGCCGGCACCATGACCTGATATCCCACTCACTCACATTATCCGGATATTGAGCCAACCAGTCCTTTCCATATCAGAGTAATGTCGAGCATCAGACTAGGTAGATAAAAGATTCACCCGGTACTTGTAGTACACGGGTGAACGACAACGTAGTGTAAATACGGGCCAAAATAGCTTTAGTATGGGACAGGAACTAGAAACTGTGGTTCCAGAATCAAATGGCTACATATATAGGCACATAGTTGGTGAAATGGGAGAGAATGCAAAAATACAAGATGGCAGCCATAGAACGCTGTTGATTTCACTTTTAAATCTAGGGCTGGTATTCACCCATGTACTGCGAGTACTGGGTTAATCCTTTATCTACAGACTAGGTAGCAACCAGTATCAATTTTGCAAGTCATTGGTTTGACTGGGCCGGGAATCGAACTCCGGACCTTCTGCTAGGGAAGCTGGCGCTCTATCGATTCGGCCACCGGATCAGGTGCAGTGTTTCGGGAGATGTTTCGGAACTTATTATTTAAAACAGCAACCTAAATGCCGTATTCCAACAATTTCAAACACAATATTAGCTCATCAGTCGGGATGGCCGAATGAGTCGATCATCCGATTTCCATTTTGGCAGATCGTGTGATTCGAACGGTGGTCGAGTCAAACCAATGACTTAAATATTGATACTTGTCACTTCCTAGCCTGACACTCAGCATTATTAGGATAGGGCAAAGACTGGTTGGCTCAATGTGAGGATAATGTGACTGGGTGGGATATCAAGTCATGTTATTGGCGGCCTGGTCTCCCAGTGGGGCAGGACTATAAATTCACCATGAGTGGGCACTGTCACAAGTCGGTACCCGTCCTTATATGACATTTGATGTTACCAGGACGTGAAACTCCAACAACCTGGAGAAGGAATATTATATATGAAAGATATTTTAAAAGCTCTGAATTGTCGATGTTGGTTGCAACATGGGTAATTGAACAAGGTGGAGTCGGATACTTATTCAAATGGCCGCTGGCGCCACCTATAATCGAACCTTAACATTAAATGCGTATATCGACCATGCCTAGCGGGTCTTTTGGATCTACGCTGAGTATCCACGCAGAGGTGGCGGACACACATATGTAAATTAGATATGATGTCTAGAAAATTGCTACAAAGTTACAAAAGTGTACTTAGTCATGACGTTTCACAGCGACTAAGCTACTATATAAAGCGAGCAAAAACTTGATATCGGCCACTATGACCTGGGCGTGGACGGCGACGGACAATTTACTCTCCCATCCCACCCACCCCACAATAAGAGACTAGAACTATAGGATTAAAGCATCTCGGGGCCTTCTCTCATTATACTCACACATGTACAATTACCATTCTAGTGCATTAAAAAGTCCAAATATATACCATTCATCCTAGTTTGCGTTGTTCAATTATGACCGATTCATTCATCATTTGTCTCTATTATTGTCATACATGCTCTTTTGGTTCTTCCCACTCATACGTCACAACATGGTGGTTTGTCACGTGACCCTGACTTTTTACCTATGGCGTCCCCATCGGGGTGGGCCGAGTCCTCATAGGTAGGCCATGGCGACATGCCGGTATCTGAAGAAAATCATCTCATTATTGTAACGTCACTGTTCCTAATTGAAGAGTCACAGTGACACGTATAATTCAACCGCCACTGAGTCGGGGTTTGATTACCTAGGCACAACCTGAGCATTGCCCAACATGCTTTTGGAGATGCAGTCGCCGTGCCCGGTATAAAGAAAATGATATTACATGAAATTCAAACCTATGATTAAAAAAATAGGCACGCATAACAAACAATGCCCTATGAACAATTTCTTTTCTTTTCTTTTGACGGTAAGGCCAAATATAACAAAATTGGTGATCGTCCCTGCCCGTGCCTGAACAATCGTCCGCCCCTGAATTATTTTAATTTTGGTAAAAACTGGTAAAAAAAATGAGTCGGGCTAGCAGCACTTCATCTTTTGTATCAATTTTTAAGTCATCAGTTTGACTCGACCAGTGTTCAAACCCAGATGTTTGAATCCCACGACCTACCAGAACAGGAAGCGGATGCTCAACTCATTTAGCCATCGTGTCTGGTTACCTATCACGTCTACTTCCAAAATGAAAAAATAGAAATAAAAACCGCCTGCCCGACCCGTACCAATTTTTTTTTTCTTTGGCCTAACATAGACTAAAATATTGCAATAATGATGCATTGGTTAGGGACTGCAAATGTTCTATTTGTGAAACAGGTATACATGGCCAGGTGCATAGATTTGTTTATGTAGTTGCTGGTGGTGTTTGATTGATCGGTAAATAGACATTGTGGTGCTAGTAAGATAGTGTGTAAGGGGCACTCAGAGCCCTACACACTACCCCGTCCCCCCTCTGCTAGTCAGGATCACCACACACATGCTCAAGGCAGGTGGTGGCCAGCGGAGCCACACAGCTTGGTGGTGTTGGGCAGATCACTATAACCATGGGGCCTAGGAATGCTTGTTTCTCATTGGCGGAGCTAGAAATGCTTGTTTCTCATTGGGAGAATGCGGTGGTGTGATACACTGTACTGGATCCATGTACCATATAAATAATATACCTGAGGGCTTGACTCTCTCTCTTCTTTCACCCTTTATACTATTTCTTTCTCTTTGCCTGTATTGATTTCACTATAGCCTGCCTACACAACCACATATTCGAGCCATGGACTTTACAATAGTACTACCTGTCGCTGTTCTTGGAGCTGGCAGCCAGGTCACCATTTAATTGGACTGTCAGGTCCTTGGGCATGGTGAGATGGTATAATATCTGGGTGTCTCCAGGGAAGGGAGCTGTGATTATGTAGCCAGGGCATGACAGACAGATGAGAACCTTATAACTCACCTGTCGTGTTTCTATCAGGAGGTGTATCATGCCAGTAGACAACAATGAGCAATGGTTGCATCTACTGGATGAGCACAGCCTGTAAATTTATGTTGATGTCAACACTGTGAGATCTAGTTTGCAACTGTCTTTATTTAGAACGTTCTGTGATGGCATCACCCTGCACCACACTGGGGGTGTTCGGACAACAACACAACTGGAACACACATACATTACATCTCCCTTTCAATGGAACAGAGGAACACAATTCAATCATACCATGATGCACAATGACCCTTTACATTTATCCTTTTAAATATTTGTTTAATGCATACATATATTGAGTGTACTATATAGTCAAAAAACATTTATATTTTCAAAGAACTTAACAATTAATGTTAACATTTGGTATATACCACATGAGACTATCACAATAATCAATATTGTATTTTATTAACAACATTTCCCAAAATGTTCAAATTAATAATAACGCTTAATTATAACAATTTCATCAGTGAACATTTATTCATAAGTATTGAGTCTATATTTATTTGATAAGATCTATGACATGTAAGACAACTTAAACAAAGCATTTATAAAAACAAACAAAATGCATACTCAGTTACCTTCATGTGTCGTTTCTTACATTTGAATGTGTTGTGTCTATTCTTTGTTTGACCTTAACTATGTGTTGTTATTATTGTACTGCTTTTCTAGCATCTCACTGGCTTACTTATAGCAATTTCACCGGTGAACATGTTGTTCATAAGTATTGAGTCAATATTTATTTGAGAACATCTATGACATGTAAGACAAGTTTAACAAAGCATTTATAAAAACAAACAAAATGCATACTCAGTTAGCTTCATGTGTCGCTTCTTTATATTTGTATGTGTTGTGTAAATTCTTTGTTTGGACTTAAATGTGTGATGTTATTGTAGCGTCTCACTTGCTTGACTGTCAAATGTCTGTTTCCAGAATTACAAATCGAGCAAGATATATCAGTATTATTCAGTCTGCAACAATTATTTCATACACAATTCTATATGGTCACCGTATCCAACCGTATGGCAGCTGCACAGTTTTGTAGCACTCTGACAAAACAAAACATCAAGATGTTGGCAACATTTTAAAAGTTGCACAATCTAGTGTAGCCATAACGTTCATGAATCCAAATGTCACAATCAATATCCTATATTTTGGTTTGTATTCTTTTATATATATATTGTTTAATATTTGTTTAATATTATTTATTAGCAATATGTTTAAGTTCTGTTGTGTTAATTCACTAAGGCGGGCAGAGCAGTTCCATACAGTGGTTTTTATATTTTTCGTTATGAGGTTGTTACATGTCGGATATAGGTGTTTGAGTCTGTATCTGGGTGCTAGTCCGTGTGGTGGTTCGTTCGTCCCTCGGGGCTTTGGATCCCAGTGATGGTATGTGGGACCGGATTCGAGCCCTTAACGCTTCCCGTTGTTGTTCATCTTGAGGTGTGGGTGGGTGGGTGAAGTTAGGGTTGGAGTTGTCTGGTCAGCGCCTGGAGGAGTTGTGTGGCCGTCGAGGCGGTTCGGATTTGAACTGGCCACGTGTTGTTTTTGGCAGGAGGGAGGTCGCGTCCTCCTCCTGTAACCGGGGGGAGGGGTTCCACCATTGACGCTAGGTGGCGCCAGCAATGCCGGGGGTATGGGTGTTCTTTTTCCTTGGAGGGAAGTGGAATCGGGTCATGCCAGTCGTGCTGGTCCTGTCCCCGCCCCGCGAATTAGCCATGTTACGTTAACATGCATAATTCATATTTTTACTGTGAGTTTTGACTCGCAGAGGTTGTTGCTAATGTTCAAATCAGTAGGGCTAACCATTTATAAATTGGTATGTCAGTGTATTCAACAACTACAAATATATGTATCATTTGTAATATATATATTCTTTTGTATGCCGTTTGTTCAGCATTAGAATGTTGTGTACCAATATGACTTTCACCTGAATATAATACATATATGAATGTATATAGTTTAATATTTCCATCGTTAATATTAATAGCTAGTCCATATCAATATTAAATGATGGAGTCATATATCAATGATTTTGTGACATTCTTAAATTATAAGGATGTGCATTAGTGATTTATACACGCTATAGTAGTAGCATTATATTTGATGTATCATTAGTATGGTTTGATAATTGCTTTCATTGGAGTATGCAGCTTTAACAAAGCATACTACTAACTGCTACTTTGTTACATTTAGTGACTTGATCTACATTCTTTCGTGACGTGGCCTAGGGCTGCCTTGGGGGTGTTCGGATAGCAGCATACATTACTTTGACAATATTGGGAAACATTTTACTATTCGATTATGATGTAACTCATTAGTCGTAGCAGAGTATACAGCCATTCTGATAGATTTCTTTTTCTATATAGGGCCGAAGGGTCTGATATGCTAGCTATTCACTTCATAGGTGGTTAGTTTTTTTAATTGGTTGTTGTTGTGAAACTAGTTGAGCTTGCATGTGTTCTACATATACACCTCTAGTTGTTCCGTTCATCTTACGTATGTAAACGTATATGCTACATGTCATATAATACATATTTAGTTGTATTTTTTTAATCAACAAAAATAATTAACAACTAGTCCATATCAATTATGATTGAATTGTATATCAATGTCTGTTTGACACTGCCAACTTATTAAGGCCTGCTGATTTATACTGATAGACAGACACACAATAATTACAATACATTTTGTCACAACTACATTTATATAATTGTTTCTTTACCTTGTCTTATGTCACATCTCATCATATGTTTCATATGCCTGGCGTCCGGTGCTTGCTTCCCGGCACTCCGTGTTTACTTCTCGTTACCTTGCCTGTTGCTTAGCTTGCCTGACATTCTGTGCGTCTTCATTATGGCCATTTTCAATACAGCCATTCGTCTCTGTTGAGGATCTGTGCATCTGTGCTTCTTGCTATTTGTGCATCTGTTTATGTGCCTCTAGGCATCTGTGCATCCGTGTGCCAACTTTTCAAGCATCTGTGCATTTGTGTCACTTGTCAGTTTAATGTCACTTCTGCTTCTGTTGGTGCCCGGGGAGTTGCTGCCTGATGCACCACAGCTACTTCAAGTACTTGTTACATTGTCTCTGTTTGTTACCAGGGTGTTGATGTCTGGTACACTAAACTTGCAGTACATGTCGGTTGGTGCCCGGGGTGCTGATGCCCGGTATCTATCAGAAGCAATGGGCCTGAAAGCACCGTTGCCTCCACATCTAACACCATGTAAATGTGTGTTGATGTCGACACTGTGAGATCTAGTTTGTAACTGTCTTTATTTAGAACGTTCTGGGATGACATCAACCCTGACCACACTGGGGGTGTTCGCACAACAACACAACTGAAACACACATACATTACACAGCCAAGCGGTACTTCCTCCTTGCACAACAGTATATGTTTGCTTATTTATTGTTGATTTACGCCCTAGTATCATCTAAGGTCATATCAGGGCAGTTACCGACATGTGACAGTGATGTCTTTGGGAGTCTGCGGCTTCAGATAGATGTAAGCCTTGTAAACAATGCGAGACCAGTCTCTGGTGTGGTGATAGCGCCTCTCACTACCATCTTTGTGTGTGTCCGCTAACTCGGCACTGCCCTCCACACTGTCTGTCTGTGTGTCCACTACCTCGGCAGTACTCTCCACACTGATTATCTGTATAGTGCTGTCCCACTCGCAACTCAGGCTGCCAACACCATGACTTTATATCCTACACAGTCACATTATCCTGACTCTATGTTGACCAGTCCTTGTCATATCCTAGTAATGCCGAGCACCAGGATAGGTGGTGACATGTTGGTATCACATTCTGATTCATCTATAAACATGAGCATTAGGACAATGACACTTCAATTCCTTTACACACAACCATTTTGAGAACTAACATCTAATTCCGGTATTCACATGAGCATTAGGACAATGCTCCTCTCATTCATCTATACACACAAGCATTAGGCCAATGCTGCGCTCATTCATCTATACCCACAACCATTAGGACAATGCTCCTCTCATTTATCTATACACACAAGCATTAGGACAATGATCCTCTCATTCGTCTATACACACAACCATTAGGACAATGCTGCTCTCATTCATCTATACACACAAGCGTTAGGACACTGCTCCTCTCATTTATCTATACACACAAGTATTAGGACAATGCTCCTCTCATTCATCTATACACACAAGCATTAGGACAATGCTCCTCTCATTCATCTATACAAATGGCTATTAAGACAATGCTCCCCTCATGTATCTATACACACAAGTATTAGGAGAATGCTCCTCTCATTTATCTATAGACACGGCCATTAGGACAATGCTCCTCTAATTCATCTATACACAGAATCATTAAGACAATGCTCCCCTCATGTATCTATACCCACGAGGATTAGGACAATGCTCCTCTCATTCATCTAATCACAGAAGCATTATGGCAATGCTCCTCTACTTCAGCAGTACACACAAGCATTAGGACACAGCTCCTCTCATTCATCTATACACACAAGCATTAGGACAATGTTCCTCTCAGTCCTGCATACACATGAGCATTAGGACAATTCCCCTCTTATTCCTCTATACACACAAGCATTAGAACAACACTCCTCTCATTCCTGTATACACATGAGCCTTAGGACAATGCTCCTCTAATTAATTTATACACACGAGCATTAGGATAATGGTCCTTTCATTCATCTATACACATGAACATTAGGACAATGCTCCTCTCATTCATTTATACACACAATCATTATGACAGCACCCCTCTCATTTATGTATATGCACAATCATTAGGACAGCAACCCTCTCATTCACGTATACACACAAGCATTAGGAAAACAAATCTCTCATTCATGTATACACACAAGCATTAGGACAGCAACCCTCTCATTCATGTACATGCACAATCATTAGGACAGCAACCCTCTCATTCATGTATACACACAAGCATTAGGACAGCAACCCTCTCATTCATGTATACACACAAGCATTAGGACAGCAATCCTCTCATTCATGTATACACACAAACATTAGGACAGCAACCCTCTCATTCATGTATACACACAAGCATTAGGACAACAACCCTCTCATTCATGTATATGCACAAGCATTAGGACAACAACCCTCTCATTCATCTATACACACAAGCATTAGGACAACAACCCTCTCATTCATCTATACACACAAGCATTAGGACAATGTTCCTCTCACTCCTGTATACACATGACCCTTAGGACAATGCTCCTCTAATTGATCTATACACACGAGCATTAGAATAATGCTCCTCTCATTCATCTATACACATGAGCATTAAGACAATGCCCCTGTCAATCATCTATACACACAAGCATTAAGACAATGCTCCTCTCATTCATCTATACACACACTCTTCTCATTCATCTATACACACGGCCATTAGGGCAATACTCTTTTCATTCATCTATAAACACGCCCATTAGGACAATCATATGCGCTCCCTCTCATTCAGTCACACTTATACTCACACACAAGCATTAGGACAACAACCCTCTCTTCAGTATGCCCATGTGTACACAAAGCATTAGGCAACACCTCTCATTCATTAAGCACAACATAGGACACAACCTCTCATTCATGTATGCACAGCATTAGGACAGCAACCTCACATATGTATCACACAAGTATTAGGACAGCAACCCTCTCATTTATATATACACAAGCATTGGACACAACCTCTGCACAAGTTAGGCACAATCATTAGGACACAACCCTCATTCTGTATAGCCAAGCATTAGGACAGCAACCTCACATTCATGTATACACACAAGCATTAGGACAGCAATGCTCTCATTCATGTATACACACAAGCATTAGGACAGCAATGCTCTCATTCATGTATATGCACATGCATTAGGACAACAAAAACTCTCATTTATCTATACACACAAGCATTAGGACAACAACCCTCTCATTCATGTATACACACAAGCATTAGGACAACAACCCTGTCATTCATATATATATGCACAAGCATTAGGACAAAAGCACACCAAAACTCTTGACCCCATAGCGTTATCCTGTAACAGGCTCCATTAAATTGCCTCAGCATTCCCTTCTATGTGGCACCAACTGCTTAATAAGTGCATCAGTATTGACATCAGCGATATATAATCAAATCTAGATAATTGTTTCGGTTTTGAAAAATTTGATGTTTTCATCGGACTATGCAGGTTTAATTGAGCACTCTCACAAGCAGCAACCATTCTAAAGCGCTAACAAATAAAACCATGATTATACAGATTTATAACGTCATTAATACAAACACTGACGTATAGACAAAGATGATTTACCAGAAAACGCTACCCGTCACAGATGAGTCTTGAGTACATGTTACAGCGTTTCAAGAGATGCTCCAGTTCTCACCTCCTTCATAAAATCAGGCCAAGTACACCCTCATTCCGCTTTCAACACTCACCAGCCAAAGAACCCACTCCTTCTCTGCACACATCAATCTGCACAAGTACACTCCATCCCCTTGTACAATTTTCCGATATTTGAGATATGGGCTATGGAGAACTACTCTATAATAAATTGCAAATGGTCTATATAATGGTAGATGGTATGTAAAACCAAAGGCATATAAGGTATATGTGGAGTTGGTGATCCATTACTAATTAAAGATAGAAATTGTATATCAATATAGATAGTGAGAGAGGGTCACTTCTTGACCTGAGAGAGGGTCACTTCTTGACAGGTCAGAGAGTCTTTGGAACTCTCCTCACATACCCCCTCCCGTCCAAGTGGTATTTATGGATCACTGCACACCAGACACAACAGGGCACTGTAGCCAGACCTAACCATGCCTTGGTTACAAGGATATTGAACCTGCATTGGTGGATGGAGGAATGCCTGTTAGTGATTGGAAGACGGGATCATGTGATCACCATCATCTTGTTTCCTGAAACTATATATACAATAAATGAAGGAGTCTCACTCTCTTACCTTTCACTCTATATCTACTTTCCTTCCTTGCCTGTAGTAATTTCCTATTATCCTATCTACACCACTCACACTGCCAGCCGTCGACTGGCAATCTTTGTTTGAGTTGGCAGAAACATTCTTGAAATGGATG
The DNA here is from genome assembly GCA_030323885.1 of Branchipolynoe longqiensis. Lineage (NCBI taxonomy): Eukaryota > Metazoa > Annelida > Polychaeta > Phyllodocida > Polynoidae > Branchipolynoe > Branchipolynoe longqiensis. The sequence continues at coordinate 9,922,078 of CM059196.1, read as the reverse complement.
AGTGCTGAAGGCCTGAGGACCTAGGGGGGGGTTTGGGTTCGTTGATTGTTGGAGCTTTACGTCCTGGCAACATCTAAGGTCATAACAGGATGGGTACCGAATTGTGACAGTGCGCTCTCATGGCGATTTTATTGTGCTGCCCCAGTGGGAGAACAGGCCGCCAGTGTAATGTATGTGTCTTCCAGTTGTGTTGTTATCCGAACACCCCCAGTGTGGCACAGAGTGAGGTCACTACAGAACGTTCTAAATAAAGTTAGTTACAGTACAGAACTCATTGTGTTCAGACGTCCTTTACATTACATGGTGTCAGATGTGGAGGCAATGGTGCTTTCCAGCCCATTGCTTCTGGTGGATACCGGGCCACGACACCCCGGGCACAAACCAACATATAATACAAGTTCATTTTACCAGGATCGACACCCTGGTCATAGAGAAGGTACCACTTGTTTGAACTTCATGTTGAAGTAGCTGCAGCGCGCCGGGCAGCCACTCCCCGGGCGCCAACAAAACCTGCACAGACTTTATTGTAACGAGTGACAAGACGTTGCACAGATGCCTGGAAAGATGGCACAAGGATGCACGGATGCCTAGAGGCACATACACGACTACACAGGTGCCAAGAAGCATGGATATACGGATCGTCGGTAGAAACGAACGGCTCTACTGAAAACAGCCGGAATGAGGACACGCAGGACGTCACGACATTGCTTGGAATGAATAAATGACAATACGATGCACAGATGCCTGAGAAGATGGCACACAGATGCACAGCTGCCTAAACGAACAGACATGGATGCACGGATGCCAAGAAGCACGGATGTACGAATCGTCGGTGGAAACGAACGGCTCTAATGAAAACAGCCAGAATGAAGACGCGCAAGGCAACAGGCAAGCAACAGGCAAGGCAACGATATTCATCGAGAAGTAAACACGGAGCGCCGGGAAGAAAGCACCGGATGCCAGGCCACTTGAGGCACGTGAAGAACATTAAATGTGACTTATTATGAGCTGTGAATTGACATAAGATGGATTATGAGACAATACAAGGTAAAGAAACAATTATTTAAAATGTATAATTATATCATTAACATCGACATGAAAATATAGGTATGCTGATTTCCGAACACCCCCAGGACGGAGCAAAGCCACGTCACAAAAGAATGTAGTTCAAATTGGTGAATGTGACAAAGTAGCAGTTAGTAGTCAGCTTTGTTAAAGCTGCATACTCCAATGAAAAATATATTAATGATAATACCATATAATGCTTATACTGTAGTGTGTATAAATCACTAACGCATGTCCTAATAATTTAGGAATGTTATAACAAAAAAGAAGAAGAAAACAACAACAAAATTAAAAAACAAACAAAAACAATAAAAAACATGTATGATTCCATCATTTAATATTGCTATGGACTAGTTGTTAATGATGGACATATAAAAACTAAAATATTGGTTATATAGAAACCGGAGTAAGCCAAGTATGCTAAACCTACCAAATGATACTGATATTTGTAATGTTAAATTTAATGTCATATACATTTGTAAAGTAATATTATATTAAATGATATTACACCACTGCCATATTACACCAAACAACCAACGTATACGGTCAAAAGCACACACACAAAATATAACCACACTAAAATTAATAAAACATTCTAGTGCTATAGAAATATATATATGTGGAAAAGGTCAAAGAATGCAAACAAAGACATAGCATGTCGATTGTGACGTTTTGAATTAGGAATGGTTTGATTAGACTGTGCAACTTTAAATTGTTACAGTATGTTACCATGACAATACATGAAGAACGTCACACATTTGAGGTCAAACAAAGACTTTACAGAACACATTCACACATAGGAAATGCCACATGAAGGTAACTGAGTATGTTTTTTGGTGATGTTTTGTAAATGCTGTAAGTTGTCGTACTTGTCATAGATCCTGTCAAATAGCTGTTGACTCAGTACTGTTATTGTAGGTAATGTTCACCGATGCAATTGTAATAATTAAGCAAGTGACATGCTAGAAATGCAGTACAGTAAGAATGACACATGATTAAAGTCAAATAAAGAATGGACACAACAGATGCAAGGATAAGAAACGACACATGAAGCTAACTAAGTATACATTTTGTGTGTTGGTATAAATGCTTTAAATTGTCTTACATGTCATAGATGTTATCCAATAAATATTCACTCAATACTTATTAAACAAACAAACAAAAATGTTCACTGATGCAATTGTTATAATTAAATAACTGACATGCCAGAAAAGCAGTACAATAATTAATGAAGACACATAGTTCAGGTCAAACAAAGAATTAGACACAACTCATGCAAACATAAGAAACGACACATGAAGTCAACTGAGTATGCATTTTGTATGTTTTTATAAATGCTATGTTTAGTTGCTCTTCATGTCATGGATGTTCTTGACTATATATGTTGACTCAATGCTTATTAAGCAAACATAAAAGAATGTTCACGGTTGAAATTGTTATAGTTAAATAAGTAACATGCTGGAAAAGCTGTACAATAAGTGGTAACGTCACATACTTAAGTTCGAACAATGAATGGACACAACGCATGATAACATAAGAAACGACACATGCAGCCAGCTGTGTATGCATTTTGTATGTTTATGTTTATACATGTTTTTAAGTTGTCTTGCATGTCAAAGATGTTATCAAATGAATTTTGACTCAATGCTTTTATAAACGAACAAAAAAAAAAAAAAAAAAAATATGACGAAATGTTCACGGATGAAATTGTTATATGAAGCATGAGTTTAATTTGAACATTTTGGGAAATGTTGTGCATGAAATACTATATTGAATATTTGAATCTCATATGTTATATAAGTCGTTTACTGTTGTTGCTATGCCACTTTCTGTTCTGCCTAGCAAGTGCCTTGTTATGTTCAGTTATGAATTGCATACAACGTTACGTAATAATACGCTCATTGTTCAGGTCATATGAAGAAGAGACAAAATAAGTCTACATTTAAGAAGTGACAACTGACCCTGACTATGTATTCGTTGTATTACTTATGGGTCGTGTTTTTGTATGATGGGCTACATTCAATAGTTTCCCATTTACATGTTTCATGGTTCTCTTCTTAAACATAGTATGTATAATATCTCTATATGTATTAGGTCTTCATGTACAATGCCATTTACATTGTTCTGGAATGTTAGTAAATTTGAGCATGGCATTTTATCCTCGCAATACCTGGTACCATTCTGTTATGGATAGGAACTATTTTAAAGAGGGGGATATGGCGTTATGACATTAGTTATAATAACACAAGAAGGACCTGTTGCTATCGATGGTAGTTTATATATACAAAATGTTACCATTGAATTTTGTTCCTCTGTTCCATTGAAAGGGAGATGTAATGTATGTGTCTTCCAGTTGTGTTGTTATCCGAACACCCCCAGTGTGGCACAGAGTGAGGTCACTACAGAACGTTCTAAATAAAGTTAGTTACAGTACAGAACTCATTGTGTTCAGACGTCCTTTACATTACAGCCAGTTCCATGATCTGATATCCTCCTCAGTCAAATTATCCTGAGGTGGAGCTAACCAGTCCTTGCCCTATCCTACTAATGATGAGTGCCTGGCAAGGAAGCGACAAGTATCAAATTATAAATCATTGGTTTGACTCAACCAGGGTTCAAGCACATGGGTTCGATGGGTTCGGATCCAACGATCTATAAAAAAGGGAGATTGACGCTCAACTCATTCGGCCATCCCGACTGGTACCAAAGGAAAGTGTGGGCAAATGCCCAGAACAATACATTGTTTAATCTAGAGGCTCTCAAATGCCATTTCCAGCCATTGACTGCAGATTTCTTTTGTCACGTGTTTATATTTTGGTGGCGGAGGGTAGTGAGGAGGGGGGACAACCCCCCTCATTGCCTGCATGGCAGCTACGGCCCTGGCCAAGGCCCCGTGACACCGAAGCCCTTCACTCTGATCGACGGCTGCTGGTGTCCCGGGAGGCAGGCAGGGGGCGCAACACGCTGCAGCTACACACGTGGGAACCTGGCGGCCATTGCCAGCCAGACTGGGTGCCTAATTGTGTGTGAAGGAAGCGATGTTTGCAGCTTCAGATAGAGCTAAGCCTTGTAAACAGCATGCCACCACTGTCTGTTGTGGTGATAGCACCTCTCCCCACCGTCTGTCTGTGTGACCGCTAACTCGGCACCACCCTCCACACCGTATGTCTGTCTGTCCATCCGTTACCCCTGCACTACACTTCATACTCTCTATCCGTTTGTCTGCTAACTCAACACCACCCTCCAAACTGTCTAACTGTATGTACGCTAACTTGGCACTACAATCCACACTGTCTATCTGTTTGTCCGCTAACTCGGCAATACTCTCCACACTGTCTATCTGTTTGTCTGCTAACTCGCCAATAATTGACACTGTCTATATGTTTGTCTGCTAAGTTGGCAATAATCCACACTGCCTATCTGTATGTATGCTAACTTGGCAATAATCTCCACACTGTCTATCTGTTTGTCGGCTAACTCGGCAATAACCCACACTGTCTATCTGTTTGTCTGCTAACTCGGCAATACTCTCCACACTGTCTATCTGTTTGTCTGCTAACTCAGCAATAACCCACACTGTCTATCTGTTTGTCCACTAACTCTGCAATAACCCACAGTGTCTATCTGTTTGTCTGCTAACTCGGCAAAACTCCACACTGTCTATCTGTTTGTCTGCTAACTCAGCAATACTCCACACTGTCTATCTGTCTGTCCGCTAACTTGGCAATACTCCACACTGTCTATCTGTTTGTCTGCTAACTCTGCAATACTCTCCACACTGTCTATCTGTTTGTCTGCTAACTCGGCAATAATCCACACTGTCTATCTGTTGTCTGCTAACTTGGCAATACTCCACACTGTCTATCTGTTTGTCTGCTAACTCGGCAATACTCCACACTGTCTATCTCTTTGTCTGCTAACTCGGCAATAATCCACACTGTCTATCTGTTGTCTGCTAACTCAGCAATACTCCACACTGTCTATCTGTTTGTCTGCTAACTCAGCAATACTCCACACTGTCTACCTGTCTGTCCGCTAACTTGGCAATACTCCACACTGTCTATATGTTTGTCCGCTAACTCTGCAATACTCTCCACACTGTCTATCTGTTTGTCTGCTAACTTGGCAATAATCCACACTGTCTATCTGTTGTTTGCTAACTCGGCAATACTCCACACTGTCTATCTGTTTGTCTGCTAACTCGGCAATAATCCACACTGTCTATCTGTTGTCTGCTAACTCAGCAATACTCCACACTGTCTATCTGTTTGTCTGCTAACTCAGCAATACTCCACACTGTCTATCTGTCTGTCCGCTAACTTGGCAATACTCCACACTGTCTATCTGTTTGTCCGCTAACTCTGCAATACTCTCCACACTGTCTATCTGTTTGTCTGCTAACTTGGCAATAATCCACACTGTCTATCTGTTGTTTGCTAACTCGGCAATACTCCAGACTGTCTATCTGTTTGTCTGCTAACTCGGCAATAATCCACACTGTCTATCTGTTGTCTGCTAACTCAGCAATACTCCACACTGTCTATCTGTTTGTCTGCTAACTCGGCAATACTCCACACTGTCTATCTGTCTGTATGCTAACTCTGCAATACTCCACACTGTCTATCTGTTTGTCCGCTAACTCGGCAATACTCCACACTGTCTATCTGTCTGTATGCTAACTCTGCAATACTCCACACTGTCTATCTGTCTGTATGCTAACTCTGCAATACTCCACACTGTCTATCTGTTTGTCTGCTAACTCAGCAATAATCCACGCTGTCTATCTGTTTGACCGCTAACTTGGCAATAATCCACACTGTCTATCTGTATGCATGCTAACTCGGCAATAACCCACACTGTCTATCTGTTTGTCTGCTAACTCAGCAATAATCCACACTGTCTATCTGTTTGTCTGCTAACTCAGCAATACTCCACACTGTCTATCTGTTTGACCGCTAACTTGGCAATAATCCACACTGTCTATCTGTTTGTCCACTAACTCTGCAATACTCCACACTGTGTAACTGTTTGTCGGCTAACTCAGCAGTAACCCACAATGTCTATCTGTTTGTCTGCTAACTCTGCAATAATCCACATTGTCTATCTGTTTGTTGGCTAACTCAGCAATAACTCACACTGTCTATCTGTTTGCCTGCTAACTCAGCAATACTCCACACTGTCTATCTGTTTGTCGACTAACTCTGCAATACTCCACACTGTCTATCTGTTGTCTGCTAACTCTGCAATACTCCACACTGTCTATCTGTTTGTCCACTAACTGTGCAATACTCCACACTGTCTATATGTGTGTCTGCTAACTCGGCAATACTCTACATTGTCTATCTGTTTGTCAGCTAACTCAGCAATAACCCACACTTTCTATCTGTTTGTCTGCTAACTCGGCAATGCTCCACACTGTCTATCTGTTTGTTGGCTAACTCAGCAATAATCCACACTGTCTATCTGTTTGACATCTAACTCAGCAATAATCCACACTGTCTATCTGTTTGACTGCTAACTTGGCAATAATCCACATTGTCTATCTGTATGTATGCTAACTCGGCAATAACCCACCCTGTCTATCTGTTTGTCTGCTAACTCAGCAATAATCCACACTGTCTATCTGTTTGTCTGCTAACTCAGCAATACTCCACACTGTCTGTCTGTTTGTCCACTAACTCTGCAATACTCCACACTGCCTATCTGTTTGTTGGCTAACTCTGCAATAATCCACACTGTCTATATGTTTGTCTGCTAACTCTGCAATACTCCACACTGTCTATCTGTGTGTCTGCTAAATCTGCAATACTCCACACTGTCTATATGTTTGTCTGCTAACTCATCAATACTCCACATTGTCTATCTGTTTGTCTGCTAACTCTGCAATAACCCACACTGTCTATCTGTTTGTCTGCTAACTCAGCAATACTCCACACTGTCTATATGTTTGTCCGCTAACTTGGCAATAATCCACACTGTCTAACTCTTTGACCGCTAACTTGGCAATACTCCACACTGTCTATCTGTTTGTCCGCTAACTCGGCACCATTCTTCACTCTGTATGTCTGTCTGTCTGCTAACCTGGCACTACTTTCCACACTGTTTATCTGTCTGGCTATTTGTCTACTAACTCGGCACCTCCCTCTACACTGTTTGTCTGTCCGCTAACTTACCACCACCTGCCACACTTTGTATCTGTCTGTCCGCTAACTTGGCCCTACAATCCACACTGTCTATCTGTCTGTCCGCAAACTTGACACCACTCTCTCACCCACTATCTGTATATCAACACTGCACCACTCTATGCACTACCACTGCCTGGTAGTGGTCTGTATATCTATCCACCGACACAGCACCACTCTCCCCACCCACCATCTCTCTTTTAATATCACACCACTCTCTCACACTCACATTTCCCACACTTCAACCCTGATTCGGACCGAATGAGCCAGACACAGTATTGGTTTTGGGAATGTGATTATTTCATTATTTTATTTGATTGAAGTTATACAAAATTAGTTCAGTCTGTTTCATCTCTAAATCCAGGGAATCTATATAATGTTAGGTCAGTCTAAAGCCGTGTTCACACGGGGAATGTAAATCGATTCATAGAAATCGACTTGTATAGTTTGGGTTACATTTCGCGTGTGAACGGGTGTCTGAGTCGAATTAAGGCTGAATCAATTCCTGTGATCCGGATAGTGTAAACCACTTGTCGAGGTAGTGTACATGAATCGATTTCTGTGAATCGATTTATTTTGCCCGTGTGAATGCACTGAGGCGGATTAAGGACGTCACACGCATGTGCAGTCGAGACCTTAGTTTGTTGACTTTCCGGTCGATCAAAAGCGCATATTATATAATTTCGTCTATGAACCGGATAGAGGTCCACATATTTTTTTTTTATCATTTATTTATAGGTTTTCACTGCCCAAAAGAAGGCTTTACGGTTCCAAAACAATATGATTCAGTCTATACATATCCACACTCTCTCGTGCTGACATCGCTGATATCGATTTCCGGCCCAAGTACTGCCCGTGTGAACGGGCCGCTAATTCGATTCCTAGTATTCGCCTTGTCTAAATCGCTTTACATTTTCCCCGTGTGAACACGGCTTATTTCATCTAAGTCAAGGGAAGCCTACTCTGGAGGGATGAATACCTTGGTGCACGAGACTCACTCCTGCACTATGTCGAGTACCTATGCTGCACACTATAAAGCATAGGCTGCTACTCCACTTTTATTGTTCACAATAGGGTGTGCTGCACACAATGCAGCACATTCCACTTCCCCATCACTATGTACAAACCAAATGAGATTGCATCAAGACCAGATGGGATGGCCGAATGAGGTAGAGCGTCCGTCTCCTGTGTTGGTAGACTGTGGGATCGTGGTCGAGTCAAACCAAAGACTTAAAAATTTATACTTGTCGCTTCCGAGCCAGGCGCTTGGCATTATTAGGATAGGACAAGGACCGTTCGCTCAGTGTCAGGATAATGTGACTGAGTGGGATATCAGGTCATGGTGCTTGCAGCCTGGTCTCCCAGTGGGGCAGCACTATGAAATCGCCACGTGTGCGCACTGTCACAAGTCGCTTCCTATCCCGATATGAAGTTAGATGTTGCTAGGATGTAAAACAACAAACAAACAAGATTGCATCAATGACTGGAAGACTAGTGCCTCAGCGCTGACAAAATATGTGTTCAGATAAATCAAATATTTACATAAAAAAAAGGAAAAAAAGGAGTCCGCCAATTCACGAGCACTCCTTACCATAGTCCCGTCCTGATATGACCTTTGATGTTGCCAGGACGTAAAACTCCAACAAATAACCAACCAACCTTAGGAGAGGTCTTGTAACTAAGGCAAACGTCAGTGCGCACCAAGGCCTGGATTCTATACCACCCCCACTCCCACACACCCCCCACTCCCACACACCTAATTACACCCACTCCTCGCACACCTACCCCACACGTCCCAGTTCTAACCTCACCAAGCCGGTAGTCACCCCTATCTCCCGGTAGTCACCCCCACATCCCCCCACCCACCAAACCCACCCCACGTACTGGACTCATTCACACCCAATTAACCTACCCGCTCCCTTCACAGCCTCCTCTCACGCCGCACCTCGTCACACCCACTCACACCGTGAACCCTGACCTCATTATCTCCTCTTAAACTCCCTATTCGAACACTAACCACAGTCCCTCCTCACACCGCCACACACTCCATCCACCCTCACAGTCACAGCAGAGAGGGCGCCGTGAATCTAGGTCATTCAGAGTGGCGTATTCGCGGGAACTGTCCAGCACAGTTTGACCTGTTTTATTTAAAATAAAATAAAGATAAATAAAATAAATAATTGACACGTTGCCTCATTAGTGTTCGTATAGGTTTACAATTTACTAGCCCTTTCACCATTGCGATATTACACCCCTTACACTGGTGAAGGCTACTACCACCAGCCCCCCCCCCCCCCCCCCCCCCCCCCCCTCCTAGACTAGTGAAGCCACCTAACACCAGCCCGCTCCCCACTCCACGCTCCCTGGTTAAGGCGACTACCACCCCCCCCCCCTACACTAGTGAAGCCACCTACCACCAGTCCACTCCCAGCTTCCCGTCCCCTGGTGAATGTGACTACAACCAGGCTGCTCCCTGCTCCCCACTTCCTGCTCCCCGCTCCCCACTCCCCACTCCCCGCTCCCCGCTTCACTAGTGAAGCCCACTACCACCAGCCGGTCCCTGTCCACCGGTGACGCTGACCACCACCAGCCTGCTCCCCGCTCCCCATCTCCTACTGAAGCCGACCACCACCAGCTCGCTCCCCGCTCGCCATGCCCTGGTGAAGCCAACTACACCTGCCTGCTCCCTGCTCTCCATCTCCTGGTGAAGCCAACTACCACCAGCCCGCTCCCCTGACCACAACCAGCCCGCTCTCTGTCCACCAGCACCAGCCCACTCCCCACTCCCCATCCCCTAGTGAAGCCAATGACCACCAGCCCACTCCCCGCTCCCCATCCCCTGGTGAAGCCAACTACCACCAGCCCGCTCCCCGCTCTCCATCCCCTGGTGAAGCCAACTACCACCAGCCCGCTCCCCGCTCTCCAGCCCCTGGTGAAGCCAGCTACCACCAGCCCGCTCCCCGCTCTCCAGCCCCTGGTGAAGCCAGCTACCACCAGCCCGCTCTATCGTCCACTAGGGAAGCCAACTACCACCAGCACCAGCCCACTCCCCACTCCCCATCCCCTGGTGAAGCCAACTACCACCAGTCCGCTCCCCGCTCCCCATGCCCTGGTGAAGCTGACCAACAACAGCCTGCTCCCCGCTCACCATCCCCTGGTGAAGCCAACTCCCACCAGCCAGCTCCCCCGACCACCACCAGCCTGCTCCCTGTCCACCACCATTATTCCGCTCCCCGGTCACCACCCCCTCATGAAGGCCGACTACCACCAGTCCACCCACCGCCACTTCCTAGTGAGGACACTCCCCCAACCCCCCACACCCACACCCCACCTGCGGCTTACTCTGTCTCCGTTGAATCTGGGTTTACGAGCTTCCTGTGTTTGTCTCGTGCCCACGCGTCCCTCGGTGCTCCGGGAACGTGATACGCCTGAGCACAGGGAAGCCGCGCAGTGCATGCCGGTCCATGGCTGTTTGGTCTGATGCCCATTCAGTTCGGCTATCGAGTCACCCACACAATAGCGCGGTGCAGTCAATGGAACCTGCACTGGGACCGGTGTAGGACGTTGAAAACACTACCCCGTTGAAAACACTACGGTAGTGTTTTGAACCTAAGTTCAAAACACTATGGTAGCGTTTTGAACTTATGTTGAAAACACTATTGTTAAGTTCAAAATACTACCCATACGTAAGTCCAAAACACTACCCAAGTTCAAAACACTATCATAATATGGCAGTGGGGGCTGTAATGCTGCAACTGGTACTGGCATTTGAAGCACTAGTTGGTTTAGTAGTCGGAGTTTTACATCCTAGCAATATCTAAAGTCATACCAGAATGCACATACTAGTATATATGCTGATAGCGCTGCGGCATCTGCACCAGGTACTCTGAAGGTGGTGCTGCGGCAATTTTAGTATGTATTAGTAGTATACGTTGATAGCACTGCGGCATTAGCACCAGGTAGTAGTATACACTAATAGTGCTGCAGCGTTTGAAGAACGTATTACTAATACGTAGCAATTTTAGCATGTATTAGTAGTATATGCTGATGGTGCTGCGGCAACTGCACCAGGTATTAGTGTACGCTAATATGGTGCTGCAGCATTTGAAGCACATATTAGTTGTATATGCTGCACACTGCCCCACCCTACTGCATACTGCCCCACCTTACTGCATACTGCCTCACCCTACTACAAATGACACTGACTATGCAGCAATTATATATTTAACAAATATTAGAGGAGTGTTTTGAACTTAAATTAGAGTAGTGTTTTGAACTTAAGGATAATGTTTTGAGGGTGGCCACAATAGTGTTTTGAACCTACCTTCAACTTGTTTTAAAACTCTACTGTAGTGTTTTGAACCTAGTTTGAAAACACTACCATAGTGATTTTGTGGGGGAGTATTTTGAACTTACTACACCGGCTCCACTTGCAGGCCTCCCGTGTGGAAGGTCGGGAGTTCAATTCCTGTTCAAGTCAAACCAATAACTTCCAAAATTGATACTTGTCGCTTCTAAGTCAGGTGCTCGGCATTATTAGGATAGGGCAAGGACTGGTTGGCTCGGTGTCAGGATAATGTGGCTGAGTGTTATATCAGGTCATGGTGCTGGCAGCCTGGTTTCCCAGTGGGGCAGCATTATAAAGTTGCCATGAGTGCACACTGTCAAAAGTCTGTGCGGTTCTGATATGACCTTAGATGTTGCCAGGACGTAAAACTCCAACAACCACCTATACTTTCCTTGGTTATTGGGGCTCCACACAACTGTTCCCATTCCAAATATGGCCGCACAAATTAATACTGTCGCTATGCTCATTTTGTTCGCTCCTGGTTGGATTTATTTCCCAGATACATAACTTCTGTTAAATGTCCCTCAGAATTATCCACATTTTCACAATCATTTAATTATACACTCAGGGAAGGAGCGGGTTAAGACCCGCCATATGCTTTATAAAAATGATAGTAATGTCAGTTACATTATTGTGTAATATATAATAATTTAGTATAAACTTTATGTTGGGGTGGTGGTGGTGGGTAGTAGGTAGGTGGTATGTTATGCAGGTATTGCAATACCTCCGGGAGTTTGATGCCCCTGCCCTGCAGAGTTGTAAACCACTGCCTTGTGGTACAGGTTCTTGACAGAACCGAAGGGTAAGGGAGCAAACCCGAAACAGAAAACCATGTCACTGTGGCAGCATTAAGGGCGGGTGATGTATGGAACTCTCAACATCTCCTGATCAGCCACTGCAGGGACAAATAGTTTTGCGAATGTCTGGACATGTTCTTGCCAGGGTGAGACCTCTATTTGCTCCCCGAGAGAGTGCCGGTGGTAACTTGCAAAAGCCAGCAGCACTTCAACACTTTTGCAGGCAGCTTTCATGAAATGTACAACTATACAAAACATCACTCTCACAGCAGAGAGCTAAATAGAGAGCGACAGTCAAGTAATGAAAGCAGTCTTTGTCGCATCGCGACCGACAGCATGATGATGATGATGATGGTGGTGGTGGTGGGGGAGGGTGGGTGGACAAGGATACAAAACATACACTTGTTCAAATGTTGATTGTGAAGCACAACTCCTTGCACATACTGTTGACAGAATGTTGCCTATGATTAATCAAACAGAAGAGCTCATTTACAATGTAATGTAAACGGCCGGAAGACCCGTGCCTCAGCACTGAAGAAATGTATGTTGTGATGAATAAACAGTTTTACACACACAAAAAGGGGACAAAAAGCCAGTACTGTGTAGACAGTAGCTGAGGTAAGCCTTGGTTCATAATTCCTTAATTGTGGGAACCAGACGGGATGGCCGAATGAGTTAGAGTCTCCGTCTCCCGTGTCGGTACACCATGGGATCGTGGGTTCGTACCCTGGTCGAGTCAAACCAATGACTTACAAATTGATACTTGTTGCTTCCTAGCCAAGCACTCGGCATTATTAGGATAGGGCAAAGACTGGTTGGCTCAGTGTCAGGATAATGGGACTGAGTGGGATATCAGGTCATGGTGCTGGCAACCTGGTATTCTAGTTGGGCAGCACTATTAAGTTGCCATGAGTGTGCACTGTCACAAGTCGGTACCCGCCCACCCACGATACTTTCCTTCTGGGCATGCACTAGCAACCAGAGAGAAACTCTGTCCTACTACATCTGCCTTAATATATTTACCATAGACCGGGCGCGGTGGCTGAATCGATAGAGTGCAGGCCTCGCGTGTCATGTGGGAGATCGGGAGTTTGGTTCCCGGTCGAGTCAAACCAATGACTTATCAAATTGATACTTGTTGCTTCCTAGCCTGGCACTCAGCATTAATAGGATAGGACAAGCACTGGTTGGCCCAGTGTCAGGATAATGTGACTGAGTGGGATATCATGTCATGGTGCTGGTGGCCTGATTTCCTAGCTAGGCAGGACTAAAAAGTCGCCATCAGTGCGCACTGTCAGAAGTCGGTACTCATGATGATATGACCTTAGATGTTGTCAGGACGTAAAACTTGAACTAACAGCCAATCTATTTACCATACCGATGTACAAACTTTTCCTGAAGCTGCCGGTCCTAATGCCCTTCTCTACATACTACTTCCCTGTATTAGTATGATTCACCTTAACCCGCGTTTCCTGTCTCTTGCCATGTACTACTCGCAGTATGTTATTTCCTTTCGCCCTCTCCCGATCTCGCTTTTTATATACTACTGATTACGCATATGTATCTTTATATACTACTGTATATGGGTTATTCCCTGAAACTGGGCACTAAAGAGCGAAATTAAAAACCAAAAATGAAAACCTTCCAGATAATACCATAACATAATTTCAAAAGATAGCAGAATCCATGTTCACATGAAGGTTTACATGTCAAGCATATATCAGAGTTGAAACAAAGCTATTTCATTATTTTTATTTTGATCTGATACAAATTGAGCGATACTTGAATATCGCTTGTGTAACATGGAAATCAAGCACACATCCGTAATATCATTTTACCATACGCAACAAAATCGAACAAGATTTTACTGATAACAGTTGAGCAAACAAGATTATGTCTGACAAGAAAAAGAGTTGAAAAAGAGTTGAACAAATGGAGTAAATGCACAATGTTGTTATGGACATTTTCACATTTTCACTTTAACACAACATTATACAAGCAGATACATTAACTATGTAGTGTTGCCAACATCCTTAACACACAGAGGGAACAATCATTATTTGACTTATTACCAAAACAAAAGAAAGAATCAACCATCACCATGGCAACATGGCAACCAAATATATGGTGCCCAGCTTCAGAGAATGACCCATATATATCTGAAGTATGATACCCACACTTCCGGCGGGGAATCCACTTCCGGTTCCGTCATGTCATATCCCAATCACCAGTGAGTCTTCCAGTTCCCTAGCCACCTCCCCCCCACCGCCCCCCACCCACCCACCAACTGAAGGAGGCCTACTTGATCCACGTACGGGCACTTGGGAGGTGGGCGGGCGGGGCGGGGGGTGGTTCTTACTCTAGCTCTGATTGGCTACAGACAAAGCCTGGCATTTGGTGAGGCACGCATCCTCCAGATGTTCCTCACCTGATATGCTGACACTGCATTCACTTCGGAGGCTTTCGTGGAAGATGTGGCTTTTATGGCATTACGCCAACAAGTTATTTACATTAATTAATGTAAATAACTCACACAGACCTCCTTATGGTTATTGTAAAATTCTCCGATTCTTAGGCAAAGTAGTGGTGTTCTCTGTGGCAGAGTGGTTAGAGTGTCTGACTTTTTTCTAAGTCGGACTCCTAATCTGAAGGTCGATGGTTCAATTTCCCGTCCACACCCACCTCTGCCAATTTGGATTTCCACCGCTGTGTACAACTTACAGCGTCATCAAAGGCCGGTTGCTCTCATACCATGTCTATGTGGTGTGGGAGGTTAAAGATCCCTTGGGTCAGTAAAAGTGTAGGCTCGGGCTTTCTATTGACAAACTCTCTAATGGTGAAAACAAGTCTATTCAGACTTATCCATAATAGGCAGTATATATCAAGGAAAACAAAAAGTACAAGGATTGGTTGGTTATTGGGGGTCCGTGTCAGGATAATGCGAGTGAGTGGGATATCGAGTCATGGTGCTAACGGCATGGTCTCCCAGTGGGGAAGCACTATCAAGTTGCCATGAGTGCACACTGTGACATGTCAATGCCCGTTCTGATATGACCTTAGATGCTATCAAGGCATACAACCCCCAACAACCAACCAAGCAAATCGCTGGAAAGAAGCAACATCAACAGGTAAACATAGATAATCCTGTCTGAAGGTAAATTGCTATTTTGTGTAAAGGTGAACTCAACTCATATTCAGGACTGACACTGTGATGTAGCCAACCCATTCTCAATCTGAACCCCTCCCAACACCCCGTATTAAGTATTGCCGGTACTTAGATAACGCTGGAAGAAAGTCTGAAAATCATGAAAAATTGCTTGTTTCTAAATACTTCTATTTGGGTGGATGCTTAAAGCAAAAATACCCAGAAAGTACCGTGAACAAACTAAACCTTTACTCTTTATTTTTAGACCAAGGTAGTTGGGTTGTATATTAAGACAGCACACCAAACCACATTTTATTGCTAATTAGGTCATTATTTTGCATTACATTGATCAGAACAAATTTAAAAAAATGCAGTGTTGTTTCGCTTGGTGCTGAATCACCGTTGGTTATGCATGCTATTAATAGATACTACCATAACAACAACAAATGAGCATTAATTTGGTATATGATACACATATATTTAAATTTAAAACAAAATCAAATTATGGCAACAAAAAAAACACCTCATGTTCCACTCAGTGATAGAGGCAAATTTCGATCAAGTAAATACACAAAATCTTAAAATGTGAATATCGTAAAAAGTAAATGAGACCGAACCTTTCTGTTTGTTGTGTAATTCTGCATTTACCTAGCAATGTGTGATTTGAAGTTGCATGGTCCGATCAAATATAATTTGGTCAAAATCAAACGAACTAGCTACATTTGATCCTATATATCCGATTTAGGTACTAGTGCATTAACTAATGATTCGGTACAGCAGATACAGAATACGCTGTGAATGTATCTGTCCATTCCTTTGGACACTCACTTCGACACAGCTATTAAACAGGGAGACCACTAACCAATTAGGTCAATCTCATGACCTTATTAGTCCTTCCCTCATTCCCAGTACCATAGATGGCATTAGTCAGGTTCCAGACTACCTACACATTAATAGGTCATTCATCATCACATGACCATCGCGAAATGTGAATCTGGGCCACAAGAACAAGACTTTTGACAAGCTTGCCGAAATGATTTTGGGTTCTTTCAGCTCAAATTGGTCCAAAATTAGCTATTTTTCCATGGAAATAACTCAGGAATGATAAACAATAGGTTATAATAGTCAACCTGATAATTATTATATTGATCTCAAAAATGATGCAAGAATTCGAAAGCAATCAGACTATGTAACTTTAAACTTACTTAACTGCCCAGTTTAAAGATCTGAGAAGTGACTGTCGGAAGCTACTCTTTTTTTTAAATTTTCTTTTTTTGTATTTCTTTTTTTATTGAGGCTGTATTTATACTGTCCATAGCATATAAGCCTGGGTATTCAGGCTTGTTTTCAATGCTGGCCAGCTGTAGTGTTGGTGTTGTCTTATCACACAGTAGCTGCTGATAAGGTATTTGATTGCCTGTATTTCAGTAGCAGATAGATAGTCGGTTGGTCTGGTTAGTACTATAGTAGTCTATGTTAATTTTTTTGGATTTTCTTGGCATATATGTGCTTTATTTTTTCTACTCTTATTTCTAGACTAGCCTACTCCTACTCTCATGTGATGAACTCGATCAATGCCTCACCTGTGTTGTATTCAATATGTCAATGACGATCACATGACTGCGTTCGATTTAACTCACCTGTTAAATAAAAGGATAAAATAAGGTTCATGAAATTCAAGGTGAACAACAAGTGGCATCTAAAGGGCACTGATTTACGAGGAACACACCTCTTCAATCTCTTGTGTAATTACATTCATACTTCATCATAATATTACCAACTTGTCTCTCTAATTCAAAAGGAAATGTAAAACAAAATGGAGGACATGACTTGATGAGGGCACCTCAATGATGTCAGATTATCCACCATATTGAATTCAATTTATCTTTCATATTAGTACGCAAGTACTGAGACAATATGTATACAGTAAAACCTCTCTAAATCGACCGACCTAGGGACTGCCTTTAGGTGGTCCATCTAGGGAGGTGGTCCATTTAGGGAATTAGAATATGGTTACAATGGTATTGTTGGGCCTAAAATAAAGCGATCGATGTACGGGAGTGGTCGATCTGTGGAGGTGGTCGGTTAGGGACGTTTTACTGTATATATTTTTTTGTTTTCACAATTGTTATTCCAATGGTTGGTCTTCCGGCCTTAGCAATTAGGGTCCATATGAACTATTTATGGACGAGATGATGAGATAGTATGAACAATATGGACAATAGTACAGTCAGGCATTACAAGTCTAATGGTGATCTTATTCTGTGCATGTCGAGAGGAGAATAGCAATTTACCTTTAGATTATATCATTGATTTGCTGATCATACCTTCGAGGAGACATTAATACAATGGGTATGACTTGCTGTTATAGGTAGTAATGGATTTTGGATTACGCAGAAAATGGTTGCAGGATTCATGTAAATTGTCTTTGTCAACTATAGCTTTGTGGTTAGTATAGACCTATTTCATATGACGTCAGCATGGGTATTTAGGTCAGTGTGTGCACAGCTTGGCTGCAGGACAATATCCGGTCACACTGCAAACTTAATGGCAGTGAGCAATCTTGATACAGAAAAAGTGAAATATCTCTAAAACCACACCACCTAGAAACAAACTGATTGGAACATATATAGAAAACATATTCAACGATGAGCTTATGTTAAATTTATAAGGTTAGTGTTCTGCATTTCTATTAATTCTGAATAAAATTGACATTTTGAACTGCACGTATTGGCAAACTCAATGCATTGTCAATGGCCATAAGCAATCTTCATACAGGACAATTGAAATATCTCTAAAACCACACCACCTAGACACAAACCGTTTGGAAGACATATAGAAAACACATTCAACGAACATATTATATTACATTTATAAGGTTAGGGATCTGCATTTCTATTAATTTTGAATAAAACAGACGTTTTGCACTGCGCATATTGGCAAACTCAATGGCAGTGTGCCTTCGTTCTTCAGCCAAACTATGCGCATAAACAATGTTTATAAACATTGAAAGGCATCTATATGTTTGATTAGTTCGGGTGTTATCGGGTGGTGGTTATACTCTGTTAGTTTTTGTAATTTATTTTACTCTTTGTTCTGGGGGGGGGGGGGGTTGAAGGTCGGTTCCGTTTAGTAAAGTTGAGAAAATCTAAGTGAATGATGCTGATGGTTCAGGGGCACAGCTGGCCATGCCCATTGCCGAGTCATATTTACATAGTGAAAGCATTCATTTGAACTGGTGCCCCAGGCACTCAGCGCCTGCGGAGCACAAGCAGCGGTCAGTTCAATCTGATTAGTATGGATGGCCAGAACATGGTGGTTATGTGGCGCCCCTGGTGGAGGTGTGGCGGGAGGCTCCTTAGTGGGAATATATATATGAGACTGTCTTCAAAGGTGCTAAGCAATATGGGACAACACTTTGTTCATTGTACCGATCAACATACTCTGCTAATGATTTGTTTTTACATGGTCTTTCATAATCCCAAAAGAATACATATTGATTTGAAGCAAATGTCCTTGTGTTTTCAGTGTAACCGTTTCTGTGCTGTTTTGTGTCAATCGTTACAATGGACAACAAAAAGGAAAGTTATCACCTTTTGAGACAGGCTCATATATATATATATAGTTGTTGCTTTCAATGCTCTATAACCATTTGTAAAGTCGACGGCTGATATCTGTGGTTGTGTAGGCAGCTATAGGATATCAATACAAGCAAGAAGAGAAAGGAAGAGTATAAAGAATGAAAGTAGAGTGAGAGCTTGTACCCTCAGGTTTATTATTATATAGTGGTACATGGATCTGATATGGCATACCACCTGACCATTATCTCCAATCAGCAACAAGCATTTATAGTTCCACCAATGAACAGTAAGCATTATTTTGTGACCATGGCTACTGTGATCTGCCCACCACCACTATGCGGTGTGGCTGCTTGGCCACCACCTGCCTGAGCTGTGTGTGTGGTGATCCATGACTAACAGTTGGGGGGAGGGGGTAGTGAGTAGAGCTCTTGGGGCTCCGTACACACTATCACTAGTGCCTCATTCACACTATCTACCTAATAGTAATACACAATGTCTATTGACCATAAGTAAAGGATCACCATGAACTACATAAATACATTCATGCACCTGGCACTATATACCATTTACATTAATGTACCATTTGTACTTCATTAGAGACCATTTGCATTCCCCACCAATGCGTATCATCAGAATATTTTACACATTTCTGAACAACCAATTTTAAGTCAATGTTTGGATTGGCATTTATGGAGATTTGCGCCTGAATTCTTCATATGTGTATATATGTTGAATAAGAATTATACGAGTATAATAACCCGGAATTCTATACTATCCTAACACCCACCCACCAGTAATCGGGTGGTTGAGCCTCGGACTACTCATCTACTGCTCAGGCTTCAACTCCGATGGTGGCGCCACCACTCGCCTGCTCACTGTCCTACTCACTTAACGCCGAAAATATATATACATATTTGATGTATAAACATTAGACAAATATAAATGGACGGAATGGATTATTATTGTATATGTATAGTATTACTATGAATATTGTCGGCACCTAAGTGAGGGCGGAATTCGATCCAACCCCTCCCTGTATTATTTATTACACTCTGGCAGGTTCATTCTGGTCTATTATTACTGGGTTGGAAGAATTGTAACTGGCGACGCAACTATCTGGTCTATTATTACTGGGTTGCAGATCTCGTTGACGGTGGCGACGTAAGCGGCAGTTTTGGATACCTAGGCTGCCATTTGGTTTGACTCATTCTTGTTTGAAAATGATGGTGGGATGGTGGGATGACAGACTGTCATGCTGGCATGCAGGCTGGCATGCTGGCAGGCTGGCAGGCTGACAGGCTGACAGGCTGGCAGGCTGGCATACTGACAATCTGGCATACTGACATTCTGGCATGCTGGAAGGCTAGCAGGCTGGGTGACAGGCTGGCATGATGGCAGGCTGGCAGACTGGCATGATGGCATGCTGGCAGCCTGGCATGCTGGCAGACTGGCATGCTGACAGGCAGGCAGGCATGCTGGCAGGCAGGCAGGCAGGCTGGCAGGCTAGACAACAGAGCCTGCCCCAGCTGCAGGCACACCTCAGCTCGTCTGTCAGGAGCTCAGAGATAAGCTGCGCCTCGGCTGACCTGCAATCAGTATTTCAGTCGGTATCAGCTTATCAGGCACCAGCAACAAGACCAGCTCAGTAGCCGTATTCGATTATGAAGGTCCGGAACACTCGGGTCACCCGAGGCATTAAGATTTCAAATAGAACACCACGAGTGGAGCCTAAAAATACATGGGCCGTGTGCAAAACGACCCGACCTCAGTGCCCCACGTCTTGGCTGGGGGTGCTCGGAGCATTTGTGCTGGTTCCTGCATGTGTCATGTACTGCAAAGCTACTGCTTCTTTTTTAAGGTAAAAGACCATCCATATTAAAATATACATATAACTAAATTATGTGACCATAAAATACTTTAAATCCTATTTTGCTGTAGTTATATTGGTTATTTAAAAAAAAAAGAAGAAGTTTTGTAATAAGCCACCATTTTGTCCACCCCGAGCCTGTTCATTTATTCAACCCGAGTGTGCAGGGTGTGTGCGTGTGCCAAAAAGTGGCTCGAATGACCTGAGTTGTTTAATTATAGTGAATGGTAGACAGAAAGTGTGAACACTTATTTGTCTCTCTTTTTTTTTTTTGGTAGAGTAGTTGTCCCAAGCAGGGGAAATCCCAGTCACAGACGACTGGTCTTCCCCACTCCACTGCTGGTCGATAGAAAGCCGGAACCTACACTTTTAGTGACCCAAGGGATTTTTACCCTTCCACACCACATCGACATGGTATGAGAGCAACCGGCCTTTGATGACGCTGTAAGTTATACACAGTGGTGGAAATCCAAATTGGCAGAGCATGGGGCACAGGGTATCGAACCGCCGACCCTCAGATTAGGAGTCTGACCTAGAAAAAAGTCAGACACTCTAATCACTCCACCACAGAGAACGCAATTAGTGTGAGTAGATATGATCTCACTGGATGCCAGCCAGTAGATGGAGGACGCAGCTGCGCAAACCTTATTACTGAAGACCTAGCAGATAGTCATAGATTTAATTAGAGCAAAACAGAGGGAATTCACTTAGCACCCAGCCAGGTTTTTTTCTTGATCTTCTGTTTCTATGGAAACTGCTGTGATGAGTTCACTTCATAATCATAGAAAGGGAGATAAGACGACACTCACGATGCATATATATTCGAGGGCTGTAATTTGTGGTTAATAACATGCAGACAAATGGTGTTCAATTATCAAATGTGCTGTAATCTGCAATATCTATATTCTATATACCGTATATGTCCCAATAGAAGCAGGCTACCCAATAGAAGCACCCCCCCCCACCCCCCTATTTTAAGATTGAAAGCACGCACACATTTACTATCATATTCAGACTGAATGCACATAAAATAAGACAATCTTACTTTATTTCAGAGGCATGACAAAAGCAAATCAAAATTTACGATCATATTCAGACTGAATGCACATAAAATAAGACAAACTCACTTTATTTCAGAGGCATGACAAAAACAAATCAAAATGTACGATCATATTCAGACTGAATACACATAAAATAAGACAATCTCACTTTATTTCAGAGGCATGACACAAACAAATCAAAATTTACGATCATATTCAGACTGAATGCACATAAAATAAGACAAACTCACTTTATTTCAGAGGCACGACAAAAACAAATCCATGAAATTCTTTAACTTTAAATAGACACGCATCCATGTCTGTGTCTGCACTCACGCAGTACATGTCTATTCGTACATATATTGTATGTCAAATTTGTTTTGGCAAGCAAGCCAAAACTCTGATACTATAGGCATCGACATATCAGGTTCTATTACATTGACTCAGTGTGCCTTTCCGTGTGGCAACAAATGCTTAATAAGTGCATCAGGATCTAAGTTAGTACTAGTGCTAAGGGGGGTATCGTTGTGTAGCCATATCTCTTCCCGGTATTTAATTATGTGGCGATTAAATGATGGTATATTATTGACCAATCGCTGGCATCTGTTCAGGCCCTTTCACACCTGACCTGATTGGGGGAAACAGACCGAAACCAAAGAAAGTCCGTTTTGTGTCCGTACAAGTTTTGAACATGCACAAAACTAGGAACGGATGGCGCTGGACTGACTTCTACAGTTCTTGTACGGTTTGAGTCTGTTTAGTCCGCTTACCATCCATTGGCCATCCGTTCATGTCGGTTTCATGACTGTTTCATGTCGGTTTCATGTCGGTTTCATGTCGGTTTCATGTCCGTTTCATGTGCGTTTCATGTCCGTTTCATGTCCGTTCGTCCAGCGGCCTTTGACCCGATATTGCAACATTTTGACACATTTTGATACTTATGACACCCGGACTAGACAATTCTGTCCGTTGCTCAATCCGGCGAGGTGTGACAGTCACCTTAGGTTTGTTGCGGCCCGCCAGGACTCAGCCCTGTTTCACAGCACTCACCCTACTTAGCACAGGGTCAAATAAAGAAACCAATCCAATCTGCTTGTCTTCTTGTTATTAGTAGGGAAGTTCTATATATCTACTTATGAATATTCATATACATAAATACATATATATATATATAGGTGTGGTGTGAGCGCCGAGTGAGGTGGCTGATGAGAGGGAGGGGGAGAGGGGGAGGGGGAGAGGGAGTGTGGGGAGGAAGGGGGAGGCAGAGAGGAAGGGGGGAGGAAGGGGGAGGGGAAGGAGGTGTGGTGTGAGAGCAATGGGTAAGGTGGATGAGGAGGGAGATAGGGAGGGACGGGTGGGGATGGCAGGGGGAAAGGCGGTGAGGC
Organism: Branchipolynoe longqiensis; assembly: GCA_030323885.1. NCBI lineage: Eukaryota > Metazoa > Annelida > Polychaeta > Phyllodocida > Polynoidae > Branchipolynoe > Branchipolynoe longqiensis. The sequence goes on along the minus strand of CM059196.1, from coordinate 9,898,668 downwards.
TCGGGGAGGGTGGGACGGAGGGGGAGGGGAGGGGGATGGAAGGGGAGTGAGGGAGGGGGTGGGCGGGGGGAGGGAGCGGAGGGCAGGAGGGGGGAGGGAGGGGGAGAGAGCGAGGGCAGGCAGGGGAATGAGGGAGGGCGGGGCAGAGGGAGGTGGGGACCAGGCAGTCGGTACAACATCGGCCAAATCCAAATGACAGGCAATCTCTATTTTTTAATTTTAAACTCACCCTCTAACCTTGTAGGCCTATGTGTTTACATGTGAAACACCAGCCAGCAGCCGGACTGATCAAACCCACCACAAGATGGCACTGCAAAATTGACATTACCATGGGAGAGATAGGGAGTGAGCTATCTTAGTGTTATAGGGTCTTTGTAGTATTGTACCCGTGGGAATAACCCCCTCCCCCCTCCTCCTCCTCCTCCTCCTCCGCCCAGCTCCCCACCCCACTCTCCCCCCGCCGGGACGTGGTGCCGATACAGACGCCGTCCCAGGCGCCACTGCGGCCGGGTTGTAATCAACTTCCGGTCTGGGATTCTTCATTAGCGCTGCGCATGCGTGAGTTGGACGCATCTCCATCTAGGGGAGGAGAATGCCCGCTAAAAGCATGGCATTAAAGTTGCATCGTCTGATGGCTTTGAATTGCGGCCATATTTGATGGGATAAATACATTTTAGGTTGATCTACTTTACTTCAGTTGGAAGTCATTTTTTATTTTTAACTGGCTAACATTGGGGATATTTGAAGTGAAGATATGACAAGTAAAAGTTGGCAAACACGTCACAATTCTGACACCATTGGCTTCATTAGTAACAGTTTCTAGTCGACTGGATTAGTGTCCTCTGAGTATCCTCTTGTATGCCCTTCTGTGCTCTTCTGTGCTCTTCTATGCTCTTGTATGCTCTTCTATGCTCTTCTATGCTCTTCTATGCTCTTCTATGCTCCTCTAGGCTCTTATGCTCTTCGATGCTCCTGTCGTGGGGGTGATGAACATGGGAAATATTGTGCCTAGAGCGGGACTCGAACCCACATCTCTTTGCATTCCGGGCCAGTGTGCTAACCATTACACCACCTAGGCTCCCTGATATCAACACACTCCCCACGCCTACCTGTCTATGTGGTTACTTGCCTGAGAGGTCAGTGCAGGCCACTACACTCGTCCCCTGGAATTGTAAGTCTTGTAATGCTTACAATTACATACATACAGGCAATGCACTAACACATACATACACAGGGTAGGTTCAACAACCATAAAGCACAAAGCTTGTACAGGATCCTGGTCACGGCACCAGTGTCGTGGGGGTGATGAAAATGGGAAAATATTGTGCCTAGAGCGGGACTCGAACCCACATCTCTTTGCATTCCGGGCCAGTGTGCTAACCATTACACCACCTAGGCTCCCTGATATCAACACACTCCCCACGCCTACCTGTCTATGTGGTTACTTGCCTGAGAGGTCAGTGCAGGCCACTACACTCCTCTATGCTCTTGTATGCTCTTGTATGCCCTTGTATGCTCTTGTATGCTCTTGTATGCTCGTCTAGGCTCTTCTATGCTCATCTATGATCTGCTATGCTCTTTTATGCTCTGGTATGCTATTCAATGCTCTTATATGCTCTTCCATGCTCGTGTATGCTTGGGTATGCTCTTCTATGCTCTTATATGTTCCTTAATGCTCTGCTATGCTCTTGTATGCTATTATATGCTCTTCTATGCTCTTCTAGCCTATTATATATTCTGCTATCCTCGTATCTGCTATTCTATGATCTGCTATGCTCTTCTTTGTTCTTCTATGCTCTTCTATGCTCTTCTATGCTCATATATGCTATTATATGCTCTGTTATGCTCTTATTTTCTCTTCTCTTCTCTGTTATGATCTTCTATGCTCCCATATGCTCTTGCATGCACTTCTATGATATTCTCTGCTCTTCCATGCTCTTATATGCTCTTCTATGCTCATCTATACTCTTATATGTTCTTATATGCTCATCGATACTCTTATATGCTAGTCTATGCTCCTATATCATCTTCTATGATATGCTCTTCTATGATCTGGTATGCTCTTCAATGATATTATATGGTATTCTATGCCCCGCTATGCTCGGTTATGCTCTTCTATGCTCTTTACTGCTCTGTTATGCTCTTATATCCTCTTATATGCTATTCTATGCTCTTCTATCATATTCTATATTCTGCTATGCTCGTCTATGCTCTTCTATGGTCCGCTCTTCTTTGTTCTTCTATGATCTTGTATGCTCTTCTAAGCTCTTCTATATTCTGCTGTGCTCTTCTATGCTATTCTATGCTCTTCTATGCTCTGTTATGATCTTATTTGCTTTTCTCTCTTCTTCTATGTTTGAATATGCTATTTTATCCTTTTATATGCTCTTCAATGCTCTTCTATTCTCATCTATCCTATTCTATCCTCTTCTATCCTCTGCTATGCTCTTCTACGTTCTTCTATGCTCTTCTATGTGATTATATGCTCTTATATGCTCTACTAGGCTAGTTTAGCCTATTCTATACTCTTCTCTCCTCTTATGTACTAGGCTATACTCGTCTGTGCTCTTCTACGTTCTTCTACGTTCTTCTATTCTCGTATATGCTCTTCTATGCTCGTCTAGCCTCTTCTATATTCTTCTCTCCTCTTATATCCTCGTCTATGCTCTTCTATGCCCTAATACGGTCTTCTATGCTCGTCTATGTTCTTCTATGCTTGTCTATTCTCCTATTTCCTTTTCTATGCTCTTCTGTGCTCTTCTATGCTATTATTTCCTATGCTCTTCTATCCTCTGCCGTGCTCTTCTGTGCAACACCAAATCTTTACTGAGTGCACTATTATCTATTTGGATAGGTTGGATCAAATTTAGTTCACCTCTTTGGTTTGATAAATGTAAACGCGTTCATTAAATGATGTTACTTTAATACAACTGACGGCATATCAAACTGCATCTCACGCACTCAATTAATAATGTATAGGTACATAAAAGCTTTTATCTTACTGGGGGACCAATACAATATGTGTACAATATTGAACCCTGGTGACACACCTATTGTTGTACAATACTGCTCTCTGGGCAGGTTCCTTCCTGTCTATTATTACCCGGTTGGAAGGATTGTCCCTCGCCATTCGTCTATCATTATATAATATTACACTCTGGGATGTTCATTCTGGTCTATTATTACCGGGTTGGAAGAATTATTCCTGGCGACGCAGCTATCATCGTGTATTATTATGCTCTGGCAGGTTCATTCTGGTCTATTATTACTGGGTTGGAAGAATTGTTCCTGGCGACGGAGCTATCATCGTGTATTATTACGCTCTGGCAGGTTTATTCTGGTCTATTAATACTGGGTTGGAAGAATTGTTCCTGGCAAAGCAGCTATCATTGTGTATTATTACGCTCTGGCAGATTCATTCTGGTCTATTATTACCGGGTTGGAAGAATTGTTCCTGGCGATGGAGCTATCATCATGTATTATTATGCTCTGGCAGGTTCATTCTGGTCTATTATTACCGGGTTGGAAGAATTGTTCCTGGCGAAGCGCTTATCATTGTGTATTATTATTATGCTCTGGCAGGTTCATTCTGGTCTATTATTACCGGATTGGAAGAATTGTTCTTGGTGACACGTCTCCCATTGTATATCATTAGCCTCTTGGAGCTTCATTCAGGCATATCATTACCAGATTAGAAGAATGTTCCTGTCGATGGGTCTAGCATTGTTAATAATTTCCCTCTGGCAGGTTATTTCTGGGCTAGTATTACCCGGTTGGAAGAATCAAACAATTCAGGTGTAAATCCCCATAAATGGCAATCCACAAATTAAGTTAAACATCGCAATTAAACTTTCAAAAAGTTCTCTTTTGTACATTCCTATTTTTTTTGTCTATTGCTTATAATCAACGTGGAATTAATGAGAATACAAATTAACTTCAGGTCAAAATCTGTTATTTTAAATCAATTTCTGGATTGGCGTTTAAATGAGTTTGCACCTGAACTCTTCATCGCATCTATCATTGTATATTATTACCCTCTGGCAGGTTCATTATTATCAGCAGGTTAGAAGAATGTTCCTTGCGGCGCGTCAATCAGTGTATATTATTCCCCTCAGGCAGGTTCATTCGGGTCTATTATTACCAGGTTGGAAGAATTGTCTCTGGCGACATGTCTATCATTATATATTATTACCCTGTGGCAGGTTCTTTCTGGTCTATTATTACCGGGTTAGAAGAATTGTTCATCCCGACACATCTTTTTTATTTATTTATTTTTTATTGAGGCTGTATTTATACTGTCCATAGCATATAAGCCTGGGTATTCAGGCTTGTTTTCAATGCTGGCCAGCTGTAGTGTTGGTGTTGATGCGCGAGAAGGAAGAACAGAGGCGGAGGTGGGAAAACTGAGGCGTTTATTGTGACGCCTCGGGCAACATACAGAGATACAGTGAAATAACAATAATGACAAAGTAAGGTACAAACAGGGTAACTGAGGAGGTAAACAGGCTGAGGAGGCAGAGCAATACAGGGGGCAGAGGATAAATAGTGAGGGGCTCATAAGGAGCAGTGTAATATGAGGATACAGGGCTCAGAAGGAGCTGGTAAGAGAGTCAGTGTGGGGCTCAGAGGGTAACGGGGAAGAGAGGTAAATAAGGAAAGGATAAAATGATGATGAGCGGAGTGGCTAAGGAGCAGAGTTCAAAAGTCAGTGGAGTGAGGGGGTGCCGAGGAGCCCTCCACCGCAGAGGGGGGAGGGTAGAGGAGGGAGAGTTGGGTGGGTGGGTGGAGAAGAAGAAGGGGCAGAGAGCTGGAAGGCGGCTGGAGGCTGAGTGCCTGAGGGAGGCCGGCGGGCGGCCTTATAAGGGGGGAAGTGAGCAGAGGCAGGAGGGGGGGGGAGTCGCTCAGGGCCGGGGGGAGGTGAGCAGTGGCAGGGGTGAGTCGCTCAGGGGCGGGGGGGAGGTGAGCAGTGGCAGGAGGGGGGGGGGAGTCGCTCAGGGCGGGGTGAGTCGTTCTCCCTCCCCTCGCATCAAACGAAATGCTTCGCATTACGACCGATGCGCGAGAAGGAAGAACAGAGGCGGAGGTGGGAAAACTGAGGCGTTTATTGTGACGCCTCGGGCAACATACAGAGATACAGTGAAATAACAATAATGACAAAGTAAGGTACAAACAGGGTAACTGAGGAGGTAAACAGGCTGAGGAGGCAGAGCAATACAGGGGGCAGAGGATAAATAGTGAGGGGCTCATAAGGAGCAGTGTAATATGAGGATACAGGGCTCAGAAGGAGCTGGTAAGAGAGTCAGTGTGGGGCTCAGAGGGTAACGGGGAAAGAGAGGTAAATAAGGAAAGGATAAAATGATGATGAGCGGAGTGGCTAAGGAGCAGAGTTCAAAAGTCAGTGGAGTGAGGGGGTGCCGAGGAGCCCTCCACCAAAAGTAGGAGAGGGCTTGAGGCGCGCCCGAGGTGATGATCCGAGGCGGGGGTCCGGGGGTGGAGGTCTGGGCGGAGAAAGCTGGCGGCGCGCCCGAGGCGGAGCAGGTGGGGCGGGCCGGCCGAGCGGTGGGCCGTGTCGGGGGTCAGGCTCCCTCTCGGGGCGGGAAGTGTCAGGGCCTGCATCGACAGGGAGCGGGCGGCCAAAAAAGGGGAGGCCCGCTCCTTGGCGGGATCCGGTGAGGAGGTCCGACCAGGAGAGCTGTGGTCTGAGGTGTGAGGTCCGAGGTGGTGGTCCCCGGCTGTGACTGGGCGGCGCTGCGATCGGTGTTCGCTGGGAGGTTGTCGGTGGACGGCATGGTCGGCGGCGGTGTTGTCTGGCAGAGGGTTCCTCGTGAGGCGAGGCTGGGCTGGGCTGTGGCCTGAGGTGTGAGGTCCGAGGTGGTGGTCCCCGGCTGTGACTGGGCGGCGCTGCGATCGGTGTTCGCTGGGAGCTTGTCGGTGGACGGCATGGTCGGCGGCGGTGTTGTCTGGCAGAGGGTTCCTCGTGAGGCGAGGCTGGGCTGGGCTGTGGTCTGAGGTGTGAGGTCCGAGGTGGTGGTCCCCGGCTGTGACTGGGCGGCGCTGCGATCGGTGTTCGCTGGGAGGTTGTCGGTGGACGGCATGGTCGGCGGCGGTGTTGTCTGGCAGAGGGTTCCTCGTGAGGCGAGGCTGGGCTGGGCTGTGGCCTGAGGTGTGAGGTCCGAGGTGGTGGTCCCCGGCTGTGACTGGGCGGCGCTGCGATCGGTGTTCGCTGGGAGGTTGTCGGTGGACGGCATGGTCGGCGGCGGTGTTGTCTGGCAGAGGGTTCCTCGTGAGGCGAGGCTGGGCTGGGCTGTGGTCTGAGGTGTGAGGTCCGAGGTGGTGGTCCCGGCTGTGACTGGGCGGCGCTGCGATCGGTGGTCGCTGGGAGGTTGTCGGTGGACGTCATGGTCGGCGGCGGTGTTGTCTGGCAGAGGGTTCCTCGTGAGGCGAGGCTGGGCTGAGCTGTGGTCTGAGGTGTGAGGTCCGAGGTGATGACCCCGGCTGTGACTGGGCGGCGCTGCGATCGGTGGTCTCTGGGAGGTTGTCGGTGGAGGTCGCGGGGCTGTCGGCAGTGGTGAAGGTGAGGCGCCGGGAAGGGCCCCCCCGGGCCGGCCGGGGGGAGGCCGGCGGATCAAAAATCCTCCGAGGCGGCCGGGGTCTGTGCTCCCCGGGGCGGTGCCTGGGCGGCCTGGGAGCCCTTCCGTCCACGTCCTTTCCCTTGAGGCATGTTGAAGCTGAGGCGTAGCAGCGATCCGAGGTGGAAAAAGAGGAGAGCTGGGGGGAAGACCGAGACGGAGGCCGGTGACTCGTCCCTCCCGGGGGACGGAGAGGGCCCCGGGGTGCGGGGGGCGGCCCGGGAGCCCTTCCGTCCACGTCCATTTCCTTTAGGCATAGCTGAAGCTGGAGCTGGGGTGAGTCAGCGATCCGAGGTGTAGAGCCAAAGCAGGAAAACTGGAGAGAGGAAGGGGCAGAGAGCTGGAAGGCGGCTGGAGGCTGAGTGCCTGAGGGAGGCCGGCGGGCGGCCTTATAAGGGGGGAAGTGAGCAGAGGCAGGAGGGGGGGGGAGTCGCTCAGGGCCGGGGGGAGGTGAGCAGTGGCAGGGGTGAGTCGCTCAGGGGCGGGGGGAGGTGAGCAGTGGCAGGAGGGGGGGGGGGAGTCGCTCAGGGCGGGGTGAGTCGTTCTCCCTCCCCTCGCATCAAACGAAATGCTTCGCATTACGACCATCTTATCATACAGTAGCTGCTGATAAGGTATTTGATTGTCTGCATTTCAGTAGCAGATAGATAGTTGGGTGTTATGGTTAGTAGCCTAAGTTAGCTTTTTTGGATTTTCTTGGCATATATTTGTTTTATTTTTTCTACTCTTACTACTAGACTAGCCTACTCCTATTTACATATCATAGGCTTGTACGTAGTTGTGTGATGTCCTATCTGGGTACTTTTGGCATGGTTACCGTCCATTGGGTGTCCCGCTGGTGTGCCGTGACATATCACATGCCCCTTTGCAGTGCAGCTTAGTGGGGGTTTCCTAGCCTTATTTTGCACAGATATTTTTTGTATGTTTTTAGGTCAGGAATTTGTCGTTCCTTTGCCGTTTGGGCATTCCACACCTTGGCAGCCATTTCCAGTATATATCTATCCTTCTAGTGGATTCATTCTAGTCTAATATTACCAGGTTATAAGAATAGTTCCCATTGACGCATCTATCATTATATATCATCACCCTCTGACACCTTCAGTCGGGTATATTATCGCCATTGGAAATGGAATAATAACTGGGGGTGGGGGGCAATTTTATGCCACTACACCCGCAACAGATATTCTCTGACGCGACACCTGGTGGCACCTTAATGAGATAATGGTGCCGCATTGTGCATGACAAAGCAAACCTCATTCTCTGTGTTAAGCGATTCTCTTTGATCCCAACTTCATTCTGTTGGCAAAACAAATGCTCAACACGCTCCGAACTTGAATCGCATTATGATATTTAAACTCATCGCAAACTTGTCTAATTGCTGGATGGTTATTGTTGTTGTTGTTGAAGATTTATACTGCCTATCATGGATAAGCCTGAATAGGCTTGTTTTCAACATTAGACAGTTTGTCGATAGAAAGCCCGAGCCTACACTTTTACCGACCCAAGGGATTTTTAACCTCCCACACCACATAGACATGGTATGAGAGCAACTGGCCTTTGTTGTCGCTGTAAGTTATACACAGCGGTGGAAATCCAAACTGGCAGAGATGGGGGCACCGGGAATTGAACCACCAACCTTCAGATTAGGAGTCCGACCTACAAAAAAGTCAGACACTCTAACCACTCCGCCACAGAGAACACCATTATTGAGGTTCTTCTACTTCTTTTTTTGTGGCTATTCGTAAACGAGTTATATCTTCTTTCTCCTTGGTGCCAATGTGCTGGCAACATCTAAAGTCATATCAGGACGGGTACCGATTTGTAGTAGTGCACACTCATGGCGATTTTATAGTGCTGCCCCACTGTGAGACCTGACTAGAATTCGAAGCAATGGGTTCTCATCAACTCGCCATGAGTGTGCACTGTCACATGTCGGTACCTGTCCTGAAATCACCTTAGATGGTGCCAGGACATAGAACTCCAACAACCATCCAACATCCTGCTGGGTGTTGGCAGGGACCAAGTCGTCTACACTCGATGCCACATTCGCGCCTCTTGTCTGATTCATGTATTTTTACTCAACGGAGATCCCCCCCCCCTGAAGCCCTGGTCACATGCAAGGTAGTGAACATAGTTGAATGTAGGTGAACGTAGTATAGATTAATGTGGGTCAAACGTGGTGTAAGTACGTTAAACTATGTTGAAAAACGTTAAGGTACGGCAGGTTTTTGTATGGATAAATATGTTACACTAGAGTATGCTAGAGTACATCGAGAGTATGGAGACTTCGCCACAGTACCTTAGCCTCTAATGTAGCCCTGTTTTGAACATGTCCAAAGATTAAATCGGAACTCACGGCCCACCCACATTATTACCAAGTTAGCATGCATGATGGAGAAGTATGGATGCCAGTACGTTCAGCTACGTTCAACTTCTTCAGCTACATTCAACTATGTTAAACTATGTTAAACTACATTTAACCACGTTCAACTACGTTCAACTACGTTCAACTACGTTCAACTACGTTCAACTCCGTTTGAATATGTTCAAATACGTTCAAATATGTTCACCTATGTTCAACTATCGTTCAAATACGTTCAACTATTTTCAAATACGTTCAACTACATTAGCCTCCACTACATCCAACTACGTCCATTAATATGTATGTGACCGGGCCTTCAGTGCATTGACCACCTCTGCATACTAATACCGGGACACATTCTGCTGGAGTTTCTAGATTTCCTGGCCTTGCGTCAACGCTGTTTAAAGATAAATAACATCGAAGACCTCTTTACAAATGTAAAGCATAAACAAATCGCTGAGTTTCGAAACACAACTGGCCTATAATTTTGGCGAAGTTTTGTGAATTAGATTTTGTTATCCGTTTATACAAGCGCAACCATTTCAAAATTGCATCAGTGATGGATTTTGCTGTCATTTGACATTATTTGACAATTTCAATGTTGGCATGTGAATGTGATTGGTAGTACCAACAGAATACATGTGAATACCCTGTGGTTTTGAACATCACCCTTGCTGTCAAATCAATATTAAACCATTAAATGCTTGTCACACCTTACCGCATTGAATACCGGACACAACCAGACAAAGAATTTTCTAGTCAGTTGGTGTCCGGTATCAAAATGTACCGAAATGTGTCGAAATGTTGCAAAGGCGCCCGGACGAAACGGATGCTAAATGGACAAGGAAGTACATTAATGAATAGCCACTGGATGATAACCGGACAATAACCAGACGATAACCGGACGATAACCAGATGATAACCGAATGTCAAACGGATGGACCAAACATTAACGAATAGCCACCGGACTGTCATGGATGCGCTGCAAAAAAAAACGCCCGACGGAATTCCCCCGACATTGTCAACAGACTATTCAGGAAGCAAACCGGAGACTAACGGATGGGTACCGGACATGAAACAGACAAAAGGGACTAAACGGACTTAAACTGGACACCAACCCTACAGGTCAGTCCGGCGGTGTCTGGTACAAGTTTTGTGCATGTTCAAAACTTGGTCCTAATCGGTAGAGCACGGGCCTCGCCTGTGGACGGTCTGGAGCTCGGTTCCCGGTTGAGTCAAACCAATGACTTTAAAATTGATACTTGTTGCTTCCTAGACTGGCGCTCGGCATTAATAGGATAGGTCAAGGACTGGTTGGCTCAGCATCAGGATCATGTGACTGAGTAGGATATTGGGTCATCGTGCCAGCAGCCTATTTTCCCAGTGGGACAGTACTATTTAGTTACCATGAGTGTGCACTGTCACAATTTGCTACCCATCCTGATATGACCTTAGATGTTGCCAGGATGTCATCATCATCATCATCATGCTGTCGGTTGCTATGCGACAAAGACTGCTTTAATTAATTTCATGAAAGCTGCCTGCAAAAGTGTTGAAGTGCTGCTGGCTTTTGCAAGTTACCAGCAGCACTCTCTCGGGGAGCAAATAGAGGTCTCACAGCGGCAAGAACATGTCCAGACAGGCGCAAAGCTATTTGTCCCTACCAGGATGTAAAACTCCAACAAATAAACAATACCAGGACAGGCTCTCGCAAAGCAAAGCACCCTGTAGGGGGATTAGCTAACACTGTCTGAAGCTGCAAACATAATGCCTCTGAACGTGCTGGGGAATTAGCAAGTGTCGCAACTGCAATGGAAACCACTTCCACAATGCCACAATCAAATCAGGCAAACCTGCTGATTAAATTATCAAGAAATCAATGCACTAGCACACCGACAACAACAAAAAGCCGGCCCATCATTTCCATTCGACTAAATAATTTGTAGATATTGTCGTAGTCCGTAGTTTGAGCCTCAATGAGTGTGCTCTGTCACAAATCGGTACCCATCCTGATATGGCAATGAAACACTAACAGTGCACACTCATGGCGAATATATAGTGCTGCCCAACTGAGAGACCATTATGCTGGTACCTTGATCTTGCATCCTACTCAGTTACATTATCCTAATGCCCAGAAAACCAGTCCTTGCCCTATCCTAGTAATGGCAAGCACCAGGATAGGTAGTGGCAAGTGTCAATTGAGTAAGTCATTGGTTTGACTCGAAAGGTATCCGAATACACAACTTTCCCTATAAGAAGCCTGCCATTGAGCTTATCGATTCGTCCACCCAGTTTGGTCTGGTGTTAGATGATCTGTAGGGTATGCAAGTATAGCAATACCTCAGGGAGTTTGACACCCTTGCCCTGCAGAGTTGTAAACCACTGCCTTGTGATACAGGTTCTTGACAGAACCAACGGCTAAGGGAGCAAACCCTGAACAGAAAACCCATGTCACTGTGGCTGCATCAAGGGTGGTTGATGTATGGAACTCCCAACATCTCCCGACCAGCCACTGTGGGGACAAATAGTTTTGCTCCTGTCTGGACATGTTCTTGCCGGTGTGAGACCTTTATTTGCTCCCCGAGAGAGTGCCGCTGGTAACTTGCAAAAGCCAGCAGCACTTCAACACTTTTGCAGGCAGCTTTCATGAAATGTCTGAGAGACATTAGGACCAACTCATGGACATCACTCTCAGAGCAGAAAGCTAAGTGGAGAGCAGCAGTCAAGTAATGAAAGCAGTCTTTGTTGATGATGATGATGATGATGAGATGATCTGTTTGATTAGAGGATTAAACTATTATTCTTATCATTATGTGGTGTAGATTAACCAGAAGGAATCGTTCAATGGATAGAGTCCAGGCTTCAAGCTGAAATAAGCCCGACTAGAATGATCGACCTAATATATTATTACTGTAATCACAAAATGGCAGAAGCTCAAAAGCATCAGACAAGGAAACTTTCAAATGTAATAAAGATATGTATAATATATAATGTTACATTTATATTTGACCAAATTAAGCTGCTACAAAATTGCATCTGAAATAATTGTTGCTGTCATTTGAGTAAAATTTGACCATGACAGATTTTCATCTAAACATAACTGAAGAGCCCTGTTCCAAAACGTGACTGCCAAGCTTGACATTGGCATGCCAAGCTAATTTTTTTGATTTGCGCTTATCATATTTAGGAAAAGGGCTCTTCAAACGTGGTTAGCAAATTATGTTACTGGAAAAAATCGTGCAGAATAAATACCATTACCGTTTCACTGAATATGGCCCTTGCTGGCCTAGTGTTAAACCATCAGCGATCAATTAAATGAGCATAATCCGATGGTGTTGGCTTTCTGCCATATTTCAAATATCTCACTCAGTTTATATATATATATATCTCTCTCTAACTATATATACATATCATGTTGATTGGTATAATGTACTCTACCTGAGTTTGGCGGTATTACATTTTTTAAATATAAATGGAGATATTTAAATTTCAAACCTGTCAAATATATTTTGTGTGCACATTGAAATGATTAATACCAGAAGCTACAACCAGTGCTATAGTTAACTGTGGTCAAGGAGGGTAGATACCCCCCCCCCCCCTCCCCAACCAAATGACTGAAATTGGCATTTCAGAACGTCTACATTTCAAAATGACCCTGGGGGGGGGATTACCCCAGCCCCTTCTAGTGCCTTACGCCCTCAGATTTGATTGATTTAAGAATTTAAGAATGTATCTGCAGCAAACAAAATAATTCCTAGATCATGTTGATTGGTATAATGTACTCTACCTGAGTTTGGCGGTATTACATTTTTTAAATATAAATGGAGATATTTAAATTTCAAACCTGTCAAATATATTTTGTGTGCACATTGAAATGATTAATACCAGAAGCTACAACCAGTGCTATAGTTAACTGGGGTCAAGGGGGGGGGGGTAGATACCCCCCCCCCTCCCCAACCAAATGACTGAAATTGGCATTTCAGAACTTCTACATTTCAAAATGACCCTGGGGGGGGGGGGGGGGATTACCCCAGCCCCTTATATTGCCTTACGCCCTCGGATTTGATTGATGTAAGAATTTAAGAATTTATCTGCAGCAAACAAAAGAATTCCTAGATCCAGCTTTGACAACAATCGCAGAATTGAATAAAATTGATTTAATTGTCATTTTATTCAGATTTAAAAGTTTATTTATAGCTACATAGTCCGATGAAGCATCAAATTGTCAAAACCAAAATAATGATCTAGAATTGATTGTACATATCTAACTTAGATCCTGATGTATGTATTAGGTATCTGTTGCCACACATACAGGAATATTGGGACGACGTAATAGAACCTTGTACTGCTAAAGGCTATGGTATAAGAGTTTTGGAGTCCTGGCCAAGACTAATTTGACATGTTTGCACTTCAAATATCTCAAATCTTAGCTATTTAAAATAAATGTTACTTCAAACTAAAGTAAGCTAGATTATAGTAACCACTGTAATATATTTATCTAGAGAATGACAGAAATTCAAAAGCATCGGACTATACCACTCTAATGAGAGGACCAGCATCTAGGTCGGATACCTAGGATCCAATGCGGACAGAGTTAAGCTCACCTGAAGAGCTCTTCAAGTGGAGACCAGAAAGGAACATTCTGCAAGTTGGTACGCAGTCAATCCCACTAGGACGAGTGCTAAATCATGTCTAATTCAATTCCAATTTCAATCCAGCCTTCACTTTAAAAATCTGCCTTTAATCTAATCCAAATTTTCTTAACGCTTCAAATTCCCCAAACAGCACAACACAAGCATCGCAGCTGTCAAAACAGCGGTATCCAATGGCAAAGCTGATGGCCCAATTAAATGTCACATCGGACAATGGTCTCATTCAATTCTGGTGTCTATATTGCAATTTCATTATCTCCTTGCTAACAGGTTCCATCATTATAAATTCCTGCTATCTATTAATTATGAATTCTATGAATTCCCTCCATTAGACGGTGTATCCATTGACTGTTCCCTACAGTGGTGTGTTCCCCTTGTTCTGTATCCGCTTGTGACCTTGTGACACGCCACACAGACAATGAACATATTCATTCTCAATAGCCGTGTTTGCACGGGCGAGTTAAAATGCTTCATATAAAACCACTTGCCTAGATCGATTTACATTTGCCTTGTAAATGTGACACTGTGGCGGTTTAGGGCTGAATCGATTCATATAAATCGGTAGATGTAAACCACCTTGCGAGGTACTATAGATGAATCAATACAGCCGGTTCCCGGGTGGCAATAGTGTAAAATAGCGGTGCTCGCCAGCTACAGGCTCAGCTGTAACTATCGCTGGTGCCTGGCAGTGTTAGGGACCGATGAGGCCGAAATCTATTGAATGCGATCATATTAAACAGAATTACATACTCAAATAATGAAATTGAATTAAATTAACCCTAAATTCCAAGCGATATTAACATAGCCGCTACATTGGCGTCGTTATTCATATTGTGAATCAATGAATGTAAACTAAACAAAGAGCAGTACTCGCCGGCTACAGGCTCACCACTAAGGCTGTTGGTTCCGGGCGCTGACACACTATCAAACTCGGTCCGTGTAAACGCGCCACTACATCGCTTCATATAAATCAATTTGTCTAAATCGGTTTAGAATTGCCCGTGTAAACACGGCTTATGTTCGCTGCCCAAGGCTATACGGTCCCTGGTTCCAACCTATGGGAACAACCACTAATCAAATCAGAGTTTCAAGAAGAAAACACTTCCTACTGTTGCATGTGTAATCCTATTTTACCATTACTGGCAAAAGGGCAGGGAGGAACGAGGAAGCAGTGCTGGGAATGACATCACTTTATTCACATGACAATCTCATCCGACGACTTTTTCGGTTACATTACTGGATGTTTGAGCAAGCCCACGGGCAAAGTCTGACATGAACATGAAGTTATGCAAGTCATTAATGTAATCATCAACAACATATGTACAATGTTTTTATGAACGTAGCAGTTAATCAAGTGAGGGAGATACTTCACAATATATCAACAATCATGAGTCAAGTGAGTGAGAAGAATCATAAATCATGTAAGTAGTGATCAGGTGGATCAATGAGTTTTTAGGGTAAATAAAATGATCAGGTTTTTAGAGGAGATGTGTAGCTGACGGGTGTCAGTGGAAGAGTGAGGATGAGTTTGCGATGCATAGTCGGAGGAAGAGTGAGGGAGGCGGGCTTGTGATTGGCTGGAGAGGATTAGGCCATCAGAATAGTGGTGGGCTAGTGATTGACAGGTGGGTGTGGCTCCGTCACTGGCTCCCCCTCCGCCCCCAGTAATGACAGCAAATGACCACCTTCATGGTCATTTAACTAAATGCAATTTTGCTTCAAAGCTTTAGGAAGAAACTTTAAGTGGATGTCCCCTATTTGTGTGCGTGTCCCCTTCTATTGTGTTACATCGACAAATCAAAATTGGGAAGAATATAACATTCCTGTACAGGTATTTTTACATTGCAGTTTTGTACTTAGGCGGGCTACAGCATAAACATGACTTGTTTCACGCAATACATTTTCTTACATAATTGTTGTTATTAATAAATCATATTTTACATTCAAACTTAGGGCTGGCTACTCAATTCGTTTTTGTTATTCGGACAAGATGGTAACCTCAACTATCTTTTCCTTCACATTACTAGTATATATATGGTTGGCTACTCAGCGAAGAAAATGGGAAAATAGCCAATATTAATTTTTAACCGTCATGTCACACAGTGGCTACATTTACCATGAAAAGACCAAACTTCTCCTGCAGATGTCAATAACTATACTATCTATATACACATATATAGAGTTCAGGTGGAACTCCACTTAAGCACCAATCCAAAAACTGACACAACCATTGAAATCAAAGATTATTTGTTTACATTCCTACTTTTTTGTTCATTGCTCCATAATCATGTCATCACAATAAAAGTGGATTTAGTGAGAATTAAAATTGTTTTCAGGTAAACATCTACTTTAATTACATATTTGGATTGGTGTTTACATGGTTTTGCGTCTGAACTCTTCTGATGCTCTATATCCATGTGGTCTTATGGAAAGTGGGATTAGGGAGACTTAAAATTATTTTCAGGTGAAAATCTTTTATTTAAACAACTGTAATGGCCCACGGCCCTCCGACTCCCACACTGCCACGCGCACACGGAAGAACGCCAAGATCCAATATCAGTACGCTTCAACTTGGTTTATTGAACCAACCTGCTCTCCGGTGCGTCCACAGTCAACTGACACGCCCCCTGACTCGCCAGCTCCCACATCAACTATATAGGTGGGGTGGGGGGGTGAGCTAGCCACACGCACTAGAGGGCAGCCCAGTCGTGGTCTGCCCGGTGGCTAGCCTGCTGCCACCTAGTGCAGTTCAGTGTAACTGCGTAGGTGTGCGGCGTAGTCTCTGCCGCTACCGCGTGGTCGTAGGGCTCATGTACAGACTACTATGCAACATTTTTGGATTGGCGGTTACATGGTTTTGCACCTAAACTCTTCAATTGCCGGTCAGGAAGCCAAGGCAACATATTGTACAGAGAGATGGCTGTATGGAGAGGTGTGAATGTGTGTCATGATTCACAATTACCACACTTGGTTGCTGATATGAAGAGTTCAGGCGCAAATCCCTGTAAACGCCAATCGCAAAATATAGTTTTAATCAAAGATTTCTACCTGAAAATAAGTTGACTTCTCCCAAATTCTACTTTTCTTATAATCATATGGTTATGGAGCAATGAACAAAAGAGCAGGAATATTACAAATTAAACTTGCTGAAGATTTGAAGGTTTGATTCCAATGTTTATCTCCATTTTTCGATTGGTGTTTACGGGGTTTTGCGTCTGAACTCTTCATATTGTAAAATGTATGGCAGGGGGGGTGCTATTATGTGAGGTGTTATTCGTATGCCTAGCCAAGTGAGCTCCTATGTATATGTAAGCAAAGGTATATATATATATATATTGATTGGGTTATAGCTGAGTTCCATGTGGATGACATAGTGAGTGCTGGCAGGTTGAGTGCAGTGGCACTCAGGACCTGGCCCTTCTGCCTGAGTAGGCGTCAGCACAATCCAGTAGGGGTCAACACAATCAGGCTGTGAGGAGCAGTAGAGGAATGTTGGTGTTGGCCTGGCAGTCACTGGTTGCCATGGGGACTAGAAATGCTGTTCTCCGATTGGGTGACAGGGGTGGTGTGACACCCTACCAGGGAACATATGTACTATAAAATAAAGATAGAACGCTTGCCTTCCGTTACTCTCTTCACTCTTACTTTCTCTTTCTTCTTGTCTGTATTTTATTTCCGAACAGCCTACTTGCACAGCCACATATCCGGGTACCAACTCTACAATATGTTGACACTCCAAAATCCTGTAATGGTTACATCCTCCTAGGGTAGGGCATTTTGTTTGATGTATGTGTATTTGTATGCCTGTTCTGCTGGGTCTCTGTATGAGGCACCAGACGGGATGGCCGAATAAGTTGAGTATCCATCTCCTGTTTTGAGAGATCAGGGGATCCGAACCCATGGCTTTGTGGGTTCGAACCCTGGTCGATAACTTAAAAGTTGATACTTGTCGCTTCCTAGCCTGGCGCTCGGCATCGATTGGATAGGACAATGACTGGTTAGCTCAGTGTCAGAATAATGTGACTGAGTGCGATATCGGATCATTTGTGCCAGTGGCCTGATTGTCAACCAGTGACAGCACTTCTTGTACCAATGAAGACGCACTCGGATGCATCGATTTACTGACGTATTTTATTTTATTTTATTGGGGCTCCTTCCCCCTGCAGCAGGGGTGGCGTTGAGCAGTACCGCAGATCTAGTGTGTGTGTGTGTGGAGGGGGGGGGGAAACGCCACTGAGGAGGGTAATCTGGCTGGAGAACTGAGCTGATAGATGCTTACCCAGATCTTTATCTCAGATTGCAACTCTAGACGGAACTGCCTAAACTGGTGAACTGAAGGGGTGTTGTTTGTGCAGACACGCCAACGTACCACAACGCCACCACGCTACCACGCCATGGTGCCGCCCTGCCACCACACCACCACACCACCCTGCCACACCAACACCTGCCACACCAACACCCCACCACAACACCACCACACCACCACACCACCCCGCCACCCCACCAACACACCACCCCACAACACCAACACCCGCCACACCAACACCCCACCACAACACCACCACACCACCCCTCCACCCCACCAACACACCACCACACCACATCACCACCCCGCCCCACAAAGACCGGCCATACCAACACCCCACCACGACACCACCACACCACAACACCACCACACCACCCTGCCACACCACCAACACACCACCCTGCAACACCAACACCTGCCACACCAACACCCCACCACAACACCACCACACCACCCCGCCACCACACCACCACACCACCTCACCACGCCGTCACACCAAGACCCGCCATACCAACACCCCACCACAACACCACCACACCACAACACCAACACACCACCCTGCCACCCCGCCACACCAACACCTGCCACACCAACACCCCACCACCCCACCACCACACCACCCCACCACCCCACCACCACACCACCACCCCACCTCACCACCCCGCCACACCAACACCCACCACACCAACACCCCACCACCACACCATCCCACCAACACACCACCCCGCAACACCAACACCCGCCACCACCCGACCATACCACCACCTCGCCACACGGACACCCACCACCACACCACACCACCATCCTGCCACCACACCACCCCACCACATTTGTGAGTTGGATACATTACTTAGATGGCAATAAAATGTACTAGAATATCTAACAGTACATACTTATCCTTAATTTCATTTATCAGCACATGTCTTCATAAATAAACATTAATAACATGAATATTGTTTATTTATCACACTTAGTGTGAGTACATATATGCTTTTTACTGCAGGCTAAATCTTTGCCCGCCCCTTAGATGTTGCTTGGACGTAAAATAGCAGCAAACAAACACACAGATCACGGCCATTATTCTGAAATCCGAAGCTATTTCTGAAGTCTGAAACACAACAGACCGCAACGATTTTGGATGATGGATTGTATAGCCCTTGTCACACCTCGCCGGATTAAGCAACAGACAGAATTGTCTAGTCAGGTGGTGTTCGGGCATGATAAGTATCAACATGTATTTAACTGTTTCAAAATGTTGCGATATCGGTTCAAAGGCGGCCGGTCAAACGGACATGAAACGAACATGAAATGAACATGAACGGATAGCAAACCGACAAAACAAACTCAAACCAGACAAGAACCGTAGACATCAATCCAGCGGCATCCGTTCCAAGTTGTGTGCATGTTCAAAACTTGTAACGGATTGGGCCAGATATCAAGGGATATCAACGGATATGCAATGGACACAAACCTGACTTTGCCAGATATCAACAGACTTTGTTCGGTTTCTTTCTGTTTCCTAAATCCGGCGAGGTGTGACAGTGCCTTTAACCATGAATACAAAATTTAAAAAAATAAATACAAATTGTTATTTACGCTCATGGTGGCTGTGAATGACTCGGTGTTGTTGGCGCGTTTGGAGCCCTTTAATAGAATACTTGCTTCGCGTGCTATTAGGCCATTCTCGGGTATCTGTGTAGTCTGTTTGAAGTTGTCACACATAATTAGGCTGGTGAGGAGGGCGCGTCGAGCCGTGTGGATGTGTGGTTTGACGTCCTCAGACCATGTCAGTAATTGGGGTGAATGAAAGGCTTGTGGCGTTCTATGTCAACATGAGTGGTGCGTGGATACAAGCACCCGACTGACCCTCTACTGATTACACACACACACACACTCCTCCACCCATACCTACTCACACACCCATGCGTACATACTTAGACACACTCCTCTACAAATACACACTTATCCACACCGCTCCGCACACACCCATAGCCACACACACACTCCTCCACACATACCCACACACACACAATCGTACATACCCACACACGCACACTCCTCCACACATAGCCACACACACACACCCCTCCGCGCATACACGTCCACACACATACCCACACACACAAGTTCACATACCCACACACGCACACTCCTCCACACATACTCACGCACATACCCATCAGTGCACATCCATCCACACACACACACCCACGCGCACATACGCACACACGCACACTCCTCCACACATACCCACATACACATCCCTCCGCACACACCGATTCACACACATATCCACACACACATGCAAACACACCCACACATGCACACTACTCCACACATACCCACACACACCCCTCCGCGCCCACATGTCCACACACATACCCACACACACAAGTTCACATACCCACAGATGCACACTCATCCACACATACTCACATACTCACAAACACACCCATCCGTGCACACCCATCCACACACACAATAGTGCACATACCCAGACATGCACACTGCTCCACCCATACCCACACACACCCTCCTCCATGCACACCCATCCACACACATACCCACACAGACACATACCAACACACCCACATATGCATAATACTCCACAAGTACCCTCACACACCCCCCTCTGCATACACCCGTCCACACACATATCCATATGCATACTACACATACCCACATATCCACACTACTGCGCATACACAAATCCACACATATAGCCACACACACCCGTCTGCATACATACCTGCACACACATATCACATACATACACCTCCACACCCACAACACCTGCAGACACCCCTCCACACACACATCCACATACAACACTCGCACACACACACATCAACATACAGCCACACCTACACCACCTGCATACACACCTCCACACACACACATCCACATACAGCCACACATACACCACCCACACATAAACCTCCACACACACATCCACACATACAACACCTGCGCACACCTGCACACACCCTTCCACATACAGTGACACATACAACACCCACACACACACCTGCACCCACACATCCACATACATCCACCCATACACCACCTCCACACACCTCCACACACACACATCCACATACAACACTCGCACACCCATCCACATACATTCACACATACAACACCTGCACACACCTGCACACACCCCTCCACATACAGCCATACATACAACATCCACACATAAACCTCCACACACACCGACATACATCCGCGCATACAACGCACGCATACACACCTCCACATACAGCGACACATACAACACCCACACACACCCCTCCACCCACACATCCACATACATCCACCCATACCCCACCCGCACTGACACCTCCACACACACCTCCACATACAGCGATACATACAACACCCACACACACACCTCCACACACACATCCACATACAGCCACCCATACACCACCAGCACACACCTACACACACACATCCACATACAACCACCCATACACCACCCGCACAGACACCTCCACACACACATCCACATACAGCCACACATGCAACACCCATACACACACCTCCACACAACCCTCCACATACACCCACACATACAACACCTGCACACACAACTCCACACACACATCCACATACATCCACACATACAACACCCACACACACACCTCCACACACACATCCACATACAACCACACATACAACACCCACACACACGCACACACACCTCCACACACACATAACCAACCCACCAAAGAGTGGGAACAGTTGAAACCATTCTCGACGCAAACGCCATCTACCACATCCCCATCATGACATTACCCGGCACAAGGTGGCGCCCCCTTCCGACGACACCTAGCGGTTCGGAATTGCACTTTCGGTCAACGGCAGGAGCAGCTCACTCACCATCATCCATTTATCATATACAAAAGTTGGTCACACCAAAGTAGGTTAATCCAAATTATCAGTTAATCCAAACAGAATTGTCAGACCCCAGGCCACTTCCGGTACAGTTAAACCAAACATTCATATGGTAGTATGGTTATAAGGTCATCTAAGTCCCCACCATATGATAAATGGTAGTATTTTCCTGGGCCGCAGAAACAAGTTTGGATTAACTGATCGCTTGGTTTACCCAACCTTGGTTTAATGGGGTTATATTATATATATACATAACAAACAATAATCAAAGTGTCCACATACATTGTATATTACATGTGTAATACCCACTTACTCAAAGTTAAAGTCGAAGCCAAAGCTCAGTTAAAGCAATGAGCGGTTAATCCAAACAGATTTCTAGGGTGCCTTCAAGTTTGGTTTAACAGGGTTATACTCTACCCGGGTTCTTCCGAACATGTGCAAATAAACTACCTATACCTGCACTTCATTGGTGTGTCATTGCTTACCAAATAACCAGGAGAAGGACATGATATGGCCTCTTCGGACAACACCCACAGCAACCCTTTACAGTATCAGTTGAGTAATAACTCAAAAACCAAGGCAACTGCATCCAGCAGGGTATGTACACTCTGCAAATGTGTGCTGCAGTCATGCACACCTACCGGCCGATGTCATATGAGCCGCCATTGTATCAGGTTTTGCAGTGAATCATGGTGCTGTCACACTACGACATAACGCGCCGCCTTGGGTGCAATGTGAAATGTATCGAAAATCCTGACGGGATATGCAAATACGGGCCCAAGTTGGACACCCCGCAGTGTGGTTGACAAGGTCGTAACGTCGCTCTAGCGTCGTCGGAATGAGAGAGGACATAGAAGATATTAATTTGGCGAACATGAAGGCAGTGAGATCCTCGCGCGCTTGATGTCATGGAAACAGGGCCCTAGCGGTGGCATAACGTCGAGCGGGCATGATGACATCCGTCCCAGCGAGGACACGTCTAACTCGACAGGGGTTCGATGGGGCTTCGACAAGACTTTGACGTCGTCGCAACGTGACCGGAACATACCATGTTACTGACGTTACGGCCACGCAAGGCGATCCTCAATGACGTCGACGACGTTAGCGTGGACGTGAGGCGACGTTGACCTAATGTAGATGACGTGCTCATAACAAGAGCCTACCATGTACGTATCATGACCATGACATGACTCGAATGTGTTACCATCTCGTCGACCTAAGTCAACAGTTTTCAACATGTCCAAAACTTCAACGTCTGCCGACGTACCTCGACGTACCTCGACGTGACTGGACATGACGTGACGTGACTTTAACCTGACCCTAACGTGACTCTAACGTGATCCGACAATCTTCGACGTTATGACGAAACGTCACCCACGTCAAACTCACGTTGGCCATTACGTCGTAGTCTGACAGCACCATTACAGAAGAGAAATGTCAGTCAATGTGTACAGGTTTGCGCCATAAATACAAGGCGCGCCAACCAATATCAACCGGCTCCACCAGGAGTGGATTTACCCACAGTGCATTATCAGGTTACATGTGCACTTCCTGTTTATGGGTATAGATTACAAACAGTTGTGCTCATGAGTGCTGTTGTTTTGATGCATTTATCAAGAGATGGTACAATTTAATGAGTCGCAAAATGGGACTTGCGTGACACTATTCTTGCTATAAAGGTTGCTATGAAGGTTGCTATGAAGGGTGATATTGCTCGTAAATGAAGGAGACAAATTGATACACGCCATCTGGTCCGAAATGAGACCATGACTACTACCATATTTGAGCTGAAGCTGCCATCATTTTAATAATCAAATCCATTTTGCTTTGCGCAGAAGCTGCCACATCCCTTATATAATTAATATTCTACTCTTTATGAAAGGGACATCAAGGAACCTAGATGGTATAATACTAGCCCCATAATGGCAGAAATATGGGTTCAAATCCTGCTCTAGCTCTAGTATTTCCCATTTGCATCACCACCCACTGATTATATATATGCGTGTGTGTATATTTGTTTATACATATGTGTGGTATAATCTATTATACGAAAAGGGTGGAAGGTTTATATTATAAATTACTATTATTATATTTTAATATTAATATGACATATTTATTATTGTCCTATGTGCTTTGTATATTTATTTGCTGTGGTCCAGCAACCTTATGCCGATGTTGGGGTACTCACCACCTAGTCCGCACACTACAGATGTGCTTCTGTGCCAGTAGCAAGTTTTAATTTTTAGATTTGTATAAGTAGAGCGTTTATTGCTCGGCCAGAGGCCTCATGAATAAAAGAAGGCTTCTCAATACCATCAGTATCGGCTTCTTGTTTGCTACGTAACCAGACGTTAGAGTTAGAGCGTATTTTCTCTGGCTAGAGGAACAAAATGCCCCTTGCCTAAAAAGAAAAAGTTCTCAGCGGCAAGTGAGTAGGACAGTGAGCAGGCGAGCGGTGGCACCACCATCGGAGCTGAGGTATGAGCAGTAGATGAGTACCTGAGGTTCCAGCACCCGATCACTGGTGTGTGGGTGCTAGGATAGTATATTATTCCATGTTATTATACTCGTATAATTCTCATACAGCATATATATATATAGGATAGTTGTACATATGTATACAAATAAAGCCTGGCTAGAGTACATAAGGAACACGACAATAAGAGGTGGACTGAGAAAATGTATTCTCTGGCATAGGGAATATCTTGCCCCGGCCTAATAACATATCAGGCGCGAATGACAATGTGCGCCGCCCCCAGAGATAGTGTGTGCGATGGTGGTGGCGCCACCTGTCCCAGGATGGAAGGACCTGAGCAAATACTTTTTTTGTTCTTACTACATTAGTTAATTATTTAAGCAGGGCCAAGTTCAATCGTGGACGATTGGTCTTCCTCATTCGACTGCTCCTTGCCCTGTCCTAATAATGCTGAGCCCCTGGCTAGGAAGCGACAAGTATCAATTCTAAAGTCTAAAGTTTGACTCAACCAGGGTTCGAAGCCATGACACCCCACGATCGGCAACATGGGAGAGACGGACGCTCTAACTCATTCAACCATCCCATCTGGTTAGTAGTAATTGGTAATGAATGGATAATAAATGGATAATAATAATAAATTCCCTTCCACGCCTTTATACTCCAATAATACTTATGCATCATATATATATATATATACCTATATATATATATATGTATATATATACTTTGCCTATATCCGAAGCCTTGTACAAATAAATTGCGTAAAATACCTAGATACCTGTGACACTTACGGCCGTAAGACCAGTGCTACGCAGTACTGACAAAAGATACATATGAATGTAATCCATTTATAACAACAATCTTTGTTGTTATAAATCCGAGGACGTTCCAGGGGCCGTCCCTAGATGGCGCTGCGTGTGTATGGAGGGATGGATGGTGGGAGCGGTGAGGAGTCAGGGGGAGGGTGGGGGCGCACCTGGAGCTGCGTCCCGCGATATGTCACGTGGTCTCTCGCCACGCGAGACCTTGTCTATTAGTGGATCTACGCTACGCGGCTTCAATGCATATCGAATGAGGCAGGTCGGGGTGAGGGGCCTCGAGCTGTGGAGGGGCGTGCCACGGAGCTGCTGAGCGCAATGCTGGGAAGGGATGGACGGGGGAGGGAGCCTGGGGGGGGGGGGGCCTCCGGGTGGTAGGGCGGGATGAAGGGGGGAGGGGGGTGGGAGCTTGGGGGGGGGGGGGGGGGGCAGCCTCCGGGAGGTAGGGCGGGATGAAGGGGCGAGGGGGGAGGGAGCTTGCGGGGGGGGCAGCCTCCGGGAGGTAGGGCGGGATGAAGGGGGGAGGGGGGAGGGAGCTTGGGGGGGGGGGGGGCAGCCTCCGGGAGGTAGGGCGGGATGAAGGGGGGAGGGGGGAGGGAGCTTGGGGGGGGGGGGGCAGGCCCCGGGAGGTAGGGCGGGATGAAGGGGGGGGTGACGGGGGAGGGAGCTGGGGGGGGGGGGCTGGGGGGACAGCCTCCGGGAGGTAGGGCGGGATGAAGGGGGGTAGGGGGGAGGGAGCTTGGGGGGGGGGGGCAGCCTCCGGGAGGTAGGGCGGATGAAGGGGGCGAGGGGGGAGGGAGCTTGGGGGGGGGGCAGCCTCCGGGAGGTGGGGCGGGATGAAGGGGGCGAGGGGGAGGGAGCTTGGGGGGGGGGGCAGCCTCCGGGAGGTAGGGCGGGATGAAGGGGGCGAGGGGGGAGGGAGCTTGGGGGGGCAGCCTCCGGGAGGGAGGGCAGGATGAAGGGGCGAGGGGGGAGGGAGCTTGGGGGGGGGGCAGCCTCCGGGAGGTAGGGCAGGATGAAGGGGCGAGGGGGGAGGGAGCTTCGGGGGGGGGGGGGGCAGCCTGCGGGAGGTAGGGCGGGATGAAGGGGGCGAGGGGCTTGGGGATGTGGGACGGAGGCATGGAGGGGGAGGCAGGGAAGTCTACTCAGGGAGCCTCTGCGGGGGTGGGGGTGGGGAACTCCAGGAGGCTGGGCGGGCTTGGGGCTGTGGTAGGGGCGAGGCACGGAACGGTCAGGAGGGAGCCTCACGGAGGATGGGTGGGGGTGGCGGCTCCAGGACAAAGGCCGCGCGGTTGGGGGGGGGGGGGGATGGGGGCAGGAAATGGTTGAGCGAAAAGTTGTGAAACGGGGAGGGAACCGTTGAGGTGTAGAAGTTTGTTGTTGTTGTTGTGTGTGTGGTGGGGGGGGGGGGGTAAATATGTTTATTGTCCTGAATAAGTGTTTTTGTCAGCGCTGAAGCAATTGTCTTCCAGCCATTTATCAGTTAGGCATTATTTACACAAAATTGGCAACATCTAATGTCATATTAGGACCGGTACCGACTTGTGACAGTGTGCACTCATGGTGACTTTATAGTGCTGCCCCGCTGGGAAATCAGGCCACTGGCACCATGACCCAATATCCCACTCAGTTACATTATTCTGACACTGAGCCAACCAGTTCTTGCCCTATCCTATTAATGCCGAACGCCTGGTTAGGAAGTGACATATATCAATATTAAAGTCATTGGTTTGGATCGACTGGGAACCAATCTCCTTCCGCAAGCAAGGCCCGTGCTCTACTTATTCGGTCACCACGCCCGCTAGGTATATAACTTAAAAGGCGACCTAACAACAGTTGTTGAATACACAATTTTCATGATACTTACCCACAAGTTCCGCAGGAATGTGGAAACAGTAGTGGCATATGACTACATCAGTATTAGGCAGATCAATGTGAGTATTTCCAAGGTATTTAGAATGTAGGGATAAATTATCTTCTGTATTAATTTGAAAAAGTTGTGATAATTTTGTATTGTAGGGTGTGGTCCGTTGGAGTTAGAAAAGTAGCAACAAAGGCTGCGAGGTCGTCTGATGTTGTCGGTGCGAACTCACAACCGTCATTCAAGACCTAGCTAGCTCCTAACAATTCTTCAAATGACCTTGTTATTGTTGTTGTTGTTGAAGATTTATACTGCCTATCATGGATAAGCCTGACTAGGCTTGTTTTCACCATTAGACAGCCCAAGCCTACACTTTTACCGACCCAAGGGATTTTTAACCTCCCACACCACATAGACATGTTATGAGAGCAACTGGCCTTTGATGTCGCTGTAAGTTATACACAGCGGTGTACCTCATACTCCGACCTCACAAAGTCACCGTGTAAACTGAGTATCCCTATTAACATGAGCGCATGGTTTAGGTAAACACCAAAATGTTGCAAACACAGCAGCAATTAAACTAACATAATTGAGCCTAGCTACTAACAGCTAAGATTGATTGATTGGTGGTTGCTTTACGCCGTGTCGGCAGCATAGGCCATATTCACGGCGAGAAATGTTTGTTTTTTGTTCAAACCATCGCTTTTACATGTAAAAGCAGACAATCAATTATGTGCCAATAGACACTAATTAAATTAGAAAGCTCACAATCATATATCTGTGGTCAAGGGAAACAAATTCCCATAGAAAAAGAAAAGTTTCATTAATAATTAATAGAATCCATTTAGTAAACTATATAAGGTGGTACAGTCCAGCTGCCCTCAAAAAGGCTAAAATGTTTTCCTGTTTTACCTTAGTAAAAAGGTCATGCATACTGTCTGCAGTGTAGAACCGTTGGCGCAGGGCCAAAAAATCAACGCAACTTAGTAAAATGTGTTTGAGTGTCAGTGGGGACTGACACTCAATACATTCAGGGGGAGGTTCCCCCTTGAGCAGAAAAGCATGTGTAAGCCACGAGTGGCCAACACGGCAGCGGCTAAGGACCACTTGGTCCCGCCGACCTCCCGCATGAGTCTGTGGTGGCTTTCCCACAGATGGTTCAATTTCTTTAAGTTTATTGATGTTTTCATCCCACTCATGTTGCCATTTGGATTTTATGTGGGTGGCTATTAGTGGTTTCAGATCAGAGTGAGGGATCAGACACGGTTCAAGATCACAGTTCAGGGCCTTCACAGCTAAGATGACGAGGCCAATAGAAAATTGAAACTTTTGCTGTTCAGTGATGAAAACAAGCCGCGATGTAGCTCACTCATTATGGAAAGGGTAAACAAATCGTCACCAACAAAAAAGAAAATAAAAGAATCTTAATCCGATAGGAATATTCTAGTATGGCCCTTCATCTGTGGTTGTGCGTGTGGATGTAGGTGAGTGGGGGGGGGGATCTAGATGTAGGTCTATGTGGTGAGTCTGAGTGCAGGTGGTGGGTGTGAGTATGGGTGTGGATGGGACGTGTGGGTGTAGGTTTTGTGTGTTGTTGTTTCACATCCTAGCAACACCTAAGGTCATATCAGGACGGGTACCGACTTGTCACAGTGCGCACTCATTGCGATATACCTGGTGTGTGCGGGTGTAAGTGTGTGAGTAGGGGTGTGTAGTGTGGGTGGGTGAGTGTGAGTGGGACTTGCGAATGGCTGTGAGTGTGAGTGTGGATTGTGGATGCTGGTGTGAGTGTGAGTGTGAGTGTGAGTGTGAGCTTGAGTGTGAGTGTGAGTGTGAGTTTGAGTGTGAGTTTGAGTGTGTGTGAGTGTGGTTTGTGGATGTGGGTGCGGGTGTGAGTGTGAGTTCGAGTGTGAGTGTGCATCGGGGGTGTAGATTGTGGGTGTGAGTGTGAGTGGCAGTTTAAGTGTGAGTGTGAGTGTGAGTGTGGATTATGGGTGTAGGTGTGTGTGTGGGTGTGAGTGTGAGTGTGAGTGTGAGTGTGTGTGTGTGGATTGTGGGTGTGAGTGTGAATGTGCGTGTGAGTTTAAGTGTGAGTGTGGATTGTGGGTGTGGGTGCGGGTGTGAGTGTGAGTGTGATTGTGAGTGAGGATTGTGGGTGGATTGTGGATGTGGGTGTGAGTGTGAGTGTTAGCGTGAGTGTTGATTGTGGGTGTGGATTGTGGATGGGGATCTGAGTGTGAGTGTGGATCGGGGTTGTGGAGTGTGGGTGCGGGTGTGAGTGTGAGTGTGAGTGTGAGTGTGAGTGTGAGTGTGAGTTTAAGTGTGAGTGTGAGTGTGAGTGTTGATTGTGGGTGCAGGTTTGAGTGTGAGTGTGGGTGTGAGTGTGGATAGTGGGTGTGGATTGTGGGTGTGGGTGTGGGTGCGAGTGTGAGTGTGAGTGTGGATTCAGGGTGTGGAGTGTGGGTGTGAGTGTGGGTTTAAGTCTGAGTGTGAGTGTGAGTGTGAGTGTGAGTGAGAGTGTGAGTGTGAGTGTGACTGTGACTGTGAGTGTGGGTGTGAGTTTAAGTGTGAGTGTGAGTGTGAGTGTGTGAGTGTGAGTGTGTGTGTGAGTGTGTGAGTGTGAGTGTGAGTGTGTGAGTGTGTGAGTGTGAGTGTGAGTGTGGGTGTGAGTGTGAGTGTGAGTGTGAGTGTGAGTGTGGGTGTGGGTGTGGGTGTGAGTGTGAGTGAGAGTGTGAGTGTGAGTGTGAGTGTGACTGTGACTGTGAGTGCAGGTGTGAGTGTGAGTTTAAGTGTGAGTGTACGTGTGCGTGTGGGTGTGGGTGTGAGGGTGTGTGTGAGTGTGAGTGTGTGAGTGTGTGAGTGTGAGTGTATGAGTGTGAGTGTGAGTGTGAGTGTGAGTGTGAGTGTGAGTGTGAGTGTGAGTGTGAGTGTGACTGTGAGTGTGGGTGTGAGTGTGACTTTAAGTGTGAGTGTGCATGTGCGTGTGGGTGTGGGTGTGGGTGTGAGGGTGTGCGTGAGTGTGAGTGTGAGTGTGTGAGTGTGAGTGTGAGTGTGAGTGTGAGTGTGAGTGTGAGTGTGAGTGTGAGTGTGAGTGTGAGTGTGAGTGTGACTGTGACTGTGACTGTGAGTGTGGGTGTGAGTGTGAGTTTAAGTGTGAGTTTGAGTGTGAGTGTGGGTGTGAGTGGGTGTGAGTGTGCGTATGAGTGTGTGAGTGTGTGTTTGTGAGTGTGTAAGTGTGAGTGTGAGTGTGAATGTGAGTGTGAGTGTGGGTGTGGGTGTGAGTGTGAGTGTGAGTGTGAGTGTCACTGTGACTGTGAGTGTGAGTGTGAGTTTAAGTGTGAGTGTGGGTGTGAGTGTGAGTGTGAGTGTGAGTGTGAATGTGAATGTGAGTGAGAGTGAGAGTGTGAGTGTGAGTGTGAGTGTGACTGTGACTGTAAGTGTGGGTGTGAGTGTGAGTTTAAGTGTGAGTGTGAGTGTGAGTGTGGGTGTGAGTGTGTGTGAGCGTGAGTGTGAGTGTGTGAGTGTGAGTGTGTGAGTGTGAGTGTGAGTGTGAGTGTGAATGTGGGCGTGCATGTGTTGGTTTATACTATACATGGGATCCAAGCCCCATCCCCGTACCGAGCCGGATGGGATATCGATTGTGTACTGACCCGCATGCGACCAGTGCGCCAGCACCGGCTGCACCGCTGTCACGTGACTGCACGGCGCGTGGTCAAGTGATTGTGCGAGACACTGCGTCTACGACGGCGTCCTAATTCACACGAGCCGTGAGACTGCGTAGCAGAGTTCTGATGGAGCCGGTAGGAAGGGTGGTGGCCAGTGGCCAGACTGGCCAACTCGAGTCACAAAATTATTTGCGGTCACCTGAAACACAGTCGCATTGTCCGTAATGCTTAGGCATGGTGGGTAATTGGGCGCGCAAACTCAGGGGGGGGGGGGGGCTGAGCGTACCAGTATCTAAGGACGCATTGACATTGTCGCCGACTAGCGGCTCCTGATAACATTATATTAATTTACCGCCTAACGCTGACTAGCGGGTATTATCGAACTAAGCCAGCAGCCGGACATAAACAACGCAGATGGCGTTTCACCTGTCGTAGCTTTGTCAAACTAACCAATGTGCCACTTTCGGCCAGAAGAAATCGTCTATAAAAGCGACTGCATGCTGCCGATTTGATCCCTTCGAACCCGGAGCGTGGAGGATACTTAAGCGACTGAAATTGCCATCCCAACCACCCCACAAAAATACGGGATAAACATCCATAAATATATATTTACTGTGTTTGCGTTGTCCCAATTATCCTGTTACTGAGCTAACCAATACTTGCCCCAATCCCACCGGAAGCGGTAGCCGAATCGGTAGAGTGCAGAGACCAGGGCGCAGGCCTCCTGTGCGGGAGATTGGGAATTTGATTCCCAGTCGAGTCAAACCAATGACTTGCACAATTGATACTTGTCGCTTCCTAGCCTGGCGCTCGACTTTAATGGGATAGGGCAAGTACTTGTTAGCTTAGTTTCCGGATAATTTGACTGAGTGGGATATTGGGTCCTGGTCCTGGTGGCCTGATTTCCTATTGGGGCAGCACTATAAAATCGACATTATATTAATCAGGGTAATAGTAAGACGAAATGAGGACTGGTTGTGGATTTGCAATATGGTTAATTACTATCAGAGGATAAGAAAATATACATACCGAACGCGCAATGGTGAAATAAATGTGCATAACAGAAGGCAATGTATTACATATATAGATCACATGGCGAATAAATATAGGCAACAAGGAATATACACAAAGTCATGAAACAGATGACAATGAATGAGGTCCGTATACAGCGGCTATACATGTCACACAAGCAAAGGCATAACTTATGGTTTTGTTTGTTGTTGTTTTACGTCCTAACAACATCTAAGGTCATATCAGGACGGGTACCGACTTGTGACAGTGCCCACTCATGGCGACTTTATAGTGCTGTCCCACTGGGAAACCAGGCCGCCAGCACCATGACCTGATATCCCACTCAGTCACATTATCCTGACACTGAGCCAACCAGTCCCTGCCCTATCCTATTAATGTCGAGTGCCTGGCTAGGAAGCGACAAGTATCAATTTTTAAGTCATCGGTTTGACTCGACCAGGGTTCGAACCCACGACCCCACGATCTACCAGCACGGGAGACGGACGCTCTACCTCATTCGGCCATCCCGTCAGGTCATAACTTATAGTAATCTAATATATATATATATATATATATATATATATAATTCTCTGGCGCGACTGACACTTGTCAACACACGTTGGAGGCGAGGTGGGCCGCAGGAGGCGCCACCTGTCAAGTCTGGAGCATAACAATCGGTAATATAAATAATATCAGTAATATCAATTACTATCAATAATCCGAAACAATTCCCTTTGTATTTGTATGTGAAATATTAAAATGGAGTTATATATATATACATAATACGCATATAATGCATTATGCATCTCATATTGCACACAAAGAATGCAACTGGGTATCTAATTTAGACAAATTGTAAATAGGGAGAAATATTATGGGCGATTTCCCCTCCCATAGGGCTGGGGGCTCGGGGCCTGGGGGGGGGGGGGGGGGGCTTCCCTCAAAATGCTGTAGACAAAGTGTACACAAAATGAAGCATTCTAGTGCATTTTGATTATACAAATATATGCGTAATATATTTTTGTTTAAACAAGCTAAATGATTCTTTGTGTGGGAAATTACACAATTTAAATCCATACCCCTGGAGGAATGCTCTGTCAGTTACTTTATCCCGGCTGTGTCGGACTATAAGAGACATCCCGACCCTGGATCAGCCTGAAAGCAGGAAACGTGCGTCCCAGTGGCACAATTAGCTACGCAACGTGGGTGTGGGTGTGGGTGTGGGTGTGGGGGGGATCCTTACATACAGCTTGAATACATGCCATGTATGGGACTCTTGGGTTGTCTGTTGAAAGGGCCCGTTCAAAGTCCATGACCCGATACCCCACTCACTCACATTTCTCTGACACTGAACCAACAAGTCCATGTACTATCCTATTAATGCCGAGCGACAGGCTAGGAAGTGACAAGTTTACAAGTCATCGATTTGACTCAACCGGGAACCCAACTCCCGATCTCCCGCACACGAGGCCCACGCTCTACCGATTCGGTCACCGCATGTGGTAGAATAGAACGAAATACTTTGTCACTCATCTATGCATCCAGAATAATTTTGGATAATACAAACTAACATAACAAGAGCACACTAGGAATATTTTGGGAAACGACAGAAGATCAATTCAATCCAATAAACCTCCTGCAATAATGATGCAGGACAATTTTTAATTGAAGTATTTCTCCCAGTGGCCCATGTGTTCAAATCAGGGAAGATTAATTTTGTTCATTTGCCATTTTTTTAGTGGCTGGCTTCAAATTGCCACGTTTACGCCTGGCTGCCACTATGCGTTCCAAAGTAACCGTCTCATTATTTTTCACACACTGCTGTGAATGTTGATAATGTCATCCACTACGTCCTTCTAGGTTGTCAGACCGAATCGGTAGAGCACATGCCTGCCATGTGGGAGATCGGGAGTTTGGTTCCCAGTTGAGTCAAATCATTGACTTCTAAAATTGATACTAGTCACTTCCTAGCCTGGTGCTCAGCATTAATAGGATAGAGCAAGGACTGATTAGCTGAGTGTCAGGATAATGTGACTGAGTGGGATAATAGGGTCATGTCAGCATTGCCCTTAGCTTCCAGCGGGGCAGCACTATACAGTTGTCATGAGTGTGCACTGTCACAAGTTCCGACCCATCCTGATTGACCATATATGTTGCTAGGACGTAAAACAACAACAAACAAACAATCAACAGCGTCAGACTTTGATTTGTGTATGATAACTGCTGACTGAATGAGCCTGGATAGTTGTATCCTACTGAGGTATATCATTTTGTGAAACTAACCTACAAACTCATTCAATAGGCCTCAACTGAGATTACCATAAAGATCAGTTCAAACACAAAGGCCCACCCTACATCCCACCATCACCTTTTGTCACCTTTAGAAAGATAATAAGTTATGCCCCCCCCCCCAACTAATGCTTACCATTGCGCATTCATGGCGACTTTATAGTGCTGCCCTACTGGGAGTACAGGCCACCAGCACCAAGACCTGATATCCCACTCAGTCACATTATTCTGACACTGATCCAATCAGTCCATGCCCTATCGTAGTACTGACGAGCACCTGGCTAGGAAGCTACAAGTATAACTGTTTACATCATTTGTTTGAGTGGATCAGGTTTCAAACTCGAGGCTTTGAATCCCACGATCTACCAAAACGGGAGATGGACGCTCACCTCATTCAGCCATCCCGCCTTGTTCAAACAAACAATAGGCAGGCGAGTGCTCCCCTGACTGTCATGGCGGACATCACATCATTACGGACCACGTCCCGTGATATGTGCGATTGTTTCCGGTGCGTCATCTCCCATTCGACAATACTACGGCAACCAGCGAAAAAGGGAGAAGAACAGTGCACCAACTAAACAAGCCCTAGGGACCGAACGCGGTGGTCGAGTTTGTTGACCGCAGGCCTCCCGTGCAGGAGATCGGGAGTTAAAACATTGGTCGAGTCAAACCAATTACTTACAAAATTAATACTTGTCGCTTCCTAGCTTGGCAATCGGCATTAATAGGATAGAGCAAGGACCGGTTAACTCAGTGTCAAGATAATATGATTGAGTAGAACATCAGGTCATGGTGCAGGTGGCCTGATTTTCTTCAATGGGGCAGCACTATAATGTTGCCATGAGTGTGCGCAGTAACAATTTGGGACCTGCCATGATATGACCGTAGTTTGTTGTCAGGACGTAAACCACCAACAAAGCTTTGTGTTGCGCCTACCAGCACACCAGGGAGAAGCAGCCTTACGTTGCCTATTACATATTCAAAGAATACTATGTATGTGGCATAAAATACATCATGGTAATCTACAGTCAATACGCATCCTCATATCCCATGGTTATTACAGCCAACACTAAACGAAAGGCAGTGCAAAGCATGCTGTGCCTAATATCCCCAGGTCAACCTAAACCACTAACCACCACCGCGTGTTCCACATTTAAGTGGTGGAGACATAATCACCCTGTGGGTGGTTTATCACTGCTTTGTGTCACGTGAGCATTCATGCTGCTGACTAAGCGATTAATATAA
This sequence comes from Branchipolynoe longqiensis, assembly GCA_030323885.1. Lineage (NCBI taxonomy): Eukaryota > Metazoa > Annelida > Polychaeta > Phyllodocida > Polynoidae > Branchipolynoe > Branchipolynoe longqiensis. The sequence goes on along the minus strand of CM059196.1, from coordinate 9,863,454 downwards.
TAGCCCCCCACTCCCCCACTCCTCCTCCTCCTCCACCCTCGGACAATCCCCACTCCACCGAGTGTTCATAGAAGGAAGCTGTTACCAGCCTGTAACTGAGTGATTTGTTGCATGGTTCGTAATTTGAGTTTTACGTCCTGGCAGCATATAAGGTCATATCAGGACGGGTACTGAATTGTGGCAGTGCACACTCATGGTGACTTTATAGTGCTGCCCAACTGGGATGCCAGACTACCTGTCGCTTCCTAGCCAGGCGCTCAGCATTATAAGATAGGGCAAGGACTGGTTGGCTCAGTGTCAGAATAATGTAACTGAGTGGGATATCAGCTCATGGTGCTGGCAGCCTGTTCTTCCAGTGGGGCAGTACTATACAATCGCCATGAATGCGCACTATCACACGGTGCTACCCGTCCTGATATGACCATGGATGTTCCCAGGATGTAAAACTCCAACAACCAATCATCATCAACAATCCTTTAACCATCGATTTTGCAGGGGCACTATGTAACTTTGCTAACAGTTTTCTCCATTCTTTTCCCGGTTCTCCCTCTGCCCTCTGGGACTTGAAGAAACTCCAGACGTGTCCATTCCCTGATGTAGTCGTCTCACCTCTTCCTCTGTCGGCATTGTCTTCCTCCTCCTACTTTCAATGTGCCTTGTAAGATGGTTTTGGCCCGACCTAATGGATGGCAAATCTGGCCATACCACTGCAGCTTGCGTCTCTTTATGATCGTCCGGAGATCCTTGAGTGGGCCAATTGCCTGCTGGATACTAGCCTCGGGATGGCAGAAGTGTGGTTTTGAATCTCCCGCAAGGGATGTTTGTTTGTTTGTTGTTTTACGTCCTAGCAACATCTAAGGTAATATCAGGACAGGTACCGACTTGTGACAGTGTGCACTCATGGTGACTTTTTAGTGATGTCCCAATGGGAAACCAGGCCACCGCCACCATGACCTGGTATCCCACTCAGTCAGATTATCCTGACACTGAGCACACCAGTCCTTGCCCTGTCCTAATGATGTCGAGCACCTGGCTAGGAAGCGACAAGTATCAATGTATAAGTCATTGGTTTGATTCGACCAGAGTTCGAACCCACGACCCCTAGGGATACTAACTTGCGTAAGCGCCCTACAAACTGATTTATTCCAATGCCTGAGGCCCACCCTGGTCTGTTATCAGTGATATCAGGTTATCAATGGGGCAACCTATAATACACGATGGCATGAGAAAATACCACAGCCCACCACCAGGTTGCAGTCCCGAAGCATATGGGTGTGTTCTGGCGCACTCGGGTACCAACTAGGGACAGGGCAGAGGTTAAAGGAAGGTGGTAAAACCAAAAGTCAGGGACAACCTGGTCATTGTCACAGTCCCGAAGAGTATGGATGTGTTCTGGCACATCTAGGCAATAACTAGGGACAGGGCACAACTAAAAGGAAAGCTGCAAACAAAACAAACAAACACATTCTGGGAAGACGTCCTCATCCACAAGCCTATTATCATCTCACTAGATGTACATACTAAGCTAGGATATTACTTATATGATAGGAAGTTATACCCCCCAAAAAAACACCAAAACATTAACATAGATACTAACTCCTTAAATAAATGCTGGTGGTGGTCCCGGATACCAACCTGGAACTGGAACCCGCGCATACACCATAACATTCCCCACAGCTGTCCAGCGTTGAAAACAAGCACCCTCATGGGAGCTTACACGTTATGGGCAGAATAAATACTGTACCAATAAAAACAATTATAAAAAAAAAATCCTCTTGACCGTATCACTACAGTGCCTTGTACTGTGAGGCGTCTCTGAATAGTGTCTACTCAGTATAATTTCAAGGATTTTAAAATAAAAGACTTTCAATGAACCCAGTATTATTCTGATATTGAGTTGGAAACCATCGGCAGCGTCTTTGGGCGTCAAGCGGCATATCTAGCAAGAACTGCTTAATACCCCTGTCACACTATGACGTAATGAGCGAACGTGAGCCTAACGTGGTGATTTTTCGTCATTACGTTGATGTACGTTGGATTACGTTATGATGATGTCATAATGACGTTAGACTGACGTCGAGCTACGTCACATTACATTGTGTTACGTCAAGTTACGTCGAAGTTTTGGACATGTTCAAAACTTTCGACGTAGCTTGAACTTAAGGGTTTACGTTCGCCGTACGTTCTGTACACGTTCGGCGAACGTCAATGACGTTAAACAAACGTTATTAAAACATCGGTCACTACGTTCAACTACGTTGCATTACGTTGCACTACGTTGACCCACATTAATCCGAGGGGGAACGTGCAGTCCACGTAGTGAAAATGCCAGGTTAACGGACGCCTAACGGACATCCAACGTAGGTTTACCGTTTTGCCACCGTTTCCTGACGTAAATAACGTAAGGTAACGTAAAGCAACGTAGTTCTGGCAATGGAATAACATTCATAACGTTCCGTGAGCCTACGTAGTGACATTGTCCTCTCTCGGTGATTGACGGTATCACTATGCTTTACCAACGTTACGTTCTCGTCCACTACGCTGCATCCACGTTCAACTTGTGCCCAAATTTGCATACTACGCCGAGAAGTTCAACGTTCTTCACGTTCTCCCTACGTTGACGTCATTACGTTGTAGTGTGACAGCCCCATAACATTTGCATAATCCGATGCTTTGGAGCTTTTGGCATGTTTATTAGATACATACATTATGTTGAACATTATAATCTGCGCTACTCATTCTACTCGGTGCTGCTCCCCATTTTTACATGAACTACAGTGACTGGTGCTGTACATTATACAACAGGAACCACTCCCTTAATTCTACAGAATCAGTGCTGTAACTAATACACCACTGATCAAACTTAGATTATGTAGACTGTCAATTCCAATATTAAGATGGCCGGAAGACCAGTGCTCCGGCGCTGACAAATGTCATATTCAGATGAATAAATACTCTAGCCCCCCCTAAAAATCTACCTTACTTCAATTTGAAGTATTTTTATTTTAAATGACAAACCTATGAGATATTTGATGAGGAATACAAGCACAAATTAATTTTAGCAAGCACGCCAAAACTCTGACACCATAGGCTTCTGCAGTAAGAGATTCTATTAAATTGCCTCAGTGGTTCCTTATATGAGTCGCCAATGTGTTAATAAGTGCACCAGTATCTAAATTATAGATGTAGGACAACATCTAGATAATTGTTTTTGTATTGATGATTTGATGCTTTTATTAGACTATGTAGCTTTAGTAACACGTGATCAGCCGATCACAGGAGAACAAGAGCCGATTGGAAATAGTGGAGAATGTTCAGAGCGGATGCCATGAACCAAATCTATGAGCAACTCACAGATATCACAACCTGTTCTTTCCGGTTGGGACATCAAATTCAAACTACCGCTAAGAGTAGGTACCGTCAGCGCTTAGAGAAAACTGGAAGAAAGTATGAAAATCATGAACAATTGCTAGTTTTTAAATACTCCAATTTGGGATTATGATTAGAGTGAAAATACCCAGAAAGTGTTGTGAATAGACTGAATGTTTACTCTTTATTTTGATACCTACACTATTTGGGTTGTGTATTATTAAGACAACACACCATACAGCACTTAATTATGGCCACTTTTGCTAATTAGCGCATTTATTTGCATCACATTAATTAAAACAAGTGACCAAAATATGTGGTTTTGTTTCATTCGGTGCTGAATCGGCGTTGGGTACACTGGCTATTAATAGATCCTATCATAAAGAGCACTAAGTAAGCTTTAATTAGGTATATGATAGACAGATATTTAAAAACCAAATCAAAATATGGGAAAGAAAAAAACACACCTGATGTTCCATTCAGTATTAATGGCAAATTTTGCTCAAGAAAATAAAACAAATCTTTAAATGTCACTATCTTGAAAGTAACCAATATAGAACCTTTCTGCATTTTTGTGTTATTCTTAGATTTCGCTAGCATTGTGTGATTAAGCTTACTTAACTGACCAGATTCAAGATTTAAAAAATGACTGCTGGTCCCTGCTGAGAGTGGGATACACTCGAAAATATATGAGAAGCGACAGGGTGTGATAGTTGCAGCTGCTGGAATTGGTAGAACCTAGCGATTCCAGTTTTCAGAACATCCGTGACCCACTTTAAGCCCCAGAGATAGATGTCGCCGCCTGAGTGAAGTTGGCGGCAAAGCCAGGCAATCAACGGCTTTAAGGCGGAGGCTTCAGCGGCTTTTGCTTTCATCATGTCGTTGTCGCCCACTCGAAAAGTCCAGCTGAGTACGAGTGATGGCTGAAACCTGCGGACGCTGAATGTGTTGCACTGTGCTCTGAATTGCTTTCCCGAATGACTCGTCGAGATTCCCCTAAACACTGTCAACTGCGGAGTATCTAGATTGTATATTGGCCAGTGAAGATAGCGTTAGTATGTCTTTCAAAGCTGAACCATTTCTAGAACATATGATAGGTGAGTCACTCTCAACAGTGACCCGTCATTACATAGTGTTACAGGAAAATTGGATCTGGCAAGTTTGAACCAATTACAATAGTTGAGTTCTCATCGTTCTCCTTTAACTCCGACAAGGTGCCGTGATGACCGAAGCGGTAGAGCACGGGCCTCGCGTGCGGGAGATCCAGAGTTCATTTCCCGGTCGAACTCAAACCAATGACTTATAAAATTGATACTTATCACTTCCTAGCCTGGCGCTCGGCATTAATAGGATAGGGCAGGGACTGGCTCACTCAGTGGCAAGATAATGTGACTGAGCGGGATATTTGGGCATGGTGCTGGTGGCCTGAATCCCCAGTGGGGCAGCACTATAAAATCGCCAAGAGTGTGCTCTGTCACAAGTCGGTACCCGTCCTGATATGATCTTAGATATTGCCAGGGCATAACACTCTGACAACCTCCCAACCCTTTAACTCCGTATTGGCTCAGACTGAGTAAACCAACAGAACATGTATTTGCTCGCTCCAGCAACTTTCTTCAACTTAAAGCTGCATAGTCAGATGAAGGTTAACTTTTTAAGAACCAAAACACTCAAATAGATTTTATTCTGAATATCTAACTTCGACATTGATGCCCTTATTAAACATATGGTTACCCATAGATGGGCATACTGACCTTATGACCTTTGCGCTGATTAAACCGATGACCGTATCACTTGACATTTCAAATACCACCACATTTGATGTTCACTCACCCCGCGTGCATCCAATAGCAGTGTGAACATTGTCAACATGTCACGCCACATTTCCTAGGCCGACGTAGGGTGGAACGCTAATGCTTTCCAGTATTGGCTTCCGGAGGGGGAATTATGGAGCTGGGAGTGTGCTTATTTATAGCTCGCCAGGTGGCGTTTGAGCCGGGAATTTAGTGAGATAGGCTCACATCCTGATTGGATTGGGATCACATGCAGACATGAAATACTGGTCTTGTTACAGACATTTGATTGTCAATTGAATGGGATGGCAAGCTGCTGGTTTCAGTACAATTCCCTTAGCAATAATATTGTTGAGTGTCAGCGGAATGGCATGCTCAGTTGCCAACATCAGTAGCATTCCGACAGCAATAGTTGTTGAGTGTCAGTTAAATGGCATGTTGAGTTGTCAGCATCAGTACCATTCCCTTAGTGATAATTGTTCAGTTAAATGTAATGTTGAGTGGTCAGCATCAGTACCATAGCCTTAGCAATAATTGTTCAGTTAAATGCCATGTTCAGTTATTAGCATCAGGACCATTCCCTTAGCAGTGATTGTTCAGTTAAATGACATGTTCAGTTATTAGCATCAGGATCATTCCCTTAGCAATAATTTTTTTTATTTTTATTGAGGCTGTATTTCTACTGTCCATAGCATGTAAGCCCGGGTACCCAGGCTTGTTTTCAATGCTGGCCAGCTGTAGTGTTGGTGTTGTCTTACCAAGCAGTAGCTGCTGATAAGTTATTTGATTGTCTGCATTTCAGTAGCAGATAGATAGTCTGTTGGTATGTTTAGTAGTCTATGTTAGTTATTTTGGGGCCCTCTTGGCATTGTATCTTTGTTCTATTCTTATTACTATGTTAGTTGTTTTCTTAAGGTTCTATGTTAGTGTTTTGGGGTTTTCTTGGGAAGAGTTTTCCGCTTTTCCGCTTTTCTTTGTTTAGTTTAATGGCATGTTCAGTTGCCAGCATTATGAACATTCCCGTAGCAATAATTGTTCAGGTAAATGGCATGTTCAGTTGCCACCATCAGTAGCATTCCCTTAGCAGTACTTGGTGAGTGTCAGTTAAATGACATGTTCAGTTGCCACCATCAGTACCATCCCCTTAAAAATAATTGCTGAGTGTCAGTTCAATGGCATGGTCAGTTGGTAGGCCTGGAATCAGGCCGGTGGTAGGCCTGGAATCAGGCCGGTGGTAGGCCTGGAATCAGGCCGGTGGTAGGCCTGGGATCAGGCCGGTGGGTGGCCTGGAGGGGGACATGGCGGTGGTAGGCCTGGAGTCAGGGCGATGGTAGGGCTGGAATCAGGCCGGTAGTAGGCCTGGAATCGGGCCGGTGGTAGGCCTGGAATCAGGCCGGTGGTAGGCCTGGAGTCAGGGCGATGGTAGGCCTGGAATCAGGCCGGTGCTAGACCTGGAATCAAAGCAGTGGTATGCCTGGAACCAGGCCGGTGGTAGGCCTGGAATCAAAGCGGTGGTAAACCTGGAATCAAAGCAGTGGTAGGCCTGGAATCAGGCCGGTGGTAGGCCTGGAGTGAGGGCGGTGGTAGGCCTGGAATCAAAGCAGTGGCAGGCCTGGAATCAAAGCAGTGGTAATCCTGAAATCAGGCCGGTGGTAGGGCTGGAATTAGTGCGGTGGGAGGCAGGGAATTACGGCACCGATAGGCAGGGAATTACGGCACCGGTAGGCAGGGAATTACGGCAGCGGTAGGCAGGGAATTACGGCAGCGGTAGGCAGGGAATTACGGCAGCGGTAGGCAGGGAATTACGGCAGGGTTAGGCCGGTAGTCAGGGAAAGATCGTCCGTGTTATATTAGTGCCCCTTTAAATGATGCCGACAATCCCGGAATCCCCGAGCAAGTAAAGAACAAGCAAATCACTCACCTTGTTCCCTTAATGCCTATGTCAGCTGAGGCAACTCAGCCGAGCACGCCAGTTCGCTGACCTCCGCACCCCGACCCCCACCCACCCACACCCACACACATATTAGTGCCATATATGGGCAGCACTTTACCCGTCATGAGCAATTGACCTTCCACTCAGTCAGCAGTCATTAAGTTCTGCTAAGGGCATGTGCGTTTGGGAGTTGACCCTCAGGTCACAGCCATTGACATGAAGCGGAGTCAATAGACTGCATGAAACATGCCTGAGAATGACTGCACTGTTTTCGTCTTTTCTTTAAGATGTATACCGCCTATCATGGATAAGTCCGAATAGTCTTGTTTTCACCATTAGACAGTTGTCGATAGAATGTCAGAGCCTACAGTTAATCTCCCACACCACATAGAGATGGTATGACAACAACAGGCCTTTGATGACGCTGTAAGTTATATATAGTGGTGGAGATCCAAACTGGCAGACGTGATGGCATGTGGAATCGAACCAGCAAGCTTCACCAACTAGATGGTGCATACATACATACAACCTGCTTAAAAATGATGAACAGTGCAGACATTTCAGATAGCAACAACAAAGAGGCCATGTTAAAAGTTAAAGTTGCATATTCCGAAGGTTATTGTTTGTTTTGTTTGTTTGTTATTGTTTTACTTCATAGCAACATCTAAGGTCATATCAGGATGGGTATCGACTTATGACAGTGCGCACTCTTGGTGACTTTATAGTGCTGCCCCACTGGAAGACCAGGCCGCCAGCACCAGGACCTGAAATCCCACTCAGTCACATTATCCTGACACTGAGCCAACCAGTCATTTCCCTATCCTAATAATGCCGAGCACCAGGGTAGGAAGCAACAAGTATAAATTGTTAACTCCTTGGTTTGACTCGACCAGGGTTCGACCCCATGACCCCACGATGTACCAACACAGGAGATGGACGCTTTAACTCATTCGGCCATCCCGTCTGGTACGAAGGTAATTAGTTTCTGTCATTTTCTGAGATAAAATGTAATATAGCAGGTTGATCATTATAATGTACATTAGCTTAGTGTGAAGGAACTTTTATTTTAAATGGCTACCCTTTGAGATATATGGGAATATGCAAATTTCACTTTGGCAAGCACGCCAAAACTCTGACACAGTAGGCTGCAGCAGTAACAGGTTCTATTACATTTCCACAATATTCCCTTCTACATGGTGACAAATGCGTATGTAAGGCATCAGGATCTAAGTGTATATATAATCAAATATTTAATAAGTGCCCCAGAATCTAAGTTAGATATGTTGAATCAAATCTAGATAATTATTCTGGTTTTGACAATTTGATGGTTTTCTCGGACTATGCAGCTCTAAGCGTGCGCATGATGAGAGTATATTTTTAAATTGTCAATATCTGACGTATAATTGCTTACCTCCGTCAGAAAGCTTTTCCAGAAAGGATTGCCTGCCAGCCAAAAGGCATAATCGTCATAAGAGCTTAGTGTAGACGTCGGGACACGCAATCATATCGCGCTGTCTGAACTAAGAGTTTTAGGTCAGTGCCCGATGGTTGGTTACTTGATTGGTTGTTGGAGTTTTACGTCATAGCACAGCTAAGCTCATATCATGACAGCTACCGACTTTTGACAGTGCACACTTATGTGTTTTTGTTGTTGGAGTTGTATGTCATGGCACATCTAAGCTCATATCAGGACAGCTACGGACTTGTGACAGTGCACACTCATGTGTTTTTGTTGTTGGAGTTTTACGTCATGGCACATCTAAGCTCATATCAGGACAGCTACCGACTTGTGACAGTGCACACTCATGGTTTTTGTTGTTGGAGTTTTACATCATGGCACATCTAAGCTCATATCAGGACAGCTACCGACTTGCGACAGTGCACAATGATGGGTTTTTGTTGTTGGAGTTTTATGTCATGTCAAATCTAAGCTCATATCAGAACAGCTACTGACTTGTCACAGTGCACACTCATGTGTTTTTGTTGTTGGAGTTTTACGTCATGGCAAATCTAAGCTCATATCAGGACAGCTACCGACTTGTGACAGTGCACAATCATGGCGACTTCATACTGCTGTCCCACTGGGAAATCAGGCCACCGGCACCATGACCTGATATCCCATTTAGTCACATTATCCTGCCACTGAGCTAACCAGTCCTTGCCCTAGCCTAGTAATGCTGAGCACCAGGCTCGAGAGTGACAACTATCAATTCTGTAAATCATTGCTTTGACTTGACCAGGATTCAAATACAGGTCCTTCTCTAGGAGAAGTCATTGCATTTACATATTTGGCCAAAATGTAGGCTACTACAATTTGCTATTTCATGTCCATTGAAAAGATTTGTGAAGAGACGTTCTTCTAATGATTAGTACATCTGAATACAACATGTGAAGCCATTGTTGTATTCGCCTGAACAGAAGGATGGCATATTAGACATGTTAGAGACATTCTACATTCTTTTCATTCTCAGCGTCTCGATACTTCTTTAGGCACCGCTTTCATTCTACTTTTCTTTCTTTTATTCTTGAGGATTTATCGTGCCTATCATCGATAACTCTGAATAGACTTGTTTTCACCATTAGACAGTTGGTTGATAGAAAGCCCGAGCCTACACTTTTACTGACCCAATTGATTTGTTACCTCCCACACTGCATAGAGATGGCATGAGAGCAACTGGCCTTTGATGATGCTGTAAGTTATACGCAGTGGTGGAAATCCAAATTGCCAGAGGTGGGTGCATTTGAGTCCAACCGGACGTGGTAGTCGAACCGGTAGAGTGTAAACCTCCAGCATGGCAGATCAGGAGTGTAATTCTCAGTCGAGTCAAAATTGACACTTGTCGCTTTCTAGCTTGGCACTCAGCATTAATAGGATAGGGCAAGGGCTGGTTAGCTCAGTGTCAGGATAATGTCAACTGAGTGGGATATCAGGTCATGGTGTTGGTGGCCTGATTTCCCAGTGGGGCAGCACTATAATGTCACCATTTGTGCGCACTGTCAGAAGTCGGTACCCATCCTGATATCACCTTAATTGTTGCCATGACATACAATTTCAACGTAGAAAACAAACACACATTTGAGTCCACAGAAAAAAAGAATGACACACCATTTCTGTACATTAACAAATACATTACACAGTGTGCAAACCGAGGCTTTGCAACAGCAACTGACAGCCATTCTTTGCCTGCAGGATATTCTCCTGTCAGTAAAACAGGAAAACTGGACTGTACCCCCTCATATAGTTTACTAAATAGATTCTATCAATTATTAATACAACTTTTCTTTTTCTATCTGAATTTGTTTCCCTTGACCACAAATATATGATTGTGAGCTTTCTAATTTGATGAGTGTCTATTGGCACATAATTGATTGTCTGCTTTTACATGTAAAAGCGATGGTTTGAACAAAAAACAAACATTTCTTGCCGTGAATATGGCCTATGCTGCCAACACGGCGTAAAGCAACCACCAATCAATCAATCAATCAAACCTGTCAGTAGAGATACATTGATTTTATCAAATGGCAGTTGAGTGAACACGGCACTAACTAATATATTACAAACAAACTAAAGCTGCGTAATCTGATGCAAGCGTGACATTTTCTAAACCAAGATACTGACCTAGATTTGATTCTATGTATCTAACTTAGATACTGATGCATTTATTAAGCATTTGTTCCCATGCAGAAGGGAATGTCAAATCAATTTAATACAACCTGTTACTGCAGAAGCCTATGATGTCAGAGTGTTGCCGTGCTTGTCAAAATTAATTTGGCATGTTTGCGCGTCAAATATCTCAAACCTTAGCCATTTAAAATAAATGTTTCTTCAAACAAATGTAAGATAGATTATAATAACAAACCTAATATATGTATCTCAGTAAAGGACAAATAGTCTAAATCATGGTATTGCAACTTTAATTATGATCTTACTGAATACTGTTTAATTTGGCAAAGTATGTATGTACTCGCTATTGGGAAGATGAAGGAATAACATAGAAGGACTTTATCCTGCTACGCTTGAAAATACCTACGTACTAATCGTAAACATAATTAATAGTCGCACTTACAAAAAGTCAAGACTAGAGTCAGCACCTTTCTCTAACTCTTACACACACAGATCCATACACACACAAGCAGTAACACCAAACTATTAAATGAACCGGTATAGGCTGCTGAGACTGCACTCCGACAAATGCTCTTCACCATTCCAGTTTGTGTTACTGAACCTGTGGAGGGAGAGTGCTGAGGTCAGTACTTGTGACAGTGCGCAATCTTTGTCAATTTACAGTGCTGCTCCATTGGGAGACCCGCCTGCTGGCACCATGACCCAATTTCGGACTCAAGTCACATTATCCTGATTCTGAGCTAACCAGTCTAACTTGCCCTATTCCAGTAATGCTGATCGGCAGGCTTGGTAGTGACAAGTATCTATTTTGTATGTCATTGGTTTGATTCGGTTGTGTTTAGAAATTCCAAGCTTCTGGACCGAACGCTATGGCCGAATTGGTATAGGGGAGCCTTCCTGTGCGGAAGGTCGGGAGTTCGATTCCCAGTCGCGTCAAACCAGTGATGTACAAGATTGGTGCTTGTGACTTCCTAGCTTTGCGCTTGGCATTAATAGGATAAGGCAATAATTGCTTAGCTCAGTGTCAGGATAATGTGACTGAGTGGGATATCCGATCATGGTGCCAGTGACCTGATTTCCCAGTGGGACAGCACCATAAAGTTACCATGAGTGCACACTATTACAAGTCGGTACCGGTCCTGATATGACCATATCTAAGGACAGCGCTTGGGTGAAAGGATGCTGTAACAAATCAAAATGGGATGGGATCCTCTTCCGCAAGGCTGCATGACACCCAAGTAGATGTACATAGTAGGCTAAGGTATCATACTCAGACTAGACAAAACTCTGGAAAAATACCAAAAAACTAACATAGGTTATGAACACCCAAAATTGCAAAAGGCTAGCCTGAGCAGAAACAGGTAAACACTGCTGGGTGAGGGACCAGACCAAGACAGCACCACGGCTGTCCAGCGTTGAAAACATGCACCCTCGCGGGAGCTTATACGTTATGGGCAGATTAAATACCTTGTCAATAAATAGAAAATTAAAAATGCCTGGACTCCAACAACCAACCAACCAACCAATCCAACCTTCTGCTCGAGGAGCCTGCGCTGTGCCAATTCGACCAATGCATCTAATTGAGACCCTCGGAATTGTGACTATTCTTACAAAAATACAAATAGAAAATGCTGAAGAACTCTTTATAGCTGCATAGTCTGATGAAAATATCAAATTTAAAAAACTAAAATAGTTATCTAGATTTGATTCTACATTATCTGACCAATATACTGGTGCACTTATTATCAATGTATCACAAAACAGAAGGGAATATTGAGTCAATTTAATAGAGCCTGGTACTGCAGAAGCCTATAGCGTCAAAGCATCGGCATGCTTGCCAACATTTAATTTACATGGTTACACTTTAAACAACTCCAAATTTAGCCATTCTAATATAAAAAAATTACCGCAAACTAAAGTAAGGTAAATTATACAAATCAATCCAATAAATCTATCTCAGAACAATGGCCGAAACCCAATACCATCGGTCTATGAAGCTTGAAATAAAACAAGAGAACAATTACAGACGACAAATCACACAATCAGGTTTCATTTGACAGTCTAATTCTCTGTCAATAGTCTGGCACCTGCTCACCTGGGGGCGTCTTGTGTTGTGCACAATAATAGACCACAGGCTTCACCGCACGACATCCGGACCTTGTATGTGCTCTACATCCGGGCACATCAAGGCTTCTCAAAGGGCAGACTCATGCCGAGTCGAGGCAGTGTGGCATACTAATTGTCTTAGCTAAGTTCACTAACAACTCGGCCCACTTGCCAAACCTTTCCTGTCGCTATTTAAAGCTGCATATTCCAATGAAGGTATTACATTTTTTTAAACAAAACAACCATCTAGGTTTGAAAATATATATGTAACTTAGATTATATATATGCAACCCTGCAAAGTTGTAAACCACTGCCTTGTGGTACAGGTTCTTGACAGAACCGAAGGCTGAGGGAGCAAACCCTAAACAGAAAACCATGTCACTGTGGCAGCATCAAGGGCGGTTGATGTATGAAACTCCCAACATCTCCAAACCAGCCACTGCAGGGACAAATAGTTTTGCGCCTGTCTTGGCATGTTCTTGTCGGTGTGAAACCTCTATTTGCTCCCCGAGAGAGTGCCGCTGGTAACTTGCAAAAGCCAGCAGCACTTCAATACTTTTGCAGGCAGCTTTCATGAAATGAGAGTGGCAGTCAAGTAATGAAAGCAGTCTTTGTCGCATCGTGACCGACAGCATGATGATGATGATGAAGACTGATTCACATATTGAACATTTGCTGCCACATAGAATGGATTACTGATTCAATTTAATAGAACACGTTACTAGCTAAGCCTATGGGTTCAGAGTGTTGGCATGCTTGTCAACATTACCTTTTTCATCTTTGCACTTCAACTAAATTAAAAATTACCAATTATTATACAATTTACTCTAAACTAAAGTAAGGTAGGTTATAACAATCACCCCACTCTATTTATCTAAAAATCAGTGACAGACAGTAAAAAGCACAGGAATATGAACCTTTAATATTAGGATTAATTTGCCTGTTTGAACCAATTCGCAAAGTAATGGGCAATAATTGTCTTATGGTGGCATCAGGATTAGTAGCACTGTTTGACCCAATTATAAGCTTCAGCTATGGGACATTTTAATCAATTATTTTGACTATTTGACCCAATTATCAAGTTATCAGCTAATATTTTCTTGACTGTTTGACCCAGTTAGAAGCATCAGCTAAAGAACAACACGTCCGATCGATTGAAAGTATGTGTACCAGTCTTGTGCGCTCAATTCAGTACCTATGGACGTGACTACTGGCGCCACTTATAATGTCCTTTGTAACTAATAAATGGTCGCCGCCCGATGCGCCATCTACTGTAATTATTAGCAACAAACTATGAAGCAGTACAACTCTAGACACTTCGACCAGAGACTTTCAATCGATCGGACATTTGTATTAACATACCAGTTTGACCTAATAAACAATGACGCTGAACCGCTAAATGTTGCAAGAGAGTTCAATATAAATATAAACTGTGCAACTTAACCAATGGGTGTAAAAGTACAATGTCTGAACACTTTGACTTCTGGATACTGAATGCTTTATTAGCCATCCAGGGACCTGAACCGCCGTCACCCTGTGCCTCTGATGTCATCTCATTTACATATTCCTTTGTTCTCTGCTCATGCCTGGATGTCTTTTACGCAGATATTACAACCCCCTTCATAAGTATCTTTTAGATATAAACATATATACTTAAAAATGTACATTAGGTTACATGTACATTAAGGTTACAGGTTAAAGCACAATATGAAAATAACACATAGTGACATAATGGTGTAATGTCTTAGTCTTTGACTATGTTTAGCCAATGTCCGCATGTACCCATTCACTCATTTCCTTTGGGTTATTGTCTGGCTACATAGCCTCCCCATGACATAATGTGAACTTTGAAATAAACAATGAACTTATTTTCTGAAAATAAATCTTAATGCTAACATGCACATTGTTTTAGTGTGTCATTACAGCTGGCAACTGTCTAACCTTTAGAGGTCTAGCCTAACATCGTCCTATTCACTCGATCTGACCTAGTTAGATTAGCTGCATTGTTTACATCTCTCTGACTTGTTGGCATGTTCTGTCCCTGTCCGACTGGTTCGCGCTGAATGGCCTCCGGTGCCCTTAGGATTTGTATTCTGTTTCTATACAACATGTTACCCGACTCATTCAGAATTTGGTGTTCTCTTCATGAAATTCTTGTACGCCCCAAAATCAACCTTTTTTCGCATGGTTCTTGTATTTGACATTATCACCAGTTTTCAGTGGCTTGTGCGCATTGCCACACTTTTTGTTGTGAACACTTTTTTTACTCTGTTGACGTTTCGTCATTTGTGATTTCTTTGGATTTTGTGTTTTGGGTAACAAATTATCTTCTGACATAGGTAGTCTTCCGCTTAGCCTCCTGCTCATGACCAACTAACCTAGAGATGCATCAAGCATGGGCAAGAGAGTATTCTTATAGTTGGTTGAGCTTAAAATCTGTTTTCGTGTCTAAGCATTTTTTTAGCATTTTTTTTATTGTTTGAACAAATCTTTCAATTTGGTCGTTACTGTGGGGATACTGGGGAACCGAGTATGTGGCTTTCAACCCATAATGTTGTGCAAATTCTTTGTATTCATGGATGTTAAACTGTGGACCATTGTCCGATATTACCTGGCTTGGGATACCATGCCTTGCAAAGTTACCCTTCATAGCTTCGATAACCGTGGCGGGTGACGGATCCTTCAACAAAGTGACTTCCGGGTATTTAGTGTAATAATCTACCATTATTATGTAGTTCTTATGATTTATTTCAAATAGATCTGCACCTATCTTTTCATACCAGAGCTTGGTATCTTGTTTGGTGTTGTGCTTGATAACACCGACAAACAGACTTCCGCCGGATCTGGGACTTGTTCGATGTTGTGAGGGTCGGGTTCTTCCATCATCAACTCATTGACCCTGCCAAGTTTGCTCTGGCAAACCTTCCCGAGGTGCCCAAGCTTCTTGCAGGCAACACAACTCTTGCCCTTCACCACACAAAATCCACGGTGATGTTTGTAACCACAGTTTTGACATTGAATCTTGAAGTTGCTTCCACCGGTAGTGTTTCCAGCCTGCCAAGACTGTAATTTCCAAGAGGATGGCCCAGCCAGGCGAGCCACCGGTGCACCGGTACGCGCATTTGCAAATCTGTTCAGACCATCAATTTCTTTGTCCTCTACATCCAGTTTCTTTTCTTCCAACTGGTCAGCACTAAATTCACTGAGTTCGCACATATTAATGCACTTTTAGAGTGTGAGATTGGCTGTTTGAAGCATCTTGTTTCTCACCGTCATATACTTGACACCAGTAGCCAAGCGATCGCACAACAGAGATTTTTCAATCAGTCCATATTCACAATCTTTCACTCTGTCCCTGAGGGCCGTGATATATGTGGACATATATTCGCTAGCTTGATTATGTGAGTTGAAACGGTAACATATTATTATTAAGTTTGATTTACTGGTACACTATGCTTGAAATGCCTCTGTCCTGCTCGGCAAGCGCGATGGCCATGTCAACGAAAAGTTTCTGGGTTTCTTTGCCCGCAATGTTCTGTTTTCATAATGACTCCTGAAGCCATGGCATATATATTATATGCTCTGATCCATGTTTTCCAGTTCGATTGTGTGTTGTTGCAGAGGATGAGCTGACCTGGCAGTGTGAGGCCCGGCAGTCTGTTTGAAGGTGGCATTGTCCTTATCTGACACCATGTACAAGTATGATATCTTAACACTTTGACTTCTGGATATTAAATGCTTTATTCGCAGTCCAGGAACCTGAACCGACGGCAGCTGAACTGCCAGCATCCAGTGCCTCTGAAGTCATCTCATTTACATATTCCTTTGTTCTCTACTTCACCGCACTTGACCGCACACGCTGGGTTAGGTTAGGTTAGGTTAGGTTTAAGGTGTTTAGGCTGAGCTGTGAGGACCCCGGGTTACCCGTAAATAACAGTATGGCGTCAGCAGGAGCCAACCTTTAATGGGACACCCACAGAAGCGAGTCGGGTGTAGAACAAAGACGCATCCCTCCCCTTCAGAATCAGAGATCAAACAAAACTATCGCTCTTTAACAATAGTGCATGGATAACACTTGATTATATGCAGGTATTGCAGGTATAGCAATACCTCAGGGAGTTTGACGCCCCTGCCTTGCAGAGTTGTAAACCACTGCCTTATGGTAAAGGTCCTTGACAGAACCGAAGGCTAAGGGAGCAAACCCTAAACAGAAAACCATGTCACTGTGGAAGCATTAAGCGCGGTTGATGTATGGAACTCCCAACATCTTCCGACCAGCCACTGCAGGGACAAATAGTTTTGCACCTGTCTTGACATGTTCTTGCCGGTGTGAAACCTCTATTTGCTCCCCGAGAGAGTGCCGCTGGTAACTTGCAAAAGCCAGCAGCACTTCAACACTTTTGCAGGCAGCTTTCATGAAATGTCTCAAATGGATGGGGCTGCCCTCTATGGAAGATCTTCTGATCAAAAAGAATCTCCGGTGGACTGGACACCTCATGAGGATGTCATCAGACAGGCTACCAAAGCAGATCCTCTATTCTCAACTATCTTCTGGCTACAGAAAGAGAGGGCGCCCCCGTCTCCGGTTCAGGGATACCATCAAGAGAAACCTGAAGCTGAGAGACATTAAGACTGACTCATGGACGCAACTCTCACAGCAGAGAGCTAAATGGAGAGCGGCAGTCAAGTAATGAAAGCAGTCTTTGTCGCATCGTGACCGACAGCATGATGATGATGATGTACTCTACTGTTGCCTGGGATGTCTTTTACACATATATTACAATGGGTAGCAGATACTGAACAACAGTTAAATAGCTGATGGTAATTGACATCGCAGTCCTGTTTCGCATAAATTGGACAATTGTCTAACACTGCATACTGAAGTATGACATGGGAACAACAAGTGAAAACCTTCTAAATAATAGCAGAAAAATATCCCAAATAAGAGCAGAATCCATGTTCATAAAAAGGTTTACATGTTGAGTGTATGTCAGAGTTGCAAAAAAGCTATTTCATCTTTTGGTTTTGATCCTACACAAATTGAGCAATATGCTAATATAAATCATGCAACATGGAAATCAAATGCACATCCAGTATATCATTTTAGGATACAGAACAAATTCAAACATGAGTTAATAGATAACATGTAAGCAAGCAAGATTATATCTTACAGGAAAGAAAGTTGAAACAAAGGTTTGGATAAGTGCATGGTGTCAATGCGTACATTCCCACATTGTCACTCTAGCACACAATCATACGAGCATACTGTTGATCCAATGTGTGGGGAGGATTAAAGAAATGTAGCATCACCAACATACTTACCAACACAGAGGCAACGATAACAATTTGACTTTCTCCCCAAAGAAAGAAACAATTAAATATCACCGTCAGAGCGTGGAAACCAAATGTGTTGTGCTCAATTTCAGAGAATGACCCAAATATCTGCACATATAGGTAATGTAGTATTCACACCATGTAGCCCCCCCCCCCCCCACCTACACACACAAGCACCCCTCCCCACCACAACCACCTAAAATCCTACACCTCAGGCTTGAAACACTCAGAAAACAATTCAAAACCAACCGCAAAATTTAATTTCCTGGCGGTGACAGAAATGGGTTTGCTGAATGTGGTTACGTGTGCGCAAGTTTGTCTGCTGTTTCATGTGAAGTACACCGGTCGCTTGGTTATTTCCACCTAATGCCCCAGTCACATACACGTTAGTGGACGTAATTGAACGTAGTGGAGGCTAACATAGTTGAACGTAATTGAAAGTATTGGCATGCATACTTGGCCGTGAAGTTAACTTGGTAATAATGTGGGTGAGCCGTGATGTCCGATTTAATTTGTGGACATGTTCAAAAGAGCGCTATGTTAGAGGCTAAATTTGCTATATGATGCTAACATACTCTAGCATACTCTAGCAAACTCGAGCATTCTTGAGCATGCTCTAGCATACTTTAGCATACTTGGATGATGCCCTGGTCACATAGCCGTTAGTGGACATAGGTGAACGTAGTGGAGTCTAACATAGTTGAACGTAGTTGAACTTAGTTGAATGTAGTTGAACGTAGTTGAATGTACCGGCATCCATACCATAACATATTTATCCATACAGTAAAGTATTTATCCATATGTAATGTATTTATCCATACCAAAACCTGCCATACCTTAATGTATTTCAACGTAGTATAACATACTTACACCACATTTGACTCACGTTAGCCTCCACCACGTTCACCTACGTTCAACTATGTCCACTAACATGTATGTGACTGGGGCATGAGAGTAAAAGACGATTGTTTGTTGCATGGTTGGTTGTTGGAGTTTTACGTCCTGGCAATATATAACGTTATATCAGGATGTCTACTGCCTTGTGACAGTGCACACTCACAGCAACTTTCTAGTGCTGCCCCACTAGAAGACCCAGTCGCCAGACCTGATATCCCTCTCAGTGCCATCTGTTCAAATTATGCACTTCCATGTGTGCCATCTGCTCATCTGACCTATTAAATATGCATCACATGCTCAAATTATGTACTTCCATGTGTGACATCTGCTCATATGACCTATTTACATATCCACAATCTGATCATATGACCTCATTTTCTGTACGGCAATGGTCACATAACTACTTCCATGTGTGTCATCTGCCGCAATAATCGAGTTACATGTGCACCGTCTGCTTGTAATGACCTACTTACATATGCATCACGTGCTCAAATGACCTACTTACACATGGATCATCTGCTCATATGACCTAGCTACATTTTAGTGACAGCTGCTCTGCCAGCCTGGTTATCTATGGTAGCAGGAAGAACTCTGGTTGCTTGGCAACATGCGGGTGGGGTACTCTAATTTTATTTACGCCGCCCTTAGTGTCTGGTCACGTGTCCAATTGTCTGGCCACGTGTGCGGGAGGTCATGACCCTGATGGCCTACTTACCGTGCGTGGCCTATTTTCGGTTCCTTGTTGCTGGTTGCCGTGTGCCGTTTTGTGGGGATTCAGAACGCTCGGGCGTAACTCGAGTAAATCGGATCTAGATAGATTGGATCTCATGCGTGACATGAACCGGGAGAAGGGCAGGGGGGCCAGAGGCGGATCTGTCCCCCGTCACACACACACCCTCCCCCTCCATCCCCCATCCCTATTCCTGCTGGAAGATTGAACCGTGGTGCCTGGCCGTGGTCTGACAATTGCCTGAAGATTTCTTTTTGTTCCGGTAGAAGAGAAGACTCTTTGTTGATGCTTCAAGTTTGTTTTTGGGGGGTTTTACGTCCAGACAACATTCAAGGATTTTGTTTATTTGCTTCTTGTTGTGTTTCGTCCTAGCAACATCTATTGTCATATCAGGATGGGTACCGACTTGTGACAGTGCACACTCATGGCAACTTTATAGTGCAGACCCACTGGGAAATCAGGCCACTGGCACCATGATCCCGATATCCCACTCACTCAGTCACATTATTCTGACACTGAGTGAAACCAGTCCTGGCACTATCCTATTAATGAGAGGTGCCAGGTTAGGAAGTTACAACTAGTACAAGTGTCAATTTTATGAGTCATTGGTTTGACTCGACCGTGAACTGAACTCCCGAGATCCCACACGCGAGGTCCGCGCTCTACCGATTTGGCTACCGCGCCCTGTGCCTAGATACACTATGTGCAAACAACACCGGCCTGACAAAGAAGAGTGAACACTGATGCATGACCGTGGCCTGACAATTGCCTACAGATTTTTGTGTGTGTTTTTGTTTTCCGGGAGAAGAGTTGATGCCTCATGTTAGCATGTCGGGGTTTTACGTCCAGACGTGATTCAAGGTCACATCAGGATTGTTGGTTATTCATTTCTTGTTGTTTTACGTCCTAGCAACATCTAATGTCATATCAGGATGCATAGCAACTTGTGACAGTGCGCACTCATGGCAACTGTACAGTACTCCCCCATTGGGAAACCACACCGCTGGTACCATAAGCCGATATCCCGACCCAGTCACATTATCCTGATGCTGTGCTAACAAGTCATTGTTCGGTCCTATTAATGCTGATTGTCCTATCCTATTAATGCTGGGTACCAGGCTAGGTATCGACCAGCATCAATGCTATAAATCATTTGTTTGACTCAGCTTGGATTCAAACACCAGACCTTCCACACGGGAAGTCTGCGCTTTATCGATTCGACCCCCACGTTCGGTCACTCACACCCAGGATGTGTACCAAATTGTCACAATGTACACTTCTGGAGACTCAACTGGATAGTGCTGCCCCTACTGGTAGCACCAGTACACGAGTATCTACGTTGGGTACACAAGTATGGTCGAATCTACGTAATTGATTTGGTTTCCGAAACATTATGCTTCCAAAGGACCATGCAGCTTAAATGGCAAACTATATATGTGTGATGTATAAAACTTATGCGAGTATAAAGGTGCGTAAGGGAAGATTCCTTATTTGGCCACCCCTATGTTGTGTACTACTTTATGGCTGACCCCCTCTTTACGGTGGGACAGGTTGCACCCCCCCCCCCCCCACTGCTACCATTGCCGCGAATACTGTCACTCACGCATTTTTTGTCTTTATATATATATATATATATGAATCAGCCTCACGAAAATGGGCCAATCGGTGGTCAAGTGAAGATATCGGCATCGCAATTCTTAAAAGTGTAATGCATTTCTTTGTTTCATATTAAATTATCCTAGAATCAAATAAGGTTGTTGTATTTTCTCAACTTTTACATTCAGTATAAATTTAAGGACTTTCCAACATCTCTGTCAATGCTAAACTATAATTATACCGATCGACGCCGACATCCAATGATCGATGCCGACAACTTTAACAGATGTCGGCGTCGCAATTCTTAAAGTCTCATGCATTTCTTTGTTGTTTATATTAAATTATCCTAGAAACTAATAAAGTTGTTGTATTTTCTCGACCTTTACATTCAGGATACATTTAAAGACTGTCCAACACCTCTGTCAATGCTAAATTATAATTAATCTGATCGACGCCGACATCCATGCTTGATGCCGAGTTAACCTTTGAGTAGGTTAATTTATGTATATACCTATTTTGTGGTGATTGCTCCATTACAATCTCATCAAAATATGAATTTGTGAGAAATTGTATTTGCTTTTGCGCCTCAACTCTTCTTATATAAATATATGGATACTGATAAGCCTTTTATCGCATGTAATAAGCTTTGTAGTGGTCCTTCCCCCTTCCGGCTTGGGTGCGGTTGGGTGGTGGGGGGTTGGGGTGGGGGTACCAGCATGCTCTCGCCCCCCCTACATGCGGCGGGACTCGTCACTCGTGCCGAAGCATTTATATATAAATAAATATATATAAATAGATATAAATATAAATATATATATAAATATATATGTATGTAAATATATATAAATATATATAAATATATATAACATATATACATATATATAAATATAAATAAATATATAAACATTTCTATCAATATATATATCAATATATATCAATATATATCAATATATATCAATATATATCAATATATATCAATATATATCAATATATGTATACCAATATATATAAATATATATCGATATATATAAATATACATATACATATATCAACATGTATATATACATATATATATATATATAAATAAATATATAAACATGTCTATCAATATATATAAATGTATATAAATATATATCAATATATATCATATATATATATCAATATGTATCATATATATTAATATATATATATATATATATATATATCAATATATATATCGATATATATAAATATATATCAATATACATATATATATATATCAACATATATATAAATATAGAGTTCTTCATCACAACAACGACAGTAACTGTAGTGTGCCAATGAGACCAGACTGGGAGACGCTGTCCTCTCTCACCCTTACCCACACCCAGGAGCACCATGTGCAAATGTAATCACGCCAAACACTGGAGCACGCAATCAAACTGAGCAATTCATTTCCAAAGCGATGACTTACCAACATTCTGACTCCCTTATCCAGTTAACCAGATTCAGTGTCGAAATATTCCACATAAATTAAAGCAACAAAAGCATAAATAAAATGGTTAAACAATTGCATTTCTAACCTTTAAGCACATTGCCTCAATTAATTAGATTGATCCAGTAAATCCTCATTGAATGGATAATGAATACAAATACAAGGTTATATTTGTATGACTACCGACTGGTGAGTGTGTGCACTCATTGGATGCTTAATAGTGCTGCCCCCCCTGGGAGACCAGGCCACTGGCACCATGAGTTGAAATCCCACTCAGTCACATTATCCTGATACTCTGCTAACCAGTCCTGTCTCTATCCTATTAAAGCTGAGCCCAAAGCTATGTAGTAACATGTATCAATTTTATAAGTCATTGCTTTGATTGGCTGGGATTCAAAATCCCCAATTTTTGTATCTGAAGTCTGTGCTGTTGCCGATTCTACCGGGCACAGTGGCTGAATTGGTAAAGCGCATGCCTCCTGTGCGGGAGACCAGGAGTTTGCTTCCCGGTCGACTCAAACCAATGACTTGTAACTTCCTAGCCTGGCGCTCAGCATTAAAGTTGCATAGTCCGATGGTTTTGAGTTTCTGACATTTTTCTGAGATAAGTATATTAAATTGACCAGTATAATCTACCTTACTTTAGTTTGAAGTAACTTTTAATTGAAATGGCTACCTTTTGAGATATTTGAAATTCAAACATGTGAACAAAATGTTGGCGAGCATGCCAAAACTCTGATACCGTAGGCTTCTGCGGTAACGGGTTCTATTAAATTGGCTTGGTAGTCCCTTCTATGTGGCAACAACTACTTAGTTAGTGCATCAGTATCTAACTGAGATATGTACAATCAAATCTAGATAATTGTTTTGATTTTGAAAATTTGATGCTTCATCGGACTATGCAGCTTTAATAGGACAGGACAAGGACTGGTTCGCTTAGTGTCAGTATTCTGTCACCAGTCGGTACCCATCCTGAATTGACCTTAGATGTTGCCAGGGCGTTAAAGCCCCTTTGTCAGTGGTGCTACATCGATTTCCTGACCATAACTCTTCGATGGTATTCGGTTGATTGATGGGATTAATCAATATTAACATAATGCAAGTGGGAGATAAAATGCAATCGAATATGTGCTGGATGGGGTGAGTTATCGAGTAGCCTATGTCACTGAGAATTCTGCATAGAAATTGATCAATTACGATTAACAATGCACCATTTGCACCCTCTATCTACCCTCTGCATGCCTTCCTGATGCGACATCTGCATTCAATCATGAGGCTAACCTGGAAGGACAAAGTGACAAATAAGGAAATACTTGAACGGATGGGGCTTCCCTCTATGGAAGATCTTCTGATCAAAAAGAATCTGCGGTGGACTGGACACCTCATGAGGATGTCATCAGACAGGCTACCAAAGCAGATCCTCTATTCTCAACTGTCTTCTGGTTACAAAAAGAGAGGGTGCCCTCGTCTCCGGTTCAAGGATACCATCAAGAGAAACCTGGAGCTGAGAGACATTAAGACCGACTCATGGACATCACTCTCACAGCAGAGAGCTAAATGGAGAGCGGCAGTCAAGTAATGAAAGCAGTCTTTGTCGCATCGTGACCGACAATGATGGCCATCCTCCTCTGTATTTCAGCATAAATGCGTCCATCACTTGATATAGTGCTTCCAAGATAGGTGAATTCTGGAACAGAGTTCAGCTTGTTTCCATCAACCATGATCTCCTCCTCTCGGGCACTTGTAGAGTTGGGTTGGTACAGCACCTCCGTCTTCTTGATGTTAATCTTCAGGCCAAACTACTTTGATGCATCAGAGAAAGCGTCCACTATTTTCTGGATCTCTTCAGCAGAGTGGGCAACCAGTGCACTGTCATCTGCGAATAGTAGCTCTCTCACCAGTATCTGAGTAGTCTTGGTCTTCGCTCTGAAGTGTGCAACATTGAATAGGTCAGCGCTCTGTCTGGACTGTATATAGATGCCATCCCCCATGTCTCGGAAAGCCTCATCGAGCATTGCTGATAGGAAGATGGAGAAGAGCATGGGGGCTAGTACACCACCTTGCTTGACCCCATTGGTAACCCTCAACCATTCCGAGACTTCCCCTCCAGCACTAACGTTCGCCATCATTCCTGTATGTAGAGCCTCAATCATAGGTGTGAACTTCTCTGGGCATCCGTACTTCCTCAGTGGCTGCCATAGCCTGGTCCTCCCGACTGTATCAAATGCCTTAGTGAAATCGACAAATACCATGTACAGTGGTTGGTCCTGCTCAATGCACTTTTCTTGTAGCTGTCGGAGACAGATTATCATATCCGCGGTGCTCCGGTTACCTCTGAAGCCACACTGTGATTCCGGAACTACATCAGGTGTTATGTGAATAGATAGTCTGTTGAGTAGGATCCTGGTGAAGATCTTGCCTGCTATGGAAAGAAGAGAGATTCCTCTATAGTTCCCCAGTCTGTTCGATCACCTTTCTTGTAGATGGTTACAATGCTGGCATCCTTCCATGCTTGAGGTACAGAACCCTCCTCCCAGGCATTGGTGATTAGTTGGTGCGGTCTGTTGAGCAGATTGTCTCCTCCGTG
Source organism: Branchipolynoe longqiensis (assembly GCA_030323885.1). Lineage (NCBI taxonomy): Eukaryota > Metazoa > Annelida > Polychaeta > Phyllodocida > Polynoidae > Branchipolynoe > Branchipolynoe longqiensis. The sequence continues at coordinate 9,838,010 of CM059196.1, read as the reverse complement.
CTTCCATACTTCGGCAGGAATTCCATCACCCCCCAGCTGTTTTTCCATCTTTCAGGCTGGCGATTGCTCTAGCCATCTCATCCATGGTTGGAATCTCATCGAGGCATGTTTTGGTAATGTGCTGCTGGATGTTGTCCAGAGCTTTGTGATTTATGTCACAAGGGACGTTGAGTAGCTCCTGGAAGTGTTCACTCCATCTTGCCACAACTCCCTTGCTGTCAGAAAAGGTCTTGCATGTAAACCTGAAATCACTAACCGATGCTAAGTATACGCACCTGAAACCAGCTATAACCATATTTACCTGGTCTCTTTCCCACTAACCAATGCTCAGTATCGTCATCATGCTGTCAGACGCGATGCGACAAAGATTGCTTTCATTACTTGACTGCCACTCTCCATTTAGCTCTCTGCTGTCAGAGTGATGTCCATGAGTCAGTCTTAATGTCTCTCAGCTTCAGGTTTACGGAAGATGAGCTCGAGCAGTGCGGTCCTTGGTAACCCGGGCGACGACCGAGCCGGTATGGCGTTTTGTGAAGTTGTACATTTCATGAAGGCTGTCTGCAAAAGTGTTGAAGTGCTGCTGGATTTTGCAAGTTAGCAGCAGCACTCTCTCGGGGAGCAAATAGAGGTTTCACACCGGCAAGAACATGTCAAGACAGGCGCAAAACTATTTGTCCCTGCAGTGGCTGGTCGGGAGATGTTGGGAGTTCCATACATCAACCGCCCTTAGTGCTGCCACAGTGACATGGTTTTCTGTTTAGGGTTTGCTCCCTTAGCCTTCGGTTCTGTCAAGAACCTGTACCATAAGGCAGTGGTTTGCAACTCTGCAGGGCAGGGGCGTCAAACTCCCGGAGGTGTGGCAATACCTGCAATACCTGCATACAGATCAGTATAAGCACCTGAAACCAGCTATAAACATATTTACCTGGTCTCTTTCCCACTAACCAATGCTAAGTATAAGCTAGTGTTATTTCGCTCTAACTGACTGAGCATGGCGCCTACCTGACAGCAAGTTATTTCCCCCATAAAGAGCTGGCAGTAGAGTCCCAATAGGGCCTAGATCAGCCAGAAGAGGATCTGGAAGTTAATCTGGAAGTTAACTGTCCAGCTGAATTTAGAACGAAATAGTCAGATAAGTACATGTAGAGATTCATTAATATTAACCAGGCCCTGAAGCCTCTTATTTATTAGTCTCACCCGTCCTGCACGTAAAGCTAAAATCACAGACACCGCCTCCTCTTCCCCTCCCCTCCCCCTCCCACCTCCCGCTCCAACTCCCCGTCCTCTCCTCCTTCCCCTCCCCATCCGCCCTCTCCCTTCGAACTCCCGCTTCCCCCTCCTGCCTCCACCTCCGCACTCCCACCACCACCCCTCCATCGCCCCTCCCCTCTCCCCTATCCCGTACCCCCTCCGTACCCCCCTGCCCCTCCTCCTCCCTCCTCCAGCCTCCCCGCTCCCTCCTCTCCCCTCACCCGTCACCTGAAATCGCAGACACCCCCTCCCCCTGCCCCTCCTCACCTCCCCTCCTCCCCTCCCACTCCCCTATCCCCATCTCCCCTTCCTCTATTCCCTCCCACCTCCGACCTTTTCCCTCCCCCTAGGTAACCACTCCCCCTTCATCACCACTACCCATACCCGTGCCGCCTCCCACTCCGCCTCCCCTTCCCCCTTCCCCTCTCCCTCTCCCCCCTCCCCCTCTCAGTCCCCCTCTCCCCTACCCCTCCCCCTCTTCCCTCCCTCCAACGGCCGATACCCGGCGTCCTGCCCTCGGAGACCTCTGTAGGCGGCGACGAGCCAGCACTTCCGGTGGGTGGACCGGAAGTGGTCGTCAACAAAGCCGCCATCTTGTCATCTAGGGGACAGTGACACCTGGTCTTCATTGTGCTCCGACTGCACAAGGAGCGGAGTGCGCACACCGAAGTGTCCGGTGTGTCTTGCACGCACTTCCGGTTCCTCGCAAGGTGACTTCCGGTTGGGCATTAACCTGCCAGTGTATACGCCAAGCGCAGGTCAGACGCAGTCTCCAAGCAGAGTTTGCACAATGAGAATGGTGAGCGTTTGACCACTGAATAGGGCGCGAGCCAGAAAGCATATTTAGGAATCTTCTCTGTTGGAAGCGATTTCTTTTATGTACTACCTTCTTTATTGCATCCATTCGTAATCAGTTATTTACACACAACACACACTATTATAATTATTTACACATAATCTCCGGTTCTTGCAGGGAAAAACATTCCATTTGGCACTTCCGTTATATATTGGGGCTCTAGTTAATTTATTGATGGCAGGTTTGGGCACCTTGAGATTGGTTGGTTGTTGGAGTTTGACATCGTGTCAACATCTAAGGTCATATCAGGATGGGTACCGGCTTTTGACCGCATGCACTCATGGCACCTTTATAGTGCTGCCCTACTTGGAAATTAGGCCGGCAGCACCTTGCCTGGATATCCCACTCAGTCACATTATCCTGAAACTGAGCTAACCAGTGCTTGCTATATCCTATTAATGCCAAGCGCCACTCTATACAGCGACAAGTACCAATTTTATAAGTCATTGCTTTGAATCGACCGGGAACCACACTCCCGACCTTCCACAGAAAATGCCCGCGGTCTACCAGATTCGACCACTGAGCGCAATGCTAGAAAGGTAAATATACAATTAATAGGTGGAATTTCCGAGAGTACAGTCAGACCCTGGTAGTAGTACATTGGTTGCAATGTGAGCATTGTGTTTGGTTTGAAGGGAACACAGACAATTCCAGGAGCTTACCTGTGTCGGGCGCGATACTTAATCTCGGTAAGGGTGCCAATGTTACATAAAACCGGTCGGAATACAGGCTTGGATAATATGCAACCATTGGGTTGTCATTTTAGCCTATAATCTATGACCTGGAAAATATACCAATAGTATGCTTGAATGACTTTGCTAAAGTGAAAATATGAAAATTTACACATTGTCACCATGCATTTAGCCAAACTCGTTTTCAATTTTGTTGTTCTTGTATTGTAACAGTAAAACTAGGTCCGATGAAGCATCAAATTTTCAAAACCAAAAAGATTATCGGGAATTGATTCTACATATCTAACTTAGATACTGATGCACGTATTAAGCATTTGTTGCCACATAGCAGGGAATACTGAGGCAATTTAAAAGAACATGTTACTGCTAAAACCATGGCAACATGAGTGGGATGAAAACATCAATAAACTTAAAGAAATTGAACCATCTGTGGGAAAGCCACCACAGACTCATGCGGGAGGTCGGCGGGACCAAGTGGTCCTTAGTCGCTGCCGTGTTGGCCACTCGTGGCTTACACATGCTTTTCTGCTCAAGGGGGAACCTCCCCCTGAATGTATTGGGTGTCAGTCCCCACTGACACTCAAACACATTTTACTAAGTTGCGTTGATTTTTTGGCCCTGCGCCAACGGTTCTACACTGCAGGCAGTATGCATGACCTTTTTACTAAGGTAAAACAGGAAAACATTTTAGCCTTTTTGAGGGCAGCTGGACTGTACCACCTTATATAGTTTACTAAATGGATTCTATTAATTATTAATACAACTTTTCTTTTTCTATGGGAATTTGTTTCCCTTGACCACAGATATATGATTGTGAGCTTTCTAATTTAATGAGTGTCTATTGGCACATAATTGATTGTCTGCTTTTACATGTAAAAGCGTTGGTTTGAACAAAAAACAAACATTTCTCGCCGTGAATATGGCCTATGCTGCCGACATGGCGTAAAGCAACCACCAATCAATCATCAATCAATCAAACTGCTAAAACCTATGGTGTGAGAGTTTTTGCAAGCTGGCCAAAACTAATTTGACATGTTTGCACTTCAAATATCTCAGAACATAACTGGGACTTGAAACTAAAGTAAAAGCGATTATAATGATCAGATTAATCTATTTATCTCAGAAAAATTACAGAAACTCAAAACCAGCGGACTCTGCAACTTTACCTGTAATCAATGAAATCTTGTTTGACTTTGTTGTGTGTTAAAATGATGTACTGAATGTGTTTTTGATTTTCATGATACGCAAGTGATATTATTAATGTATTGCTCAATTTATAGATAGGATAAGTATTTATCGATATATAAAGGGCGGAGCGGTCTATCCTCCATTATTGTTTATATTATCTACTGCGCAGTAGCCGACCGCCTGCGTGCGGAATTGCATTGGTTTGGCCTAAGCCTTGGGCGCCAACGAAAAGTGAGTTGGTTTGGCTTAAGTGGGTCCCATGATATTTTTATCAACTCTAACATATGCACAACATGCAATCCTTCACATGAACATGGATTCTGCTATTATTTGGAATGTGTTTGCTATTATTTAAAAGGTTTTCACTTTTGGCTTGCATGTCACACATTTCAGAGAATGCACCGTCTATTGATACTCTCTATGGATGTGGAGTGGAGGAACATAATACAGACCACTGAGCCAGATTTGTGACACTGTCGGTTCCTATTCTCTTCAACGTGCCCCAACCCGCGGCCGTCAATAAACTAACCAAAGCACCAATATATACAACAGAAGTGTCACGTGGAATGTTTTTCCCTGCAAGAACCGGAGAGGCTTACTCATGCCTCACCGGACTGCATCTGCATAAGCAATGCCAGATTTACATATCGGCTGAGCTGACCACGTCGGCAGAGCAGCAACACAGAGCATCATTATTTCCAGGAGGGCTTTGGCCTCCTGCCAATAAAATAAACTATATGTGCAATTTTATTTGTTATTTGCAATGATAACAATCAGGGGAATACCTAGGCCGAAATAAAGTGTATGGACATATGAGCGAAGAGGTATGTGGGGATGGGTAGGTAAGTGTGTGCGGTGTGTGTGTCTGTGTGTGTTGGGGGTGGGGGCAGCCATGGGGAGGGACAGTGGGGTGTGTGTGGTGTGTGTCAGTGTGTGTTGGTGGTGGGGGCAGGCAGGGGAGGGATAGGAGGTGAGAGGTGTGTGTGCTGTGTGTCAGTGTATGTTGGTGGGGGGCAGGCAGGGAAGGGAGAGGGAGGAGGAGGAGGAGGGGAGGTGTGTCTGGTGTGTGTGTCAGTGTATGTTGTTGGGGGGCAGGCAGGGGAGGGAGAGGGGTTGGGGAGGGAGGAGTTGAGGTGTGTATGGTTGTGTGTTGGTGGGGGGGGGGGCAGCCAGGGAGGGACAGTGGGATGAGGAGGTGTGTGTGGTGTGTGTCAGTGTGTGTTGGTGGGGGGGGGGGCAGCCAGGGGAGGAAGAGGGGGTTGAGGAGGTGTGTGCGGTGTGTGTGTCAGTGTGTATAGGGGGGTAGGAGGGATATAGAGGAGGGGGAGGAGGAAGGAGGAGGGGAGGTGTATGTGGTGTGTGTTAGTGTGTGTTGGTGGGGGGCAGCCAGGGGAGGAAGAGGGGGTTGAGGAGGTGTGTGCGGTGTGTGTCAGTGTGTGTCGGGGGTAGGAGGCAGATATAGGAGGGGGAGGGGGAAGGAGGAGGGAGGTGTGTGCGTGTGTGTGTCAGTGTGTGTTGGTGGGGGGCAGCCAGGGGAGGAAGAGGGGATTGAGGAGGTGTGTGCGGTGTGTGTCAGTGTGTGTCGGGGGGTAGGAGGCAGATAGAGGAGGGGGACGGGGAAGGAGGAGGACAGGTGTGTGTGATGTGGTGTCAGTGTGTTGGTGGGGGGGGGTGGGCACACAGGGGAGGAAGATGGGGGTGAGGAGGTGTGTGCGGTGTGTGTGTCACTGTGTATAGGGGGGTAGGAGGCAAGATAGAGGAGGGGGAGGGGAAGGAGGAGGGGAGGTGTGTGTGGTGTGTGTCATGTGTGTTGGGGGGGGGGCAGCCAGGGGAGGAAGAGGGGTTGAGGAGGTGTGTGCGGTGTGTGTGTCAGTGTGTGGCGGGGGGTAGGAGGCAGATAGAGGAGGGGGAGGGGAAGGAGGAGGGCAGGTGTGTGTGTGTGTGTCAGTGTGTGTTGGTGGGGGCAGCCCAGGGGAGGAAGAGGGGGTTGAGGAGGTGTGTGCGGTGTGCGTGTGTTAGTGTGTGTCGGGTGTAGGAGGCAGATAGAGGAGGGAAGGGGGAAGGAGGAGGGAGGTGTGTGTGGTGTGTGTCAGTGTGTGTTGGTGGGGGCAGCCAGGGGAGGAAGAGGGGGTTGAGGAGGTGTGTGCGGTGTGTGTGTCAGTGTGTATAGGGGGGTAGGAGGGGATATAGAGGAGGGGGAGGAGGAAAGGAGGGAGGGGAGGTGTATGTGGTGTGTCAGTGTGTGTTGGTGGGGGGGGGCAGCCAGGGGAGGAAGAGAGGGTTGAGGAGGTGTGTGCGGTGTGTGTGTGTCAGTGTGTGTCGGGGGGTAGGAGGCAGATAGAGGAGGGCGAGGGGGAAGGAGGAGGGGAGGTGTGTGTGGTGTGTTTCGGTGGGTGGGAGGCAGACATATGAGGGAGAAGGTGGGTGAGGGGAGGTGTGTGTGGTGTTTGTGTCTGTGTGTGTTGGGTGTGAGGCAGGCAGAGAGGGGAGTGAGGAGGTGTGTGTGATGTGTGTCGGGGTGTGAAAGCAGATATACGTAGGAGAGGGGGTGAGGGGGAGTGTGGAGTGGATGTGGTGTGTCGGGGGGTGGGAGTCAGTCAGGGGAGGGAGAGGGCGAGTGGGGGAGGGGCGGGGAGGTATAACTGGTTTCACAGCTGTGGGGGCTGAGGCTCGTTACCGTGGACGAGTGAGTATTAACGATGATTGACGTCGCGCAGACACGCCCATAAACCATGGCACCCTGTCCCGCCCCGCCCCGCCCCGCCCCGCCCCGCCCCGCCCCGCCCCGCCCCACCCTCCACCCGACTCACCCCACCCGCCCCTTCCGCCCCGCCCCGATACGCCCCTTCCACCCCTTCCGCCCCGCCCTTTCCGCCCCTTCCGCCCCTTCCGCCCTTTCCGCCCCGCCCCGTCACACCCCGCTCCGCTCCGCCCTGCCCCGCCCCGCCCCCTCCCCTTCGACCCTTCCAATCCGCCCCGCACTTCAATCCGCTAGGAGGCGGCACCGGGAGGGAACCCTTCAGGTGACAGCCTGTCTCGCGCCACACAGAAGGCGTCATACGCACCTAGCGGACGGGATGGCGTGCTGGGTATAGCGCCCGCTTCTATCTGGAGGGCCATGGGCTCGGATCAATCTCCCGCCGAGTAAAAAAAAACACAAAGCAATGTGCCTTTTTTTAAGTGTATTTGTTTATCATTATCGCTCGGCATTAGTAAATGTCATTGGGTGAGATATCATAGTCATTGTGCCTCCGGGGTGATATCCGACAGATGCAGCACTATGAAGCCATCCTGAGTTTGTGCCGACACGACTCGATGAAACCCCGCCGGATATAACCTTACATGTTGCTCGGGCGTAAACCCCTAATAAGCAGACACATTGTTCCCGCCTCGCCTCGCCTCTGCTCGCCTCTATTCTCCTCTCCTATCCTCTATTCTCTTCTCTTCTCCTCTCCTCCCCTCTACTCTCCTCTCCTCTTCTCTCCTCTCCTCTCCTCTTCTTTCGTCTCGTCTCGTCTACTCTCCTCTCCTCTCCCCTCCTTTCCTCTCTCTCCTGTCCTCTCCTCTCCTCTCCTCTCCTCTCCTCTCCACTCCTCTCCTCTCCTCTCCACTCCTCTCGTCTCCTCTCCTCTCCTCTCCTCTACTCTCCTCTCCTCTCTCTCTCTCCCTGCGCCTCTCCTCTCCTCTCCACCCTCTCCTCCTCCTCCGTCTCCTCCTCTCCTCTCCTCTCCTCTCTCACTCCCTCCTCTCCTCTCCACTCCTCTCCTCTCCTCTCCTCTCCTCTCCTCTCCTCTCCTCTCCTCTCCTCTCCTCTCCTCTCCTCTCCCTCCTCTCCCCCTCCCCTCCCTCCCCTCCCCTCGCCCTCCCCTGCCCTCCTCTCCGCTCCTCTCCGCTCCTCTCCTCTCCTCTCCTCTCCTCTCCTCTCCTCTTCGCTCCACTCCTCTCCTCTCCTTCCTCTCCTCTCCTCGCCTCGCCTCTCCTGTCCTCTCCTCTTCTCCCTCCTAGCCGGGCCTCGCCTCGCCTCGTTCTGATACCGCACTTTGCGTTGTTGGGTGTGGTCGCTTCAGCTGGTGGCGTCCAGACCCTGCTGCCTCCTGCCGCCCCCACCCCCCGTCCCCGTCACCGTCCGCCCTGCAAGGCCTGGGTTATTTCCCCAGTGTGCCCTTCGTGGATGACGGTCCATCGAGACCCGGGGCTCCGTGTCCCAAAGGGCGGGGCGTCGGGGCGAGGGAACCGGATGACTGCCGGCGACGCGGTGGGGGCCGGGGGATGGGATGGTGAACTGTCGGGGAACGGAAGACTGCCAGGGCGGGTGGCGGGGGCTGGGCGGAGGGAGGCGGAGGACTGCCGGGGGTGGGGGTCGGTGGGGGTCAGAGGACTGCCGGGGGCGGGGGGCGGAGGGGGGCAGAGGACTGCTGGGGACGGGTGGCGAGGGCTGGGCGGAGGGTGCGGAGGACTGCCGGGGGTGGGTGGCGGGGGCTGGGTGGGTGCGGGGCACAGGACTGCCGGGAGCACAACCAGGGTAGGTGGGGCGCTGGTCAGCATCCATCCCTCCCTGAATCAATCAGACTGAATCCTGTCAGTCTCCTGTTGAGCATACACCCTCTCACGCAGTGGATAGTAGTACTTGCCGGTCAGGTCCCCTGTGTGTAGTCTGATTGAGTTTGACTGTCTGCTGAACACTGTGACAGTGTAACCCTCTGTTGTACACTGTGACTGAGTCTAACCCTCTGTTGTACACTGTGACTGACTCTAACCCTCTGTTGTGCACTATGACTGAGTTTAACCCTCTGTTATACACTGTGACTGAGCTTAACCCTCTAATGTACACTATGACTGAGTTTAACCCTCTGGTGTATACTCTGACTGAGTTTAACCCTCTGTTGTATACTGTGCCTGAGTCTACCCCTCTGTTATGCACTGTGACTGAGCTTAACCCTCTAACGTACACTGTGACTGAGTTTAACCCTGAAGAAATGTAATGTCAACACTACAACCTGGGAAATAGTGGCCAGTGGTAGGAGTTCATGGCATGCTTCTATTTGTAGCTCTGAACGGTTTCAAATTTTCCAAGACCAAAACAGTCTGCATGCACTTCTGCCTGCTGCATAGAATGCATGCAGAACCGGAGCTGACCCTTGATGGGGATCCCTTTGAAGTCATAGAGAAAACCAAATTTCTGGGCCTCATTTTCAATGCAAAACTGTCTTTTGTGCCACATATAAAGTACCTGAAAACAAGATGCCTGAAAGCCTAGATATTCTGAGAGTGCTGTACAGCTCAGAGTGGGGAGCGGACAGAGATGTTCTGCTCTCCGTGTACAGAACCTTGGTTCGGTCATGAGTGGATTACGGCAGCATAGTATATGGTTCCGCAAGGAAATCATATATTGGGCTGCTAGACACGATCCACCACCAGGGACTGCGCCTGACCCTTGGGGCCTTCCGCACCTCACCGGTTCAGAACCTCTACGTCGAAGCCAATGAACCATCACTTAACAACAGGAGAATCAATCTGGCCATGCAATATGTAGTCAAGATAAAAACTAATGTATTGAATCCTGCACACAATTGTCTATTCGAGCAACATGACAAATCCAGGTATGAAGCCAGGCCGAATTACATCCGGCCACTGAGGCTGCGAATGAAACCTCATTTGGAGGCCTTGGGCATGGATTTGGACATGTTGGAGGATGCTAACGTCCCAGAATATCCCCCGTGGTCGTTGAGGAAGCCATCGGTTATCCTCCGACTCATGGAACTGAGGAAATCTGGGACACATCCACTCGAGTACCAAGGACTGCATGCAGAGATTCAAGGCCAGTTTGCAGACCACCTCTCCATATACACTGATGGTTCGAAAGACCAAAGCCGGGTAGCTGCTGTGGCAGTCTGCCAATGGGAAAAATTTGGTGTACGCTTGCCCGATCAAAGCTCGATTTTCACTGCGGAAGCCCGAGCACTCCTTCTCGCGTTGGAGTGTATCGAGGTATCCAACCACATTAACTATGTTATATACAGTGATTCGTTCTCTTGCCTCCTGGCTGTTGCTGGACTGAAAATGAATCACCCTATTATAGCAACGGTCATTTATAAAATGAACCACCTGGCAACAGATGGGTATGACATCCATCTGTGCTGGGTGCCTGGCCATGCCGGCATACAAGGAAACAAACGAGCTGATCGGGCTGCGAAGAAGGCCCTGAACTGTGATCTTGAACCGTGTCTGATCCCCCACTCTGATCTAAAACCACTAATAGCCTCCTACATGTTGATATCAGGGAGCCTAGGTGGTGTAATGGTTAGCACACTGGCCCGGAGAGCAAAGAGATGTGGGTTCGAGTCCCGCTCTAGGCGCAATATTTCCCATTTTCATCACCCCCATGACAACTGCATGACTATTTCTCAGCAGGTATGTTTACAACCAACCAGAGCAGGCGCAACAACATGAGCATGGACATCTAATAGGTACCGCCAGTAGCCCTAGTCAGATATCACTGGAAGAAAGTATGAAAATCAGGAAACATTTCTAATTTTTGAACGTTCATATTTGGGTGTGTACTTAAACTGATAATACCCAGAAAGGACTGTGAATGAAGTATATCTTTACTCTTTCTCTTGGTACCAACATGACTTGGACTGTATATTAAGACAGCACACTAAGATCACTTTACCAGAGGCACTTTTGCTAATTAGCACATTCTTTTGTATCACATTAATCCAAACAAGTACCAAAGCGTGCAGTTTTGTTTTGCTCGCTGCTAAATCGCAGCTGGGTACACAGGCTATTAATAGATCTTATCAGAAATACCATTAAATGAGCTTTGGTGTATGATAGACACTTGAAACAATCAAATTATGCAAAACAAATTATGCCAAACAAAAACATGTTTCATTCAGTGTTAAGGGCAACTTTTGTTCAAGTAAATAACAAAATCTTAAAATGTGAATATCTTGAAGAGTAAACAAGATAGAACCTTTCCGTCTTTTATCTTATTCCGCATTTAACTAACACTGTGTGATTAACCTTAATTAGCTGCCCAGTTTAAAGATATAAAAAATGCCGGTACCTACATCTAATTAAACTTCATTGTCTTAAATAATAGCAATGCCGTGGCCAAATTGGTTCCCACGATTTTCTGGGGGGGGTTTCAATCTGTACCAATTGCGTGAATAGTCCCGGCTGCCGAAATCAACTACCTTCAGACAAGATTCCCTCCTCAAGTCTTGTTTGAGATAGGAACAAAATAAAAACAAGACACCTAATTTCACATTATTCATGGGTTTCATTATGAAAACTGGTCATGCGATGTAGTTAGTGCCTTTTCACTCCATTTTTAAAGTCTCTTTTCTCTGCTTTCTCGCTCGTTGTTTTCTAAGCCTCTTTTCCTATAAAAAGCTTACTTCCTCAGCTGAATAGTGCTGGCATGTTCTAACGCATCCAGGTCACCCCAGGGGAAATCAGTTGGAGATGGTCGCTGCCTGCTGCCCACAAAGGGGGTTGAGGTAACACAGGGGGGCGGGGTGTGAGGCATCTTAGGGGACAACTGTCGCAGGGCGGAGACACTCACCGACATTTGTGAAAGTAGCGAACAATGGCACGCATACCCCACTCCAGGGTACATACACTCACCGATATTTGAGAATGTAGCGAACAAAGGCGCGCATACACCACTGCAGGGCACATACACTCACCAATATTTGTGAATGTAGCAAACAATGGTGGACATACACCACTGAGGCCGCATATAATCACTGACATATATAAAAGTAGCAAACACTGGTACACATACACCACTGCAGACCACATACACTCACCAACAATTGTGAATTTAGCAAACAATGGCGTGCATACACCACTGCAGGCCACAAACACTCACTGACATTTATAAAAGTAGCAAACAATGGCACGCATACACCACTGCAGACCACAGACAATCACCAACATTTGTGAAAGTAGCGAACAATGGCACACATACACCACCACAGGTTGCATACACTCACTGACATTTATCAATGTAGCGAAATATGGCACACATACACCACTGCAGACCACATACACTCACCGACAATTGTGAATTTAGCGAACAATGGTGTGCATACACCACTGCAGGCCACAGACACTCACTGACATTTATAAATGTAGCGAACAATGGTGCACACACACCACTGCAGGCTACATACACTCACCAACAATTGTGAATGTAGCAAACAATGGTATGCATACACCACCGCAGGCCTCATATACTCACCAACATTTGCAACAGTAGGAAACAATGGTGTGCATACACCACTGTTCGCTGTAGTCTGGCCGACAAACGCAATATCTGTGCTTGACCTCGTTTTGGAGTGTACATTTTATTTTAGTGCTGACAATTGATGTTTAGGGCATATATATATTCAGAAACTGCCAGGTGATATCATATCACCTTTGAGCAATTTGTGCTAGGAGGCTCGATCCAAGATGGCTGCTACTTAATCGGAGAAATATAATACCTTCATATCTTTGTAACTAGATACAATAGAAGCATGAAGTAAATGTATTTTCGTTTGTTTTCAGGCATTGCAAATCGAATGCCGCTATGATTTTTCGAATAAAAAGCAAAATGTTAAGATGACCACCATATTTCATTGTAAACAATTCTTAAAAAGCTATGGTCGTAATGCTCGCATTGCGGTTGATGCGAGGCGAGGGAGGACCCCCCCCCCCCTTCTCTTTTTCCTCCAGCCGTTGGCTATTACATAATCACCCCGGCTCCATCCCCTTATAGCCGCCCCCAACACCGCCTCAGGCCACTCGCCCTCCTGCCTCCAGACACTCCGCTCCTCCATACACTTTTTTCCCCACCCACCATCCCTATACACCAACTCTCCACCATAGGGTTGAGGGCTCCTCGGGCCCACCTCCCGGGCCCAACTACTAACATTATCCTGACATTGAGACTTTATATATCATGACGATGCCTCATATATTATACTTTATATCTCTCTTACTCCTGATTGATTACTCATTATCCAACTGACATTTGACACTGTTATCATGATGATGCCTCATACATTATACTTTAGTTACCTCTTACTCATGATTGATTACTCCTCATTACATTGATGCCGCATATATTCCTTGACATATCTAATTATTCATGCTTGATTAATGTACTATCCATGAATATTCCGGCACTTCTGAATAAAGTGCCCTTTTATCCACTCACGCCTCCTCGTCCTTCCTTGCCGCGCATCAACTATATATGGCATTTCAATTGCTTAGCTGGTTAAAATATCTGAATTATACAAAGAGCTGATGAAACAGAAACAGCCTTTCTTGGACACATTATCATCGAAGATTGTTTACTTATTTAGAAGGCAAACCTCTCATTGTGTCACTGAACGAGAGAAGTATGTTATATATTGTTGATCATGTTAGTATTAATAACATATAGTGTTATTTATCATCATTTTTACATCCTGCCCACATCCAATGTCATATTAAAATGGGAACTGACTTGTGACAGTGCGCACTCATAGCAACTTTGTTGTGCTGCTCCACTGGGAGACCAGGCACCACGACCCCATATCCCACACAGTCACATTATCCTGATATTGTGCTAACCAGGCCTTGTCCTATCCTAGTAATATTGAATGTCAGGATAGGTAGTGACAAGTATCTATGTTATAAGTCATTCGTTTGACTCGGCTGGGATTCGAACTCAAGACGTTTCGCATGGGAGGCCTGCGCTCTACTCCTTCAGTCACTGCGTCTGGTCAAAGTGCTCAACTTCCTTGGAGCTAGGAGAAGGTGGGGGGGGGGGGGTGACGGTGGCGGCGACAAGATTGGACCGGACACTGTAATGTTTCTTTCTTTTCTATCAGTTGTGAGATTTGATTTTGGAATCAAGTTTTGTCATTGAAGAATATATTGGTAATAAACATACATACCTGGACATGCTAAGAGACGGTGTGTTAATTATTATGGGATGGTGGCGTCCATGAAAGGCATTTTGGAAATCAATGGATTAGTGTGGTGATGACCCGATAGGGGGTGCTGTGCATAGTTTTAATGAGACCGATGCAGACCTGCCAGCCCATGATATTTGTTGTGAAGTGTGTATGCTACACCGTTTAAATGATGCATAGTCTGATGGTTTTGAGTTTCTGTCATTTTCTGAGATAAATATATTAGGTTGATCATTATAATCTATTTTGCTTTAGTTTGAAGTAACTCTTTTGAAATATTCAAAATGAAAACAATGGCAGACATACAACGAATGGCCGAATGAGTTAGAGCGTCCGTCTCCCGTGTTGGTAGATCGTGGGTTTGAACCCTGGTCGAATCAAAGCAATGACTTAAAATTGATACTTGTCGCTTCCTAGTCAGGCGCTCGGCATTATTAGGATAGGGCAAGGAGCAGTGGAATGAGGAAGACCAATCGTCCGAGATTGAAATTTCCCCTGCTTAAACAACTAACGAACCATAAAAAAAACATGTGAAAACAATGTTGGCTGTAGTGTAGTGAACGACCCAAACACCTTGAGTCCTGTGTAACGACTGACGAGTTTATTCAGTTACCGGTCAGTCTCCGTGCCCACGTGACCACTCGGGTTCATGGCCGGGCCAGTCCTCCTACGTATCTTACAATTGGAACATCTTCCTTTACTAAACAAAAGTTATTTCAATCGTGCGACCTCGTTTTGTTATGTCAGCTAACATCATGATCAGCGTGACGCAATGGGATAAAGAATGTTTCAAGAGAGAGAACAACAACAACAAAAAACAACAACTGAAACAACACATAGAGATAGACAGTAATCATGGCGAACTAGAAAGTAGCAGCACAAAAATAACAGCAACTATTGGCACAGCAATATCTGTTCATACATATGTAACATTGGCAAGCATGCCAACATTCTGACGCCATAGGCTTCTGTGACAACAGGTTCTTTTAAATTGACTTAGTATCCCTTTATCTGCAGCAACAAATATTTAATAACGATACCAGTATCTAGTAGTGCTCTGTAGAATCAGATCTAGGTGAATGTCTCTTGTTTTTTTGGTACTTTAGTTGTTTAAGCAGGGAACATTTCAATCGCGGATGATTGATCTTCCTCATTCCACTGTTCCTTGCCCTATCCTAAGAATGCCAAGCGCCTGGCGAGGAAGCGACAAGTATCAATCTGTAAGTCATTGGTTTGA
Organism: Branchipolynoe longqiensis; assembly: GCA_030323885.1. Classification (NCBI taxonomy): domain Eukaryota; kingdom Metazoa; phylum Annelida; class Polychaeta; order Phyllodocida; family Polynoidae; genus Branchipolynoe; species Branchipolynoe longqiensis. The sequence goes on along the minus strand of CM059196.1, from coordinate 9,822,833 downwards.
CTCAACGTGGGTTTGAATCCACAACTCCATGGTCTACCAACCCGGGAGACGGATGCCTCTAACTCATTCGCCTATCCCATCTGGTTTTGACAATTTGATGCTTTCATCAGACTATGCAGTTTTAAAGTTGCCATAGTCCATTGGTTTTTAATTTCTATATTTTTGTTTCTGAGATAAATATATTACATCGATCACTAGTATCTACTTTACATTAGTTCAAAGTTACCTTTATTTTTAATGGTAAACTTTTGAGATATTTTGAGTGCAAACATGGAGAATTAGTTTTGGCAAGCTTGCCAAAACATTGACACTATAGACTTCTGCAGTAACAAATGCTTACTAATTGCATCAGTATCAAAGTTAAATATGTACAATCAAATTTAGATAAGTGGTTTGGTTTTGACAATTTTATATTTCTTTATTATTAGCTTTAAGCTAATACACACAATACATTTTCACATGTCAAAAGTTTTTGGAAAATAGATAACTTCTTGTTTTGAAAGTACCTATCTTTCTTTATTGGAGTACCTATATGGGATATTTGGGTAAGGCATGTTTCCTATTGATTTATTCAGTCAACAAACAACTGTCACAACAAGCCCATCCAGCGGAGAGTGGAAGAACTAGCATAATGGGTCACATGACAATTTTTGTACCTGGTCGAGTCAAACCAATGACTTTTAAAATTGATACTTGTCGCGTCCTAGCCTGGCGCTCAGAATCAATAGGATAGGGCAAGGACTGGTTCGCTCAATGTCCGGATAATGAGACTCAGTCCGGATAATGTGACTCATCATAATGATTATGGTTAGGGCTCGTTATGGTAATCCCCAATTCACTCATTCAAATGACATAAAGGCTTTCGCGCCTCAGGTATGGTAATCCCCAATTCACTCATTTAAATAAGTTAAAGGCTTTCGAGCCTCAGGTATGGTAATCCCCAATTCACTCATTTAAATAACTTAAAGGCTTTCGAGCCTCAGTGATGGTAATCCCCAGTTCACTCATTCAAATAACTTAAAGGCTTTCGAGCCTCAGTTATGGTAATCCCAAATTCACTCATTTAAATAACTTAAAGGCTTTCGAGCCTCAGTTATGGTAATCCCCAATTCACTCCTTCAAATAACTTAAAGGCTTTCGAGCCTCAGTTATGGTAATCCCAAATTCACTCATGCAAATAACTTAAAGGCTTTCGAGCCTCAGGTATGGTAATCCCCAATTCACTCATTCAAATAACTTAAAGGCTTTCAAGCCTGAGTTATGGTAATCCTCAATTCACTCATTCAAATTACGTAAAGGCTTTCGAGCCTCAGGTATGGTAATCCCCAATTCACTCATTTAAATAACTTAAAGGCTTTCGAGCCTCAGGTATGGTAATCCCCAATTCACTCATTCAAATAACTTAAAGGTTTTCGAGCCTCAGTTATGGTAATCCCCAATTCACTCATCCAAATTACATAAAGGCTTTCGAGCCTCAGTTTTAATTCACTGGTCCCTACAAGGAAAACAGATCATTTACTCTTTATTACCTGAAGTTTACTATTTTAGAATGCCGCCAGGTGGCATCTGCTCACTGAACCACCAAACCTGCTTTGACATAATGGCCACTGGTTTTATGCCTTTTGTAGTAGTTGTTATTGTCAAGCATCGCCCTAACCTAAGGGATCAGGTGACACAGAGGTTGTCTATTTATCCAAAAACACTCCAAGGTCACCGATCACATATGGCTGCCCTGAGCGCTTTGCCTCAGGGATCATGTCACGTCCATTGAGGTGTATCCATATCCATACACGCATCTATAATATTTGAAGGCTTCAGGCGCATAACCGACAATTGCCGTATGGACTGAAATGAAACCATGGCTACCATGTTTGAGTTGGTTGGTTGTTGGAGTTTTACATCCTAGCAACATATAATGTCATATCAGGACGGGCACCAACTGTGACAGTGAGCACTCATGGTGATTTTATAGTGCTGAACCACTGGGAAATCCCAGCCTCCGGCACCATGACCTGATATCCTAATCAATCACATTAACTGAACATTGAGTGAACCAGTCCTTACCCTATCCTATTAATGATGAGCGCCAGGCTAGGAAGCGACAAGTATAAATTTTATATGTAATTGGTTCGACTAGACCTGGAACCAAACTCCTGATCTCCCGCACACGAGGCCCGCACTTTACCGATTCGGTCACCGCGTCCAGTAGACCATGTTTGTGCTGAAGTTGCCATCATTCCTGTAATCAAATTTGTCTGTTCGCAGAAGCTACCACACCCCCTATATAAAATGCCCTACTCAATATGAAATGGATAGACTTTAATCGAAAAGTGCACTTTGAGGTGTTCTCTGTGGCGGAGTGGTTAGAGTGTCTGACTTTTTTCTAGGTCAGACTCCTAATCTGAAAGTCAGTGGTTCGACTCCCTCTGCCCCCACCTCTGCCAAATTGGATTTCTACCGCTGTGTATAACTTACAGTGGCATCAAAGGTCAGTTGCTCTCCTACAATGTCTGTGTGGTGTGAGAGGTTAAAAATCCCTTGGGTCGGTAAAAGTGTAGGCTTGGGCTTTCTATCAACAAACTGTCTATTCAGACTTATCCATAATAACCAGTATAAATCTTCAAGAAAAATTAATTATATTTGACAGAAAATAACTCAAATGAAGCTGTCTGTTTTTGTGCCTGAACTTTTCAAAGCTGCTGTGAAGCTTCAGCGGTTCAGCATCAATGTCCAAAACTGGAACAACCTTAACATCTATAGGCCTAACATATTAGGTTGTGCGGACATGTATTGATAACCTACTAGTATTATCTGTCTATTCACTCTTTCATCGTAATCAAACATGGAATCACCAAAACCAACTTGAAATCAGCAGCTTTCACTTGAAATGAAGAATATTCACTTGAGACTAAAACACCCACTTGAAATCAACATTACGCACTTGAAATGGATGACATCTCATTGAAATCAATATGCATTTGAAATCAGCATCCATTCGATATCACCATCCATTTGACATCAACATCCATTTGAGATCAACATCCATTTGAGATCAACATCCATTTGAAATCAACGTATATTTGAGATCAGCATCCCCTTGAAATCAACATCCATTTGAATTCAAAATCCATTTGAAATAAACCCAATTCACTTGAAATCAAGAACATCCACTTGAAATGAAGCAAACCCGCTTAAACCCCACTTGAAATTAAACTAATTTTACTTGAAATGAGCATCCCTTTGAAATTAAAAAATAAACACCGATTTGAACCACCAAGATTTACTTGAATAAACTCGGTTAAATAGCATCAATATTCATAAAAGACCGTTTCCGAATTAATGTATGTTCGGTAAATCCACATGCTTCCCTGGCCTTTCTTCGACATTATTATTTAATTTTTGTTCTTGAAGATTTATACTGCCTGTCATGGATAAATCTGAATAGACTTGTTTTCACCATTAGACAGTTTGTTGACAGAAAGCCCGAGTCTGCACTTTTACCGATCCAAGGGACTTTTAACCTCCCACAACACATAGACATGGTATGAGAGCAACCGGCCTTTGATGATGCTGTAAGTTATACACAGCGGTGGAAATCCAAATTGGGAGGGGACCGGGAATCAAACCCCTGACTTTGAGATTAGGAGTCTGACCTAGAAACAAGTCAGACACTCTAACCACTCCACCACAGAGAACACAACTATACAGGAACCAACACTCACATCAAATTTACCTTATTTATTTAAAATAGATCGTCCTCAATGCACTCACCTGAAAGGTAAAAGAACAAACATCCAGTTAGATCAATGCAGTTACTATAATGAGTGGGGAATCTACTTGATCACAGACAAAGTTATATCAGGTAAGGGGCCTACCAGCACTCATCTTTTAGATCTTTAAACTAGGAAGTTAATTAAGATTAATCACACCGTGTTTGTTAAATGCAGAATAACACAAACAACAGAAAGGTTTTGACTTGTTTACATTTCAAGATAATCACATTTCATGACTTTTTTTATTTACTTTTTTTTTTCCACAAGTGTTTATTCATCTGAACAAGTACAGTGTCAGCGCCGGAGCACTCTTCTTCCAGCCGTATTACATGCACTCTGGAATTGTATACATGGTTTGGGAGAGTATCCTGTGCTGTTTCTGTGCAGCACAGGACAGTTTGTACCATGGGTGTGCATGACGCATGCTGCGTTATGTGCCGCATTAGTCACTTGAACAAATTCTTTCTTTCACGCTGATGAAACATGAGGCGCAGGATGAGAACGGGAGAGGACGGGGAGGAAGAGGAAGAAAGAGAACGAACAACAAGAGGAGAGTAAAGAGATGATGCACATAAGACGAAGCATGAGAAGTAGGGGTGGGGAGGAGAAGGAGGAGTAGGACAAAGATAGGGAAGAGGAACAGGAGGGGCAGGAGGAGGAAGGGAGAGGACGTGGAGGAGGAGGAAGAAAGAGGAGGATCATGAAAAGCAATAGGAGCGGATGCAGAACAGGATTAAGAGTGGTGAGAGGTAGAGCAGGAGGGGGAGGGGGAGGAGGGGGAGGAGGGGGAGGAGGGGGAGGAGTGTGGAAGGAAAGGGGAGGAACAACAGGGAGAGCATAAGGACGAGATGGAGAAGGAGATGGATGATGAGGGACAGAATCAAGTGGAAAGGAGGGGAAGGGCAGTGGTTGAGAGCGGGAGCAGGTGGAGCAGGAAGGAGGAGGAGGAGGGGCAGGATGCGGGTGGAAGGAGTGGCAGGATCCGGGTGGAAGGAGGGGCAGGATGCGGACTGAGAGCAGTAGTACCCTGGTTTCAGCAGCACCTATATATATACGATAACGCTCGGCGTCTAACAGCGCATGCTCATTGAACCGGAAGTAGCTAGGTTCATATGCGTCTATCCCACTGACTAAGCCTATAGTTACCCCCCCCCCCTACCGCCCCCTCTCCCCCACCACCAAAATTATACAAACCCACCCATTATATAAGCTTTCTGGAATGGCTTTCAGAGCTTCTAGATTTAAACATGTTCTGGAAGGAGGGGGAATACACCCCCATACCACCCTAGTGCCTCACGTCCATTCCAAGAATTTGTCATCCCTCCCCATACACACATTCTTACCTGCAGTGTTGCTGTCACAGATACAGGATCCGGTGGGTGCTGCGGGGTGGGAGGGGGCTAGTTGGTTGTTGGAGTTTTAACTCCTGGTAATATCTAAGGTCATATCAGGACCGGTACTTACTTGTGACAGTGCGCGTTCATGATGACTTTATAGTGCTGCCCCACTAGGAAATTGGGTCATGGGCACCATGACTTAATATCCCATTTAGTCACATTATCCTGACATTGAGCCAACCAGTTCTTGCCCTATCCTATTAATGTCAAGCACAAGGCTAGGAGGTGACAAGTATCAATTTTGAAGTCATTGGTTTGACTCGACGGGGAACCGCACTCTCGACCTTCTACACACGAGGTCCGCACTCTATCGATTAGGCCACCATGCCCGGTGGGTGGGAGGGGGAGGGTGCTTTGATAGTCGTAATGAATTGGCACTGAAAGCGAATGATGTAATAACAAATAAAAAACAAATAAAATAATGAAAAAGAAATGTAAATATAGCACGGAATCCTGATTTAATTGCAGGCCCGATGCAGACAGGCAGAGAAATGCAATTAATATTCCGAATACTAATTAGGTTTCTTACATTTGGTGGCATGGTGATTGGAGTTGCACCACCCGCTCATTTCCATCCGGTTGCCTCATATGCAGTCAGGCTGACCTGTCATGACCCAGTTAGCAATTAAATGTGGCGCCACCTACCAGCGTTTTAGCAAATACATTTAACACATTTGGGGCTGAGACATGGACAATCTCTAAGAAAATGTACAAACGTTTAGCAGCATTTGAGATGTGGACTTATCAAAGGATGATGAAAATATCATGGACAAAGAAGATCACCAACAAAGAAGTTCTCAGAAACATCATTCGTCAGAGTAAGGTGAATGGCAGCAGAGGGAGAGGGAGACCAAGAACATCATGGTTTACAAATATTTCACAGTTGACAGGCTTGAATTATTCACAGTCTATCAGAACAGCACACCATCGGGACAAGTGGAGAACCATTGCATCCAACCCTCGACTAGAGGCCGGAACTACTGATTGATTGATTTAACACCACCATCCCGCGTTTGAGCAAATATATGTGAGGCCACCTACCACCGGTCTAGCAAATAAATGTGTTGCGACCTACTGGCATTTTAGCGAATAAATGTGGCGCCACCTACAGACGTTTTAATAAATAAATGTCAGCACTACAAGTGTTTTAGCAAATAAATGTGGCACCACCTACCAGACTTTTACCAAATAAATGTTTGTTTTGGGGTGGTTTTTTTTTGTGACAAGGTATTTACTCTTGCAATAACGTATAAGACCCTGTGAGGGCGCTTGTTTTAAATGCTGGACAGCTGTGATGTTGTTTTGGTTCTGATCGTTTGCCCAGGGTTATTTGACCTGTTTCAGCTCAGGCCAGTCTCTCGTCGTTTTGGGTGTTAGTAATAATTTATGTTAGTTTTTTAGTATTTTTTCCAGAATTGTTGTCTAGTTTGAGTATGATACCTCAGCCTACTATGTACATCTAGTTGGGTGTTATGTAGGCTTCCGGGAGAGATTCCCATCCCATATTGGTTTGTTGCAACCCCCTTTCACCCAAGTCCTGTCCTTAGATAGTGCACCTGTGTCCCAGAACACCCAAACTCTTCAGGACTGTGACTAGGTGGGATGGCTGCGTTGTTTGCTTAGCCATTTTGCATTTCAGGGTGGATCAGATGCATGACCGTGGCCTGTCCCTTTCTGTGTTGGTTTGTGCCACAACACATACCCAGGTGGACTGCGCTATGTGGTGTTGGTTTCTCTGATGTCCTTAGTGCTTTGGGGGGCTAGTGTCCATATTCTTTTTCTTTTCATATCTACCATTTTTCTGGCCTGTCTTTTGCTTGTTGTGCTATTGCACAGCAAGCAGTGACTGTGCTATGGGGCAAGTGTGAATTTTGTTCTGTTGGGAAGTAGTTTGTTTGTTTAGTAGTTTTTTGTAGTTTTTTGTAATAGTGTTGTTGTATTGGTCAAGGTTACGGATTGCACGTTGTTTTGTGTTTTGCTTTTTCCAAGCATGTGCTGCTATGGCGAGTACACTACGTTCAACTACGTTCAACTACTTTCAACTATGTTAGCCTCCACTACGTTCCCCTACGTCCTCTAACGGCTATGTGACCAGGGCTTCATTCAAGTATGCTAGAGTATGCTAGAGCATGCAAGAGTATGCTAGAGTATGCTAGAGTATGCTAGAGTATGCTAGAATAGGCTAGAGTAGGCTAGAGTAAGTTAGCATCACACATGCAAATTCAGCCTCTAACGTAGCGCTCTTTTGAAAATGTCCAAAAATTAAATCGGACATCATGGCTCATCCACATTATTACCAAGTTAACTTCATGGCCAAGTATGGATGCCAGTACGTTCACCTACGTTCAACTCCATTCAACTATGTTCAACTACGTTAACCTCCACTCGTTCAACTACGTCCACTAACGGCTGGCTATGTGACCGGGGCATTAGAATGCCCTGCCCTGAATAAATGTGTGTAAAGTTGTTGACTAAGGAAGAGGCTTAGCTGCTTTGAGAAAGAACAAACTCACCCTGGTTATGGAGGAGTGGGCGGGGGTGGGGGTAGGAACAACAACAAAAAGTAAAAATGGAACAACAAAAGAAATGTGGAATCAGATCCAATTAATGTACACAAACGCCAATTATCCAATATAGCTAATAAAATGCCGAGGGAATGACGTCAGCTAATTGGGGTCCAGATCCAATAAGATCCAACACGATCCCCAGGACTTGGGGCAGATTCAAGGCTGTGCCGCCTGGAGAAGAGCAGCTCAGGGAGCGGCTACCCTCCCCCGCTACCATCGCACGCCCCGCCCCCCACCCACCTTGGCCAAACAAAAAAGAGAACACAAAATAAATTCATAGAAAAAACACACACACAAAACAGGCACACATGAAAAACACCCTCACAGCACACAAACACACACAACACAAACAAAGCACCAACACATACACCCGGTGTTCTCTGTGGTGGAGTGGTTAGAGTGTCTGACTTTTTTCTAGGTCAGACTCCTAATCTTATGGTTGGCGGTTTGATTCCCCGTGCCCCCAGCTCTGCCAATTTGGATTTCCACCTACACGTGTCCATATTAAATAACATATATCCCCAAAAGTAACCGCTTATGTATTCAATTTATTCTGAACTTAACTAATGTAGCCCAGTACACTCAGCCAACTATATACACACAAATACATAAATACATAAATATATTTATATACACATATGTGTATATATTATATGGCCTATAGATACATAGATGTATATCTCAGAACTATAGTAGAAACTCAAATAATGCAACTTGAAGCGGACCCTCATAGGTTGTGCTGCTTTGCATTGGTGCAACATTGAAGAAGGTTTTGAAAGAAGTGCCACTTAATGCAGGCTGCGCTTTCCAGCCTTAACTCAGGGTGTGCGTAGATATGTATATATATATATATATATAAATATATATATATACATATATATATATATAAATGGGTCAGGATCACGAAAAGAGGCCAATTGGTGGAAGTTGTCGGCGTCGAGCATGGATATCGGCGTCGATCGGTATAATTATAATTTAGCATTGACAGAGGTGTTGGAAAGTCTTAAAATTTATTCTGAATGTAAAGGTTGAGAAAATACAACAACCTGATTTGTTTCTAGAATAATTTAATATAAAACAAAGAAATGCACGATACTTTAAAAATTGTGATGCCGACATCTGTTAAAGTTGTCGGCGTCGATCATTTGATGTTGGCGTCGATCAGTATAATTAGAGTTTAGCATTGACAGAGATGGTGGAAAGTCCTTAAATTTATACTGAATGTAAAGGTCGAGAAAATACAACAACCTTATTTGTTTCTAGGATAATTTAATATGAAACAAAGAAATGGAGTACACTTTTAAGAATTGTGACGGCGACATCTTCACTTGACCACCGATTGGCCCATTTTCGTGAGGCTGACTATAACATCACTTAGACTATGCACACACATATATCCTGTGCACACACACCCTAGTATCAGTCTGTGCACACAACCCTTAATTCAGATGAAAACACGCCTCAAGTTAGACCGTGTAGACATGCCTTAAATCAGATTTGGTATACACGTCTTAATTCGGTCTATGTTTACCCCCCTTAACTCAGGGTATGCCTATATATATATATATGTATATATATAGAGAGTATAATTGATTATACGTATATAAAAGGGGCGGAGCTCTCGCATGATTATCTATAATATTATCACGATTATTCCTCTGTTATTTCTCCATTATTATTGTCCAATCGCTGACTTTCCCACATTTGCCCTGGTCCTTGCCTACCCCAGAGCCACCACCGGGGGGTTCTTGGCACTACTTGCCGGGCAGTCAGTCTCTCTCCTGCCTTTGAACACTCAACAACTACACTACAAGCTCTCCCCAAAACAGTCTACTTGCTACCTGTTTGCTTCGGGACCGTTTCGTCGTGCCTGTCGTCCGCGAACCGGACGACCGTTCCTGTGAGTCGAATTTCTGGTCGATTGGACAGCATCAGGATCGATCTGCACAGCTGGTATTCATTCACATGGAAGACGGTATCGTGCCTTAAATTAGATTCGACGGTCGGTTATCACGACCGTTGATCACCCTACAAGTGTGTCGACTATTCATACAGAGGGGAAGGGGACGTTAATATTGAGAGCGATCATTGAATTCATAGGCTTTCCGCGTATGTGGGTCGATATCAGATCGACAGAAACACAGGTTTGAACTCACTAGTCTAGTTACAGCTATCAAGCTTCCCATATATTGCAGATAGTGTGTCGATAATATCGACTTGGACATAAGTTATCGATCGTACATACACTTATACCACGATCAACTCAGAACTTTATTTCACGTTTTCAAAATAATGGCTCCAAGGTCGCAGGGTGCGTGCTACAGCTGAACGCTAATCCGCTTGATCCGCTAGATCCGCTTAAACCGCTTAACTCAGGACCGCTTTCATGCCTGGTCGCCGCTATTGTTCAGAGTGTGGGACAAGCCACGACACTAATGACCAATGCCAAGAATTTAAATCGATCGACACACCTGTTACGAGGTTAGGGATGGCTACGCGCAGCAGTACAGCGCCGACCAAGAGCGCGAGATCGGTAGGTGGGGTCGATGATATGGAGTCAACCGCGTCCAACTTTGCCGAGTTGTCGCTGGATGAGCGGGAGTCGAGAGCACACGCGGAAATCGACGAATTGAAGGCCGAGATGCGAGTTACGGCGCTAGAGGACAAACTCGACGATCTACGAGCCGAACGAGACAGAAGACGTACCAGACGGCGGACGACCGTGAAGGACGACAGCCGACACGACGTCGTCCCGGCAAGGACAACCCGTGACGACGCGGACGACCGACTTCAAGAAGAGGACGAGCGACGGACGACGGACGCAGCGCCTCTCCCGCCGAGTTGGACGCGAGGAACCGTCTACGTCCACTCGACCCACGGTCGATCGCGTCGACACTCACGAGGGTCGAGTAGGAGAAGAAGACGGTCTTCGAGGTCGAGTAGCGACGGGAGTTCATCACGACGATGACGAAGTAAGTGGTCGTTGAAGAAGTATGGCATGGGGAAGGACGTCAGAAAGATGAACGCCCATGAACTTGTGAAGGCGTCATGCGACTGGTGCCTTGATGTTACTTCCCTCACAACATCGGACTATAGAGCCTTTATCCAACACATCGGCTTCATCTCAACGAGAGCTCATGAAGACCACTACAGGGACGTGGCCCATGTCGACCATGTGCTTGCCATTCGTAAGCTCGGGGAAAACATTGGGTTCTCGGCATTTTCTAAGGCTCACCAAGATGAGAGCATAGAACACTACGGCCCCCACAACATGAAGGTGAAGAGACAAGGCACTAACACATATAGTGCTCGCAGAAGGTCGCCGGGCAACAACACGAAGAAGGCTTGTTACGCCTGGAATGGTGATGCGGGTTACCTTAGAACTGACAATGAGTACCGCTTCGTGCACGCATGTTCAAGACGGGCAAAGTGTAAAGCTTGACATGGTCGGACATTCAACAGGGCTAGTCTACAGACCTCAAGAGTTCTTCCGGCATCGATTCGGATCGGTTCCCACTCCTTTCCTGTTAGAACAGTTCATTGGGAAGGAGACTCGAGAATCGACTTGGGGAGGGACTGCCAGAACGGCGATGGCCAATTCAATTCTCAGGTCGTTACTGGGGCTAGCCACAATGTTGAACTTCCATATGGGGACAATCATCCTAACGATAGTATTGAATCTAAGACGGTCAACCCTAACCGGACTGAACACCCTGATTTCATCTCTGATAATGATTGCATGCCATGCCTTGATCTTTCAATGGGGGTGGAGATCTGTGACGGTGCGGGGGGGGTTGAGGTCAGTCGCATTCATCATACCAGTAATGGCTTGCATTGGGAGCAGCCTGAGGGCGCCAGCAAGGCGGATCGGTTATTTGTAGAGCAGACCGCATCGGCGGCCTGCTAGTATACATTAGCGAAACCGAGGGGGCACCACCTATGAATTTTCAGGTATCTCGCAGCTGTGTAGACGGGAGCTGCGCATGTAGCCACTTGATCGCGGGCAAACCGAGCCAATTGAAGCCTTGCAGGTGGTTCGCTGAAATATGTCTTTGTGGCGATTGGGACCCAGATTGGGTTTATTTGATGATAGGGGTCACTTTTGGGTTCAGGGTGATTAACCCAGGTGGCGAGGTCAGCTAAAGTCCAGACAAGACCAGGAGGAAGGCTAATTGGGAGCGTGAGATAATTAGTAAAACATTCCTCGAGGAGGAACGTGAGGGCCTAATTTCTAGGGTAGACGCCCCCTCTCTGCACGCATGAGGCCTTCGTCGTTCCTAAGGACGATGGCGGAGGCCGCGTTGTTATCGACTGCAGTATGCCTTTGAGTGAATCCGTTAATAACTTCACTGATGAAGTCCGGACCAAATTCTCCTATAAAGGCCTCGATGATGTAACCGAGATGCAGGAGAGGGGCGACTATATGGGGACGATAGACATAAAAGACGCCTATTGTGCAGTCCCTATTCACCCTGATGACCGCCAGCGTCAAGGCCTTCGCCGTGGTGGTGCTGGCGATGATAACCTCAAGTACTTTCTTGACAATCGCTTAAGTATGGGCCTGTCATCGAGCCCCTTTATATTTACCAAGATATCGGACTTCATCGTGAGATGCGGGGTTCACGAAGGTTTTGCCAGAGTCGTAAACTACCTTGATGACTTCTGTCTCGTCGGTGGGACGTGGTCCGAGGTCCAGGGCGCTTAGAGAACCCTCATCCATATCCTGAGAAGACTCAGGTTTTTTGTTAACTTCAAGAAGGTCAGTGGTGTCGAGACCAAGGTTAGATTCCTTGGCATATTTATAGATTTTGTACGCCTCAAGCTTAGCCTTCCTCCCGATAAATTAGAGAGAACATTGGAGATACTCCGCAAACTACGCGGGCGCAACAAGCCCAGTAGAAAGGAGCTCGGGCGGGTGGGGGGGCTGCTCGCTCACTGTGCCAAGGTCGTCCGGGGCGGGCGGACCTTCTCTAGGTGGATCTATGATCTCATGTCCAAACTTAATCAACCGTTTCATAGAACGAGGCTAGGCAAGGGGGTTAGCGAAGACCTTGAATGGTGGTTGAACTTCACCAGTACCTTTAACGGGAAGGCCAAGATTCTAGGCAAATTTGCCCCAATTATATCCATTTACAGCGACTCGTCCAAGTGGGGCTTCAGTGCCTTGCATGGCAGTGACTGGATTGTCGGCTCATACTCTGACTCGACTGAGGACATCCTGGATGATTATGTCGGTCATCACCACGTCCGTCCTCCGGAGGATGTCTGGACCGCCCACATCAACGTGCAGGAGATGTGGGCGGTCTACGCATCCTGCATCCGTTGGAGTGCTGGCTGGGGCAATAGCACTGTAATTGTTGTCACCGATAGCTCTGTGGTGCAGGCAGCTCTTAATACTGGCAGGTCTAGGAGTGCCAAACTCATGCACTTCTTGCATAGGATATTTTGGTTCTCTGTTAAATACAACTTTACCTTTAGTTCTGTTTATATACATAGTGCTGTTAACGTAGTATGTGATGCCTTAAGTAGACTGGGGGACAATGATAGTGCCGCTAGAATCAGGAGTGTCGATGGTGCCAGAATGCTCTGTTGCAGCGACACGTTTGACCGATCGCTCGTCTCTTTCAGGGATGGCAGTCCTGAGAGCCGAGCAGCAGCAGTACCAGCATCAGGCATACGCTCAGAACTCAACAATAGCGAGGGCCACGCAGATCAAGAAATATTTAGGATATGCTGAACTTTTCCATTCTTCCAGGTCTCCCATACCATGCTCCGAGGAGCAGGTGGCCCTATATGCCGCCTGGTTGGCGAGGGATCTCAAGTATGTATCGGTGATAAACTACCTCAGTGGCCTAAATTGTTTCCTCAAACAAAACGGTGAAAGGCCTATAGACTATACCAATGTTGTCCTTTCTTATACCCTTAAAGGTATCCGGAGAGTTAAGGCTGATATACCTAGGCGTGCTATGCCTCTCCTTCCCCATATGCTTCGCAAGATCTTCGCTTTGTTAACCAATAGCCCCGGCCACGTTGCCTGGCGCGCAGCAGTCCTCTGCTCATTCTGAGGGCTGTTGCGTAAGTCCCAGGTCACCTTGTCCGATGCCTCTTTATTGAGATCGGACTTCCGGTTTTATGACTGGGGGCTGATCTTGACTGTTCGGCGCTCCAAGACGATTCAGTTTAACGAGAGGGTCCTGGAGATACCGATATCGAGGTGTTGTGATACGGACATGTGCGCTGTTTATTGGACTGAGCATCATTTCAGCCAGATTGCCTCTCAACCATCTCAGGTAGCCTTCCGCATTCCATGCGGCGTCGGGAGTTCCGCCCCCTTCCCTTACTCGGCCTATCAGGAGACCCTAACGATATTTTCGGCCAGGGCGGGGCTCGATGCCGCCTCCCTCTCGTCCCACTCACTCAGGAGGGGGGGTTGCACCTTCCTTTCCATGTGCGGAGCCACCATAGAGGAGCTGAAGGTGCGGGGCGACTGGGCTTCCGAAACGGTCTACTCATATCTTAAGACACCGCTTGGTACAAGGATTGTGAACAACATGAGGGTTGGGGTGGCGCTATGTTCGAGTCAGGCTGGCGTTGGGTTGGGGGGAGACGCTTAGGCGTCTCCTTGGCCTATATTTTGCTGCCCTGACGCAAATAAAGTCTCCTACCCATCACCTCCTCTTGTCTCTCTCTTTGCAGTAGCCCAACTTTATAGAGAGTATAATTGAGTATACGTATATAAAAGGGGCGGAGCTCTCGCATGATTATCTATAATATTATCACAATTATTCCTCTGTTATTTCTCCATTATTATTGTCCAATCACTGACTTGCCCGCATTTGCCCCGGTCCTTGCCTACCCCAGCGCCACCACCGGGGGGTTCTTGGCACTACTTGCCGGGCAGTCAGTCTCTATCCTGCCTTTGAAAAAAAAGAATTTATATATTTTTTTGTTTACCGGTAGCCTATATTTTGCTGCCCTGATGCAAATAAAGTCTCCTACCCATCACCTCCTCTTGTCTCTCTCTTTGCCGTAGCCCAACTTTATATATATATAGGTTATGCAGTTATTGCAATACCTCAGGGAGTTTGACGCCCCTGCCCTGCAGAGTTGTAAACCACTGCCTTGTGGTACATGTTCTTGACAGAACCGAAGGCTAAGGGAGCAAACCCTGAAGAGAAAACCATGCCGCTGTGGCAGCATCAAGGGCGGTTGATGTATGGAACTCCCAAATCTCCCGACCAGCCACTGCAGGGACAAATAGTTTTGCGCCTGTCTGGACATGTTCTTGCCGGTGTGATACCTCTCTTTGCTCCCCGAGAGAGTGCCGCTGATAACTTGCAAAAGCCAGCAGCACTTCACCACTTTTGCAGGCAGCTTTCATGAAATGTAAATGGAGAGCGGCAGTCAAGTAATGAAAGCAGTCTTTGTCGCATCGTGACCGACAGCATGATGATGATGATGATATATATATATATACATATACATATATTCCTCCAGTGAGTGACGCGAGGGGGGGGCGCCCTTCCAGCAATTAACCGGGCTGTTGGGCGGGGGACAGACAGCAGGTGAAAAAGCTGCATGCCTTCATGATGCGACATCTGCGTTCAATCATGATGCTAACCTGGAAGGACAAAGTGACGAATAAGGAAATACTCAAACGGATGGGGCTGCCCTCTATGGAAGATCTTCTGATCAAAAAGAATCTCCGGTGGACTGGACACCTCATGAGGATGTCATCAGACAGGCTACCAAAGCAGATCCTCTATTCTCAACTGTCTTCAGGCCACACACAATCTGACTTCTGGCTACAGAAAGAGAGGGCGCCCCCGTCTCCGGTTCAAAGATACCATCAAGAGAAACCTGAAGCTGAGAGACATTAAGACCGACTAATGGACGCAACTCTCACAGCAGAGAGCTAAATGGAGAGTGGCAGTCAAGTAATGAAAGCAGTCTTTGTCGCATCACGACCGACAACATGATGATGATGATGATGATGATGGGAGGGGGGAACTCCACCAATTTATGGTGTACATGTTACCCTTGCATTTATACTCGTATAATGCGTTACACATCACATAATCTTGTTTTGTTTGTTTGTTGGTGTTTTATGTCATAGCAACATCTAAGGTCATATCAGGATGGATACCGACTTGTGACAGTGCACACTAATGGCTACTTTAAAGTGCTGTCACACTGCGAGACAAGGCCGTCAGCACTATGACCCGATATACGGCACAGTCACATTACCTTGGTATTGTGTTAGCCTGTCCTTGTCCTATTCTATTAAAACTGAGCACCAGGCTAGGTACTGATAGGTATCATGCCTTAAGTCAGACTGTGTATACATGCCTTAAGTCAGACTGTGTATACATGCCTTAAGTCAGACTGTGTATACATGCCTTAAGTCAGACTGTGTATACATGCCTTAAGTCAGACTGTGTATACATGCCTTAAGTCAGACTGTGTATACATGCCTTACACCATACTGTGTATACATGCCTTAAGTCAGATTGTGTATATGTGCCTTAAGTCAGACTGTGCACACATGCCGTATGCCATACTGTGTATACATGCCTTAAATCAGACTGTGTATACATGCCTTAAGTCAGACTGTGTATACATGCATTAAGTCAGATTGTGTATACATGCCTTAAGTCAGACTGTGTACACATGCATTAAGTCAGACTGTATATACATGCATTAAATCAGACTGTGTATGCATGCCTTAAGTCAGACTGTGTATGCATGCCTTAAGTCAGACTGTGTATACATGCCTTACGCCATACTGTGTATACATGCCTTAAATCAGACTGTGTATACATGCCTTAAGTCAGACTGTGTATACATGCCTTAAGTCAGACTCTGTATACATGCCTTAAGTCAGACTGTCTACACATGCCATACACCATACTGTGTATACATGCCTTAAGTCAGAATGTATATACATGCCTTATGTCAGATTGTGTATACATGCCTTAAGTCAGACTGTGTACACAATCCATATGCCATACTCTGTATACATGCCTTAAATCCGACTGTGTATACATGCATTAAGTCAGACTGCGTACACAGGTCGTAATTCAAACTGTATATATCTGTACACATGCCTTAAGTCAGATTGTCTATACATGCCTTAAATCATACTGTGTATGCATGCCTTAAGTCAGACTGTGTATACATGCCTTACATCATACTGTGTATCCATGCCTTAAATCCGACTGTGTATACATGCATTAAGTCAGACTGTGTTTACAGGTCGTAATTCCGACTGTGTATACCTGCCTTAAGTGAGACTGTACACATGCAGACTGTGTATGCAGGTCAGACTGTGTATGCAGGTCGGAATTCAGGCTGAGCATATCTGCCTTAAGATAGAATGTACACATGCCTTAAGTTAGACTGTGTATACATGCCTTAGGTCAGACTGTGTTTACAAGTAGTAATTCAGACTGTGTATACCTGCCTTAAGTGAGAATCTACCCATGCCTGAATTCAGACTGTGTATATCTGACTTAAGTTAGACTGTACAGATGCCATAAGTCAGACTGTGCATAGCTGCCTTAAGTCAGACTGCGTACACATGCATTAAGTCAGACCATGTACACAGGTTGTAATTCAGACTGTGTACAGCTGCCTTAAGTCAGACTGTACACATGCCTTATGTCAGACTGTGTATACATGCCTTAAGTCATACTCTATATACAGGTCGTAAGTCACACTGTGTATATCTGCCTTAACTAAGATTGTATATACACGCCTCAAATTAGACTGTGTATAAATACCTTATGTCACACTGAATATACTCGCCTTAAGTCAAGGTAACACTGGCCTGGTGTCACGCTATACCCGCAGGTTTTAAATTGGGTCCTTCCATACATTCCTGGTAAATCTCTCAATCCGGGTCATTCAGTCACTTCCACTATTCATGCCCTAAATCCCCCAGTGTACACCGGCCCTAAGACCGCCTGACTCAGACTTGTCTCTTTGCGAATATGTTTCACGTGGGCAACCTGGCTGAGACTTCTTTTTTTTATATTTTATTTTTCAGGCCAGCAGCTCAGGGCCCATTACGCCCCCTTTGCTCTCCCTACCCTTCCCAGCCTCCTGGTCCCCTTGCCCCAGCCTCCATCTCGCAGGCTCTATAGCTTGCGTTCTAGTGTCGGCCGCTAGGTGGCAGGGTGGGGCGGAGCAGGGCGGGGCGAGGTCGGGGCGAGGTCGGGGCGGGCCGCGGCAGGGTGTGGCGGAGCAGGGCAGCGCGGGGCAGGGCAGGGCGGGGTGGGGCGGAGCAGGGCGGGGCGGGGCGGGGCGGGGCGGGGCGGGGCGGGGCGGGGCGGGGCGGGGCGGGGCGGGGCGGGGCGGGGCGGGGCGGGGCGGGGCGGGGCGGGGCGGGGCGTGGTGTCTGTTTAGAGGAGAAGCTCATCCGGGTAAGAAAAAGCGAAGTTGTGGTTCTCTCCTTCAACAGGATCCTGGTCACGGCACCAGGATATATGATGGTGTTGGTTGCAAACAAAGCGACATTCTGTAGATCTTGACTAGGACTCGAACCTGCATTTCTGACATTCTCAGATGAGGTGTTCTAACCATTGGCTTATCTAGTAGGTTCGCTGTTTCATTTAATCTACCTCCACTTACCTGTGCATGTGGGTCCTTGCATGTGATGTATCTGTCACCTATTTAAACTAAATTAGTAAGGACTGATTATCAACTCCTTTTGGGACACGACCATATGTGATGGCTGAATGAGTTGAGCTTCCATCTCCAATTTTCGTAGATAGTGTGATTCAAACCAATGACTTAAAAATGTATACTTTTCGCTTCCTAGCCAGGTGCTCGGCATTATTAGGATGGGGAAAGGACTGGTTGGCTCAGTGTCAGGATAATGTGAGTGAGGTGGATATCAGGTCATGGTGCTGGCGACCTGGTTTCCCAGTTGTCTTGCACTAGAAATTCGCCATGAGTGCGCACTATGGAGTTTTACGTCCTGGCAACATTTAAGGCCATATCAGGATGGGTACTGGCATGTGATGGTGCATGCTCATGGTGACGTTATAGTGCTCTTCCACTGGGAGACCAGGCCACCAGCACCATGACCTGATATCCCAATCAGTCACATTATCCTGACACTGAGCCAACCAGTCCTTGGCCTATTCCAATAAAGCCAAGCGCCAGGCTAGGAAGCGACAAGTATTAATTTTCAAGTCATACCAAAGCTCTATAATTAACCTTCTCGTCCCCAGACACAACCACGCATAAAGGCCTGCAGACGATACTGCATTTTGGGTGCGGAGAAACTCGAAACTCACGTTATCACCCTGAGACCCTCCTCCCTCACACGCCCTCTTTCGCTATGGATTCTGGGAAGGACATTAGGATGGTGAGACTCCCCGACTATGGCCGTTGGCTGAGGGGCAAAGGGTTAGGGGCTGGGGGTGGTTCAGGGTCGATGGGGCAGTAGTGTTGAGGGGAAGGAGTATGGATTGAGCCTATTTATAACACTCTCAAATCTAATTTCAACTTATCGCTTCGAGTGCTTAGCAGGGAATCCAATACACATTTTATGCCTCATCGACAGTAGATGCCTACTCTGCATCCTTCGTTCCCTCCTCCTTCCAGTAGACACTCAAACACATTTGACTAAGTTGTGTTGATTTGTTGGCCCTGCGCCAACAGTTCTACACTGCAGACAGTACGCATGACCTTTTTACTAAAGTAAAACAAGAAAACATTTTTGCCTTTTTGAGGGCATCTGGACTGTACCACTTCATATAGTGTACTAAATAAATTCTATCAATTATTAATACAACTTTTCCATGGGAATCTGTTTCCCTTGGCCACAAATATATGATTGTGAGCTTTTTATTTTAATGAGTGTCTATTGGCACATACTTGATTGTCTGCTTTTATGTGTAAAAGCTATGGTTTGAACAAAAAACAAACATTTCTCGCCGTGAATATGGCCTGTGCTGCCGACACGGCGTAAAGCAACCACCAATGAATCAATCAACCTTCCACTACTCCGCCATCTCACCCTCCATCCTGTCTGCTGGACGCTTGTTCACTCACTTTGAATATGATCACATGCTTTTGGAGCAATGAACAGGAATAAAGAAAGAATATACAAAAATTAACTCTTTGACGGTTTGATTCCGATGTTTATCTCCATTTTTGGATTGATGTTTACGTGGTTTTGTGCATCAATAAATTGCAATATGGAAGAGTTCAATATTGCAATTTATTGATGCATACTTTTACAAATGAATTTGACCTTTGTCTGCCTTGTCTTCTTCTTCCCCCTTTCACTGTTCCGTGCGAGATGGTTTTGGCCAGACCTGATGAATGGGAAATTTTACCATACCACCGCAGTTTGCATCTCTTTACTATCGCCATGAGATCTTCATGTGTCACGTTATCTAACTGCCTTTTGGATCTTGGCATGAACTTCCTCATTGCTGACACACTGCTATGTCAACATTGTATTCATTATGACAGGTGTTACAGACAAATGCTCCACACACAATCCCCAGAACACTGCCCTCATTCTGATAGACCACTGTGTTACAAAAAAATCATTGTTCATGTTGCACAACGTGTGTAATTGGGCACACAGGCTTGACATGCTTCATTGTAACTAAGGACGCACACCATGAGGTGCCACCTATCAACAACCAGTGTACTAAAATCAACATTATATTACCTGACACCGCCTAGCGGGTTTTGCAGCATTAGCACTTTATGCTAGTGTCGTGGGGGTGATGAAAATGGGAAATATTGTGCCCAGAGCGGGACTCGAACCCACATCTCTTTTAGCATTCTGAGTCAGTGTGCTAACCATTACACCACCTAGGCTCCCTGATATCAACACACTACCATGCCTATCTGTCTATGTGGCTCCTTACCTGAGAGGTCAGTGCAGACTACTACACTCAACCCCCCCCCCCCCCCCCTGGAAGTGTAAGTCTTTTAATGCTTACAATTACACACATACAGGCAATGCAACACACTTACATACATAGGGTAGGTTCAACAACTCTACAGTGCGTAGCTTGTACAGGATCCTGGTCATGGCACCAGTGTTGTCGGGGTGATGAAAATGGGAACATTGATTATGCCTAGAGCAGGACTCGAACCCATATCTCTTTGCATTCCGGGCCAGTGTGCTAACCATTACACCACCTAGGCTCCCTGATATCAACACACTACCCACGCCTACCTGTATATGCGGCTCCTTGCCTGAGAGGTCAGTGTAGACCACTACACTAGCATTATTATAATAGGGCAAGGACTGGGTGGCTCAGTGTCAGCATGTGTCTCACAGTGGGATATCAGGTCATGGTGCTGGTGGCCTGATCTCCCAGGGCCGCAGCACTATAAAGTCACCATGAGTGCACACTGTCACAAGTCGGTACACATCCAGATATGACCTTAGATGTTGCCATGATGTAAAACTCCAAGAACTATCCAGCGTAGTACTTATGAATGAGACCCACTGCAAGGCTGTTATCGAAGGACCTAAGCTTGACACTGAGTTGTTGGTAGTTATCAGCTGTCGTGCCGGAGAGATATCACGCTTGCTAGTCAATATGTGCATGGAGTAGAGCCCTTACTCGCTAACTCGAGTCAATGAGAACACCTTCCCCCCACACACCCACACACACTTACTTCAGATCACTCATTATTACGTGGACCACAAGCGAAGCGAAGATCCTGTGCTCTCATTGGCTGATCCTGCTTCACCAATCAGCCTGTCAGCTTGGTTAGATCATATCCACCAATCACTGCACGTGCTCTCTCCACCAATCATAGCACAGCCTTCTCTGCCAATCAGAGAACAGCTTCCTCCACCAATCAGAGAGCAGCCTTCTCCACCAATCAGATAGCCGCCTGTTCTGCAAATCATAGCGCAGCATTCTCTGCCAATCAGAGAGGTGTCTTCTCTGCAAACAGAGAGCAGCCTTCTTTGCCAATCAGAGACCAGTCTTCTCCGCCAATCAGCGAGCCGCATGTTCTACCAATCAGAGAACAACCTTCTCCGCCAATCAAATAGCAGCCTTCTCCACCGATCAGATAACAACCTGTTCTGCCAATCAGAGAGCAGCTCTCTCTCTTCGTCCTTAAAGTTGCATAGTCCAATGAACTATCAAATTTTCACGACCAAACCAATTATCTAGGTTTGATTTGACATATCTAACTTACATACTGATGCACTTATTGAGCATTTGTTTCCACGTAGAAGACAATACTGAGTCAATTTAACAGAACCTGTTACTGCAGAAGTCTATCGTGTTAGAGTTTTGGCAAGCATGCCAAAGCTAAGTTTTCTTGTTTGCACTCAAAATATCTCAAAAGTTTACCATTTAAAATAACTGTAACTTTGAACTAATGTCAAGTAGATACTAGTGATCAATCTAATATATTTATCTCAGAAAAAATACAGAAATGCAAAACCATCGGACTATGCAACCTTAAGCTCTCTCTTTCCATCTGCATCTCGCATTCGAGCACCCAGTCCCAACCACCTATTATCCTTCATTTTGGCGAGCCTTTTCTGACCTTTTCTGACCTTTTCTTTAAGTTGCTATTTAGCGATTACATAGCACAAAATAATGATGCCAGTGTAATAGATTGCACTGACCTCTCAGTCAAGGAGCCACTTACACAGCTGGGCTTGGACAGGGTGATTGGATATCTGAGCCTAGATAGTGCGATACACTTAGTGCACTAGCTTACCCCTCAAACAGCAAGAACTGTCTAAGAAGAATCTAATGCTTGGATATGTTGCGGTGTACATAGGCTATGAGGAAAACAATACAGACAAAGAGAAAGGAAGAGAGTAAAGTTTAAGAGAGAGAGTCTAGACCTCTTGCTTATTGATTATATAGTTACATGGGTTCATTGTAGAGTATCATACCACCTCCTTCCCCCAATGGGAATCGAGCATTCCTGGCCCTACCAATAGGGATCCAGATTTCTGAGTCTCCATGGATACCTGTGGTCGGCCCACCACCAGTAGCTGTCTGGCCCCCATGGCCACCACCAACCTTGACCGTTTGAGTGTAGTGACTCCTACACCAGCAGAAGGGCTAGGCCCTGAGTGCAATCACATCCAGACCTGCCAGCACCACTATGTCTATTTACATCCCACTCAGGCACCACCAACCGATATGTATATATCTATATGCACCTGGTCATGTACACTGATCAGTAATAGAACATTTGCATTCCCCCCCCCTGCTGTGTATCGGATATTTTACAAGTTCAAATTCTACACTAGGTGCAATATTTCACATTTTAGCGTACATATACAATGAGGAACAGCGGTGGAGGTTACATGCAACTGTTTTCTCCAACCCAACAACTCCCTGCCTCAACCAAACAATGCCGAATACCTGGCACATCATCAGAAAGTGTCAATTGCATAAAGCTCCCAGTGCCAGTGAGACTGGGTGACACAGGAGTAAATCACTTCTTTCACAGATCCAGTCGTGTGCAGTCGTTCCTTCACAACTACAACTATATTACACACTTGACCATGGATAGAACCCGCTCCCTCCCAGATGGGAAGTGAATTCACTACTCATTGTACAATCGCGTCATACTTGTCACCAGTGATCCTGTCCTGCATTTGACATCAATCTCTTTAACTACGCGTAACTTTGCAGGACCTGACTAAAAAAACAGAGCACTACTATGACAGTATCATACTGTTTTGGGTGCCGACCCCTACCCAGATCCCCCCCCACACATACCTACACACTCCATACCAACCCCATCGCATTATTCATCCTCGTCAGCAGCTGCTGAATCTCTCACTGCCCTACAGTTGGGATGGCAGCCCTGGATTGGTTGGTTGGTTGTTGGAGTCTTACATCCTGGCAGCATCTAAGGTCATATCAGAACGGGTACCGACTTGTGACAGTGCACACTCACGGAAAGTTTATAATGTTGCCGCACTGGCAGACCAGGCCGCCAGCACCATGATCTGATGATATCCCGCTCAGTCACATTATCCTGACAATGAGCCAACCACTAACCAGTCCTTGCCCTATCCTAATAATGCAAAGCACCTGGCTTGGAAGCTACAAGTATCAATGATATAAGTCATTGGTTTGACTCAACCAGCATTCAAACCCATGGGTTGGAATCCCGCGATCTATCAAAAACTGGAGACGGATGCTCAACTCATTCGGCCATCCCCTCTGGCTGCCCTAGGTGTTAGGGGAGGACATGTGTATTTACGGGGGTGATCAGTGAGTAAGGTGCATGTATGACTCCAACTGCTCGAGTCACACACTTCATTCATTCACCTTATTCCCAATGCCTCCACTAACCTTCCACTTCGGTTGCCTAGCAACTGATTGCCTCTCGTAACCGAACGTGCACATCGGTTGCCTAGCAACTGATGCGCCTGTTCGACGACACCGCTCTTCCGATAAATAACTGTGACTCCTGCAGTAATGTTGGGGGGGGGGTGAGTGTGTGTGTGCGGGGGGGTGGAGAGTGGGGGGGGGGCGGGATGCGGAGAGTGGGGGGTGGGGGGGTCTGTATAGCGCACATCAGCATTGTACAGACCGATAGGGTTATCTTATAAACAGAGTTTGTAAATCAGATTCATCGTATTCGTTTTATAGCGATACTGACTGAATTTTTGAATAAACAAACTAGATATTGGTGCAGGTACAAAGTGCACAACAAAATAACACAAACAGTGTCCACATTTATGTGTATTCCTTCCTTGATGGTGTGTGAGTAAATATCAGACCAGCCAGGGTGGCCAAATGAGTAGAGCGCCAGCTTCCTGTTTTGGGAGATCGGGAGATCCGAACCCCTGAGTTTGTGGGTTTGTAATCCAGGTCGAGTTTAACCGATGACTTAAAAATTGATACTTTTCGCTTCCTAGCCTGGCACTCAGCATCATTAGGAGAGGGCTGGTTGGCTCTGTGTCAGGATAATGTTACTGAGTGGGACATCAGGGTCATGGTGCTGGTGGCGTGGTTTCACAGTGGACCAGCACTATAAAGTGGCCATGAGTGCGCACTGTCACAAGTCGGTAACCGTCCTGATATGACCTTAGATGTTGCTAGGATGTAAAACAACAACAAACAAACAAGTAATATCATATAGTCATGAGCTGGCAATGCAATTACAGCGTGACTATAATTGTCACTAAACCATGTCACTAGCGCGAGATTATATAGTCACAGTACCGTGACGACAGTAGATTATTCTACAATCACAGTACAGTGACAACAGTATATTATTCTATAGTCACAGTACCGTGATGACACTATATTATTCTACAATCACAGTACTGTGACAACAGTAGATTATTCTATAATCACAGTACCTTGATGACAGTAGATTATTCTATAGTCACATTACCGTGATGACAGTAGATTATTCTACAATCACAGTACTGTGAGAACAGTAGATTATTCTACAATCATAGTACCTTGACGACAGTAGATTATTCTATTGTCACAGTACCGTGCCAACAGTAGATTATTCTATAATCACAGTACCATGGCAACAGTAGATTACTCTAAAATCACAGGACTGTGACGACAGTAGATTATTCTACAATCACAATACTGTGACGACAGTAGATTATTCTACAATCACAGGACAATAACGGCTTTGCTCAGAGTTTGGGTTAGGTTTCATTGTCTTTGTCGTGCCTCTGAAATAAAGTGGGATTGTATTATTGCTGTGCATTCAGTCTGAATATGATCGTAAATTTGTGTGTGCTTTCAATCTTGAAATGGGGGTGGGGGTGTGTGCTTCTATTGGGTAGCGTGCTTCTATTGGGACATACATGGTGTGTGATTTCTAATTGTAGGCGTAACACATTTTGGGTTCCCTGTCCAGGGCTCAAAGGAACCCATCTCTAACATTTTGATTTTGTTCCATGAAAAAGGTGATGGGATCCCAAAACATGGGAAACACAATCTCAGTTGCCGTTTTTCCACCAAGTGACCAGAAAGCATTGCCATGGAATGTTATGGGCTGAATATATCCATATGTTCATTTGAATGCCGACGAATGACCTTACAGTCATGGAGGTGATGAAAATGGGACAGATTGCACCTAGAACAAAGTTGGAACCCTCACTTGTAGCCATTCTAGGGCTAGCATACTAACCATTACACTACTTAGGGTCCCTGATTGAATCACCCTATCCACATCTGTCTACGTGAGTCCTGGCATGAGAGGTCAACGCAAGCTATAATAATATCGATAAATTGTATATATGTGCTAAAGCTGCATAGTCCTAAGAACTATCCAATTTTCAATATCAACATAATTATATAGATTAAACTTCAACATATCTAACTTATATATTAATGCACTTATTAAGTATGTATTGCCAAATAGAAGGGCACACTGGGTCAATGTAATAGAACATGTTACTGCTGAAGCCTATGGTGTCAGTTTTGGCGTGCTTGCCAAAACCCATTTGACACTTTCCACTTCAAATATCTCAAAGCTTACCCATTTAAATGAACAATTATTTCAAACTAAAGTCATGTAGATAATAACAATCAATGTAATATATTGATCTCAGAACAATTAGAGAAAGTCAAAAACATCGGACTATGCAACTTTAATACAACAATGACATACATCCATGTGCTAATATGAAACCAATTATAAAACCATAAGATGATAATGATGTTATGATATAGATCCATATGAATAATAATATCATATTGTATTGTTTATTTGCATTTCAAAATGCTGACCCCATAGGCTTTAGCAGTAATAGCTTCTATTGAATTGATTTAGTAATTCTGTCTATGCAGTAAATCATGCATGTTGGCGTGTCAACATGGATAATTTTCGAGCGGGAACTCTTGCACTTTTTTCTTGGCACTACTTTCTCTGACATGCACTACTTTCATACACAACACTTGTACTTACTTCAGTCTCCCGTGTGAACCTGTTCCTGCCAGTCATTTCACCCACCCACCCTCCCGACTTAAATTGGGTAGGGGTTGAGGGCTGCTGGTTCTGAGCTAGTCCTTCCCTGCTTCCTTCTCACTCCTTTCTTGACTATAAACACTATTCTGACACTAAACACCATTCAACCATTCTTATCTCTAAGCACTAATCCATGTACGATACGATTTGACACTGATGCGATGATATGATTTAACCACCCAACACATTTGCTACTCATCATGATACCATGTACCACGCTACTGACTTTCCATCTCATGATGCGACACACAATATCGATATGTTCTCCAGCCAAGATGCTCGACCTTCTTGCAGGTTATGTTCTCCATTAACAATTTTTAATTCCACTGCCTCTCTGTCTCTAGTTTGTTCCCGTGAGTAAATCATATTTAATGGGTGCAACAGCATCTCAGTTGGATATGTAGAATTGAATCTAGGTGAGTGTTTTAATTGGGAAAAGTTGATGTTATCATCGCATTGAGCAGTTTTAATTAGAAATGTATGCCAGAAAGAAATGCCTAGATATGATCATTAAGATATATAGCTGATGGTGTAATAATCCCAGAATGTTCTTATTTTTCTAGAAGAGCAGCATGACTAGAACTCCAATGTGAGTAAGACAGTAATACCTAATAGTAGTAGGACAATACTAGGGTTAGGTCAGTATTGTAAATAAGAGGCTGATGCTTAAATATTAGATCAGCAGTAGAGTTAAGAGGCTAACATATATATATTTGTAGAACACCAGTAACAAGACAACATTGTTAGACACTACAACTTATATGTGTACAACAACAGTAGAATTAGTACAGCCTAATGAGTAAGGCACATATACCCAAATTTGTAGAACAATAGTAGAATTAGTAGAACCTTATAAGTAGAATCAGGACAATCTTATGAGTAAGGCACCGATATCTATATTTGTAGAACAACAGTAGAAGTAGTACAGTCTTATGAGTAAGGCACTGATACCTATATTTGTAGAACAGTAGAATTAGCACATCCTTTAGAGCAAGGCATTAATACCTATATTTGCAGAACCACATCGTAATTAAAGTTGCATAGCCCGAGGGTTTTGAGTTTCTGCCATTATACTGTCTATATTGTCCATACCATCGCATCATCTCATCCATAAATAGTTCATCTGCACTATAAGTGTTAAGGCCGGAACACCAGCGCCTCGGTGCTGAAAAAAGATGTTATTCAACTGGAATAAAGATTTGAACCAAAACAAATATAAATTAAATTGATTTAAATAGCCTACCTTGCTTTAGTTTGAAGTAAGTTTTGATATATTCGAAGGGCAAATATGTTAAATTAGTGTTGGTAAGCTTGCCACAACTCTCACCATAGGCTTCAGCAGTAACAGGTTCCATTAAATTGACTCAATCTTCCATTTTGTGTGACAACATTTGCTTAATAAGTACATCTGTATCCAAGTTAGATATGTAGAACAAACTTGAGATAATTCAATCAATAAATCAATAGGATACAGTTATAATAGGCCTTGGACATGTTAGCCGCTCTTAATTAATATAAATGGAGACAGTTCTTCAGATGTGGTGGACCATAGCAACTGTCACTGGCTCCAAGATGTATGCAATGCTTGACCAGTATGCATCCAGTCGGGACTTGAAACAGTTCACCGACTCTGCTGCTACGACACTCTCCGGCAGGTCATTCCACAGATCAACCACCCTAAAGCAGGTCCAGTCTGGAGCTTCCTCAGCTTCCTATGGTCCTGGTGTTGGTGTTTTGGTTTTGTAAATTTGCTGCTTCATCGGGCTATGCAGCTTTAATACAGCATGATGAGTAAGACATCCTTATCTATATTTGAAGAGTTCAAGCACAAAACCACGTAAACGCCAATCCAAAGATGTAGATAAATATGGGAATCAAACCTAGAAAAAGGTGTATTTTAAATATATTCCTACTGTTCATTGCACCATAACCATAGGATCATATGAAAAGTCCAATTAGAGAAATTCAAATTATTTTCATGGAAAAATCTTTTATTTAAACTACATCTTTGGATTGGCCTTTACGTGTTTTGGGGTCTGAACTCTTCTATTTTAGAACAACAGTAGAATTAGTACATGCTTATAAATAAAGCACTGTGTATATATGAAGAGCTAAGGTGCAAAATGTCAGAGCACCATTATGAGTAAGACACGAATACCTATTTTGTTAGCAGAGTATTATACGTAAGACATATAATTCATGTAGGATTAACAACACATAAGCAGTAATGTTAGAACAACATTATGATTAAGACACTAACACATACTATAGTGGCAACATTAGCAGCACATGACCAATATTGGGAATAACACACTAATAGTAATACTAATAATGTTAGAACAACATTATGATTAAGACAATAACACATACTATAGTGGCAACATTAACAACACATGACCAATATTGGGAATAACACACTAATAGTAATACCAATAATGTTAGAACAGCATTCTGATTATGACACTAACACATACTACAGTGGCAGCATAAACACCACATGACCAATATTGGGAATAACACACTAATAGTAATAATACTAATGTTCGAACAACATTATGATTAACACAATAACAGACATAGTGGCAACATTAACAACACATGACCAATATTGGGAATACCACAGTAATAGTAATACTAATAATGTTAGAACAGCATTATGATTAATACACTAACACCTACTACAGTGGCAGCATTAACACCACATGACCAATAACAACACATGACCAATATTGGGAATACCACAGTAATAGTAATACTAATAATGTTAGAACAGCATTATGATTAAGACACTAACACCTACTACAGTGGCAGCATTAACACCACGTGACCAATATTGGGAATAACAGACTAATAGTAATAATACTAATGTTAGAACAACATTATGATTAAAACAATAACACACATAGTGGCAACATTAACAACACATGACCAATATTGGGAATACCACACTAATAGTAATACTAATAATGTTAGAACAGCATTATGATTAAGACACTAACACCTACTACAGTGGCAGCATTAATACCACATGACCAATATTGGGAATAACACACTAATAGTAATAGTAATAATGTTAGAACAACATTATGATTAAGACGCTAATACATATAGTGGTAAAATTAACAACACCTGACGAATATTGGCAATACCACACTGGTACCTATAATGTTTAAACAGGGTTATGAGGAAGACACTAAGCCCTACACTGTTAGGACAGTAACATAAGTGAGACACTATTACCTATAATGTTAGCACAGTTTTATAGGTAACTCTGTAATACCTCTAGTTGTAGAATTCACGTAGAATTAACAACACATGAGCAGCAATGTGAATAACACACTAATACCTATAATATTAGAACAGTGTTATCACTAAAACACTAATACCTACATTCTCAGGATGGCTACAGGATTAGAACAACAGCTGCGCTAACACCATGTAACATTTTCCGATATATGAGATATGGGATATGGAGAACACTGCTATGATAAATTGCAACTTGTCTATAAAATAGTAAATGGTATGTAAAACCAAAGGCATATAAGGAATATGTGGTGTTGGTGATCCATTACTAATTGAAGATAGAAATGGTAAATCAATATAGATAGTGAGAGAGTGTCATTTCTTGACCTGAGAGAGGGTCACTTCTTGACTTGTGAGAGAGTCTTTGGAACTCTCTTCACATACACCCTCCCCTCCAAGTGTTATTTACGGATCACTGCACACCAGACACAACAGGGCACTGTAGCCAGATCTAACCATGCCTTGGTTACAAGGATATTGAACCCTCATTGGTGGATAGAGGAATTCCTGTTAGTGATTGGAAAACTGGATCATGTGATCACCACCATCTTGGATTCTAAAAGCTATATATATAATAAACTAAGCAAGCTCCTTCTGGTTCCTTCTGCACACTCTATATCTTGCCTTCATTCTCTATACTTGCCTGTAGTGATTTCCTATTTAACCTGCCTACACAAACACAGCTGCCGGCTGTCGACTTTACAACCAGGCAGGCATGTCCCCTCGGTGCATGCCGGGAGCAGGCGATCCCTGCTGCTGATTGGCTGATATGGACAGATTATCTTCCGCCCCAGCGTCCCCGGTCCGGGCCGATTACAACATAATCTGCCTTAATTACTGCGGCGGCTCCTATCGACCCAGACGGCATCTGTCTCCAGATTCCCGTGACGCGTTGCCTTGGTTACCGTAACATATCAACTTCCGGTTTCATTTCATAGAAGACAGCTCGGATTGTCAGTTTTGGAGTGGTTGCTGCTTTATTATTGATTATTTTTCTTCTTGAAGATTGATACTGCCTATCATGGATAAGTCTGAATAGACTTGTTTTCCCCATTAGACAGTTTGTCGATAGAAAGCCTGAGTCTACACTTTTACCGACCCAGGGGATTTTTAATCTCCCACTCCACATAGACATGGTATGAGAGCAACTGGCCTTTG
Organism: Branchipolynoe longqiensis; assembly: GCA_030323885.1. Lineage (NCBI taxonomy): Eukaryota > Metazoa > Annelida > Polychaeta > Phyllodocida > Polynoidae > Branchipolynoe > Branchipolynoe longqiensis. The sequence continues at coordinate 9,791,657 of CM059196.1, read as the reverse complement.
GTGACGCTGTAAGTTATACACAGCGGTGGAAATCCAAATTGGTTGAGGTGGGGCATGGAGAATCGAACCACTGACCTTCAGATTATGAGTCCGACCTAGAAAAAAGTCAGATGCTCTAACAACTCCGTCACCGAGGACACCACAGCAAAATACTTTCTATCGTTATTTTTGCTATTTGGCCACTGTGACTGGTTATTCGTATTAAACAGTGAAGATGCTGGGGTTCAAAGCTATCTCAGCATAGATTTCAGCACCCAAGAATGAAAACGGTAGTCTAAGATTGTGAAACCATAAGCCTTGTTCACACGGACAAAATATGAGGCGCATCACACAAATCGAATCAGGTGAGGCGAATTAGCCGCCCGTTCACACGGGCACTGCGTGATGCGGAAGTGGATATCTGCGCATGAGCAAGTCCAGGCTAACCAGCGCCCTTTTGGGTTCGACGATGCTGGCACCAGAGAGTGTGGGTTCGACCTAGATATGTATTTAATGAATCGTATTGGTTTGGAACGGTCAAAACTTCTGCTGGGCAGTGAAACCCTAAAAATAAATGATGAAAAAAATATATGTGCACATCTAGCAGTTTCATAGACCAAATTATAGTATATATCGACGTGCTTAGTCCGCATCACGTAAGTCGGTTGCGTCCACACGGGCAAAATTATCCGCATCACAGGAATCGATTCACGTAGACTACCTCGCTTAGGTGGTTTACAGGATCCGCATCACGTGAATCGAAACAGCCCTAATCCGCATCAGACGTCCGTTCACACGAGAAATGTGATGCGAACTATACAAGTCGCTTTCTACGAATCGATTTACATCGTCCATGTGAACAAGGCTTATAGTTGTTATGGCCAAAATGTAGTACTTGACAGGTATGTTGTACAGATGTAATATCCACTTGCTACAAGTGAATATTATATATGTACAACTACTAACGAGGTGAGTGCAACATGCATATCCCAAAGTCAAATCCTTGCTTAGTTATGATGTGATATAGGCCTATATTGATATGTATATTTGTAAAAGATAAACAAATGGTTACATTCATATTATGTCAGTGGTAAGAAATAAACAATCCATAATAATAATAATACAAATTGAGAGTTAAAATACGCTGAAAACCGTATAGTTTGCTCACCTATGGCGGTAGTTGTAATTTTATGTGTAAAACCGTAGTCTTTATGGCCAAAAGGTAGTAGTACTTGACAGGTATCTCTCAGTGTTTCCCCTTGTATTCCTCAATGGGAGTAGTATGTGGTCTAACAGACACGTACTTCTGAGTGCCAGGCACAGTAGTGTCAAATATGGCTTGTTTAGTCATTGCTTTGACTTGGCTTGGGTTCAAACCTTGACCTCAAATCCCACAACCTGACAACGTGGTAGATAGTTTAATCAGAGAGCGTGTATACAGATGAGAGGGACAACTCCCACGAAAATAGGTAACACAGGCTACAGTGGCGATCCTGGCAATTATTGTTGAATAAGCCTTGAGTTTGCCGGTATGCGCAGTGCAAAACATTAGTTTTATTCTAAATTAATAGAAATCCAGAACCCTAACCATATCAATTTAATATAATCTTTTTGGTAAACATTTTGTCTATGTGTATTCCAATCAGTTTGTTTCTAGGTGTTGTAGTTTTAGAGATATTTAATGTTTTCTGTATGAAGATTGCTCACTGCCATTGACAATGCATTGAGTTTGCTGTATGTGCAGTGAAAAACGTTTATTTTATTCAAAATTAATAGAAATACAGAACCCTAACCATATACTTTAATATAGTCTCATCGTTGAATATGTTTTCTATATGTGTTCCAAACAGTTTGTTTCTATGTGGTGTAGTTTTAGAGATATTTCACTTTTTCTGGATGAAGATTGCACACGACCATTGACAATGCCTTGAGTTTGCCCATATGCGTAAACTGTTCAACAACCACCACTTGGAGCGCCACAGTCGACAGCTGTTACACGGTCTAGTATGGGAGTTGTCCCTCTCATCTATATACACGCTCTCTGGTTTAATGCATGTATCTGGCCTCACTGGCGATCTCGATAGCGCATTAACCCACTGTGGAATAGAACCCAAACGTGTCCGCCTACACATGCATATTATCTATATACAGTATAACCCCGTTAAACCTAACTTGAAGGGGCTCTAGAAATTTGTTTGGATTAACCGATCATTGGTTTAACCGAGCTTTGACTTTGACTTTGACTTGGCTTTGGCAACAACTTTGGTGCATTATGAAAAGTTTGGATTAACCGATCGTTTGGTTTAACCGAGCTTGGTTTAATGGGGTTGTACTGTACCGGGTAATAGATATGTACTATTGAGGCATTTCTAGGCATATATGGTTTTACAATAGATAATGTAATATTACTGCTACCTCTGTCCTCACAGTAAAGCTGCATAGTCCGATGAAGCATCAAATTGTCAAAACCAAAACCGTTATCTTGAGTTGATTCTACATATCTAACTTTGATACTGGTTCCACTTATTATGCATGTGTTGCAACATAGAAGGGGATACTGAGTTAATTTAATAGAACCTGTTACTGCAGAAACCTATGGTGGCAGAGCTTTGGTGTGCTTGCCAAAACTAATTTGATGTGTTTACACTTCAATTATGAAGAGTTCAGGTGCAAAACCATGTAAACGCCAATCCAAAAAACGTGAATTTGAATCAAGGATTTTTACCTGTAAATGAGTTTAAAGCTCCCTAATTCCTGTTTTTGTTTTTTGGTCCATTAGTTGTTTAAGCAGGGGAAATTTCAGTCATAGACGACTGGTCTTCCTCATTCCACTGCTGGTCGAATGAAAGCCCGAGCCTACACTTTTACCGACCCAAGGGATTTTTAACCTCCCACACCACATAGACATGGTATGAGAGCAACCGGCCTTTGATGACGCTGTAAAGTTATACACAGCGGTGGAAATCCAAATTGGCAGAGCTGGTTATGATCCGATGATTATCGAGCAATAAACACAACGGTAGGAATATAAAAATATAAACTTCTTGAAGGTTTGATTCCAATCTTTCTTTCCATTTTTTGGATTGGTGTTCATGTGGTTTTGCGCCTGAACTCTTCATATCTCAAAAGTGAGCCATTTAAAATAAAAGGTACTTCAATTTGAATTAGGGTAGATTATAACAATCAATTCAATATGTTTATCTCAGAAAAATGACAGAATCTCAGAACCATCGGACTATGCAACTTTAAGTATATAAGAACAAAAGTGTATGATTATATCCATTAAGTACATTAGAGATGCAATTTAAAGGTACACCGGGGTATATCTGGCTTTACAATAGGTAGTTTTATATTGGAGAGGTTAACTGAACTATAGTCAGATCTATAGCCGTGTTTACGCGGGCGAGTTAAAACGCTTCATATAAAACCACTTGCCTAGATCGATTTACATTTGCCGTGTAAACACAACACTGTTGCATTTTAGGGCTGAATCGATTCATGTAAATCGGTAAGCGTAAACCACCTTGCCAGGTAGTATAGATGAAGCGATCTAGCCTAAGCGCTTCACACGCATGCGCAGTCGAGACCTGAGTTTGTTGATTTTCCGGTCGATCAAAAGCGCATATTATATAATTTGGTGTATGAAACCGCTAGCTGTGCACATATATTTTGTTCATCATTATTTTTAGGGTTTCACTGCCCAGCAGAAGTTTTGACCGTTCCAAACCAATACGATTCAGTCCAGACATATCTAGGTCGAACCCACACTCTCTCGTGGCGATGTCGACGAACCCAAACTGGTGCTGGTTAGTCTGGACTTGCTCATGCGCAGATATCGATTTCCGCCTTAAACCGCTCCGTGTGTAAACGCGCTTCTAAATCGCTTCATATAAATTGATTTGTCTAATTCGCTTCACAATTGCCCATGTAAACATGGCTGATGTGAGTATTTACATAGTATTTAGAATGTAAGCACACGTTATCTTCTGTATTCAGTTGGTAAAGTTGTAGTAAGTTTTAATGTTCAGTTGCAGTTAGGCAAGCGGTAAATACATGTCAGTTTGTTAGAAATATTCTAGTGTAACTCTAGCGTAGTTAGTTATGTGAGTTCATGAATTATCCTCTTGGGATGGGGTTGTTGATAATACACTGGACCAGCTGTGACCAGTGAAGCAGTGGGACCAATCCCGATGCATTTAGGTCTTGAATTTTACATTGTTATTTGGACTGTTGTTGTTATGGTTTATTTACCCTGTCCATAACAAGTAAGTCGCATTGCGGCTGGTTTTCATCGCTGAACAGCAATAGGTTCAATTTGGTAGTTGCCTTGTCATCATCGCTGTTACTAGTTATGTTAGTTTGTTGTGGGGTTCGTTTAGAAGGCGGAATGACGGATCTGTACCCAGATCATGGGGATGGTGATGAAAATGGGAAATATTAGGATTCATAAATTATTATCTCCAAAAGCAATGGGCAATGATGAACAAGTATTTTAATCATGTTTGTAGCACATTAGATTGGAATATCAAGTGCTTATTTCCCATAACTCAACCTTCGGACACATTTTCTAACTCGTTGTTCAGCCTATACAAGACGCAGGGCTGTGGGAGTTGGATGGTCGGTTCGTTGTTGGAGTGTTACATACTGGCAACATCTAAGGTATCAGGATGAGTACCGACTTGTGACCGTCTGCACTTATGGTGACTTTACAGTGCTGCCCCACTGGGAAATCAGACCACCAGCACCATGACCCGATATCCCACTTGGTCACATTATCTTGACACTGAGCCAACCAGTCCTTGCATTATCCTAATACTATCGAGCACCTGGCTAGGAATTTTGTAAGTCTCGACCAGGGGTCAAATTCCACGATCTACAAAAACAAAAGACGGACGCTAAACTCATTCGGCCATCCCATATGGTCAAGGCTGCAGGAGTAACTATTGGGTTTCGCCATTTTAGACTTTCGTTGCTGACCTCAGTGTGGACCCGCCAGTCCTTGCTGCAACACTTGGGGTAAAGGCTCTGTCACACCTCACCGGATTAGGGAAACGGAAAGAAACCGAACAAAGTCTGTTGATAGCCGGCAAAGTCGGGTTTGTGTCCATTGCATATCCATTCCATATCCGTTGATATTCGTTGATATCTGGCCTGATCTGTTACAAGTTTTGAGCATGCACAAAACTTGTCACGGATTGCGCCAGACTGACCTATGCAGTTATTATCCATTACCGTCCATTCCCCATCCGTTCGCATCCATGCCCATCCGTTCCCGTCCGTTACATATCCATTACACGTAATAGTTCTTTTTGTATTCTGAATTGTCCATTGATCATTTGATACTTTATCAACCGTTACTGTCCATTACCGTCCGTTACCCGTTCGTTACCCGTCCGTTCCCCGTCCGTTCCCCATCCGTTCCCCGTCCGTTCCCCGTCCGTTCCCCGTCCGTTACATAATCGATACATTTCAAGTCCGAATATAACTGGACTAGAATATTCTTTGTCCGGTTCTGTCCGTTGCTCAATATGCCATAGTGTGACAGGCACATTAGCACAATTTACGTGTGGGATGAAATGGAAGCTGCATCCTGGCATTTGATCTCGGTCCGCGCTATTACCGGGAAGAGTGGCCCCCTAAAACGTGGATCGTTCAGCACCGGCTCGGACTGCCTCCCATCAGGCGGCCCAATTCAGCGTTTTACAACCAGCTCGTTTTGTTTACTGTGTGGATGGTTCAGTGATTGTGGGATTTTTATATCATGAGCTCATATCGGGATGGGTACCGATTTGTGAGAGTGCACACTCATGGTGACTTTATAGTGCTATACCACTAGGAAATCAAGCGACTGGTACCATGACCCGATATCAAACACAGTCACATTATTCTGACACTGAGCTAACCAGTCCTTGCCATATCCTATTAATGCACCATCACCAAGCTGGGGGTTGACAAGTATCAATTGTATAAGTCATCGCTTTGACTTGACTGCCATGGGAACCTAAATTAAACTTCAGATTGCCAGCGCTCTACCGAATCGTCCACCGCTCCCGGTTTTTACCGGGTGGAAGGCAGGACGGATGCAGGGGGGGGGATTAGTGGAACCCTGGGCGACGTCGCGGTGATACTTTTTGGCCTATTTGCGTTCAGGGTGCATCACGGCGACGTCTCATCGACGCCTCCCTTTTCATTTAGGAGACAAAAAGCGCCTCGAAAGTGGCTGCCGTATCCAGTGGGTTCAGCCTATCACAGCACAGCTTTCCCAATTCAAATGGCCGCTGCCTATAGGGGTGGCCATTTTCGAGACAACCAACTGCTTTTGCCATTCAGACTGGCGTGACATCATGCCCATCGCCGAGGCGCTGCCGAGACGGACTCTGAACGCGGCCCTGGAGTACTATGTAATGCAAATGTATAGATGTATCGATAGCCTCGTTCTGGTCAGACCTGCCTCTCAGATACTCCTGGTTAGTAATGGGGCAGCTTGCGGCGGGAGCGGGAAGTGTGCCTTCCACATCCCACTCACACTAGCTGCCTCGCCCCTACATCCCACTCACACTGCCTCGCCCGTACATCCCACTCACACTGCCTCGCCCCTACATCCCGGTCACACTGCCCCAGTTTCTACATCCCACTCTCACTGGGTCGCCCCTACATTCGACTCACACTGCCACGCGTGTAAATCACAGTCACACTGTCCCGCCATCCACTTAATTCCCAGCCTTCTCTGACTCGATCACGTAGCTTCTACATTTCACTCACACCGCCCCACTTTCTGAACCACCTGAACCTCATTCTGCATCAACCACCACAACGCCTGCTCACCCAACCACCCGTTCACACTGCACACTGCCCCCCCTTTCTGCATCAACCACCACAACCCCTGCTCATCCAACATCCCGCTCACACTGCACACTGACCCCTCATTCTGCATCCCCCATCACAATCCCTGCTCATCCAACCTCCTGCTCACACTGCACACTGCCCCTCCTTCTGCATCAACCACCACAACCCCTGCTCATCCAACCTCCCGCTCACACTGCACACTGCCCCTCCTTCTGCACCAACCACCACAACCCCTGCTCATCCAAACTCCTGCTCACACTGCACACTGCCCCCCATTCTGCATCAAACACCACAACCACTGCTCCCCCAGCCTCTCGCTCACGCTTCCCCGCTCGCTCGGTGCACACTGCCCCTCATTCTGCATCCCCCATCACAGCCACTGCTCCCCCAGCCTCTCGCTCTCGGCCTGTTGCACCTGCGCAGATAATGGTGCTTAATGTCGGCCGGAAAGAAAGGATGCAGGCAATTGATGCTGGGTGTTAGCGCTCACCGTATCGTGGAAGCCTAGCCATATGAGGCTCCGCGGGGCAATTAGACACTTTACCGTATTCCCGCCACTCTCACCCCTCACTGTATAGACCAGATGAGATGGCCGAATGAGTTGAGCGCCCGTCTGCCATCTTCAGCAGTCGAATCGGTAGAGCACAGGCTTCGCGTGCGGTAGATCGGAAGTTTGTGAGTTTGATTCCCGGTCGAGTCAAACCAATGACTTTAAAATCGATACTTGTCACTTCCTAGCTTGGTGCTCGGCATTATTAGGATAGGGCAAGGGCTGATTAGCTCGGTGTCAGGATAATGTGACTGAGTGGGATATTGGGTCATGGTGCCGACGGCCTGATTTGCCATGAGTGCATACTGTCACAAGTCGGTACCCGTCCTGATATGACCTTAGATGTTGCTAGGACGTAAAACAACAACAACCAAACCAACCAAACCTGATATGACCTTAGATGTTGCCAGGATGTAAAACTCCAACAAACAACTAACCCCTCTCCATTTCAGCGCATGCCTGTATCACCATGATCAAGCAGTATCCGCCGACATCAGTGTGAGGTGTTTGGCGGCAGGCATGCAGTATCATGGGGAGATGTAATTTAATTAATCAAATGAATTAATGTTGTTGTCACCGTCAGGTTAGGCGTACTGGTCTTTCGGCAATGTGACATCCCCGTTGTTTACATAATTTATATCTCCTTGTACATACATTCACGGACCATACGGGATGGCTGAATGAGTTAGAGCGTCTGTTGATAGATCGTGGGATCGTGGGTTCGAATCCTGGTCGAGTCAAACCAATTACTTAAAAATTGATACTTTTTGCTTCCTAGCCAGGCATTATTAGGATAAGGCGAGGAGCAGTGGAATGAGGAAAACCAATCATCTGCGATTGCAATTTCCCCTGCTTAAACAAAGAATTTACAACTAACACATTAGGCACCACCACCGATTACAATGTATCACATTACAATGTTGCACCTCACAATGTCTCCCATTACAATATCGCAAATTATAATCTTATCAATTACGATATCGCCAATGGCAATGTCACCCATTACACTATCACCAATGGCACTATCTCACGTCACAATATCAAGAATGACAATGTCACCCATTACAATATCACCCATTACAATATCACCAATGGCAATATCACACGTCACAATGTCAACAATGGCAATGTCACCCATTACAATATCACCCGTCTACACTATCACCAATGGCACTATCACACATTACAATATCAACAATGCCAATGTCACCCACTACAATATCACCCGTTTACACTATCACCAATGGCAATATCACATGTTACAATATCAACAATGGCAATGTCACCCATTACAATATCACCCGTCTACACTATCACCGATGGCACTATCACAAATTACAATATCAACAATGGCAATGTCACCCATTACAATATCACCCATTACACTATCATCAATGGCACTATCACAAGTAACAATATGAACAATGGCAATGCCACCCATTACAATATCACCCATTACCTTATCACCAATGGCAATATAACACGTTACAATATCAACAATGGCAATGTCACCCATTACAATATCACCCATTACACTATCAGCAATGGCACTATCACATGTTACAATATCAACCATGGCAATGTCACCCATTACAATATCACCCATTTACAATATCACCAATGGCAATATCACCCATTACAATGTCACCCATTACAATATCACCACTGTCAGTGCAACCAAAGAACATCGAATGTTATGTGGGGTCACTGAAGAATCAGTGTCACCAGTGTCAGAGGAAGTCACTGTCACCAGTATCACAGCAGAATCATTGTCACCAGTGGCAGGAGGAGTCAGTGACACTTAAGTCAAAGTCAGTGTCATCACCGTCAGTGCATGGAACCAAAGAGCAGCGAGTGTGATCAGGGTCACAGACGAGTCAATGTCACCAGTGTCAGAAGGAGTCAGTTTCACCAGAGTCAGTGAGGGTGTAATCGATTAATCAACTCGGGTCACCCGAGCCACTTTTTTGCGCATGCCCACATCCTACAGACTCGGGTCGAATAAACAAATACGCTTCTTCACGCTTGGGGTGGAAAAAATGGTGGCTTAATCCAAACATTTTTTTTTAATAACCAATAAAACTACAGCAACATAGGATTTAAAGTATTTTATGATGGCATAGTTTAGTTATATTTCCATTTCATTAATCTATGTTATTATAAAAAACAAACCATGTATGACTGGTACTGGTAGCTGTTATCCTGCAGGATGGTACCAGCGCAAATGTGACATCATCGCTCATAGCCAACCCCAGCCAAGAGGCAGGTTACTGGGGTCGGATCGTTTCGCACACTGCACGTGTATTTGTCTACTCCACTCGCGGTGTTCGATTTGAAATTCTGACGACTCGGGTAACCCAAGTCGCCCTGGTCGTGTTAATCGATTACGGCCAGGGAGTCAGTTTCACCAGTGCGATGCAGGACTCAGCGATCCCGGTGTCAAAGAGGATCTGTTGATGCCGGTGCTCCCAGGCTGTCACGTGACTCTCGTAAATATGCCAGGCCGGATCCCGGGTTACAGCCGGCTGTGCACTAAACCATGTGATCCTAAAACCAGCTGACCCGCTAAAAGGGAAGTGACATCACTGTCGTGAAAGTGGGCAGCGGAGTGTCGTAAAAGGGCATCGCAGCATGACCAGATGACGGCAGGGTGGCCGCCGAAGGAGGACCTCGAGCCGGCAGCACCTGGGGGCCGGTCGGGCGCTGTGTCAGCATCATGGATGCTGGGCATTTTTTTCTTTTTTTTCTTTTTTTTTCTTGAAGATTTATACTGCATATCATGGATAAGCCTGAATAGGCTTGTTTTCACCATTAGACAGTTTGTCGATAGAAAGCCCGAGCCTACACTTTTACCGACCCAAGGGATGTTTAACCTCACACACCACATATACATGGTATGAGAGCAACTGGCCTTTGATGATGCTGTAAGTTCTACACAGCGGTGGAAATCCAAATTGGCAGAGGTGGGGGCACAGGGAATCGAACCACTGCCCTTCAGATTAGGAGTCCAACCTAGAAAAAAGTCAGACACTCTAACCACTCCGCCACAGAGAACACCACTGGTTGCTGGAGCTTTTACGTCCTGGCAACATCTGGGGGTCATATCAGGATGGGTACTGATTGTTGACAGTGCACATGCATGGCAACTTCATAGTGATGCCCCACCAGGAGACCATGCCACTAGCGCCATGGCCTGATAACCCACTTAGTCATGTTATCCTGACATTGAGGCAACCAGTCCTTGTGCTATGCTAATGATGACAAGCGCATGTCTAGGAAGCGACAAGTATTAATTATGTAAGTCATTGGTTTGACTCGACCGGGAATTGAACTCCCGACCTTCCACATGGGAGGCCTGCGCTAGGCCGATTCGGCCACCGCATCCAGTCGTTGATAGGGTGACTAATGGTACATAGATTAATGGTTAGCATACTAGCCCTGTAATGGCAAGAGGTGTGGGTTCGAATCCTGTTCTAGGCACACTATTTCCCATTTTCATATTCACAATGGCACTGGCTCCCATGACCAGGATATTGTATAATTTGTATGTTGTATGGTTGTTGAACCTATCCTGTATATGTAAAGGTAAGGTCATTGCCCTTATGTACATAATTGCAAGCATTGAACAGTGTTTAGATGTTAAGGCCCAGTCAGACCTTACTGGACTGAATACCGGACACCACAGGACAAAGGATTGTCTAGTCCATTGGTGTCCGGTGTCAAAATGTACCGAGATGTTCCGAAATGTACCGGATGAAACAAACGCTAAACAGACAAGGAACGTACATTAACGAATAGCTACCAGACGATAACACAACGATAACCAGATGACCACCGAATGTCTAACAGATGGACTGGACACCAACTGGACACCAACCGGACACCAACCGGCCACCAACCGGACTCTTACCAGACTGTTCAAGGATGCGCCAAAAACCAACGGACCAAATTCCCGCAGCAACGTCAATGGACTCTTCAGGATACAAACCGGACACCTAACGGATGGGCACCGGACATGAAATGGACGAAACGGACTAAACAGACTTAAAATGGACACCAACCATACACCTCAGTCCGGCGGTGTCTGGTACAAGTTTTGTGCATGTTCAAAATTGCTACCATACACCGCCGGACACAGAACGGACACGCCAAATGCCAACTGTATATAAGCCATACCTTGCCGTATTTCACTGGACAGTGTCCGGTTTCTGTCTGGTGTGGCGTTTTCAGCGCCCGGTCATGCTCAGCGGCCTGTCATGGCTTCTGCGCATGCGCAGATTTTCGCACGTTGCGGCGAGCACTGCTATTTGTTTTGTTTACTGCTACGTTGTTAGCTGCTATGTTAATATCGCTTGGAATTTAAGGTTAATTTAATGAAATTTCATTATTTGAGTATGTAATTCTGTTAAATATGATCGCATTCAATAGATTTCGGCCTGATCGGACCCTAACACTGCCGGGCACCAGCTGAGCTTGTAGCCGGCGAGCCCACGGGTGTTTTGCATATGTCTTAAAATCCGCGCATGCGCAGAAGCCACAACAGGCCGCTGAGCATGACCGGGCGCTGAAAACGCCACACCGGTTTCTCAATCCAGTGAGGTCTGACTGGGGCTTAAAGCATTTAAAAGACTTACAATTCCCTGGTGATGAGTGTAATAATCTGCACTTAGTTCCCAGGCAATGCGCCACATAGGCAAGTAGTTGTGGATAGGGTGATTGGATCATGCAGCCAGGTTAGTGTAATGCTTAGCACACTAGTCCCAACACCGCAATAATTGTGGGCTAAAAACCTGCTGCAGGTCGAACATTTCCCATTTTCATAAATCACACGATGTATCAAATCATGATATGACCACAGATCTTTCCAGGATTTAAATCCCAAACAAAGGCACAGCCAACCAACCCCCAGGACAATGTGTCTATTTCACCCACATTTAACGTCAACCTAAGAAGTTGGCTCATTCCTGTAGTCGGCTATTAATACTCGCGGCTTTACGCTAACGCGGAAGTGCCCCTCAATTGATGGGGTTTGATATTTGTTGGTTACACAGTCAAATTTATGTGCCATTTAATCTGGTGGGAAGCGCATTGCCCATTCTACTTGTTCTGACAGGGCCCGCTTTGTATGCTTTCCATTGGAGAGAAGCCACGCTTGCTGGGTGCGCATAGCAAAGGGAGGCTAAAGTAAAGAAGCCACAACTCACAGCTGCGCTTACACTTTACAGCATTCCGCTTTTAATTCTGCAGCATCAACTCCCAACATCGACACATATTTTACATTTTGCTTCTTTCTTATTGTACTTGTTGCTTCTTTTATATTTTAATTTTTGCTTCTTTTTATTTTTATTGTTGCTTCTTTTTTATGTTTATTGTTGCTTCGTTTTAATTTACATTTTGCTTCTTTGATTTTGTACTTTTCGCCACTTTATTGTTATTGGTGTTTCTTTTTATTTTACATGTTGCTTCTTTTATTTTGTACTTTTTGCTTATTCTTGATTTGTATGTTTGCTTCCTTTTTATGTTACTTTTTCCTTTTTTTAAATTGTTTCTGATATGGCTTTTCAACTGTTTCTTTTATTCAGTACCTTTTGTTTCTTTTAGTTTTACTTCTTGTTTCTCTATTTTTATTGTTGCTTCGTTTTTATTCTACTTTTTGATTCTTTTTATTTTACTTTTTGATTCTTTCTATTTTACATTTCCTTCTTCTTCTGCCATTATTTATCTTCCTTCTTGTGCCCCTTCTTCTCCTGCTCCTCTCCTTCTTCTCATACTCCTCATTCTCCTCCTTTTCTTCCTCCTCTCCCTTCTCCTTCTCCCACTACCCTTCACTGTCCCGCCCCTTCTCCCCCTGCTCCTCCTTCTCGTCCTCCTCTTCCTTCTCCTTCTCACCCTACTCTTCACCGTCCCACTCCTTCTCCTCCTACTCCTCCTTCTCCTCCTCCTCCTTCTCCTCCTTCTCTTCCTCATCCTTCTCCTTCTCCCCTACTATACACTGTCCCACTTGTTCTCCTCTTTCTCCTCCTTCTCTTCCTCCCCTCCTTCTCCTTCTCACCCTAGTCTACACTGTTCCACTCCTTCTCTTCCTTCTCCTCCTTTTCTTCATTCTCTTCCTCCTCCCCCTTCTCCTCCTCACCCTACTCTACTCTGTCCCACTCCTAGTCCTCCTACTCCGCCTTCTCCTCCTTCTCTTCCTCCTGCTTATTCTTCTCCTTCTCCCGCTATTCTACACTGTGGCAGTCCTTCTCCTCCTACTCCTCCTTCTCCTCCTTCTCTTCCTCCTCCTCCTTTTCCTTCTCCCCCTACTCTACACTGTCCCACTCCTTCTCTTCCTTCTCCTCCTCCTCCTCCTTTTCTTCATTCTCTTCCTCCTCCCCGTTCTCCTTCTCATTCTACTCTACTCTGTCCCACTCCTACTCCTCTTACTCCGCCTTCTCCTCCTTCTCTTCCTCCTTCTGCTTCTCCGTTCCCCCCTATGCTTCACTGTCCCACTGCTTCTCCTCCTTCTCGTCCTTCTCTTGCTCCTCCCCCTTCTCCTTCTCCCCCTACTCTTCACTGTCCCCCTCCTGCTCATCCTTCTCATCCTTCTCCTCCTTCTCTTCCTCCTCCTCCTTCTCCTTCTCCCCCAACTCTACACTGTCGCCCTCCTTCTCCTCCTATCCTCCTTCTCGCTCCTTTCTCTTCCTCCTCCCCCTTCTCCTTCTCCCCCTACTTACACTTTCCCCCTCTGCTCCTCCTTCTCTTCCTCCTCCTTCTCCTCCTTCTCTTCCTCCTCCTCTCCTTCTCTCTCCCCCCTACTCTACACTGTCCCCTCCTGCTCTCTTCTCTTCCTTCTCCTCCTTCTCTTCCTCCTCCTCTTCTCCTTCTCCCCCTACTCTACACTGTCCCCCGCCCTGCATTCCTTCTTGTCCTTCTATTCCTCCTCCTCCTTCTACTCCCACCCCCTACTCTACACTGTCCCACTCTTCTCTTCTTCTCGACCTCCCCCTTCTCCTTCCCCTATTCTTCACTGTCTTGCTCCTTCCCTTCTCCTTTCACCCTACTATTCACTGGCCCACCATTCTCCTCCTTTTTCTTCCTCCTCCCCCTTCTATTTCTCCCCCTACTCATCACTCTCCCACCCCTTCTCCTCGTACTCCTCCTTCTCCTTCTCTTCGTCCTGCCCATTCTCCTTCCACCCCTACTCTTCACTGTCTCGCTCCTCCTACTTCTCCTCCTACTCCCTAGACTTCCAGCTCGGTGATTCCTTTAACCTGCTTAATTAAATCCTACTGACACCGGGTCCTTATTGTTTTAACTGGGAGTGTTTTGTTCTCTTCTGACACTAAGAAAACAGTTAAACAAATGTAAAGAGTACTACTGCCTGTGCGTGGCAACTAACAGAGGGGGGGGGGCGACATGTTTTCTTGGTGCTGGAGGATAATATGAGGTAAGGGTGTGCTCTGATAGTGTGTCTTGTGAGGGATGGGTGGGGTGCAGGGGTGGGGAACAAGAGCGGGAGGAAGGGCAGGGGGGGGGGGGGGCAAGGGAGAGGGCAGGGCGGGGACAGATGTCTAAGAGGTGGAAAAGGTGAAAGGATGGCAACCGGAGGAGAGGGCCTGGTTGTAGGGCTGATGAGACTGTGGCTATAGTTTTCAGCTAACCTGTTCAGCTAATGTGGACTGAACCTGGTGAAAAATTGCTCAACACTACCAGATTGTTCACCTATATTTAGTCAGACACAGTCTTCTTGAGCTGGTGCAGTGTTTGTTCTATTTTACATTTTGTTGTCAATAAATAATGACCTATAGCAGCATTCCACATTCCATTTTTGTTGGTGTCCATATTGTAGTCCTCTGAATACATATTTTGTCAGTGTCGAGGTGCTGGTCTTCCATTAATAGTTGATTTGTTGGGGTTTGATATCCTGGCAATACAGGCATTAAGACATTAAGACATTTTGTATTCACAATCTCTATACATCATTCCACAAACATAATTATAGTATTTTGTTAACAATAGAAATTGCATGAACAGTGTAACCATTAATGGTTGTCTTCCCACTATCAATGGTTGTCTTCCCACTGTCCCTAGTCCTTTAAACCAATTAGATCAATTAACAACCTTTAAATTGTATCTAAATTCTATTTCCTTTAGCCACAAATTATATAACTGTGAGCTTTTTAAATCCACAGTGTACTGACACAACATTGAATCTGGGCTTTTGCATTCTGTAAAAGCAATGGTTGAATACAAACCAAACAATTCTCACCGTGAATATAGCCTATGCTGCCGACACACTGGAAAGAAACCACCAATCAATCAATCAATCAATCAACCCACTGTCCCTTATAAACAAAATAATCCATGAACCAAAGTCATGATGAGCCCTGGAACTAATATACAACTAACCTACATACTGTTCTTTAAGGGAAAAAAACATGTTTAGAAGGTCAATTAGGATGGGGAATAATTGACTGACTGACTTGAGTGAGTGCGCAGTCCTTGGGGTTTTATAGTGATGCCCAATGGCTTACCTGTCCACTAATTCACATTATCCTGATAATCAGGAACCGGATCCTTTGCCTAATAAATTAATGCCGGCGTCATATAATATTGTGATTTCCCAATAACGTGACTTGTGAATTAGAATATTTTAAGTTCCCAGTCATTATATTATGAATCCCCATTCACATTATTTTAATAATACTTTGACTCCCATTAAAGTATTTTGAATCCCTTGGATTCAGACTATCAGGGGCGTAGCTAGGAATATGCACGTATGCCAAAACGTCCACATCATTTTGTCCACACACAAAATAATTAAAAAATAATAAAGAGAGAGAGAGAGAGAGAGGAGGCATGTAGTAGTCCGAAGTGTCGAAAATTCAAGTCTAAAATGTGTAAAATCCGCCAGCTTAAGCTTAAGCGGCCCCCTAAACCCCCTGCCGAAATTAGGAGTACACATCGTTAAAGGTCTAGCTATGCCCCTGACTATTATGGCCATATTAATTAAGATGATTTTGCTCTGAAAGCTTGTAGTTGCGTTTTTTCATCAGGTTGAATGGTCACTCAAAAACCTTCAAAGTCAGACTCGTCATCAGCCTCTTCCAGTAACTGCAATACCTGCTCATGATTAAGAGCCTTACTGTTATATTCATCACCAGCGTCAATTTCAATGTCCTCAGAGTCATCATCACTGACTGAGTCAGACTCATCTTACCACAAGATGTCGTCCTCGGTGCCACCCATTGCTCCCTCGGTGGGGTATCGTGAGTATAAGACAACCTCAGAATAGGGGATTTTGTTGGCGGTAAATTTCCTCGACTCATATTTGAGTATATATGATACATTAAAACATGGTTTGTGCAATCTATGCATTAGCGAAGAATATTAGAATATAAATATTTTGCAAACTTTACTGCTTAGCATTCCAATTTATCGTTTAGCATTGTCAGATTTAATGCTAGCCTTAAATGATCATTACTAATATGAAAGTGTTTGATTTAGGTAATTAAGCACAATAACTTTAAAGTGGAAAAACACTGCACATTGACACGCGTTGCATATAGTTATAGATGGTAAAATTATCATTTGAATTTGGGTCGCAGAATTCAGTATAATCAGATTAATGTCATTAGTTTGATAAAGAATGTTGCTATTGTTGGCTTTTCTGGGTGTGTATTTCGTTTACTTTTCCTGTCCTGATATGACCTTAGATGTTGCAGGACGTAAATGTTGCCGGGACATAAAACTCCAACAACCAACCAACCGATCTTTTACTTTTAATTGTCTTCAGTTATACAAGATTGATGGATGTTGGTGATGCCATGAAGTGAAGTGTTGTGTAAGTGCAGTTTCCAGATAATCACACCTCCATCAAGAAGTTCTTGTTTTCCTCGAAACTTTAATATCACGGCTTACATAATGAGTGTCTCTGGAGTCCGGTGATCGATGCCCATAGCATCATCATGCCTCAGCTCGCCATCACTTGACACCACAAAGTTTGTTTACTGCCTTTCTTGTGTACGGTAAGGGATGATCTCCACTTGTGATAGGTGCCTGGGCAATGCTTGCGTCACAGGAAATGACCAAGCGGATCGGACTGTGAAAATGAGGCTGAATGGTGTTATTTTGCTCCGGGTAAGATCCCTCATTCTGATCTGAGGTCAAATAGTTGTAGGCGTATCAAATCAATATGGCAACATGAACGGGATGAGCATCTAAGCGACACATCGCATAACATCACCACCATGCTGTCCACCACCCTTAACCATCATGAACAAACCATCAACACACCGAACATCCTACACGACTATCAATCTGTTTAAACACATTGAACATTATATAAGACAGACAAAATGCCTTGTCAACTCTGAACTTAACTTGTTTTATAAGAGAAAAAATGTAACCCACAATGATTATTTGAGTTGCCCCGAGTATACCCCTTCTACTTGGTGCTGCTCCCCATTTTTGCATGAACTACAGTGACTGGTGCTGTACATTATACAGCAGGAGCCACTCCAATAGTTCTACAGGATCGGTGCTGTAACTAATACAGCACTGATCAAACATAGATTATTGAGACTGTCATTTCTAATAGTAAGATGGCTGGAAGACCAGTGCTCCGGCGCTGACAAATGTCATGTTCGGATGAATAAATAAACATTAAAAAAAAAAAAGAACAGCCACAGAGGTGTGATGGGTGTCGGCGGGACCAACTAGGCCTCACTTTGTATGGCATTATCCATTCTTGGCTGATGCCTACATTTGACTGATCAGAGACCTCCATCTTGAACGCATTATGTATCAGTGTACAATAACACTCAGCCACATTCCACTCGAATATGAAGAGTTCAGGCGCAAAACCACATAAACACCGACCGAAAGATGGAGATAAACATTGGAATCAAACCTTCAACAAGTTAAATTTGGAATATTTCTTCTTTTTTTGTTCATTGCTCCAAAAACATGTGATCATATGGAAAGTGGAATTAGTGAGAAGTACAATTATTTTCAGGTACAAATCTTGTCTTGAAACTACATTTTCGGATTGGCAATTATGTGGTTTTGCGCCTGAACTCTTCATATGTAGATTTCTTGGCTAACACTCTGTTATCAAGCTAAACTATATGCAAGATATCCCTAGTGATGCCGGATCTCTTTAGCGAGGCAAAATATGACCAAACTTTAGAATTCCTAAGAACAATTGCAGAGGATCACCTCTTATAATAATAGCGACGTTTTATGAGTAATTTCTGCTGAATTTTGACCTAAATTTAATTTTAATTGAGTATATATTTGAGTAGCGGTTATTCTATGTACTGCCTTCTGCGTGCTCATACCGCAGTCACACTACAGCTTGCGACCACTTTGCGACCACCTTAGACCAAAGAACCCACACTCACCAGTGATGCCCAGACATTGGCAATCATTGTTTTGGTAGCAGGGACATCACAGGTGAGTGTGGGTTCTTTGGTCAAAGTGGTCGCAAGCTGTAGTGTGACTGGGGTATCACTCGACCAGTGGTGCCACCACCGGCGCTTGCCGTTCCTAGTGGACGCACCAACCCTCACTAGCGCATTGATATATTGTGTGGTAGCCTCGTGATCAACTCATACTTGTTGTGTATCAGTGTAGCAGACTTGGGAGAGGGAAGGTTGCTATACATGGTCCGTGCAGCGTGAAATCAATACTTCTGAAAAATGAGCCCTGTGTGCGTCATTTCGTCTCATATATGTTAAAGCAAAGACCCTATAATACTAAGATGGCTCACTCCCTATCTGTCCCATGGTAATGTAAATGTACTGCCTTTTGTGCGCTTACTCGACCAGTGGCGCCGCCACCATCGCTTGCCGTACCTAGTGGACACGCCAACCCTCACTAACGCATTGATATTTTGGTTGGTAGCCTCGTGATCAACTCATACTTGTTGTATATCCGTGTAGCAGACTTGGGAGAGGGGAGGTTGCTATACATGGTCCGTGCGGCGTGAAATCAATACTTCTGAAAAATGAGCCCTGTGTGCGTCATTTTGTCTCATATACGTTAAAGCAAAGACCCTATAATACTAAGATGGCTCACTCCCTATCTGTCCCATGGTAATGTAAATTTTGCAGTGCCACCTTGTGGTGGGTTTGATCAGCCCAGCTGCTGGCTGGTGTTTCACATGTAAACACATACAATTATATTATACATGAGATAAGTATGAATACACCTCAATATGAAATTGATATGAACAAATACACATCATCATCAGCATCATCATCATGATCATTGCCATCATCACATATCTTTCACATTCATATATACGTTTATACATATAATATAGCAACTGTTTAACCAAGAGAAGAGCCAGCGCACCAAGTGGTGGCTTTGATCATTTTGATTACACAGTACAGGCTGAGTGAGCCGTCTTAGTATTATAGGGTCTTTGATTAAAGTTAGGTCACGCACATATAGATCAATTTTTTCTACAGCATTTTATTTTGTGCACAGATACATGTTATCAGGTAGGGGCCACAACTTGGAATTCAAAACGTCTTGCTTTCTCAAGGCGTATTGAAAAACCAAGACAGTTTACATTTAGAAACAAATAGGGGTGAGCTGTCACAGTCTGCTACTACTTTAATATTGAGGATGGAACCTAACAAAATATATTATTAAAATGGGCATAAATAACCCATGAAAGTGTCTATGAAGAAAATGTTCCTGTGTATAGCATATTCATAATATTCAATTAAAACTACATTAAAATAAAGAGATACTCTTATTTTGCTTATAACATTGTGCTGTTTGTATTCTGGAATTAGTCATTTTTACTGGTGAACCACCATGATCTATTTAAAAAAGAATTTGTCTTTGAATCAAAATCCTGGACATAGTTTTGAGAAATAACCAAAAATATGAACAAATCATGATGTATAGCATCATATAAGCCATTACTCTAATGTACAAACAGGCAGATGAGTTGTTCTTTAGCAGTCTACAAAAGGATGCCCACTGTAGGTGGGTGTGGGTGTGGGTGTGGGTGTGGGAGTGGGTGTGGGTCCAGAGTAGGATTTCTCTCTCTACAGTATATGTGTATTTTCGTGTACCCAATATGTGGGTGTACTATGCATATACACCCACATATATATATGCATGTATATTCATAATTATAATCATATACATGCATATATGTGGATATAGACGCATATATACACATATATATGTATAGATACGTATATATAAACATATGTATGCATATATATATGGATATAAACATATATACGGACATATATCTGGGATATGCTGGTGAAGGGAAGGCGCAAAGGGCCCCCCTGGTGTTAAGAGTTGGCTACATTAACTATTGACCATTTCGGCTCGAGTCCGTCAGGTGGCGCCCCGGCTCCACTTTTCCTCGCCCCTCCCCTCCTTGACCAGGCCCCATTACCTCACTCAGCCTACCCTGGTCAACACCTGCTGGTTTGTGTTTGTTTCACCGCCTGACTGCTTGACTGCTTGGCTGTCTGTTCTGCTCCGGTTTGGAATGGCCTGGACTCCGCCACATGCCCGACCCATACTGCAGCCCTTCTGGTTCAGTGCACTCCCCATCTACCAATGCTAAGTGTACAAGGAAGAGAGTCGCGCCACGCAGGTTGGTGTGGAATAAGATGGCCATGGCGGCGAAGGATCAAGTGGTGAAGACAGACCCGGATGCACCAAGAAAGCTGGAGCCGATACCAGGCACCACGTGGTGGACGAGTCTTTGAAGCGCATCTACGCACACTGGAACATTGAAAGAAGTTGGCAACTATGGCCACTGGAGGGTGAACTATCACGCCTAGATGTCACATGGCAGGAGTGTGTCCAAAGACAAATGTTGTCACAAGCATCGGAAGAGGTCATCCAGCTCTTCCACCTCACAGAACTGCTCTTCCAGCCCGGAGAAAAAACTGAAAGGTAAGTGGACATTGAAGAATTATGTGCATGAGAAGAAGTGCGTTTCAAAACTCAATCCCCACGAGTTAGTGGAGGCGGCATGCCATTGGATGTTGGATATGGAGGGTGTGTCAACGGACGACTTCAGAAAATTTGTCCATCACATAGCATATATGTCTGGGAAAGCGAGGGCTGATAAGTTTCTCTACTCGGCGCACATCGGATATGACACAGCTGTGCGAAGGGAAGCGGTTAAAGTGGGCTTTGTAGCATTCAGTACTGGGGCACAGGAACACGAGTTGGACCACTACTCATTTGAAAATATGCGTACGCATAAGTCGACCACCGCACAGCCAGTTGATGGCAGTATTGTCTTTAGGAAAGACAGTAAGAGGGCATGCTATGCACGCAACAAGCAAGAGGGTTGCCCTGTTACTGCTGCTGAGTGCTTGTACGGACACTGGTGAACCAGGTGCGGTGCAACAGCCCACACAGGCTGCACATGTAATAAGGGATGAAGCTAGGTGTAGTGGAAGTGTCCTGAGGAATTCTACAGAATTACCAGCAGAAAATTCGACTATTGGGCGTCGTCAGACACCCCCATCTAATTTTGCAATGAATAATGTGATAATTTCTTCTGTGCTGAACAGCGATATAAAACCCCCACCAATCAACCATGCCGACTTGGCACGGCTGGTACCCGGCAGGTATACACGCACCACTTCCCTAATTGGTTTTAATAATGTTGTGATTGATCATTCTCCCACAGCCACTTTTACTGTACCACCGACAACTTTCTCGAATGCCCCAGATTATGTGCATGCATTGACCCATGGTGCACATGCTCGTGCTGGCGCACTCATCTGGGACGTTGCTGCCCAACTCATTGGCTGCCATGTTGAATGCCCACCAGACATTTGCGCGTCTGATATGCATTGTCGGACTCCGGCCCCCCAGGCTGGGAACTGCCTGAATCAGACTGGCTTTCTCTGGATTTGGAGCCTGGTTGTGACTGCTATTGCCTGTACCAACAACAACAATACTGTTACATTTACAGTTACTAATGATTGTTCTTCCAGCTCCTGTAATTGTACTTAATTTATTAAAGGCGGCTTAACTCAGTCAAAACCTTGCCGTTTATGTTGCGAACTCTTTTTTCGAGGCGAAATAGATATTAATTGGAGCTTCATGCTCAAAGGTTTCATTTTAGGTTTTCACGTTATTAATTATGATTGCTCTGCTTCTTATGACTGTCCAGTTAATTTTGCATTACAGAATACCGAGAGGGAGTTTATATTAAATAAGCTTTGCAAAGAGTTAAGCAAAGGATACATTAGTCCAGTCACGCACCATCCAGACTGTGTACATAATGTTTTGTGTTAAAATATCTGCTGGGGACGGCCTAAGACTTGTCATCGATTGTTCTAAACCTTATATTGATAAACTTGTTGATAATATGGTTAAAGGTGATTTTATTGCAGTTACTGTCATAAAACATGCTTACAGATCTGTTGCGATCCACCCACAGGACCGCCTCAGGCAGGGCTTGCAGGTTGATTTGGATAACGGTAATACTTACTATGTCGACAACAGAATGTTTATGGGTATTTCCTCCAGTCCTTTTATTTTTTCAGAAATTGGTGACTGCATTGCGCCTTGCATGACACCTAGGGGAGTACCTTGCACTATAAACTATTTGGACGATTTTGCTACCTTGGGACATGACTGGGAGAGTTGTGCACAGCATCAAAAGACAATAATTGCTATAATACGGAGGTTGGGTTTTTTCATTAATTATCAAAAGTTAAGGTCACCTGCTCAGCGCGCACAACTTTTGGGAATTGAGATTGATGTGATTAGTTTGCAGCTCCGACTACCGAGAGATAAATTAGAGAAACTAAAAGAGCATATGCGCCCCTTTTTGGATATGTGTATAGTGACTAAGCGGCAATTGGAATGATTAGCCGGTCGGCTGGTGCACTGTGCCACAGTCATCAGGGGCGGTACTCCTTCTGCAGCCATATTTACAATGGGAACGCAGCATTGAAATTACCATATTACAGACTTTGATTAACTAATTCATTCAGAGATGAAATTAAGTGGTGGCTCACTTTCATAGACAGTTTTAATGGGTTCGCAAAAATGTTAGGTCGTCACACACCTATGTCTAACGCATCAAATTTTGGTTTTACGGTGGCCCATGCGGAGTGGACGACTGGTCAGGGAGATGTGGACTGCTATTACTGCAGCCCGCCATTGGGGTTGCCTATGGCAGGGGAAATCAGTCATTTTCATGACTGATAATATGGTAGTCAGATCGGGCATTTCGTTTGGGAAGTCGAAAAATAAAATCATTGTGGATTGGATAAAGAAGCGGTTTTGGCTATCATGCAAATTCAATTTCGACATTACCTCAGCCCACTTACCAGGGACAGGAATAGTATCTGCGATACACTGAGCAGGTAGTCCACCCACTCCTTGAGGTCAGCTGTTATTCAGGCTGATACAGCCCATCCACTGTGTTTGCAGTCATTTATTTTATGCTTAATTCATGATTATTACTTTCTTGACCTCTGTCACAACATGGGTGGGGGAATGAAAATGGTCTATTGGGGGAAAAAAGGTATATAGGGCCAGGTGCATGAATGTGTTTATGTAGTTGCTGGTGATACTTTACTCATGGTCAATAGTCATTGTGTGTTAGTCAGATAGTGTGTAATCCCTTGGGTCGGTAAAAGTGTAGGCCCGGGCTTTCTATCGACACACTTTCTATCGACAGCAGGAGCGTCCACATCGCAGCCCTGGGAATCTGCTATCTGATTGCAAATCATGCTACCACCATCCACCACCGAGAGCACGTCCCACGAATAAAGATCATACCTCTGCTCGAAAATCCCTTGAGATAACTGGTGGAAGGACACGCTGAAGAAGAAGTGTGTAAGGGGCACTTGGAGCTCTACTCACTACCCCCTCCCCCTGTTTTAGTCACGGATCACCACACACTCAGCTCAGGGCAGGTGGTGGCCAAGGGAGACACACCAAATGGTGGTGGTGGGCAGAGCACTGTAACCATCGGGGCACAGGAATGCTTGATGTGCATTGGTGGAGCTGTAGATGCTTGATTCCCATTGGAGAATACGGTCAGGTGGTATGCCATACCAGATCCATGTACCACTATAAATAATAAACCTGAGGGCTTGGCTCTCTCTCTACTTTCACTCTTTATACTCTTCCTTTCTCTTCTTGCCTGTATTGATTTCACTATAGCCTGCCTACAAAACCACAGATTCCAGCCATGGACTTTATACCTGGGTGGACCACCCTCTCCTACTGTGACTGGTTAGTAGCCATGCCCCCACCATGAGAGGTTATCCGCAACCCGGTTGGTCAGGGGGCGGGTCAGTTGGTTCTATGATACCACATTGTGTGGCGTAAAGCAATTAACTTTTGAAACATACATTTCTCTCCTTGTCTTCTCTTTGTATTGCGTAAACTTGCAGAACAACAGGAACTGGTTGTAGGCAGCCTACCACGCACATGACCCTTGCTGACAGGTTGGTTGGTTGTTGGAGTTTTACGTCCTGGTAACATCTAAGGTCATATCAAGATGGGCACTGACTTGAAACAGTGCCCACTCATGGAGAATTTATAGTGCTGCCCTACTGACAGACCATGCTGTCAGTCCCATGACCCGATATCCCACTCAGTCAGATTATCCTTACACGGAGCTAGCCAGCCCTTGCCTTCAGTGCGCATGAAGCGAGCGCCTTGCCCACCACACCAATCCAACCGGTCGGTTGCTACAAAGAAGCAACTCAGTGACAAGAGAATGCAAATAAATAAATAAAGTTGCAATCTCTTCCGCATCTCGCTGTGCGTTAGAGCTGCATAGTCCGCTGGAAACATCAAATTTTCAAGTCCAAAACAATTAACTAGATTTGCTTCTACATACTTAACTTAGTTGCTGGGGCACTTATTATTATTAAGCAATTGTCGCCACATAAAAGGAAATATTGAGGCATTTTAAAGTTGCGTAGTCCGATAGGTTTTGAC
Organism: Branchipolynoe longqiensis; assembly: GCA_030323885.1. Classification (NCBI taxonomy): domain Eukaryota; kingdom Metazoa; phylum Annelida; class Polychaeta; order Phyllodocida; family Polynoidae; genus Branchipolynoe; species Branchipolynoe longqiensis. The sequence goes on along the minus strand of CM059196.1, from coordinate 9,766,330 downwards.
TTTCTGTGCTTTTCTGAGATACACATATTAGGGTGATCGTTATAATCCACCCTACTTTCACTTAAAGTAACCTTTATTTTAAATAGCTAACTTTTGAGATATTTGAAGTGCAAACAAGCAAAATTAGTTTCGGCAAGCTTGCCAAAACTCTGACACCATAGGTTTCTGCAGTAAAAGGTTCTATTAAATTGCCTCAGTATTCGCTTCTATGTGGGGACAAATGTTTAACAAGTGCACCAGTATCAATCAATCAATCAATAGTTCCATCCTCTAGTCGAGGGTTGGATGCAATGGTTCTCCACTTGTCCCGATGTTGTGCTGTTCTGATAGACTGTGAATAATTCAAGCCTGTCCACTGTGAAATATTTGTAAACCATGATGTTCTTGGTCTCCCTCTCCCTCTGCTGCCATTCACCTTCCCTTCCAACAATGTACGGTATATTGAACTCTGACGAATGATGTGGCCAAAATAAATAAGTTTCTTTGTCTGTATAGTGGCAAACAAGCTTTTCTTATTTTTAATTTTTCTGAGAACTTCTTTGTTGGTGATCTTCTTTGTCCATGATATTTTCATCATCCTTCGATAAGTCCACATTAGCATGGCCCCTGCGCACCAGTATATAAGTTAGATATGTAGAATCAAATTGAGATACTTGTTTTGGTTTTGAAAATGTGATGCTTCATCGGACTATGCAGCTTTAATAGAACCTATTTGTAAAATTGTCCGATATAATACATGTGAACCGAGGTGAAGTTACTATAATAAATTACAAACTGTCTATATAATGATAAATGTTAAAATATAAAAACCCAAAGACATATAGAGGATGTGTGAACTTGGTAAACTTATTCATTGAGTATAGAATTTGTATATTGAATAGTCTTTGGAGGGAGTGTCACTTCCGAGTTTGACTAAGAACAGTCTTTGGAAGAGTCACCTCACATGCCCCCTCCCCCCCCACATGGTATTGTTATGATCATTGACCACTGCATTGTACTCTGATTGGAGGAGTGAGTCATGTGACCACTGCATTGTACTGTGATTGATGAATAGGATCATGTGACAACGGCCATCTTGAATCTTGAGAACCTATATAAGCAATAAACCAGAGAGTCTCATTCTCTTACTTTTCATTCTTACCCTGTTTTCCTTCATTACCTGTAGTCCTTTCACTTGACCTGTTCACACCACCCACACCACATATTACTGCAGAAGCTTATGGCGTCAGAGTTTTAACATGATTGCCAAAATTAATATTGCGTGTTTGCACGGCAAACATCTCAAAAGTTAGCCATTTACATTAAAAGCTATATCATCCTAAAGTAAGGTAGATTATAACGATCAATCTGATATATTTATCTCAGAAAATGAGAGAGATTCAAAAGCATCGGATTATGCAGCTTTAAGGGGGGAACGCGATTCTGTCAGAAGAACAGGAGACCGGGCGCGGTCACGTGTCATGGCCGCCCGAGGCATTGTGGGATTGATACGCGTGTGGGATTGATATGGTTGGTGGGAAACCACCACACCCACCGCCACACCCACCCGACATCCCCCAACCCCACCGCCCGGCTGCTGCACACGGCGCTGAGAGAGCTGCGTCACCGAGGTGCACGACGCGCGTCACATGGTGCGGGGACGCGTTTTGGTTGGTCGGTTTGCTGGGGTTTTACGTTCATGCAACATCTAAGGTCATATCAGGACGGGTAGCGAATTGTGACAGTGTTGGATTGGATGGTTGTTGGAGTCTTATGTCCTGGCAACATCTGAGGTCATATGGTCTTCTCTGTGGGAGAGTGTCTGACTTATCAAAGGCTGGTTGCTCTCATACCATGTCTATGTGATGTGGGAGGTTAAAAATCCCTTGGGTCAGTAAAAGTGTAGGTTCGGGCTTTCTTTCAACAAACTGTCTAATGGTGAAAACAAGTCTATTCAGACTTTTTTTTGTTTTTTTTGTGACAAGTTTTTTATTCTGCCCATAACGTATAAGCTCCCGTGAGGGTGCTTGTTTTCAACGCTGGACAGCTGTGATACTGGATTGGTCTGGTCCCGCACTCAGGAGTCTTTACCTGATCTTTCTCGGGCCAACCTTTGCGGTTTTGGGTGTTAGTAGTTTCTATATTAGTTTTTTTTTTAATTTTCAAGTTTTTTCCTAACCTGTATATGATAACTTAGCCTACTATGTACATCTACGCAGATGACATATTATCCATGATAGGCAGTATAAATCCTCAAAGAAAAAAAGAAAAAAAGAAAAAAATGGGTGCCGATCTTGTGACAGTGTTGCTTGGCTGTTGGAGGTTTACGTCCTGGCTACATCTAAGGTCATACCAGGACGGGTACCGACTTGTGACAGTGTTGGTTGGTTGTTGGAGTCTTACATTCTAGCAACATCTAAAGTCATATCAGGATGGGTACCGATTTGTGACAGTGCGCACTCATGGCGACTTTATCATTGCTGCCCCACTGGGAGACCAGGCCGGTTAGCACCATGACCTGATATCCACTCAGTCACATTATTCTGACACTGAACCAACCAGCCTTTGTCATATCCTAATAATGCACAGCCCAAGCACTATAAAGTCGCCATGAGGGCGCACTGTCACAAGTCGGTACCCGTCCTGATATGACCATAGATGTTACTAGGACGTAAAACAACAAACAACAAACATCAAACTCTTGCCTCATCTAACCAATCCCTGTCCAAACCGATGCCCGGCCATCTAAACAAACTGTGTTCTTAATCCTGACACCGCCTCTCCTCCATGATCCGACCATCTTCTCCCATAATGACACCAGAACGGGATGGCCTAATGGGTTGAGGGTCCGCCCCCCTTTTTTGGATTCGAACCCACGGGTTACCCGGGTCGAGTCAAACCAATGACTTATACAATTGATGCTTGTCGCTTCCTAGCCTGGCACTTGACATTATTAGGATAGGGCGAGGACTGCTTAGCTGAGTGTCAGGATAATGTGACTGAATGGGATATCATGTCATGGTGCTGGTGGTCTGGTCTCCCAGTGGGGCAGCAGGAGCGTAGCTAGGCATACGGGCGTACGCCAAAACATCCACATCGTTTTGTCCACAAAAAAATTATATTAAAAAATAATAAAGAGGGAGAGAGAGAGGAGGCATGTAGTAGTCCAAAGTGTCGAAAACTCAAGTCTAAAATGTGTCAAATCTGCCAGCTTAAGCTTAAGCGGCCGCCTAAACCCCCAGCCAAAAGTAGAAGTACACATCGTTAAAGGTCTAGCTACGCCCCTGGGCAGTGATATAAAAATGCCATGAGTGCGCGCTGTCACAATTCGGTAACCATCCTTACCTGAATAGTCCGATGATAAGATAATATTTTCAAAACCAAAACAATTAGCTACATGTATGACTTAGATGCTGGTGCGTGTATTAAGCAATTATTGTCACTAGATAGTCAGGAATACTGGCGTAATTGAATAGAACCTGTTACTGCAGAAGCCTATGATGTCGGAGTGTTCGCGTGCTTGCCTCAATTAACTTGTCATGATTGCGCTTCAAATATCTCAAAAGTTAGCCATTTAAAATAAAAGTTACTTCAAACTAAAGTATGATAGATTATAACGCTTGTGGATTTATTCTTTTCTATTGGGACAAAGTTATCAAAACAGAATCACTCCAGTCTGCCTTGACTCAAAGAAATAGACCCGCTGTAGACAGAGGAAGCGACAGGAGATAGCGGGAAACTACCGAATGTCGTCTGCTGCCATTACTAACTGAATCTCCTCCTTTGCCTGCAAAGCCTCGTCTGCTGTTGCCAAATCTCGTCTCCTGCGACCAACAATGCACCAAGAAACTCCACGGCTTGCTTCCCAGGCATGACACTCGTTACAGCTGGCGGGAAAGAACGTCTGCCAGGGGGCTTTTGGGAACGCGCCACCTGTCAACGATTTCTCTGATGTGATTACGCAATCGTCTGCTCTGGCTAAACCAACAACCACAAAACGAGTCGTCTTCCCAAGAATGCCTGTCGTCGGCTGGCAGCTGTAGTTGTGTAGGCAGGCTAATAGGAAATCACGACAGGCAAGTATAAGAAAGGCAGAGTATAGACTGAAAGGTAGAGAGAGCTGACACCCTCAGATTTATTATTATATAGTGGTTTTAGAATCCAAGATGGCCTGTCACATGACCAGATCCCCCAATCAACAGTAAGCATTCACATGTCCACCAATCAACAGGAAGCATTCCAGTATCAATGCCTTGGTTGTTTTGGCCTAACCTGCCCTGTTGTGTTTGGGTGTGCAGTGATCCGTGACTAACAGTTGGGGGGGAGGGGGTTGTGACCAGAGCTTCTAAGGCCCTATAACACTGACAGTAGTGCCCCTCTCACATCATCTATAGAATACACAATATCTATTTAATCTAGGTAAGGGATCACCAGCACTACACAATACCACATGCATCTGGTCACATTACATCATTTAGCTTATATATAACATTTGTAATCCCATATAGACCAGTTCACATTACCCACCAATGTGTTATTATCGGAATATTTTACACATGGGCATGATGTATTTATGTGTTGTATAATATATTATGCGAGTATTCTTATTTAGGACAAAGGTGAGTATTATCTAAAATTGGGATAATGCCCAATATATCATAAGAGCCACTGTTTAGGCTACCGACTGGCGGGAAATGCAAATGCATCTGTACTTGTCAGCAACTGTCTTCATAAATTGTGTAGGTTACATAACGGGCCTGGGGTAGTGCTCAATGCGCTCCCTTCACGTCTATACTACCTTCTGCTGCCTGCCAGCGAATTCGCTGAATGTCGTCTGCTGTCAGAATAATATGAGCAGCCGACATTTGATGTCTTCTGGGTCCCTCAACAAGTCGGCAACAGTGATGTGCGGGTGTCTGTGTAGGGGGGTGGGAGGGGTGGAGGTGGGGGGGGGGGAGGCAGAGTAGGCCGGTTACCATCATCAGCCCGGTTGTGACCGAGCTAACACTGACAGCAGACCCTGACTGCCTGCCAGTTCCAAGCTATAAATAGACGCCCGCTGTCAATGGTAATCCCACCAAGATGCCCACCACGCCATTAAACGCTGGGAACGCATCGAATCGAGGCGCCGCGGGACCAGTGTCACTACCAGTGCCAGACAATGTGCAAACAGTGACACCGCCACCACAACCACGCCGCTTCGCTGACACTGGGATCGCGTGCCGCAAGTCCACTTCCGGTCCGCGTCAGTATTAACGTCCTTTTGAATTCCAGACGAATTGGATAAAATTGGCTGGCAAAGAATAAAAACCTTGTTTATAGATAGAGATTTGACGGCATTTAAATGAGTTCTTTTGTCCGTGTATGGGAATGTGGTGATATAACGGTGGTTGAGCTAAGAAGCGACAAATATCAATTCTGTAAGTCATTGGTTTGACTCTACTTGGAAGCAAACTCCCGATCTCCCACACGATACCCCTGCGCTCTACCGATCCGGCCAGCGCGTCCGGTCGATGGCGGTGGTAGTTTTGAGTTTGTGTCGGGGTGTGGAGTGGAGGCGGGGACTCCATTACAGGAGTTCTATGTCCAGGAGTGGTTGCATTGACGAGTTCCAAACATGCAATGTCGTCTGCTGTCCATTGACCAGATTCCACAATCAGTGCCAGAGTACCAGCTGCAAATACACCAGCACTAGCTAATAGAAATCTCCCATGAGAACAGTGACAAAACATTGTTAGTTAACTACAAGCAATGTACCAGAACAGACAGACAATGCAAAGTAGAGCTTGCTTTGTTTAACGGTGCCTATAGAGCACATTGATTTTTATCATCGGCTATTGGGCATCAAATATATATTTGGTCATTCTGACATGTTTCTTTGGAGGAAATCTCCTGCCGCCACATAGGCTACTCTTTCCGATAAGCAGCAAGGGGTCTTTTATATGCACTTCCCCACAGACAGGAGAGCATATACCACAGCCTTTGAGGAACCAGCTGTGGACCAAGGGTTACTCATATCATGCCAATTGTGTGGAAGCGCGTACCTGGTATTGGCAGGGAATATTCCGATGAAAGCACCAAACTTTCAAAACCAAGACATTTATCTAGATTTGATCATGCGTCTTGAATTTAGATATTGCTGCCTTTATAAACCATGGCTTGTTGTTGAAGCCCCAGTCACATAACGATTACTGGACGTAGTTGAACGTAGTGGAAGCTAATGTAGTTGAAAGCAGTTGGACGTTGTTGAACGTACCAGCATCCATACTTGTCTGTCATGTTAACTTGGTAAATATGTGGGTGAGCCATGATCTCCGATTTTATTTTTGGACATGTTCAAAAGAGTGGTACGTTAGATGCTGAATTTACATCCGTGATGCTATCATACTCTAGCATACTCTAGGTTCCTCTAGCATGCTCTAGCATACTCTAGTGTACTCTAGCATGCTCTAGATTACTCTAGCATAGTTGGATGAAGCCCTGGTCACATGACCATTAGTGGACGTAGGTGAATGTAGTGGAGGCTAACGTAGTTGAACGTAGTTGAACGTAGTTGAACGTAGTTGAATGTAGTTGAACGTACCAGCATCCATACCGTAACGTATTCATCCATACCGTAATGTATTTATCCGTACCAAAACCTGCCATACCTTAACATATTTCAACGTAGTTTAGCATACTTACACCACGTTTGTCCCACGTTAATCTATACTATGGATCACTATGTCCACTACCGACTATGTCACCGGGCCTTTAGAAATCGATACTAAGCTAATTCACTAGAACCTGTTCTTACTGAGGCCTGTATTGTCAGAAGTTGACAACCTTGCAAAAAATAACTGTGCATGCTTGCACTCCAAATTTCTCCAAATTTCCCATTTAAGAGAAAAGTTACTTCAAACTAAAGGAATGTTGATTATAGTAATATGTCAAATGTATTTGTCTCAAAAAATTGCAGAAAACCAAATCCACCAGACTATGCAACTATACGAAAGAGAGAAGACTGTCATTAGAATAGCTGGACATCTACACTAGCAGCATTAGTAAATCATTCCAACGATATTTCTAAATTGACGGTCCCATAAACATATAGAATCCCCATTTGAATGGTCCAACAAATACAGCGTAGATATAGATTAGCAACAGATTGTCAAAGTCGGGAATGAGCGGGGTCGCTCATTCGGACTCATTGCTGGGCATGGTGGAGAGGTTAGGCTGCCAACCCGCCCCCTTCCCCGCCCAAATGGGGCAGGGGGGGGGGGGGGGGGGGCTCTCTGGGGTGGGTAGGGAGGGAGCCACAGCACCCTCACCATACCTCCACCAATCACAACACAACCCAACTCAGCCAATCAAATCACTCCGGCGACCGGAGCCCGGCACCACATACCACAAGGGAGTCAGTCTACAGCACCGCCTCCGACTGACCACTACTCTACCCCCCTTTTCTACACGCCACTATGCCGAGACAGGGGTCATCCACAAAGAAGAGGGGAGAGGCCGGCCGGCCAAGCTACAGGCTCAGCCACAGCCACGTTCATGCACCACCCTACCCATCCTACTGGCAGGGGACACCCTCTCGGCCGCCGGCAGCACAAATACCCCCCGGGACCGAGGGCGCTCCCCCACAGACCACCACAGCTCAAGTGATGTGGACTCCGACGTTTCATACCCGGAGCCCGGCCAGAGGGAGCCACACCTGCGGGCCGCCAAACATACTGGTGGCCCCGAAGACGGGAAGCGGATGGAGCAAATGGTACAACAGATGGAGGAGCGCATGTCTGCGCGAATGGAGCAAAGAATGGAGGAAATGCACATCGCCATACAAAACATCGCCGGACGACACCAGGAGGCGGACCAACACTCCCCAAGGCACCGCGACCGCCCAGAAGGCCACCAATCCCCGACGCCGAGGAGGTCGAGGGACCGTACCCTCTCCCCGAGGCCGCCCAGCGGAGGCACACATCACAACAATGCCGACGGGCCTCCCCTGAGCCACGGGCGGCCAGGACCCGCTCCCCAACACCACCCCGGCGCCAGCGCAGGTCCCCCTCCCAACACGACCACAGGAGGCGGTCAAACACACCACTACGGCGCAACGGACAGGAACCATCCGCTTCCCCTGACCGATCGCCCACCAGGAGACGGGGCGACAACCACCGACACGCCATGCCCCAGCTCCACCGACCCGACAGCCCGCGCCGACGAGCCGGGCACGAGGACCGCAACCGAGAAAGGGCCGAATGGGTCGACGAGCTGGACGACGACATGGATCGATACCGCGCACAATACAGGAGGATGGAAGGTAGGAGGGCCATACTCCATGACATGTTTATCACAAGAGCGTTTGTAGCACTGCTCGCGGACCACAGGGTGTATAAAACGCGGGATTTCCCCCACATGTTCGACCACCTCAGGTGCATTACCGATGACTGCGCCCGCAAACCCTGGGCCGCGTCCGGGAGTGGTCACAGAACGTATTTGACATGGTAGAGAGGGACACCTTCGCATGGCACGAGAGACAAGAGATCCAGAATGACAGGGCGAATTTTGTGTCCACTAATGGCCAGAACCCCACCCCCGCCACGGACGAAAGCACGAACGACAGAGCACACACAGACAAGGTCGGGAGGGGCCGGATCGAGGCCGAGGCCCATGAGCGCCCGTGCACGGTCTACAACTCTACTAGACGATGCAGCCAGAAACAACACCACCAGGACGGCCCACAAGATGTGGTCCATGCGTGTGCTTACTGTTACAAGTTAACCCAAACCTACTATGAGCATTCCGAGCAGCAATGCCGCAGGAAGACAAGGGATGCAAAAAACTAGAAAGGGGGGGACGACACCACCGATACGGCCCAGACCCCCAGACCCCCCCTAGCACCGGCCTCCATCCAACTGACACAGCCCACACCAGCCACCGCGCCAACCAAGCCCGAGATGAAAGCAGCGACTCGCCAACACTCACCAGCCGCAGCACACACGCGGTAATCCGCCACCCCACCAACAAAGGGCGCAGCCAGGGGGCGCGACACGCCACACTCAGAACGGAAACAACACGAGAAAAGCCACGCCAACTCACCCGAGCCGCCCCAGGGGCACCACACACTACCGCCACAAACCAACACGACTACGCAGGCAGCCCACCACACCCCCACAACAACAAGCCCCAGCCTCCCCCCCCCCCCCACCCCCCCAGCCCCCCCCCCCCCCCCCCCCCCCCCCCCCCCCCCCCCCCCCTCAACGATAGCACAGCGGACGACCAGTGCCGAAAAATTGACTTCCCGAAAATACGCAATCACTGTCACCACAACACAGATATACTCCCCGACAGCACCATCGACATGGCCCCCCAGGCCTTTAGCCAGCACAGAGCTGATCAATGGCCCACACCAGCACCAGCCCTGCCACCCCAAATAGCAGCCATATACACCCAAGTTAAGCGCACAGGATTACCAAACATCATGGCCGCCCGCGTGCACATACCCTCCGATCTGAACGTCGACAAGTGGCGGACCAGCCTCTCCAACTCCCATGACCACACCCAGCTGGTCGACCTCATTGACTTTGGGTTCCCCTTGGGCTACATGGGGCCAACCTCTGGCACGGCAGCTCAACCAAACCACCCCAGCACGCGCCAGCATCCAGCAGCCGTTGATCAATACCTCGAGAAGGAGGTAAGGTGCGGCGCCGTGTACGGCCCGTACCCAGAACCTCCCTTCCAAGAATGGTTCCACGTCTCCCCAATGATGTCAAGAGAGAAGGCCGACCCCAACCAGAGACACATAATCGCCGACATGTCCTTCCCACATGACACCTCCGTAAACGCATTCATAATAAAAAACACCGCACTGGGCCACACAAGAGACCACTGCCTACCCACGGTCGACGGGTTCACGAGGGAACTCAGGGAGTCAGGCAAGGGGAGCCACATGTTCACCATGGACATAAGCAGGGCATATAAGAACTTCCGGTCCTGCCCCCTTGACTGGCCCCTCCTCGGAACGTCGTGGCGCCAACAATACTACCTCGACATATCGGTCCCCTTCGGGGCCCGCAGCTCTAGCTGTCACATCCAGAGAGTCGCGGAGGCAGTGGTCTACATACTAAGAAACAAGGGAATCAAGGCCACCATGTATCTCGACGACTTGATAGTGGTGGCCCCCGACCACCCCACATCCATGCGCCACTTCCACACTACCACGCAAATCTTCAAGGACCTCGGGCTCCCCGAGGCAATCGAGAAGACCCAACCTCCATCACCCAATGTCAGATGGCTTGGCATCTCCATCAATGCCCCCGAGATGACCCTCACCATGCCAAGAGACAAGGTTGATGACACCATCAAGCTGGTACGAGGCATGGCCGAGAAGGAGCGTGTCACACGAAAACAGCTCCAATCCATACTCGGCAAGCTCTTACACATATCCAAGTGCGTTCCCCCAGCCAGGCTATTCGTCGGTCGACTCCTCCACGCCTTACGGCCATGAATACCAATACCACCCAGATAACTGACGACAAGAGGCGGGACCTAGCCTGGTTCCCGGAATTCGCCCACAGCTGGAACGGAACCTCCCTCATACCCCCCAACTGCCCACATCGGCAGATCTTCGTCGACGCCTGCATGGGGGGCATAGGAGGGGCCGATGACTACAATGCATACGCCGCCCAGCTGGAACATGACACACACGGCGACCCCGATAGCATCACGCAGATCGAAGCAGCCAACATCCTAATCGCCCTCCACACGCTCATCACACCCAGCGACGAAGGGACCCACATCGCAATCAACTGCGATAACATGGCCGCGGTACAAGTTCTAGCCACCGGCAAAGGACACAACACCCGCCTACTACGAATAGCCAGGGCAGCCTGGATGTTCCAGGCCATACACAACATCCGCATCACCTACCAACACATCCCAGGAGCAATCAACGACCTGGCAGATGCTCTGAGCAGGGCGCATATCAGTGATAGCTTCCGCAACAAAGCAACAACAATATGCGTCAAAAACAACATTGCCCCGATATCACCATGTATACATGCCTATGAACAACTTGAACCTCTCTTTTCATCCAGACCCAGCATACGCCGCACTCACACAAGCGGCGGAGGCCAGACAGCGCGAAGCAAGGGCACCAGGCACCTGGGCCAATATGCGGACGACGGTAGCAGCCTACAAACGATACTACAAGCGGTACCGCATCTCGCCACTGGCCCCGACCCCCCTCGAAGTACGCTGCTGGTTCGAGGAGCTAGCGGGCCATCTGTGCCCGTCCTCAATCGCCAATGCCGCCTCCCACCTACGCCTACACTTCAGTACCCAGCCACTCGACCACATCATGGTGCGCATGGCCCTCGACGCGATGAGAAGATCCAAAGCACACACGCCACCGCCGTCCACCAACGTGCCCATCCCGATAATGAAACAGGCGGTCCGCCACCTCCAGCGGACACCGGAGGGCAGGGTGGTGGCAACAGCAGTCATCATCATGTTCTTCTCAGGCACCCGGCAGTCAGAAGTGGCCCCCAGGTCAGCGGCCACGTTCGGCCAAACACGCCACACCACTAGAGGGGATGTGGCGATTTCCGGGGGACAACTGCATAACCACCAGAAGTGGGCCAAAAATATGCAAGCAACGCACCAGTCCTGCGATAGGCGCCTGGCCCCCACAGGTGACCCCCACTTCTGCCCCGTCACCGCATACTGGCAGATGATCCACGAGGCCCCCACCACCAGCCCCCGACAGCCCCTGCTAGTATTCCCCAGCGACGGAGTCGCCCTGGCCATACCATACCTGGCCAGACAATGGACCCTTGCCCAGCAGGCCACAGGCATGCAAACCCCCTACACGCTCCATGCGATACGCAAAGCGGCGGCTACAGTAGCCTTCGCCTCCGGGAGCACCAAACTCGAGGTGCAGCGATTCGGCGGCTGGGCCTCCAATGCGGACAAACAATACATAAGCACCAGCGACTCACACAAGGTCAACAGAGCCCTCATATGGGCCACACAACAACAGCACGACTAAAGACTATGGCTTGGCAATCTAATTGGCACAGCCAATTAAAAAACAACTCAAAACTAAATTAAAAAACATTTAGACAAGGAAGTCCAGTAACGACTCAATTGTCAACCATCCAATTGACAACCGCGCAATTGACAAAAACACACCTCAACAGTGCCCTCCGCACCATACGAGGCTTATTCTATTCACCTTCACATATTCAATGTTTAATTGTACTTGTTCATCATATCTTACTTTACTCATGACTGTTCACCATATCTTATCTTATATCTTAATTTGTCCATATGTTGCATCTCTCATCTCATGCTATTATGTTATCACTGCATGACCTTATGTCGGCCACGGCCCATCGTCAATCCACAATGTACTTGCCCATTGCGGCCCGGGGGCCGCGACCGAATAAAAGCCCTGTTTCTCCAACCAGCCTCATCGTCTTCTGTGCCCGTGAGCAATGGTCGGGAATGAGCGGGGTCGCTCATTCGGACTCATTGCTGGGCACGGTGGAGAGGTGAGTCTGCCAACCCCCCCCCTCCCCCACCCGAATGGGGCAGGGGGGGGGGGGGGGGGCTCTCTGGGGTGGGTAGGGAGGGAGCCACAGCACCTTCACCATACCTCCACCAATCACAACACAACCCAACTCAGCCAATCAAATCACTCCGGCGACCGGAGCCCGGCGCCACATACCACAAGGGAGTCAGTCTACAGCACCGCCTCCGACTGACCACTACTCCACCCCCCTTTTCTACCCACCCACCCACAGCTGCAATCTAATTGGCACAGCCAATTAAAAAACAACTCAAAACTAAATTAAAAAACATTTAGACAAGGAAGTCCAGTAACGACTCAATTGTCAACCGTCCAATTGACAACCGTGCAATTGACAAAAACACACCTCAACAGTGCCCTCCGCACCGTACGAGGCTTATTCTATTCACCTTCACATATTCAATGTTTAATTGTACTTGTTCATCATATCTTACTTTACTTATGACTGTTCATCATATCCTATCTTATATCTTAACTTGTCCATATGTCGCATCTCTCATCTCATGCTATTATGTTATCACCGCATGACCTTATGTCGGCCACGGCCCATCGTCAATCCACAATGTACATGCCCATTGCGGCCCGGGGGCCGCGACCGAATAAAAGCCATGTTTCTCCAACCAGCCTCATCGTCTTCTGTGCCCGTGAGCAATGAGTACACCAATGGCAATTGTTTTGAATTGTTCCCGAAGTGGAAAAAGTAATAGTTCAAGAATATCTAAGAAAAACTATTTTTAGTTTTAATGATACACAAGTGGCAAGAATAGAAAATGAAAACAATAATTCTTCAAACTGCAAGGTGAAGGCACACCATCAAGAAACAACTGAACCTGGCGCGGTGGTCGAATCGGTAGAGCGCATGCTTCCCATACGGAAGGTCCAGAATTCGAAACATGGACTAGTCAAAACAAAGATTTACACAATTGATACATGTCGCTACCACTCGGCATTAATATTGTAGTAGTCTGCACTGACATCTCAGGCAAGTAACCACATAGACAGGTAGGTGTGGGTAGTGTGGTGATATCAGGGAGCCTAGGTGGTGTAATGGTTAACACACTGGCCCCGAATGCAAAGATATGTGGGTTTGAGTCACCCTCTAGGCACAATATTTCCCATTTTCATCACCCCCACGATACTGGTTACTGTGACCATGATATTGTACATGGTATGCACTGTATACTTGTTGAACCTACCCTGTGTATGTATGTGTTAGTGCATTGCATGCATGTATGTAATTGTAAGCATTGAAAGACTTTGAATTCCAGGGGGACGAGTGTAGTAATCTGCACTGACCTCTCAGGCAAGTAACCGCATAAACAGGTAGGCAGCCTGGTGCTGGCAGCTTGGTGTTCCAGAAATAAGGATGCCATGAGTGCACACTGTCACAAGTCGGTACTGTCCTGATAGGTGCTGGTGCCAAGCAACAAAACCCCAGACATTTAAAAAAGTCATTGGGGTGTTGAAACAACAATACCCATTGTGCCTAGAGCAGCATTTGAACCCAAGTTTCTGGCATTAAGGGATAAGTGTGTTAACAATTGTTTTCACCGCTGGGCAGCTCTAGTCGAATTTGAGTCAAATCTTAACTTTGTTTTTAGTAATAATTTTGGTTTTCTTTTTTCTCGTTAACATTGAACTTTGAACCGAACATTTGTCTAAAATTGTTGATTCCACTTGGACTGTTACCTCGCTAATAATTTTCTGCTTTTCTCTTTAATCATCACAAGATAAGACAAAACCATAGCAATGAGGTTTCAAATTATAATTACTACTGTTTATAAAGCAAGTGGCATGTGAAATGTCATAAAAATATCAAGCTGTGTGAGGAAATTATATGAATTTGGAGTCAGATTGGTTTATATGCTATACTGCTATTTATTGGGTGTGAGCATCATTTGACCTACTTAAAAATGTCAGAATATATTTGTTTTCAATTATTCAGATGCAAAAGGACATACCTATTGAGGAAGCTTGTCTATAGGACTTTGACAGCATTTTGATTTTGTGGTACTGATGTCACAGTATTGGTACACAACTTCTGAGAATGACCGATATCTCTAAGGCGGAAAGAGCAGGGTGAGAAAAAAGATTTATTGAGCTGAATAACAAAAAATGCTCATATACACTACACCGCATCCATAAATGGTGAAAATACTCTTCCTTATCAAGAGGTAATAAATATTTTGCGCTATAGCCTCTTTTGAAGCTTATTTCCCTTCATATGAGGGTGTGTGGATGGGTCCCTATTACATACATGATATAGCGTTCATATCACATCGCCAGCTTCCCCACTGGAGCATGTGCTCACCCTTCAATTGCAATATATATATATGTCACATATATCATCATCATCATCATCATGCTGTCGGTCGCGATGTGACAAAGACTGCTTTCATTACTTGATGCCGCTCTCTATTTAGCTCTCTACTGTGAGAGTGATGTCCATGAGTCGGTCTTAATGTCTCTCAGCTTCAAGTTTCTCTTGATGGTATCCTTGAACCGGAGATGAGGGCGCCCTCTCTTTATGTAACCAGAAGACAGTTGAGAGTAGAGGATCTGCTTTGGTAGCCTGTCTGATGACATCCTCATGAGGTCTCCAGTCCACCGGAGATTCTTTTTGATCAAAAGATCTTCCATAGAGGGCAGCCCCATCCGTTCGAATATTTCCTTATTTGTCACTTTGTCCTTCCAGGTTAGCCTCATGATTGAACCCAGATGTCACATCATGAAGGCATGCAGCTTTTTCACCTGTCGTCTGTACACTGTCCAGGCCTCGGCTCCGTATAGTAGGGTGGATAGCACGATTACATGGTAGATCTTGCCTTTGACCCGCAGGGACACATGGTGGTTGTTCCAGAGTCTCTAGCTTAGTCGGCCAAAAGATGCGCTAGCCTTGGCCATCCTCCTCTGTATTTCAGCATCAATGCGTCCATCACTTGATATAGTGCTTCTGAGGTAGGTGAATTCTGGAACAGAGTTCAGCGCATGTTTCCATCAACCATGATATCCTCCTCTTGGGTTCTTGTAGAGTTGGGTTGGTACAGCTCCTCCGTCTTCTTGATGTTAATCTTCAGGCCAAACTTCTTTGATGCATCGGAGAAAGTGTCCACTAGTTTCTGGATCTCTTCAGCGGAGTGGGCAACCAGTGCACTGTCATCTGCGAATAGCAGCTCTCTCACCAGTATCCGAGTAGTCTTGGTCTTCACTCTGAAGTGTATATACATATATATATACACACAGAAAAACCTCTCTAAATTGACCGACCATGGGACCAACATTAAATGGTCCATTTAGGGAGGTCGTCGGTTTAGGGAGTTTTGTTATCGTTACAATGGTATTGTATGGGAAATCGCTTGGGACCCAAATAAAGCAATCGATACAGGGGAGTGGTCGATCTGTGTAGGTGGTTTTACTAGACATATGTGTGTATGCTGCATATGCAATAATACAAGTATACCTTGAAATCGATTATCTATAAACTGTTTCCTCAGTTCATTTTATTTGACACTCCGTCAGCTAACTGATGCTCTTCCAGTCATCTACTGGTCAGGCCTTCTGTCTCGCCTGGTGGTGCCACCTTGCTGCATCTTCCTCACGTGACTCCACATGGATAAATATATAAATAACTATGCCCTGTTTTCTTCGATATATTGTTGTAGCCTCCCCTTCTCTCCATCCCCCACAAAAGCCCAGTAAAAACGCTAATAACTCCTTACATGGCTCAAGGAAGGCCCCAGACAACAATCAATATTGTCTCTCGTGCCCACTTCCGCCGCGCAGTGCATTGTGGGGGTGATTGGAAATTGCCGGGGCCTGCATGATGATCCTGGCGACCCTGGAACGCGCGTAACTCAGCGACACTAACAGCAATTATCGACACTCCACCAGGGGGCGCCAGGGTCAAGGGATGGGGGTGGACTGGGGAGTGCATTCTAACACTGTGGTGATAGATCACGTGACTGCCCACTATCTACTGCCCACTGTCCACAACCTACTGCATACTGCTCATTGTCTACTGCCTGCTACCTACTGCCCACTGCATATTGCCCACTGCATACTGCCTACTTTTTTTTCTTGAAGAGTTATACTACCTCTGCCCACTGCCTACTGCCTACAGCCCACTGCCCACTGCGAATTGACCACTGTCCACTGCCTACTGCCTACACCTGACTGCCTACTGCTTACTGCCCACTG
Source organism: Branchipolynoe longqiensis (assembly GCA_030323885.1). Lineage (NCBI taxonomy): Eukaryota > Metazoa > Annelida > Polychaeta > Phyllodocida > Polynoidae > Branchipolynoe > Branchipolynoe longqiensis. The sequence continues at coordinate 9,749,580 of CM059196.1, read as the reverse complement.
CCTACTGGCAACATCCTACTGCCTACTGGCTACTGTCCACTGCACCCTGCACACTGTCCACTGCCCACTGCCTACTACCCACTGCCTACTGCACACTGCCCACTGCCTACTACCCACTACCCACTGCCCACTGCCTACTGCACACTGCCCACTCCCCACTCCTCACTGCCTACTGCCTACTACCCACTGCCCACTCCGACTCACTGCCCACTGCCGACTGTGTACGACTCACTGCCCACTGGCCACTGCCTTCTGCCTACTGCCTTCTGCCTACTGCCCACTGCCCACTGCCCACTGCTTACTGCCTTCTGCCCAATGCCCACTGCCCAAGGCCTTCTGCCTACTGCTCACTGCCCACTGCCCACTGCTTACTGCCTACTCCCGACTGCCCACTGGCCACTTCCTACTGCCTAGTTCCCACTTCCCACTTCCCACTTCCCACTGCACACTGCCTACTTCCTACTGCCCACTGCTTACTGCCTACTGCCTATTGTCCACTGCTTACTGCATACTTCCCACTGGCCACTGTCTACTGCCTTCTGCCTACTGCTTACTGCCCACTGACCACTGCTTACTGCCTACTCCTGACTGCCCATTGGCCACTTCCAACTGCCTAGTTCCCACTGCCCACTTCCCACTTCCCACTGCACACTGCCTACTTCCTACTGCCCACTGCTTACTGCCTACTGCCTATTGTCCACTGCCCACTGCATACTTCCCACTGACCACTGTCTACTGCCTTCTGCCTACTGCTTACTGCCCACTGCCCACTGCTTACTGCCTACTCCAGACTGACCACTGTCCACTTCCCACTGCCCACTGCCTACTGCCCACTGATTACTGCCCACTGCCTACTGCCCACTGCTTACTGCCCACTGCCTACTGCCCACTGCTCACTGCCCACTGTTCACTGTCCATTGCCTACTGCGCATAACCTACTGCCTACTGACCACTACCCGCTCCCCACTGCCCAGTGCCCACTGCTTACTTCCCACTGCCCACTGCCTACTGCCTACTGCCTACTGCCTAGTGCCCACTGTCTACTGACCACTGACCACTGCCTATTGCCCACTCCTCACTGCTCACTGCCCACTGCCTATTGTCCACTGCCCACTGCATACTTCCACTGACCACTGTCCACTGCGTTCTGCCTACTGCTTACTGCCCACTGCTTACTGCCTACTCCAGACTGCCCACTGCCCACTTCCCACTGACCCATGCCCACTGTCTACTGCCCACTGCTTACTGCCCACTGCCTACTGCCCACTGCTTACTGCCCACAGGTCACTGTCCACTGCCTACTGTGCATAGCCTACTGCCTAGTGACCACTGCCCGCTCTCCACTGCCCAATGACCATTGCCTACTGACCACTGCCCACTGCTTATTTCCCACTGCCCACTGCACACTGCCTACTGCCTACTGCCTACTGTCTACTGCCTACTGCCTAGTGCCCACTGTCTACTGATCACTGCCTATTGCCCACTCCTCACTGCTCACTGCCCACTGCCTATTGTCCACTGCCCACTGATTACTGCCTATTGCCTATTGTCCACTGCCCACTGTCTACTGTCTACTGACCACTTGCCCACTGCTTACTGCCCTCTACCCACTGTCTACTGTCCACTGCCTACTGTTTTCTGCCTACTGCCTACTGCCTACTGCCCATGGCCCATGGTATAAGGAGAGGCCCAGAGATGAGGTCAGGAAACACTCATTTTTCTTTTGAGTGACAGATTCATGGAACAGACTTCCAGACCAAGTGGTTAAAATACCAATGGTAGAAGCATTTGAGAGAAGGCTGCATAGATATTGGAGAGGACACCCACAATTATATGACTCCATTCACATCCATATGTGTGCAAAGGAGACCTGTCGCTAGCTATCCTAGTGTTCGGCATTACTAGTGTGATGTGACCATGTGTTGCGTAGCAGGCTGTGTTGTAGCATTAAGGTTAGTTATGTTGTTTTAAGAAGTTCTTTGTTAGCACTTAGTCAACAATGTTGCCAGGCTTAAAAGAATTCACTTCTTCAAATATTCACGCAATGCAGGGAATGACTTGTTGACAAAGTCAGTTATTCAAATGCCGAGGAGGTCAATTATTGCTCACAGGATGAATAGTTTGAGCAATTTGTTGAGGAAATCGATTTTTCCAAATATAGAAGCCCCCCTCCCACACACAGAGCATCCGACACAAGGCGCATCATACAACACCCTACTCCACCTAACTGCCTTCTCCAACACTCTCATCTACTCATACCACCCAGCGCGTGCACACTAACAACATTAACAACAACATGACTAATCATATCACCAGCATCATGGATCAAAGCCACTATTGCCTGCTGCTGCTGCTATATGTGTAGACCGTCGCCAGCCTACCCCATCATCCCGCCCGAGGTGTGGCGTCACCAGGCTCGAGATTGGGTTTATTTTCAGGCGACATGGCTGGGGTCCTGCACCGAATTAACGTCAGACAGAAATCAGATTAGGTGTGCAGTGACGTGAGCGCGTCTCAGATGATGATGACGACGCCAAAGTGCCACCAAGCAGTGCAGACGCAGACTCACACAGACAACGCCCCCTGGTGCCAACAAAGAGGCTTGGCGCGGCGCTGAAAGTGTATATATGTGTGAGCAAATGCATGTACAGACTTGTGGGGTGGATATTAATCCGTTATTTACCGATATGTAGATGTCGGCCTGATGGCCTCTGGGTAGATATTGGTTGAGTTCAATCAACTTTCCAGATGGTCAAGGTTCCCAAACCACATATTATATAATAAGGTATTATATGTACTGTATGTTATATATTATACATTACGTATATTATATATATTATGAATATTATGTGCTCTATAATCTATTATGGGAATATAAACAAGGATATTATCACTTGTCAGTTCTCTCTATATTAGTTATTGCCTACTGTACTACTGTCATATATATATATTATATATATTATATATATTATATATATTATATATATTATATATATTATATATATTATATATGATATATATTATATATATTATATATATTATATATAGTATATACATTACATATATTATATATAGTATATCGTTATATATATTATATAATTATATATATATTATATATTATATATTTTGTATAATTATATTATTATATATTATATATGTTATATATATAATGTATATACTATATATAATATATATAATATATAATATACCTATTATATATATATTATATATATGATATAGAGTATATATATTATATACATTATATAATATATATTATATATTATAGACATCATAAATATATTATATGCCGAACACGAGGCCTGCGTTCTACCGATTCGGCCACCGTGCCCCATCGAAAAGTAGAACATCCGTACATGACCACACTATAAAGAACTTTGCATAAATAGTTCACCCTCTACGCCATGAGGCGGCGCTTAGCGACGAAGTGGCGTGTGCAGGAACCAACACGCCACCGGAAATGGGCAAAATACCTCTCGAGCATGCGCGGTGGCGTTTGTGGCAGGGAACGCCCCAAAGGCGGACGACGGCGGAACTAACCTCAGGGACCATCGCATGAGAGCATGAATGCTCATGCGCAGTATGCATCAAGTCAACACGATCACTACGCAGGCGCTTTGTGGAGGGACCGGAAATGGGTGGTGTGATAGTTATGCATGGGGGCGTGTGGAGAGGCGAACTGGAGAGGAGGTGTTTGGCGGCGGGAGCCATGTAAGATAACCAGAAATGGTCGGCGCAATAGTGCTGCATGGGGGCGTGTGGAGGGGCGGACGGGAGAGGAGGTGTTTGGCGGTGGGGGCCGTGTAAGATAACCAGAAATGGGCAGCGTAATAGTGCTGCATGGGGGCGTGTGGAGGGACGGACGGGAGAGGAGGTGTTTGGTGGTGGGGGCCGTGTAAGATAACCAGAAATGGGCAGTGTAATAGTGCTGCATGGGGGCGTGTGGAGAGGCGGACGGGAGAGGAGGTGTTTGGCGGTGGGGGCGGTGTAAGAGATTGTTTGGATCGGTGTGTGTGTGGATGTATATGGTGAGTGTGTGTGGGTGGGGTGGGTAGGGTGGGTGGGGAGAGTATCTATGTGTGTGGGTAGGGAGATTGGGGCGTATGAGGGGAAGGAGGGTGGGACGGGTGTGCGTGTGACGGTAAGTGAGAGTGCGTGGATGTGTGTGTGCATTTGTGTGGAAGTTAGTGAGAGTGTGTTTCGGAGTGGTGGGTGGGGATGAGGCTATTGCATATTTGCACCGCGTCGCATCCATACACCCCCTCCTCACATCCACCATCTCCCGTCTGACCGGACATGGTGGTTGAATCGGTATGAGCGCAAGCCTTCCATGTGGAAAGTCGGGAATTTAAATCCTAACCGAGTCAAAACAAACAACTTACAAAATGTATACTTGTCGCTACCTAGGCTGATGATCGGCGTTACTAGGATAGGGCAAGCACTGGTTAGCTTAGTATCAGGATTATGTGACTGAATGGGATATCAGGTCATGGTGTTGGTGGCCTGGTGTTCAATTGGGGCCGCAGTGTAATGTTCTAATGAGTGTGTGCGCTGTCACAATTTGTTAACCATCCCAATATGAAATCAGATGTAGAGAGGACATAAAACCCCAACACGCAATGTCGTTTATATCTGGTCTAGATGGACTATGTGGCGTCCTTCTGAAATATTACGCAGTGTACGCCGTGCCTAACAGCCGCTGATGCTGGTATATGTTGGACGAAGTGGCATATGTCTGAAATATCACGCAGTGTACGCCATGCCTAACAGCCACTGATGCTGGTATATGTTGGACAAAGTGGCATATGTCTGAAATATCGTGCAGTGTGCGGCATGCCTAACAGCTGCTGACGCTGGTATATGTTGGACAAAGTGGCATATGTCTGAAATATTGCGCAGTGTACGCCATGCCTAACATCCGCTGATGCTGGTATATGTTGGACAAAGTGGCATATGTCTGAAATATCGCGCAGTGTATGCCATGCCTAACAGCCGCTGATGCTGGTATATCTTGGACAAAGTGGCATATGTCTGAAATCTCGCGCAGTGTACGGCGTGCCTAACAGCCGCTGACGCTGGTATATGTTGGAAGAAGTGGCATATGTCTGAAATATTGCGCAGTGTATGCCATGCCTAATAGCCGCTGATGCTGGTATATGTTGGACAAAGTGGCATATGTCTGAAATCTTGCGCAGTGTATGGCATGCCTAACAGCCACTGACGCTGGTATATGTTGGACGAAGTGGCATATGTCTGAAATATTGCGCAGTGTACGCCATGCTGAACAGCCACTGACACTGGTATATGTTGGACAAAGTGGGGTATGTCTGAAATATCGCGCAGTGTATGCGGTGCTTAACAGGCTCTGACGACAGCATCTTCCTCCCACCCGCACACACCTCCCCCCGCGCGTCCGATACACCTCCCCCGTCCACCTCCACCCTCCCACCCTCCCACCTCCTCAGGACCTGTCAGTAACATGTGCCCTCAATTACCGAGCCTCGTTCTGAGAGCGGTGTGACATTCCCTGAGTCCTGTATCCAATCAGCAACATGGTCCGCAGATGCCACGTCCGGCCGGCATAACGCCTGCCGCACAGTGCGCGACAACGACAAATGAAGAGTTCAGGCGCAAAACCACATAAAGGCCAATCCAAAAATGGAGATAAACATTGGAATCTAACCTACAAAAAGTTGATTTTGTTTTTATATCCATACTTTTTTGTTCATTGCACCATAACCATATGGTCATATAAAAAGTGGAATAAGTGAGAATTAATATTATTTTCAGGGACAAATTTTGTTATTTAAACTACATTTTTGGATTGGCGTTTATGTCATTTTCGCCTGAACTCTTCAAATACAGTAGTGGGTGATTGGGAATCGGCTGTGTGGTGTGCCACCTCACTCTTGACTGACTGTCTGACGGGATGTGCATAACTTAATGCCAAGTACACACCTACCGTATAGGATTCGTGCACTAAAACTCGCGACGCGACCCGACCCGCTTAAAACTGAAAACGGGCCGATTCATTATTCGAATCGCGAATCGCGAATCGCAATCGTAAGCTAGGTACACACCTACCGTCTTAGCCCTAAAAATGAGTTTTTAGTCGTGAATCGCAATCGGTAGGTGTGCTAGGGGAGTGCACACCTCACGACTTTTGGGCAGTTTTAGATCGTATACGGTAGGTGGGTGCGGAAAAACGGTAGGTGTGTACCTAGCATTACAGTTACAGGCTGCAAACCTCCAACATCGAAGCGGCACAGATAAATCGGTCCGATTTTGACGGAAGTGTAACCTGGGGGTAGTCAGGAGTACAAAGTACTTGAGTCAGTTCACCGAAAGGCTGCCGAACCAGCACCGATAAATCGCTCCGATTTTGGCTGAGGCACTTGAGTCCAGTCGCTGATGGGTTGGAGTGGAGGGAGAGGAAAAGAGAGGATATGCAGCAAAGGTCACGCTCTTGTTCTTAACCCCGCTTTTATCCAGAAGAGCTTAATGTTGTGTTTTATCTCCAGGCCTGTACACCCGTGTTCCAGCCATATGCAGTGAAGTCGCACAATACTTTATTTGATTGTTATGCGTTCATATTGTTGAGTCAAGTATATCAGGTTAGCAATTATAATCGACTAATATGAATAAGCAATGCTTAGGACCGACCACCCCCCCCCCCCACCCCCACCCCCGCTCCCTTTGTGGCCATATTTGATAGCATTTTTGTACTCCCTCACGGTGTTCGATTTGAAATTCTAGCGGCTCAGGTGACCTAAGTCGCAGTCGTGATAATAAAATACGGATGTCGTTTCCACGGAATAGACTATAAATATTGTGCATCCATGTTTATGCCAAATTGTTCTTTATTTCTATTAATTTTGAATAAAATCAAAGTTTTGCATTGTGCGTATCGGTAAATTCAACGGCAGTTGGCATTTGTTTTTTTCTCAACTAGTATATTATTAACCAATGGCTGTCGTCAAACCTGCTGCTACATAGACAAGTTTGACGATCTATTTCCGTTTCCGTTTGCTGGATTTTGATTATTCAACATGAGTATGCAAATGGCGGTGCCCATATAGGGATATTTCTGTTTCCAGTTACCTCCCGCTTGGATGGGGAGGTCAGTATAATTCATTTCAAGGTCGCCTCCATGATATTTGACTGGGTTTGAAGGTATTTGCAGTGCCTGCATGTAACAGACTGCATTTACACACCAGTGGAAACAAAGTTAAATAATATCATGGAGAATATGCTGTGGGGAATATGTCACAGGAATCTTGCCAAGACGGATATAACGAGGGGAATATACCATGAGAAATATGCCATGGGGAATATGTTAAGGTGAATATGTCAAGGAGAATATGTCACAGGAAATATGCCAAGGGGGATATAACAAGGGGAATATGCCATGGGGAATATGTGATGTGGAATAATGTCATGGGGAATATGTCATGGGGAATGTGTCAAGGAAATATGCAATAGGGAATATCCTAAAGGGAATATGCCAATGGAATAGGGCATGGGAATATGACATGGGAAATATTCTAAGGGGAACATGTCAGATGGAATATACCAAGGGGAATATGCCTATGGGAATATGTCAAGGGAATATACCTATTGGAATATGCCAAGGGAATATGCCTATGGGAATATGCTAAGGGAATATTGCAAGAGGAATATTACAACGGAATATGTCAATGGCATTATGCCATGGGGAATATGCCAATGGAATATGTCAAGGGGAATATGCAGTCTTTGGATTAGGGGAAAGAGATCTTAGAATACTTGCATTAAAGGTAAAAGGTTTCGTAAAATATTGTTGTGGTCTGCACTGACATATCAGGCAAGGAACAACATCGATAGGTATGTGTAGATAGGGTGATAACATCACACAACCTAGGTGGTGTAATGGTTAGCACACTCGCCCGGAATGCAAGAGGTGCGGGTTCGAGTCCTGCTCTAGGCTCAGTATTTTCCATGTTCATCACCTCACGCCATGACACTGGTTCCCATGACCTGGATCCTGTACAAGCTAAATGAATAAGTTTGTATAATTTGTAGTGCAACATTTAAAATTAGTTTCGGCATGCACACCAAAATGCTGGGCACTATTAGCATCAACAGGAAACACATTGTAGTAAATTGAATAAAAGTCCCTTCCACGCAAACGGTTGAGATGCAAAAAAGCGGTGAGCACCAACCGGTCCTAAATGAAACCATGACTAGCCTACTGCAGTGTAACCCCGTTAAACCAAGCTCGGTTAAACCAAGCGATCGGTTAATCCAAACTTTTCTTGGCAGCCTGGCAAAAATACTAGCATTTATCATATAAAAAAGTTGGTTAAACCAAAGTCGGTTAATCCAAATTATCAGTTAATCCAAACAAAATTGCCACTCCGGTAAGGTTAAACCAAACTTCCATGTGGTTATAAGGTCATCTGAGACCCCACTGACTTATTTATAAGATAAATGGTAGTTTTTGCTGGGCCGCCGAAACAAGTTTGGGTTAACCGATCGTTTGGTTTAACCGAGCAGGGTTTAACGGGGTCCTATTGTACATACATATCAAAACAATTATCAAAGCTGACCACATACATTGTATATTACATGGGCAATACACACTTACTCAAATTCAAAGTCAAAGCCAAAGCTCGGTTAAACCAATGATCGGTAAATCCAAACAGATTTCTAGGGTCCCTTCAAGTTTGGTTTGATGGGGTTATACTGTATGCAATACTACATTTGAGTTGAAGAATCCAGCAATCTGATAACAACACATGTTTCTGAGAAGCTGCCTACCCCGTTCCCTATATAATGTCATACTCACTTGGAAAGTACAACAATAAATTATTTTCTACAGAACAATAAATAAAATGGATGTTTGTCAGTTTTTTCGCCTGAACCCTTTGTATGTCCAATCATCATTAGATTAGCGACCACAGTTACAATCCGCTTTTGCAACGCAAAAACTAAATCGACAGTTTGAAAACAGGGAACAGACTTCGGAAAGAGCTAGGATGTCTTCATAATGGAGCAGCTTAAATCCATCAATATTTGGTTACTTTATTTTGAGGTGACAAACATTGATCTATGAGCAAATTTCCTTAGTGAAATTGTGTTTATTTCTTAGAATCTGATCGATCTGCCAGGCCCTCTTTTTATACCTCATCAATCTCTCCGTTCAAACACTTTACTCCAGGCATTTGGTAGATGTCTGTAATGTCATCCATACTCCAGCCGATATTGGGACTGGCGAGGAGGTGAAAAGAGGAGGGGGCTGTTAAAACATGATTGATTATTCCAACAAGAGAGAAAGTAATAGTAATTTGTTTGGAGAGAGCTCTTGACCTAAGGCTCTGTGCTGGCTTGCAAAATATTGCCATTTATTTCAACTCAAAAGTCCATTTCGGACGTGAGTGAGTTGAGATACACGTTATCCAGAGCGAGGCTGGCGAAGGGGGGGGGGGGGGGGAGGTTACAGTGGTTTGTGCAGGTCCCTTACACTCCTGGGCCCATATACAGGAGTCAGTGTTAGCGGGGTTTGGTGTTACAGCCTGTTACTGTTTAGCTATCACCGACGTCGGGAACTGTGTCAAGTCGTATGCAGGAGTTGCGTAACAATTACATTATAGCTAAACGTGAAGTTATTTATAGATTTGGGCATGCGGCGGTGGCGGCGCCGGCAATTTGCGACAGTATGGATATTGACGTTGATGCAGCGGCGGTGATTTGTTTACTTTACATTCGTCGATTCAAAAATATAAATATTAATATTGCAGCCGTTGCGGCGGCAGCGTTAATCTCGCTTCGATTTTAGGGTTAATTGAATACAATTTCACTATTTGACTATGTAACTTTGTTAAATATGACACGATTGAATACATTTGATACCTTACACCGCTGTAAACTAGCTACATTTCTGGTTTACCTTAACCTAGTTTAAGCTTCTGGTGTTAGGCCTATCACTGACTCATGCATGCCATTTTTTGCCGCTAAATGGGAATTCCTGCCAAACACCGTTTTGCCACGCTAACACTGACTCATGCATACAGGCCCAGGTCCCTCCATCCGGCATTCCAGTCCCTTACATTACATTCATAATAATATTTGCATAAATCTTTATATACCACATTGTAAAATATTCCGATTTAATGCATTGGTGGGGGAATGCAAATGTTATTTTATTGATCGGATATACGTGACCAGGTGCATGTATGTGTATATGGAGGTGCTGGTGGTGCTTGATTGAAATGTAAATAGATATAGTGGTGCTGGCAGGACTATGTGTGAGGGGCACTCAGAACCTACCCCCTCCACCCTCTGCTAGTCAGGATCACCACACTCAGGCTCAAGGCAGGTGGAGCCACACAACTTGGTGTTGGTGGGGAGATCACTGGTAACCATGGGGAACAGGAATGCTGGATCCCTATTGGTAGAGCTAAGAATGCTTGTTTCTCATTGGAAGAATAGGGTGGGGTAATACTCTACACTGAAGCCATATACCATATAAATAATAAACCAGAGGGCTTGACTCTCTCTCTCTTCTTTCACACTTTATACTCTTCCTTTCTCTTTGCCGGTATTGATTTCATTATAGCCTGCCTACACAACCACAGATTCGAGCAGTAGACTTTACATCCTGGTGACCACGACGATTAGTTGGAGGAAGGATTCAACTTTACTTTATGGAGACCTAGTCTTTACAACATGATTGATCATTCCATTAAGAGACAATGCAATCGCAATTAGTTTGGAGAGAGCTCTTGACCTAAGCTCTGGCTGGTACACAAAATACGCAAGAACTCCCAACCAGCTAGAGACCTGTGACGCCCGACTGGGATAACTGTAATGTCCAACCACATCGCTACCCTCAAATCCTTTGTGAGTCATTTAGGGATCGAGGCTTTGAGGAAGAGATAAACAACACCAGACTGCCAGTGCCCGCCCTCTCTCATTGATTTCGGTAATCATTGCACCACAGATCGCCGCCTTACGCAGGCTGTGGGAGGAATACTTTTCCCTCACAAGGTTTGTCCTTGCACACAGGATTTGCAATACAAACATCCAATAAAAGGACTTCTAGCTTTTTTTCCAATTGTTACTTTGATTGTTGGGTACTCTCGGGCAGGGAACCACATATACCGGTGGGAGAGGAAAGGGTGATGAGATCAGCTAGCGTAGGTGATGTAATGGTTAGCACACTAGTCCAGAAAGCGAGAGGTATCGGTTCGAATCTAGGAGCAATGTTTCCTATTGTCATCACCCCCATAATGTTATTATTAACTCCAACATGGAAAAGAGGGACAGTTCTGGGAACTGAAGCATTATAGTTATAACTACTGCCTCCAGTCCGCAATGAATCATATTTAGTCATTTTTGTATGAACTACAGTGACTGGTGCTGTACATTATACGGCAGGAGCCACTCCCTTAATTCTACAGGATCGGTGCTGTAACTAATACAGCACTGATCAAACTTAGATTATTGAGACTGTCAATTCTAATAGTAAGATGCCCGGAAGACCAGTGCCCCGGGGCTGACAAATGTCATGTTCAGATGAATAAATACTTTACCAACAATAACAATTTTTTTTTTTTTAATTGTGCACGATACCAACTATGGATGATGCCTGATGATGGTTTAATGGCATATCAGCAGCAATAGTCATATTACAGGAAATAAGTTAGTGGGATCTATTCTGTTAGTCTCATCGATCGCATTCACATGCCTGCATCTAAATATACTTGAAACTTTGAAACGGTCATATCAAGGTCAAATGATAGCATAACAACTCCTGAGCTTACTATAAAAAGGTTCTCTCTGACAAAGTGACCGAATTGGTGTTATGGAATTAGAGATGTTCTATCTACAAAAGGCTATCATGCAGTTACACAACTGTTTCTGAACTGCTATTTTTCACTGAGATATATTAAAAATAATATTATTCTATCTGCTTTGCTGTCATGCAGTTAAGCGGCTTGAGTTGTCATTATGTTGAAAGCACCATTTTGTCAGATAGAAGCTTTTTATAGTAAGGTCGCGATATAGCATGTCTGACACAATTTTGAAGACGTTAGACTTGTGCCAACTGATAGTGAAATCTAATTCACAAAACCATATACAAAAATCACAGGGGGGAATGGAACCCAGCACCTTTGAAGAGCGCTAAGGTTAGCTTGTGCTTTATCTTTATCGGTAAAGTGCCTTTCACACTATGCCGGATTGAGCAACGGACATAATTGTCTAGTCCGGTGGTGTTCAGGCATAAGTATCAAAATCTATTCAAATGTGTCAAAATGTTGCGATATCAGGTCAAAGGCTGCCGGACGAACGGACATGAAACGGACATGAAAGGACATGAAACGGACATGAAACGGACATGAATGGATAGCCAACGGATGATAAGCGGACTAAATGGACTCAAACCGGACAAGAGCCATAGATCTCAATCCAGTGCCATCTGTTCCAAGTTTTGTGCATGTTCAAAACTTGTAACGGATTGGGCCGGATATCAATGGATATCAACGGATATGCAAAGGATATGCAATGGACACAAACCGGACTTTGCCGGATATCAACCGACTTTGTTCAGTTTCTTTCCGTTTCCCCAATCATGTGATGTGTGACAGGGCCTTAAAGAGGTCACCCCACATGCAGTTGTTGGTTAATTGTTGTTTTACGTCTTAGCAACATCTAATGTCATATTAGGACACATACTGACATGTGACAGTGCGCACTCATGGCAACTTTGTAGTGCTGCCCTACTGGGAAATAATGCAGGGGCACTATGACCCGATATCCCATTCAATCACATTATCCTGACACTGAGCTAACCAGTCCTATCCCTATCCTATTAATGCCGAGCGCCAGGCTAGGAAGCGACAAGTATACATTATAAAGTCATTGGTTTGACTCGACCGGGAACCAAGGCCCATGCTCTACCGATTCGGCGACAGCACCCCCCCTCCACCCCAATAAGTCATGCTGATGCAAAGCCATGACATATCCGCAAACAAGCAAAATGTGTCGGAATGTTAATTGGCACTGACCTCCAACACACACCCAAATACAGAACTATATTTGTTTTATATATGTGCGTACAACCGCTAGATCAGCCTGGTCAGCTTGAGGTAGCGGATGTATGTGCAATCGGTGAACATTGTTAATCCAGATATGTTTGCCACAGGCATCATCACGACAACAATTATAACCAGCATTCAAATTAAAGCTGCATAATCCGATAAAGCACCAAATTGTGAAAAGCAAAACAATGGTCTAAAATTGATTCTACATATCTAATGGTGCAGTCACACTACAATGCTTCTCGCCGGCGACCTGGCGACGTGTGGTGTTTTTGGGCAAAAATGGGTGAAATATCGAGATACGCTGGGGGCGCGTTATGCGCGCATCGGTACACGTCGGTACACTATCCTTGACGTTGATGGTCGGTGGACAACGTCGGCACGCGTTGCCGGTCGCCCAAGGTTTTAAGCATGTCAAAAAAAAATCAACGACCGGCAGCGCGCGCAAATATATGGGTAAAGACGTTAGGCGTGCGTCGCGATGCGTTGGACGCGCCGGAATAACGTTATGGGAACGCTAGGAAGACGGCGCGCGCGTGGGAGGGTCGTTGCTCACACGTTGTGGCAAACTGGGGCGTTTTTGTTTTATGCCCTAGCAACATTTAAGGTTAGATGAAGACGTCGCGCCAAACTTTTTTTTGTTTTCCCCCAAAGCGTCGACACCCGTTGGCCGCGCGCTACTAACACGCTGCCCTGACGCCGATCTTTTCCCCCAAACCGCCGAAAAGTTGGACGTTTCTCGACGCATAGAAGTTATTTTGTTCGCTGGCGTCACGCCGGAGAGAAGCGTCGTAGTGTGACTGCACCATTAAGTAAGGTGAGTTATAACGACCAATTTATTTACCAATATATTTATCTCAGACAAATTTCAGAAACTCAAAACCATCGGACTATGCAACTGAAACTTCAAACCCATTGAGTGGCGGTTTCGTGTGAATATGTTCTATGGCCGGGTGACCTTGACCTATGACATAATACCCTGACCCCTGTCGGTTGTCCCCTGAATTCCACTGCCTTCCACATTGGTCTTCCCCCTCCCAGACCCTACCACTCACTCCTCACTTATTAGATAACAGAGTACTTAGTAGCTATCGCAACCTGGGCTACCCTGGACTGGAGGAAGCAGAAATGCACTCTGGTATTATGTACTATCCAGCGCAGAGCCGCCGTCGGATCTAGGCTAGAGGAGTGAATGGAAGGTTTGTTTTATTTAACACCGCCTCTAGAGCACATTGATTTTCATCATCGGCTTTTGGACGTCAAACATATGGTAATTCGGACATATTTCTTTTTAGAAAAGCCACTGCTGCCACATAGGTTACTCCTTTGCGATAAGCAGCGAGGGCTCTTTTATATGCACTTTCCCACAGACAGGACAGCCTTTGATAAACCAGTTGTGGACCGCTGATTGGAACGGAATATAGCCCAAACTGTAAATGGGTCCACTGAGCAGGATCTATCGGATGACCCACACATTCACAGGTGGACACTCTACCGCCAGAGTTACATCCCGCTCCCTGTGTATAGGAGAGTCCATGGCGCAGCTCTATCAACAGAAAGAAAAGAAATGCTGATAAATTTGTTTTAATTTCAAGTAATATTTATTCAGTACCTCTGCATTATCTTACACTAGGCCCTCAAACCGGACTCGCTGGCCGAATCGATAGAGCGTAGACTCTCCTTGCTGATGGTTGGTTCGTTGATTGGTTGGTTGAGTTTTACGTGCTGGCAACACCTAAGGTCACATCAGGATAGATACCGACTTGTGACATGCCGCATTCATCGCGACTTTATAGTGCTGTCCGACTGGGAGACCAGGTTACCGGCACCATGATCTGATGTTCGACTCAGTCACATTATCCTGATGCTGAGCCAACCAGTCCTTGTCCTATCCTAATAATGCCGAACAGCGACAAGAATCCATTCTTAACTCAGCGGTCTGATACTTTCCATGCGGAAGGTAGGAAGTTTCAATCTTAGCCAATTCCACCAAGGGCTTACACAATTTATACGTGTCACTACCTAGCTTGGCACTCAGCATTACTAGGATAGGGCAAGGGCTAATTATCTTGGGGTCAGGATAACGTTACTGAGTGGGAAACTGGGTCATCATACCGACCTCCTTGTTTCCCAGTGGCGCAGTACTAAAAAGTCGCCATCAGTGTACAATGTCACAAGACGGTACCTGTCCTGATATGACCTTAGATGTTGCCAGGATCTAAAATGTCCAACTAACAAGAAGACACAATATAATTTGGCTTCAGGTCATTTTATATCCTGCCGCCATTTCACTGTGAATTATTCTATAGTGCCTGTGTTGGTAAAATGATGTCTTTTCAATTATGGTCCCAGCTGCTCTTTGTAAGATGATCCTAATATGATCATTAGTAATATGAGTGTCATTGTGTAAGGTAATACCAGGGGCCATATGTATGTGTCGTGGTTAGCGCTGCGAAGCTGGTTTTCGGCGGGTTTACCGGGTTAGCGGCGATAACTCTGTATGTATGTGCCGGTGTTAGATGAACACCGCAAGTTTAAAGGCATCTACGCTAACCCCAACCCATCTCAAGTTTAAAGTCGATGTTAGGGACCGATTATGCCCAAATCTATTCAATGCGATCATATTTAACAGAATTACATACGCAATAAGTGAAATTTAATCAAATTGACCCTAAAATCGAACCGTTATTAACGATGCCGCCGCATTGGCGGCGTTATGCATATTGTCGAATCGACAAATGTAAAGTAAACAAATCGCCGCATCGACCTCAATATCCATACTGTCGAAATCAACAAAACATCGCCGCCGCCGCATCGGCGGCAATGTATTAGGCCCAAATCTATTCAATGCGATCATATTTGACAGATTTACATACACAATAAGTGAAATTTAATCAAATTAACCCTAAAATCGAACCGTTATTAACGCTGCTGCTGCATTGGTGGCATTATTCATATTGTCGAATCGACGAATGTAAAGTAAACAAATAGCAGTGCTCACCAGCTACAGGCTCACCACTAAGGCTGATACGTTAACTAACCCCGCCATGCTTTGGACACATACATACCCCGTGACACATCTGGAACACCATCGTTAGATAACCGAGGACCTGCCTTCAACACCGGAGCCGATAAATTGTTGCTCATCCATATGGCCCCAGGTGGGTAAAGTAGATAAGAGTAGGACTAGGGAGGTCTCCGTGAGACACAATTGGTAAATAGGGAGAAATAGCATGGCTGGCGGATGAGGGTGCGGGAAGGGGGGGGGGTTGTCGCAGGATAATTTTGAGCAAAAAGTGACACACAACTGATAAAGGATATGCACACAAATATTTTATTTAAACATCAGCAAACATCATTGAAAGCGGCAAATCCAGAGATTTAGGTTTATTTTGTAATATCTAATGGAGATCTCCCGCCATTCTAGACCAGACGGAATGGCCAAATGAGTTGAGATTCGGTCTCCCGTTTTGGTATATCATAGGATACAAAATCACGGGGCCGAGTTAAACCAATGACTTAAAACTTGATACTTGCCACTTCCTCGCCAGGTGCTCTGCATTATTGGGATAGGGCAAGGAGTGATTGTGTCAGTGTCATGATAATGCAATTGAGTAGGATATTAGGTCATGGTGCTGGCGACCTAATCTTCCAGTGGGGCAGCACTATAGAGTTTCTATGAGTGCGCGCTGTCACATATCGGTGCCCATCGGGAGATGACTTTTGAAGCTGCCAGGATGTAAAACTCCAACAACCAACTAACCAACCAACAAGCAACAGACGCCTTGAAGATGAGAAATGCACATTCAATCCGTGTCTCTTTACGTAGTAGCGCATCTGCAACTTTACCATCAGACACCTCGCCCTCTGTGAGCGGGGAGCTTACTTCCTGTTACTGAGATGATTCAATCGGGCAGGGACCACAAGGCATGGCCAAATGAGTTTGAGCTTCCATCTCCCGTTCTGTTAGATTGTGGGATCATGGGTTCGAACCATGGTCGAGTCCAACCAATGACTTAACAATTGATACTTGTCGTTTCCTAGCCAGGCACTTGGCATTATTAGGACAGGGCAAGGACTGGTGTGATCAGTGTCAGGATAATGTGACTGAGTGGGATACCAGGTCATGGTGCTGATGGGACAGCGCTATAAAGTCGCCATGAGTGCGCACTGTCACAGGTTGATGTAAATGTGATGGTCAAATGAGTTGAGTGTCCGAGTCTGCGTATTAGCTGATCGTGGATTCGGTCAGACTCAACACATTATCCCGACAATGAGGAGTAATAATAGAGGCCAGCGGTATAAGATCTTTAAGGAGAGGCCCAGACTTCTGGTCATGACACCCTCATTTTGAGTGACAGATCCATGAAACAGGCTTCCAGACCAAATGTTTGAAGCACCAAAGGTAGAAGTATTTGAGAGAAGGCTGGATAGACATTGGAGAGGACATCCACAATTATATGACTTCAGGGTTCCGTTGACCTCGATATAGGTGCAAAAGAATAGTTCTTGTTTGACCATAACAAGCTGCCATTAGAGGCGCAATAGGGCCTAGATCAGCCAGAAGAGGATCTGTAAGTTAATCGGATTATGCAAATTTAGAGAAACCAAATTTCCAAATGTCCTTGTTCCGGGATTGCATGCTCGGCCTCGCACATTGGTTAATTGGTTGTTGGAGTTTTATGTCCTGGCAACATGTCCTTGCAACATGTAATGCCATATCAGGACTGGTACAGACTTGTAACAGTGTGCACTCATTGACATATTTTAGTGCTGCGCCACTGGGAAACCAGGCCACCAGCACCATGACATGAAACCCCACTCAGTCACATTATCCTGACATGGCACCAACCAGTCCTTCCTCTATCCTAATAATGCCAAGCGCTTAGCTAGGAAGCTACAAATATACATTTTTTATCCATTCGTTTGACTCGAGCAGGGTTACTACCTGTGGGTCCGAATCCAACGATCTTCCAAAAACCGAAGACAAACACTCAACTCATTCAGGCGCCCTGTCTGGTCGCCAGTGTTTACAAGGCAGGCCTGCTTGCCGGGCGGCACCCGCGGGGGAGATGTCTCCCCGGAGATTTCCTGCCCTGACCTGTTGGACCCACCTCGGCTGCCCCCTGGAGGCCGTTGCGCGAACCTCGGCCGGCTATTTTGGGAAGGGCAAATTGGCAGCCCTAGACATGGCTAGTCCCCACACACACCTACATATTCACACTCAATCACTCACAGGCTCACACACAAATGCACATCCACACGCCGTGTGGAGAGCGGGTAGAGCGGGCGGAGGGCGGGCGGGGGTGGGCTTAGGGCGTAGGGCGGGGGCGTAGGTGGGCGGAGGGCGGGCAGAGGGCGGCGAGGGTGGGCGGAGGGGGCGGATGGGTGGGCGGAGAGCGATCGGAGGGCGAGCAGACAGCGGTCGGAGGGCCGTTGGAGAGCGGACGGACAGCGGTCGGAGAGCGGTCGGAGGGAGGACGGAGGGCGGGGAGAGCGCGCGGAGGGCGGGCGGAGGGCGGGCGGAGGGGGGGGCAGAGAGCGGGCGGAGGGCGGGGGAAGAGCGGGCAGAGGGCGGGCGGGCAGGCGGAGAGCGGCCGGAGGGCGGGCGAAGGGCGAGCGGAGGGTGGGCAGAGGGCAGCGAGCGGCTGGAGAACGGGCGGAGGGTGGGCGGAGGGCGGGCGGGGGGGGGGGGCGGGCGGAGAGTGGGCGGAGGGCTGGCGGAGGGTGGGGAGGAATGGGCGACTGAAGCTTGGATGTAGTCAACAGTGAATGGGTAGCCAAGTTATATATCATGCCATGCATTCAGTGCACATATAAGGCCGTGTCATTTACAACATTGCCTTCCACCTCCGGGACTCACCCTAAGTCAAGCCACTGACGTCGTGACCGTGAAAGGTTCTGGTGGATTTATAGCACTGCCCCCAAGGGATACCATGTCACAATCACCGTCCTACAACGGCCGAGCGAGACCTAAGTCCTACCCCATAAAATGGCGCTGCCCCCCACTCACACACACAACACAACAAAACATGCCCCTGCTTCCCCCTGCTTCCCACGACAACAATCGTCCTCCTCCTCTGTCACAGTCCACCGCCATCCCACCATCCTTACATCCACACCGTTCCACACCCCACACCCACAATCTGAGCCCCACCGCCACTGTACCCCAACATAACTCCCCCACCGCTTCAACTCCCCTGTGGGGACATTTTGAAATCTGCAAGCCATGAGATGCCTTTTCAGCCATTTCAGGGAGGTTGTACCATGCAAGGCGGGTATGGGGGGGGGGGGGTAGCTTGGTCCCCGGCCAAGAACAAGCAGTCCTTAAGCTAGGCACAAAACCTTACGTCATCGGGACCAGTGTAAGCGTTCCTCCCCATGTACCCTACTCTGCGGCGGATCAGTCAAGGCAGTAAGCCCATAGGCCCATAGGCCTATAGGCCCGATATTATCTTGTTCAATAGCTATGTACCGGCATCTCACTTTGAAGGTTGTATTTGAATTATATATATTTATGGAATGTAAATATTTATGCAAAATTAAATGCCGGTATTGGTATATGTAATAGGCTTTTTTTTTTGATGGCCTATGGGCTTACTGCCTTGACGATGAGCCACCAGAGAGTAGAGCATGCCGCATCGAGAAACAACTACACTGGTCCCTCCCTGCAGATATTTCATACATGGTCTAATGCGGTAATGGTTTGTTCCAAGCCTAAGGGCAGCTTGTTCTTGGTGGGGGGAAGGGGGGGGGGGGCCAAGTTAGGTGGCGGTGAGGGGGGAGGGGACCCCTTTGCTTAGACGCTAGCTACGGCCCTGAGGTCTTAGCTGGTGCTCTCCACATATTCTGCGCATGCTCCGTGAGTGTGACAGATCTGAAGCCTCGTTCTGACACTGGCAATCTGCGGCCTCCAGCAAGCCCAGAGGAATGGGAAGGGGAGTTTGGCGCACATAACATAGATGTCGACAATCACTGCGACCATCGGTCACTGTACATGTGTGGTTAGAACTTAGAGTGTGTGTCATATACAGTACAACCCTGTTGAACCTAGATAAAAGATTCAGCTGGTACTTGTAGTACACGGGTGAAAGACAATGTGGTCTAAATATGGGCGAAAATAGCGTTAGTATGGAACAAGAAGTAGAATGCCTGGCATCAGTGTCAAATGGTTACTTATATCAGCACAGAGTTGGTGAAATGGGAGAGAATGCAAAAAAAAAGATGGCCACCAGAGAACGCCATCGATTTCACTTTTAAATTGCATTAAAGTATATGTTTTATTATATTTTCCAACTCAAAAGTAGCGGGTAAACATGAAGTCATATACAAAGAATAAATGTTGCCTCTTAGATTGTGAAATTAGGCTCTCATCAAGACTTATTTCATTAGCCCGATTTTTCGACCGTTTTTATATAAGGGTGATTTTCACCCCTCTACTGGAAGTACGGGGTGAATATTTTATCTACGTTGAACCAAGCTCGGTTAAACCAAATGATCGGGTTAATCCTAACTTTTTTCGGCGGCCTGACAAAATACTACCATTTATCATCTAAAAAAGTTGGGTAAACCAAAGTCGGTTAATCCAAATTATCAGTTAATCCAAAGAAAATTGTCAGACCACAGGCCAGTCCGCTATGGTTAAACCAAATGTTCATGTGGTTATAAGAGACTTTTTTATATGATAAATGTTAGTATTTTGCCGGACCACCGAAAATAGTTTGGATTAACCGATCATTTGGTTTAATTGAGTTTGGTTTAATGGGGTTATACTGTATATACATAAAACAAACAATAATCAGTCTCCACATACATTGTATATTACATGTGAAATACATGCTTATTCAAAGTCAAAGTCAAAACCACAGCTCGGTTAAACCAATGATAGGTTAATCCAAACAAATTTCTAGGGTCCCTTCAAGTTTGGTTTAACGGAATTATACTGTATATTGATATGTTAATGCACCAGGCGCTGTGGCCGAATCATGTGTGGACCATCAGGAGTTTGGGTTCCCGGTCGAGTCAAACTAATGACTTATAAAATTGCTACTTGTCGCTTCCTAGCCTGGCACTTGGCATTAATAGGATAGGCAGGATAAGGACTGGTTAGCTCAGTGTCAGGATAATGTGACTGAGTCGGATATTTGGTCATGGTGCTGGTAGCCTGATTTCCCAGTGGGGCAGAACTATAAAGTCACAACGAGTGGTACACTGTCACAAGTTGGTACCCATCCTGATATGACGTTAGTAGAAGTTGCCAGGATGTAGCACTTCGACAACCAATCAAACAACTATTACACCCTTTTATTACAATTGGTTTAAGATGTTTGGGGTGAGGACACTGAGTTGATCGCAGATACCAAACAGTACGGCATTGACGGCAGCCAGCCCTTACTGGGACACCCATTGAATGGAGTCAGGTTTGGGATGGAATGAATCGCTCCCCTTGTGTGATCAAAGAAAAGTGTTGAGATCAAGCGAAACTAATGCGCTTTGGGAGTAGACTATGTATCAAACCCCGAAAGCATCCACACGATATAAGTCTTCCGCTAATTCGCTGCACACAGTATGCAATACCTTAGCCTTAGCCGTTATTTGGTATGTGAAGGTTTGTTTGTTTGTTGGAGTTTTACGTCCTGGCAATATCTAAGGACATACCAGGACTGGTACATGTGACAGTGTGCCAGTCATGACGACATTATAGTGCTACCCCACTGGTAAATCAGGCCATCGCCACCATGACCCGCTTGGTCCTATTATCCTGACACTGACACAACCATTCCTTGCCCTATTCCTAGTAATGCCGACTGCCAGGCTAGGAAGCGACAAATATCCATTTTTTATAAGTCATCGGTTTGACTCTACTGGGAATCAAACTCCCGAACTTCCGCATGCGAGGCCGGCGCTCTACCTATTAGACCACTGCGTCCGGCATACATACAGACGCGGAATGAAGTGATGCATACATACGCAGAGGTTCTAAAGCACTGAACCACAAACCAAATGTGACATACATACATGGTTCAATCACCGGTTTGGAAGGAGCATGTTGGGGGAGAGAATGTCGGGTTGTTAGGGGTGGGTGTGGTAGGGGTGTGGTAGGGGTGGGTATGGTAGGGGTGGGGGGAGCAAAGCACTGCATCCACTGCAGGCACCCTGATTTAATTTCCAGTTGGAAGTGTCCCTGGGTGATGCGGTAGCCATGAACTCTTATCAGGCGGTGACATTTGGCAGGAACTGCTTCAAGTCAGCATGATTTGAAAGATGTCACACTGGATGCGACAGGTCGGCGCCTGGCCTGTCTCCCAGCTAGCACGAAGTGTGAAGAAGAAATTGCATTAGTCCAGGCGACAGGATTACACCTCGACAGAACTCATCATCTGTCCACGTCATCAGGTGATGCGAAAGCGCCTCTTAGGATGTTACTAGTGAATTTGGATGCTGTAGTCTGCTTCAACCAAATGTTGTCTGCTTCAACCAAATGTTGTCTGCTTCAACCAAATGTTGTCTGATTCAACCAACTGTTGTCTGCTTCAACCAAATGTTGTCTGATTCAACCAAATGTTGTCTGTTTCAACCAAATGTTGTCTGCTTCAAACAAATGTTGTCTGATTCAACCAAATGTCTGATTCAACCAACTGTCATCTGTTTCAACCAATATGTGTCTGCTTCAACCAAATGGTGTGTGCTTCAACCAAATGTTGTATGATTCTACCAAATGTTGTCTGCCTGCAGATAAATAGACTACATCACGGTTCCAGC
Source organism: Branchipolynoe longqiensis (assembly GCA_030323885.1). Lineage (NCBI taxonomy): Eukaryota > Metazoa > Annelida > Polychaeta > Phyllodocida > Polynoidae > Branchipolynoe > Branchipolynoe longqiensis. The sequence goes on along the minus strand of CM059196.1, from coordinate 9,726,718 downwards.
GACGCGGTGCATTGTGGGATGGGTCAGAGCAAAACAACCCCCCCAAAAGCACATGGCACATGCTAATACACTGGGTGCAGCTAAGAAATGTGCTAGTTTCAGCTCCTCTCAGCTCTTGTTTGAAACATAGAATACTAACTAAAAATATATATATAATACAGTAAGATATTAATCTTTTATCCAGCCTTGCATTTACATCAATATAATCAGCACATCTTATGCCATGTGCATTTAGATTTAGAAAGATCGAGGCACTCAGACTAGTGTTAGAGCCACAGCCAGAGTACTCAATGCATTGTCAATGGCAGTGAGTAATCTCCATACAGAAAAAGTAACATATTGATAAAACCACACGACCTAGGCACAAACCGCTTGGAACACATATAGAAAACAGGTTTAACAAAAAGATTATATTAAATTGATACGGTTAGGGTTTTGGATTTCTATTAATTTTGAATAAAACTGACGTTTTTCAATGCGCATATAGGCAAATTCAATGGCCGTATGCCTTTGCTTTGCTCCCAACGCCGTGTTCAGCGCATGTGCAGTCGGAACCGTGATGTAGTCTATTGACTGAAACGCATTGAAGTATTCAAAATTGCATTAGCATTTCGTTGTGGCTTTGTTGTCTGCTCAAACAATGTGATCTGCCTCAATCAAATGTGATCTGATTCAACGAAATGTCGTCTTTTTAAACCAAGTGTTCTCTGATTCAACCAAATGTTGTCTGCCTGTGGATAAACTCAATAAAATACCTGTGATATTGCATTGTGGTATACACATCGCATGAACAGTGTGTTTTGGCTTAGGCACATGCTCAAACGATGTCGTCTGCTTCAGCCAAATCTTATCTGCTTCAACCAACTATTTTCCGATTCAACCAAATGTTGACTGCTTCAACAAAATCTTGTCTGATTCATCCAAATGTTATTCGATTCAACCAAATGTCATCTGCTTCAACCAAACATTGTATGATTCAACCAAATGTTGTCTGATTCAACCAAATGTTGTCTGCATGCCGATAAATTGACTGAAATGCATGTGATATTACATAGGGGTATACAAATTGCAGTAGCCTTTCATTGTGGATGTGTCGTAGCCTCAAACGATATCATCTGCTTGAACCAAATGTCATCCGATTCAAAGAAATGCCATCTGATTCACCCTAATATAGTCTGATTCAATTAAATATCATATGACTGCAGCAAATCGATTGAAATGCACGTGATATTGAATTGGAGTAAACAAATTTCATTAGGTTTTCATAGTGGAATTGCCGTCTGCTCAAACAATGTTGTATGCTCAAAGGAAATGTCCTCTGCTGAACTTTCATACATGCACTGAGTGAAATGAAATTCAAGTTAATATAAGGGACATTCAGAGAACAGTATGGATTGACCGTTAAGTTTCATTTGTTTTTTGTTCTGACTTAAATGTTGGCAGTCATCATGGAAGCTAAATAAAATAACCCAACCTTCTGCTGATAAGCTGGGGACATTAATATCCAATATTTCAGGAAGCAATATAGCCAAGCTATTTTGATTAACTCTTAACATGCAGGGGTGTAGCTAGGCGTACACGCGTACGCCAAAACGTCCACATCGTTTTGTCAACAACAAAATTAATTTAAAAATAATAAAGAGAGAGAGAGAGAGGGGGGGGGGTTATTTAGATATGATTTCATATTCGGAAGGGTGTGACGACGTAAGCGGCCCCCTAAACCCCCTGCCAAAATTAGGAGTACACATCGTTAAAGGTCTAGCTACGCCCCAGACATGTGTTTATGTTTTGCATTGGCAAAGAGGCGTCACATGCTATTTACCTTAAAACAGTATTGATGCAAGGCCATGAAATCTACACATTCAATCAGAATGTGCTTGAGTGTTAGCATTGCATTGACATGCAATGCACTTAACGGGTGGTTCTATGCTGAGTAAAGATTCATGAGTCTGCCAAGAGTGGCCAATGTGGCGACAATGACTGAAGACCACTTGGTCCCACCGACATCTAGCATAACATTGCAGATATTTTTCAATGCATCTGGTGATGTATTACAACTTATTATTTATATGCCGGTGGCATTCATTATGCGATCGCCTGTGCGAACACACCACTTCTTGTAGTCGGACAGCACTGCGTCATTCAGGCAAATCTTGCCTAACCAGAAACACAATTTTTAGAATGTTCAAATATAATAAGAACCACTAACTGAACTGCGAATGCAATATGTGAATCCTTGTTTAATAGAATGTGCGCATATGCGAAAACAGTGCGATGAGGTTCTTATTTCAATGATACACTCTAACAGCATGTCCTGTGAAATCCATCTCACAACAATGCTGATGCTCCAATTCCCTCCTTAGAACAGACAACATTGTGAGGCACTCTCTAATTCAGAGGTGGGCGTGTCCGAGTGCCTCAGCTTATTCCATTAGATATGCAGTGAAATGAACAAGCTAAATGTACAAACTAGCATGTATCAGTGTATCGTCATGTGGTATGCTTGGACATGGGCTGGTGGATATTCTTCGACACTGAACAACGTACCATTCCGCCATTGGCGCCTCCATTCAAAGCGATCCCGCACTAGCCACAACTATCAAATGAAACATTCCTACCCATTGGTTGGCTCAAATACAAATCCATGATATTTTACTGCATGTGGTATTTACACACGCATACGACTTATACTCCATATATATACATGTATATATATATATATAATAGTTGTCCTAAATAATAAAGAAGGCACAATACATGGTATTGGGTAAGAGTTATAATCTCTGGCTGGAAAACAAATGTCAAACTGAGAACAAATGTTGAACTGTGAGCAAATGTCAAACTGAGAACAAATGTTGAACTGCAAACAATTGTCAAACTGTGAACAAATGTTGAACTGAGAACAAATGCCGAAGTATGAACAAATGTCAAACTGAGAAAAAATGTTGAACTGTGAACAAATGTCAATTTGAGAACAAATGTTGAACTGTGAACAAATGTCAAAGTGTGAACAAATGTCAAGCTGAGAACAAATGTTGAACTGCAAACAAATGTCAACCTGTGAATAAATGTTGAACTGAGAACAAATGTCAAACTGTGAACAAATGTCAAACTGTGAACAAATGTCAAACTGTGAACAAATGTCAAACTGTGAACAAATGATCGCACAGTGAGTGTACGTGGGGGGGGGGGGGGGGAGGATGCAATGTTGCATGCACCACATATGGGTGGCGCCCCCAACGGATCTTAAGTTGACTAGGCTGGAAGAGTCGATGACTGAGGGAGCAGCTGGAAGTTTCCAGCCTTATTATACTCATATAATGGCTTATACAGTATATATATATATATATGCTGTATAATAATTATATGAGTATAATACTCCGGAATATCCCTCCTGTCCCTTATCACTCATTCAGCTCCATGGAATATGTGAGTCTCTCATAGTCATCTACTGCTCCAGCCTCCCCAACCCCAGCTCTGATGATCGCGCCACCGCCCCTGCACACTGTAACTGCCCACTCACTCTACATATATATATAGTTTTTAATGGGTTGCCTCAATTGGGGATTGAACCCAGGATTTTCCACCGGGGAATAGGCGCTCTACCCATCCTGCCATTCCGTCTGTTTGGAAGGGGAAGAGGGGTTAGCTAGATGAAGGATCCTGGTAGAGTCCTCCATGGCAGGGGAAGTAGGTGGGTTTTGGGGAAAGGTGGACACGGGGTGCTGGGTATTCTGGTATAGAGGGCAAGTGGACATGGGGTGGTGGGTATTCTGGTATAGAGGGAATATGGACAAGCGGTGCTGGGTATTCTGGTATAGAGGGAATGTGGACATGGGGTGCTGGGTATTCTGGTATAGAGGGAATGTGGACATGGGGAGCTGGGTATTCTGGAATAGTGGGAAGGTGGACATGGGGTGCTGGGTATTCTGGTATAGAGGGAATATGGACATGCGGTGCTGGGTATTCTGGTATAGAGGGAATGTGGACATGCGGTGCTGGGTATTCTGGTATAGAGGGAATGTGGACATGGGGTGCTGGGTATTCTGGAATAGTGGGAAGGTGGACATGGGGTGCTGGGTATTCTGGTATAGAGGGAAGGTGGACATGGGGTGCTGGGTATTCTGGTACAGAGGGAAGGTGGACATGGGGTGCTGGGTATTCTGGTATGGAGGGAAGGTGGACATGGGGTGCTGCATATTCTGGTATGGAGGGAAGGTGGACATGGGGTGCTGGGTATTCTGGTATAGAGGGAAGGTGGACATGGGGTGGTGGGTATTCTGGTATAGAGGGAAGGTGGACATGGGGTGCTGGGTATTCTGGTATAGAGGGAAGGTGGACATGGGGTGGTGGGTATTCTGGTATAGAGGGAAGGTGGACATGGGGTGCTGGGTATTCTGGTATAGAGGGAAGGTGGACATGGGGAGCTGGGTATTCTCATATAGAGGGAAGGTGGACATGGGGTGCTGGGTATGTGTGGATGTTAGAGGGAAGGTGGACATGGGGTGCTGGGTATTCTGGTATAGAGGGAAGGTGGACATGGGGTGCTGGGTATTCTGGTGTAGAGGGAAGGTGGACATGGGCTGGTGGGTATTCTGGTGTAGAGGGAATGTGGACATGGGGTGCTGGGTATTCTGGTATAGAGGGAAGGTGGACATGGGGTGCTGGGTATTCTGGTATAGAGGGAAGGTGGACATGGGCTGGGGGTATTCTGGTGTAGAGGGAATGTGGACATGGGTGGTGGGTATTCTGGTATAGAGGGAATGTGGACATGGGGTGCTGGGTATTCTGGTATAGAGGGAAGGTGGACATGGGCTGGTGGGTATTCTGGTATAGAGGGAAGGTGGACATGGGGTGGTGGGTATTCTGGTGTAGAGGGAATGTGGACATGGGGTGGTGGGTATTTTGGTATAGATGGAAGGTGGACATGGGGTGGTGGGTATTCTGGTATAGAGGGAAGGTGGACATGGGGTGCTGGGTATTCTGATATAGAGGCAAGGTGGACATGGGCTGGTGGATATTCTGGTATAAAGGGAATGTGGACATGTGGTGCTGTGTATTCTTGTATAGAGGGAAGGTGGACATGGGATGCTGGGTATTGTGGTATAGAGGGACGGTAGAGATGGGGTGGTGGGTATTCTGGTATAGAGGGAAGGTGGACATGGGGTGGTGTGTATTCTGGTATAGATGGAAGGTGGACATGGGGTGCTGGGTATTCTGATATAGAGGTACGGTGGACATGGGGTGGTGGGTATTCTGATATAGAGGGAAGGTGGACATGAGCGGCTGTGTATTCTCGTATAGAGGGACGGTGGACATGAGGGGCTGTGTATTCTCGTATAGAGGGACGGTGGACATGGGTGCTGGGTATTCTGGTATAGAGGGATGGTGGACATGAGGGGCTGTGTATTCTCGTATAGAGGGACAGTGGACATGGGGTGCTGGGTATTCTGGTATAGAGGGACGGTGGACATGAGGGGCTGTGTATTCTCGTATAGAGGGATGGTGGCCATGGGGGGCTGTGTATTCTGTTAGAGGGGGTGGCATGGGGCTCGTATTCTGGATGGGGGGGGACATGAGGGGTGTGTATTTGTATAGAGGGCGCAGTGGACATGAGGGGCTGTGTATTCTCGTATAGAGGGACGGTGGACATGGGGTGCTGCGTATTCTGGTATAGAGGGAAGGTGGACATGAGGGGCTGTGTATTCTCGTATAGAGGGACGGTGGACATGGGGTGCTGCGTATTCTGGTATAGAGGGAAGGTGGACATGAGGGGCTGTGTATTCTCGTATAGAGGGACGGTGGACATGAGGGGCTGTGTATTCTCGTATAGAGGGACGGTGGACATGGGGTGCTGCGTATTCTGGTATAGAGGGAAGGTGGACATGAGGGGCTGTGTATTCTCGTATAGAGGGACCGTGGACATGGGGTGCTGGGTATTCTGGTAAGGAACGGAAGGGATGGGTAGGTAGGGGGTGGCGGCTGGGGAAGGCAGTAGAGAGGGGGGGGGGGGGCGAGAAGGAGAGAAAGGGGAGTGAGGAGGGGGTGAGGAGGGGAGGGGAGGGAGAGGGGGGGGCTCATTGTAAGGTACTTGATCAAGGGACGCGTATATATGACAGCTCATCTTCGACGAAATTAAATTATGTTCACGTGGAGGGTTGGCAGGCGATGCCTTAAAAAATATGGGTCACGCCGACCATAGCTCAGTGTCGCTAATTGAGTGTCGCCGGTGCGATGGCGTCAAGTGCTGCAATATACATTTTTTCTTCTGTTTTTGTTTAGTTTTTTGTTTAAAGTTGCGTAGTCCGATGGTTTTGAGTTTCTGTCATTTTTTTTAGATAAATATATTGAATTGATTTTCATAATCTAACGTGCTCTAATCTGAGGTAATTTTAAATTTTAAATGGCTAACTTTAGAGATATTTGAAGTGAAAATTTGTCAAATTAGTTTTGGCAAGCGTGGCAAAAACTCAGACACCATATATCTTCTGCAGAAGCAGGTTCTATTAAATTGACTCCGTCTTCCCTTTGGTGTAGCGGACAATTATTAATATGTCCACCAGTATCTAATGTTGATGCGTGGAATGACATCTAGATAATTGCGTTGGTTTTGAAAATGAGATGCTTCATCGGACTATGCAGATTTATTGTGCACATCTTTGCCCGCCTGCTGAAACTGCTACATGCCTGCCGACACCTGGTGGCAGCGACCCAAACTTGTGTCATTCGCAGGATGAAGGTGCCAACATGCTCTGCCGCAGGTTCTAAATGAAGTGGAGTTTTCAACTAAATATCACCCACTTACTTTTGGCACCGACCCACCAGATGGGATGGCTGATTGAGTTGAGCGTCCGTCTCCCGTCTTGGTATATCGTGGGATTTCAACCCTGGTCTGAGTCAAACCAATGATTTTCAAATTGATACTTGTCACTTCCTAGCCAGGCGCTTGGTATTATTATGATAGGCTAATGACTGGTTGGCTCAGTGTCAGGATAATGTGACTGCGTGGGATATCAGGTAATGGTGCTGGCTACCTGGAATCTCCCAGTGGGGCAGCACTATAATGTCACCATGAGTGCACACTGTAACAAGTTGCTACCAACTTAGATATGACCACAGCTGTTGTCAGGACGTGAGACTCCAACAACGTACCCACTACCACCCGCCCAACAAAAAGAAAGTACTAAAATTCATTTTTAAGATGTAATTAAATAAATTAAAATATGCACAATTAAAAGGTTGGTTGCTGTGACAGTGTGAGACTCTGGGTGGGGGTCTGTGTCGATGGGTATCCATCGGCGGATGTGCGTCGCCGCATCACCAGGGCCGCTTTGGATAAAAGTGATATCGGCATGGTTTCAAGTCCAAGGCCTCTGTGTTCTCTGTGGCGCAGTGGTTAGAGTGTCTGACTTTTCCTAGGTCAGACTCCAAATCTGAAGGAGTCTGACCTAGAGTCGGATGAAAACATTAATAAACTTAAAGAAATTGAACCATCTGTGGGAAAGCCACCACAGACTCATGCAGGAGGTCGGCGGGACCAAGTGGTCGTTAGCCGCTGCCGTCTTGGCCACTCGTGGCTTACACATGCTTTTCTGCTCAAGGGGGAACCTCCCCCTGAATGTATTGGGTGTCAGTCCCCGCTGACACTCAAAGACATTTTACTAAGTTGCGTTGAGTTTTTGGCCCTGCGCCAACAGTTCTAGACTGCAGACAGTACTAAGGTAAAACAGAAAAACATTTTTGCCTTTTTGAGGGCAGCTGGACTGTACCACCTCATATAGTTTACTAAATAGATTCTATCAATTAATAATAAAACTTTTCTTTTTCTATGGGAATTTGTTTTCCCTAGACCACAAATATATGATTGTGAGCTTTCTAATTTAATGAGTGTCTATTGGCACATAATTGATTGTCTGCTTTTACATGTAAAAGCGATGGTTTGAACTAAAAACAAACATTTCTCGCCGTGAATATGGCCTATGCTGCCGACACGGCGTAAAGCAACCACCAATCAATCAATCAACCTAATCTGAAGGTCAGTGGTTCGATTCCCTGTGCCCCCACCTCTGCCAATTTGGATTTCCACTGCTGTGTATAACTTACAGCGTCATCAAAGGCCAGTTGCTCTCATACCATGTCTATGTGGTGTGGGAGGTTAAAAATCCCTTGGGTCGGTAAAAGTGTAGGCTTGGGCTTTCTATGGACAAACTGTCTAATGGTGAAAACAAGTCTATTCAGACTTATCCATGATAGGCAGGATAAATCTCTAAAAAAAACAAACATCAAAATGTTTGAGAAAATGTTCCATTGTACAAACCCAATTTACTCATCGGGTTGAACCAATAACACATGTTTGTAACCATCTACTTTTCATGTGATGAGGTGTTTTTGTTTTGTTTTGATAAATATAGTTTATTCATTGAATAAAGTCTTTTGTCAGGCACTGGCACTGGTCTTCCGGCCATGTGATGATACAGTTATTTACAATATATGTATATGTAGTCTGATATTGTCATCAGCAGCTAGCTCAAGTCAGCTGACATAAGAATATTAATCATTATGGAGTAATGAACAACAACAAATAGGTATGAAGAGTTCAGGCCCAAAACCCTGTAAACGCAAATCCAAAATTGTCATTGAAATAACAGATTTTTATTTTAAGCTAATTTTAATTCTCACAAATTCCACTTTTGTTGTGAAGAAATGGTTATGTCGTGGGATGATGAACTACACTACAAGTGTAGACTCCAATGTAGAACACAAAAATAAGGATATCAAAAAGTACAACTTTATACAATATTTGAAGTGAAAATTTGTCAAATTAGTTTTGGCAAGCGTGGCAAAACCTCAGACACCATATATCTTCTGCAGTAGCAGGTTCTATTAAATTGAGGATATCAAAAAGTACAACTTTTGAACGTTTGACTCCAATGCTTAGATCTACTTCAGTATGTTGATTGGCGTTTACAGGGTTTTGTGCCTGAACTCGTCATATATATACCGGCTGAATCGGTAGAGCGCCGCCCTCCTCTGTAGGAATTTGTGAGTTTGATTCCAGGTCGAGTCAAACCAATGACTTACAAAATTGATATTTGTCCTAGCCAGGTGCTTTGCTCTTGGAAGTGTGGTCAACAGGCTGGGAGGGACAGATGCTGATGTGAGGGTTCGGATTGGAAAGGCAAGGGCAGCTTTCCATCAGCTGAAGAATGTCTGGGGATCCTCAGAGCTGCCTAGGAACACCAAGATCAGGATGTGTTGTTCCATGGTAAAGCCTGTTCTTCTGTATGGCGCAGAGACTTGGAGAACAATGGTAACCACCATGAAGAAAATCCAGTCCTTTATCAACACCTGTCTCAGACAAATCCTAAGAGTATGCTGGCCAAACACCATCAGTAACCTGGAGCTATGGCAGCGAACAGGACAGCAGCCTGTTGAGGAGGAGATCCTTCGGAGATGCTGGAGATGGGTTGGCCATACCCTTCGCAAGCCTGCATCCAACACCGCAAGACATGCCCTCTCCTGGAATCCACAGGGGAAAAACAGCTGGTCCCGTGACCTGGAGGTAGATGTGAAGAGGTCTGGCCATACATGGAGACAGCTGGAGAACATGGCCCAGGACCGGGATAACTGGAGAGCCCTTGTTTGTAGCCTATGCCCAAAGTTGGGCGGTAGGCGTAAGTAAGTGAGTAAGGTGCTCGGTGAAGGTGCTTCCCACAGAACTGGCCACCTACCCCTTTGAGAATAGGACAGCGAGCGCCATGTGAACAAATATGCCTCTTTCACTGAGTGATGTGTGAGAGAATGGACACAGGCAGAACCAACCAGGAAGAGACCAGGTGGGACGTCCGTCTCCGATTTGGTAGATCGTGGGATTCGGATTTGAACTCGAGTCGAGTCAAACTAATGTCTTAGAAATGCATACTTGTTACTTCCCAGCCAGGTGCTTGCAATTGTTAGGATAGGCAAGGACTGGTTGTCTTAGTGTCAGGATAATGTGATTGAGTGGGATATCAGGTCATGTTGCTGGTAGCCTGGTCTCCCAGTTGGGCAGCACTATAACGTTGCCATGAGTGCAAATTGTCACAAGTCGGTACCCATCCTGATATGATATTAGATGTTGCCAGGATGTAAAACTCCAACAACCAAACCTGCCCCGAAGTAGTCAGTGATCCAGCAGTCTCTGCTCCCTCCACACTCAGTTGGTCAATACCACCACTAACAGCTTTTACTGACCTAGTTCCCACAGAACTGGCCACCTACCCCCATGAGAACGGGACGGTGAGGGCCATGTGAACAAATATGCCTCTTTCACTCAGTGATGTGTGAGAGAATCGACACAGGCAGAACGAAGCAGGAACACTGCTAGTGGATCCCTGAGCAGCCCTGACGGTGACGGCGCGGCAAAGGAAGGCCAACAAAGGTCACCGCAAGGCGGCAGCACCCCTTGCTCCAGGAGGGCGTGCTGTGAAGGCCGCCATCTGCATTGGTTTCTTGGGTAGTTGTTGGAATGTTGTGCCCTGGCAACATCAAAGATCATATCAGGACAGGTACCGACTTGTGACAATGCACACTCTCGGCGACTTTATCGTGCTGCCTCCAGTGGGAAACCCGACCGCAAACACGATGGCCTGATATCCGACTCAATCACATTATCTTGACACTGACGTTGCTGTTCCATTAGTGTCTGGTAAACCCAATACCCTGCATTGTGCCCTCCAAATAGTGTCTGCTTAACCCACAACCCTGCCCCCTGTCCCCCCACTAGTGCCTGGTTAACCCAATACCCTACCTATTGCCCAGCTGTTTGAACCCTGCCATGCCCCTAGTGTCTGCCTAACCCAATACCCTGCTCCCTGCCATGCCCCTAGTGTCTGCCTAACCCAATACCCTGCCCCATGCCCTGCCCCTAGTGTCTGCCTAACCCAATACACTGCCCTGCTCCTGCTGTCCACCTACCCTGATTTCCCAGCAGGGCAACACTACAAAGGCGCATTGAGTGCACACTGTCACAAGTCAGTACCCGTCATGATATGACCTTAGATGTTGCTAGGACATAAAACAACAACAAAGAAACAAACTCCAGCTGCTAGTGTTTTGTTAACCCAATACCATGTTCCCTGCCCTCTGACTAGTGTCTGCCTAACCCAATACCCTGCCCCCTGCCATGCCCCTAGTGTCTGCTTAACCCAATACCCTGCGCCCTACCTGCCCCTAGTGTATGCCTAACCCAATACACTGCCCTGCTCCTGCTGTCTATCTAACCTAGTATCAGTGTACACTGTCTCATGCACTCCTCACGCGAATCCCCTGGTACAGCCTGATATTGTTATTTATAGCGAAATAGCGAATGGTAGACAGGAAGTGTGAACACTTATTTGTCTCTCATTTTTGCTTGAGTGCAAGTAAATATGCAACACAAGGAATAATTAGTAGCATGAGGTGAATAAGGGGTCAACTTTTCCTGGATCATCAGCCCATGCTTTTTCTAATCTATTCTTGAATGAATTTATTGACTTGGTGTCAATAACATTTTGTGGGAGACTGTTCCATATATTTATGATCCTGTTTGAGAAACTGTGTCGCCTTAACTTTGAAATGGCTCTGGGTTTTAATAGTTTGAGAGTATGGCCCTGACTGCCTTCTCTTTTATTCAAGGTGAATAATTGGTTCATATCTATTTCATCAAAACCTTTCATAATTTTAAATACTTCAATTATGTCACTTCTTTTCCTTCTGTAGGAAAGGGTAGGCAGTTTTGTAGGAAAGCGTAGGAAGTTTACTAACCTTTGGCGGCCTCTAACCAGGTCAAGCATCCAACCAAAGCCGGAACTGTCTATAGCAGATGCTGACTCAGCGTTTTCCATTCAATGTACCCACTTTCGACGTCCCAGCTGTGAATTAATAATGCCTGATATCGTGGCCCTCGTCGACACCGTAAAATATCAGCTCAAAGAGGGATTATATTTATATTGATAAAGTAGGTACATGTGGCTAGGCCGCGGTAGTCCTGGATAGTCCGGGGATGGTGAGGGGCAAACCATGGCTCAAAATGACCCCGGACCACCCGCGGTCCACCCCGGACCACCCCCGGAATACTCAGACCACCCCCGGACCACCCCCGGTTCAGGCCGGACCAGGCCGGATTGAGCCCGGATCGCAAAATCCCCCGGACCGACCCGGATGTTTTAAACATTTTAAAACATCCGGGGCCGAACCCTGAGGGCACCGGACGAGCCACAGATCAGGCCAGATCGGGGGGTGTCGCCACGGACGAGCCACGGATCACCCCTGATCGCCCCGGACCACCCCGGATGGCGGTCCGGGGCTCGTCCGGCCGCTGATCCGGGTACGTGTGACTAGGGCTTTAGGTACCTTGACTGAAGGGATCTTTCTAAACTAAATATCAAGAAAGTTGTGTGGATTTGAACTTAGTGAAATCTGTACCATTTTGGCCCTTTTGTTCTTTAGTAAAACTGCTCAAAGTTGTGACCCAAAATCGAGAAAGCAGAGGAAAGAGCATTAAGTGAACTCCGTGGTTGGGGTGAGAGACTTTGTTGGCATTACCTATTATGCATCCTAAAAATGCATCTTATCATCACCCAATCTTCATCAAAATTGGCCAATAGATAGAAAATCGGTATAGGAAAATGAATATGGGAGGTTTTTAAATGAATATTCACAAATTAGGTTTTGGTGTTCTCTGTGGGGGAAGTGGTTAGAGTGTCTGACTTTTGTCAAGGTCAGATTCCTAATCTGAAGGTCAGTGGTTCGATTCCCCATGCCTCCCACCTCTGCCAATTTGGATTTCCCCAGCTGTGTATAACTTACAGTGTCATCAAAGGCCAGTTGCTCTCATACCATGTCAATGTGGTTTGGGAGGCTAAAAATCCCTTGGGTCGGTAAAAGTGTAGGTTTGGCCTTTCTATCGACAAACTGTCTGATGGTGAAAACAGGTCTATTCAGATTTATCCATGATAGGGAATATATAAATCTTTAAGAACAAATGTCAGTGATTTTGGAGAGGTTTCAAATAAACGGGAAAAAAAGAGAATCCTCTAGTTGACATATTCAAAAGATTTGAGGAAGCAGTTGAAGACGAACATTGTATCTACATAATGCACGAGATAGCTTGTTAATACCTCTAATAGTCTTTCCACAGCACAGTAAAAAGCAACACATGCCACCACACAGTGATGACCATGTCATTCCCGCCGATAATCAAGATTAGTATTTATTTGTTGGTAAAGTATTTATTCATCTGAATATGACATTTGTCAGCGCCGGAGCACTGGTCTTCCAGCCATCTTACCATTGGAATTGACAGTCTAAATAATTTAAGTTTGATCAGTGCTGTATTAGTTACAGCACCGATCCTGTAGAATTAAGGGAGTGGCACCTGCTGTATAATGTACAGCACCAGTCACTGTAGTTCATGCAAAAAGGGGGAGCAGGGCCAAGTAGAAGGTGCATACTCGGGGCAATCAAGTTGACAGTTACATTTGTTCTCTTATAACACAAGGTAAGTTTATAGATGACAAGACATTCTGTGTGTCTTATATAATGTTCAATGTGCTTCAACAGGTTGATAGTTGTGTAGGATGTTTGGTGTGTTGATGGTTTGTTCATGATGGTTAAGGGTGATGGCAGGGGAGGTGGACCCATTGGGGTGCGTGGTGGAGGGGGGGGGGGGAAACTCACAGGAGACCTGGGCCCATATTCACGACGCGGTGTTAGCTTACACTCGGTGTGTTTGCGCTAAGACCACTCCTTGCGTACTGAGTTTTTGCCGCTAACCCAGAAATCCCAGCCAAAACCAGATTTGGCTCGCTAACACCGCGTCATGCATACGGCCCCAGAGCGAAAGTCGGGTAAACACGGCGATGCCCACATACCTACAAAATAACACTCTCTAGTGAGGGAGTTGCCATCGTATCTCAAACCATGTGTGCTCTCCAAGCTGTCTAATAATGTCCATCCCTAGACAATCACCCACTGACCTGTGACCACCGGTGCATCCAGCGTGCGTGCGCACCCTGCGCAGTGAGTTCATCACCGCGCCATTAGGGCCCCATAATGGGAGGATAATGTGGCCGGGGAACCGACAGGTGGCGCCACTGGGTTGCTGCGGTGTCAAATTGCCTTCATTACATCAGTTGACCCCCGGTTCATTGACACTTGTAGTCCTCGTTTGGGATCGATTTGCCAAGTTTGTTTGGTTTGTTTGTTGTTGTTTTACGTCCGAGCAACATCTAAGTTCATATCAGGACGGGTAGCTTTAATTTGCTTGGTTTAGAATATGTCATGTCTTCATTGGACTAATTAGCTTTATTTGGCTTGGTTTAGAAGATGTCATGTCTTCATCAGACTATGCAGCTTCAAGTGGCTTGGTTTAGAAGATGTCATGTCTTCATTGGACTATGCATCTTTAAGTGGCTTGGTTTAGAAGATGTCATGTCTTCATTGGACTATGCATCTTTAAGTGGCTTGGTTTAGAATATGTCATGTCTTCATCGGACTATGCATCTTTAAGTGGCTTGGTTTAGAAGATGTCATGTCTTCATCGGACTATGCATCTTTAAGTGGCTTGGTTTAGAAGATGTCATGTCTTCATTGGACTATGCAGCTTTAATTACCTTGGTTTAGAAGATGTGTTTTGGTTGGTTTTTGGTTGGTTGGTGTTGTTTTCGGACTATGCATCTTTAAGTGGCTTGGTTTAGAATATGTCAGGTCTTCATTGGACTATGCAGCTTTAATTACCTTGGTTTAGAAGATCTCAAGTCTTCAGTGGACTATGCAGCTTTAAGTGGCTTGGTTTAGAATATGTCAAGTCTTCAGTGGACTATGTCGCTTTAATTGCCTTGGTTTAGAATATGAAATGTCTTCATCGGACTATGTAGCTTTAAGTGGCTTGGTTTAGAAGATGTCAAGTCTTCAGTGGACTATGTCGCTTTAATTGCCTTGGTTTAGAATATGTAATGTCTTCATTGGACTATGCATCTTTAAGTGGCTTGGTTTAGAATATGTCAATTCTTCATTGGACTATGCAGGTTTAATTGCCTTGGTTTAGAAGATGTCATGTCTTCATCGGACTATGTTAGCCTCTAACGTAGCGCTCGTTTGAGATTGAGAGATGTATTTATTAAAAAAATAAATCAATAAAATAAAATAAATTAAAAACACACATTTTCTACTTGCGTTGCATTCTGCTTCAATAAATCGCAACCATCTGCATCGGTCGCTGTGAATTGTTGCTGCAACATGGCCATGCAGACGCCAAGTAAACCTGTAGTTTTACAGGAAGTGGGATTCAATGCATGCTCCAAGACGTCCTTCTAGCCAGCGGGTACCGAGGGCAGTGGTTCGCGATGGGGATAATTGGAGCGGAAGCAGATGTCTGTATACATCTGAAGGGTGGGTCATCTCTCCGGGTGTTTAAGCACATGAAGCAAGGCGGACTGTGTATTTATAGTGAATCAGACACAATCAACCAATGGTGCCTTCAGATCGATTCTCGCGCCCAAAGACATATATTTCCCACAAAGGAGAATCCTACAGGATCCTGCTTCTGATTGTTTTTTTCAGTGGTACACTCATGTACCTCATCATTCAGGTGCAAACCCCATCCACCCCCACCCCCACACCCACACCCCCACTCACACCCACCCACACCCCACGCACACCCACACGCACACCCACACCCACCCACACCCAACCCCACCCACACCCCACCCACACCCACACCCCCACAGCCACTGTCTACCTGCCAGAATCTGAACCTCCCAGAATCTCCCCCCACATCCTCAACCCAGCCGTTCCCATCTTCACCACACATCTCTCCAACATAACCCTCACACCATTCCATCCATTCCTACACCCAAACCCTCCCTCCACCCTCCACCTAGCCCCATCTTCACCCGAACCACGTATACCACCCCCACCCCTACCCAACATCCAGCGTCTACCCCCCACAATCTGAACCACTTATACAAGCCGCAAGCCCCAACCCGTCCAGGAGCAATTGATCTCCCCCATTCACTGTATCCTGCCCCTCCCACCATCACCACAACTCACTCCACTCCCAACCCTCACTCCACTCCCACCCCTCCCTACACCCCAACCCCTCCCTACACCCTAACCCTCCCTCCACCACACCCCTCCCTCCACCACACCCCTCCTTCCACCACACCCTCCCTCCACACCAACCCTCCTTCCACACCATCCCACCCTACACCACAGCCCTCCCTCCACCCCACGCCTCCCTGCACCACACCCCACCCCTCTCTCCACCAGACCCCTCCCTACTGTCCAATCCCTCCCTAAAATCCAACCCTCCCTACAACCTCAACCAGCCCTCCCCAACCCTTTCCTAAACCCCAACATTCCCTTCCACCCCAACCTTCCTTCCACCCACCCCTTCCTCCACACCAGCCCTCCCTACCCCCCAACCCTCCCTCCACGCCACCCATCCCCTCCACCACAACCTTTGCTCCACCCCCACCACCTCTCCACCACAAACCTCCCTCCACCCCTACCTCCCTTTACCACAACCCTCCCTCCACCTCACCCATCCACCCTAACCCTCCCTCCACCCATACTCCTCCTTCTGCCCCAACCATCAGTAATCCCCTAACCCTACACAACCCTCACCCCATCTCACCCATTCCTCCACCCCAACCCCTGCGACAATCCCAGCCTCTCCACCCCACCCACCCCACCCCTCTCCTTTCTCTTTGACCCCACCCATCTCCTTCTCCTTGTCCACCCCACCCCTTCTCCTTCTCCTTGTCAATCCCACTCTTCTCCTTCTCCTTATCCACCCCACCCTTCTCCTTCTCCTTGTCAATCCCACTCTTCTCCTTCTCCTTAACCACACCACCCTTCTCCTTCTCCTTATCCACCCACCCTTCTCCTTATCCTTATCCACCCCACCATTCTCCTTCTCCTTATCCATCCCACCCTTCTCCTTAACCGTATCGACCCCACCCTTCTTCGTCTCCTTATCCACCCACCCTTCTCCTTATCGACCCCAACCCTTCTCCTTATCCATCCCACCCTTCTCCTTCTCCTTATCCATCCCACCCTTGTTCCTTCTCCCTCTCCCACCCCCCCCCTTTCTCCTTATCCTTATCGAGACCCCACACTTCTCCTTATCCGCCCCACCCTTCTCCTTCTCCCTCTCCACCCAACGCTTCTCCTTCTCCTTATCCGCCCCACCCTTCTCCTTCTCCCTCTCCACCCAACGCTTCTCCTTCTCCTTATCCACCCCACCCTTCTCCTTCTCCTTATCCACCCCACCCTTCTCCTTCTCCTTATCCATCCCACCCTTCTCCTTCTCCTTATCCACCCCACCCTTCTCCTTCTACTTATCCACCCCGCCCTTCTCCTTCTCCTTATCCATCCCACCCTTCTCCTTCTCCTTATCCATCCGACCTTTATCCCTCTCCACCCAACGCTTCTCCTTCTCCTTTTCCACCCCACACTTCTCCTTCTCCTTCTAATCCTCTCTCCTCTTCTCCTTATCCATCCACCCTTCTCCTTTCTCCTTATCATCCCCACACTTCTCCTTCTCATTATCCATCCCACCCTTCTCCTTATCCTTATCCACCCTACCCTTCTCCTTCGCCTTATCCACCCTTCTTCTTCTCCTTATCCACCCCACCCTTCTCCTTCTCCCCCCCCCCAGCTCTTGAGCTGACCTTTCCCTATCCTTCCCCCACATATGCCTCACTCCCCATCACTCCTCCTTCCCTCCCTCATCCACCTCAACAGGAAGTCCCTTCTATAACTTGCTACCCCTGCTACGACCAAACATGCCAGTTTATGCCTGGTTATGCGCGCAAATTTCTAACTATATGCTACAGCTACGCTCAGATAGAAAATGTCCGTCACCCACCGCCATTCTCCCACTCCAACTTCCCCCAACTCCATCTTCCCAGCTCCAACCTCACTCGCAGCCATACCATCGACTGGCATCGTAATGTAGTTAGACAAAGCCTATATTTAGCAAGAGACTGCTTCTCCTGTTGGCATGGCAATGCAATGGATGGAAAGGACAATATGTGGAATGCTTCACTGGACCGGTGCATGTGTTTGATAACGATCTTTGTATTTAAAAATTGGAACCGACACGACATACAGCTTACTAATTTCTTAGTTTTTTTTAGCTGGACGCAGCTCAGGCGGTAGCGTGTCCACCTGTGAAAGTGTGGGTCATCCGATTGATCCTACTCAGTGGATACATTTGCAGCTTGGGCTAGTTTCCGTTCCAACCAGTGGTCCCTCAACAACAGGATATGTGCTGTCCTGTCTATGGGAAAGTGCATATAAAAGACCTCTGGCTGCTTATCGGAAAGAGTAGCCTATGTGGCGGCAGCGGGTTCCCTCCAATGAAATATGTCAGAATGAGTATATGTTGGATGTCCAATGTGCTCTAGAAGCGTCTTTAAATAAAGCAAACTTTCCTTTACTAATTTCATTGGCTACCAATTCGTTGTTAATATGGAATAAATGTTCTCAAAAGCCAGTAGCCGTGCCTGATATAGGAGGATGCACTCAAATGTTCCCAGGATCTAAAACCCCAATACAGAAGATAACCAACCTCCACTTACATTTGAACTACCATGTAAATACTCACATTGATCTGACTAATATGGATGCAGTCATATTACAATATTGTTGCAATTATTTCTATGGAAATTGTGGGTTACGTAATTTCAGGTTACGTTGGGTTATATGCTGCAATTACATTGTGTGTTGGTGTGTCTCATCGTGTATGGGTTTCATTATGTTATATATGGTATGCAGGTATTGCAGGTATAGCAATACCTCAGGGAGTTTAACGCCCCTGCCCTGCAGAGTTGTAAACCAGTGCCTTGTGGTACAGGTTCTTGACAGAACCGAAGGCTAAGGGAGCAAACCCTAAACAGAAAACCATGTCACTGTGTCAGCATTAAGGGCGGTTGATGTATGGAACTCCTAACATCTCCTGACCAGCCACTGCAGGGACAAATAGTTTTGCGGCTGTCTTGACATGTTCTTGCTGGTGTGAAACCTCTATTTGCTCCCCGAGAGAGTGCCGATAGTAACTTGCAAAAGCCAGCAGCACTTCAACAATTTTGCAGGAAGTTTTCATGAAATGTTGGAGAGCGGCAGTCAAGTAATGAAAGCAGTCTTTGTTGCATTGCGACAAACAGCATGATGATGATGATGATGTGTTATATACTGCAAATTGTGTATTCAACAGTCAGTGTATGACTTATTATATGAAGAGTTCAGTCGAAAAAACATGTAGACATCAATCCAAAAATGTAGTTTAAATAACAGATTTCTACATGAAAATAATTGTAATTCTCACTAATTGCAGTTGTCAAGTAGGAGTATAACAACAATTTACTCTTTAAATGTTTGATTACAATGTTTATCTCCATTTTTGAATTGGCATGTGCATGGTTTTGCACCTGAACTCTTCATATATACCTTCTTTGCATAAATAATCCTGAATTGAAATAAATATGGTTGGAAGAACAGTGATTCGGCAGACTAAGCATATTTAACACAAAAAACAAGAAATCACCCACTCTCTATGTCTCAGTGCGTGAAGCCCTCCGTGGGAATGAGAGCCCCTGCTACACAATCGGAGTGCCCCGGGGGCAGACTGTGGGCGCATTAAATGCAAGCAGCCCCACCGACCTGCCCTCTCACGGCGCAGAGGCACGCCACGCAGTCATTACTGGGCATGTGCGTGGCCTGACCCGCGCATGCGCAGTCTGGGTGCCCAGAGACGCAGCTTTCTAATAGGTCACGTGTGCACTTGTCGCCATTTTGGAAAGTGCTGAGTGCGGCGTTACGCCTAGGAGGGGCATCGAACCTACACTTCTGCTATTCCAGGGTTAGCGTCCATTCCAAATCTCGGCTCTCTGAGACAATCAACCTACCAATGCCTACTTGTGTATGTGGCATTTGATTACACTTTGCCTATACTCACACTGGATGCGCTAGCCAAATCAGTAGAGGGCAGTTTTCCTCGTGTGGAAAGCCAGGAGTTCAAATCCCAACAGAGTCAAATCAATGACTTATACAAATGGATTGTTGTCGCTACCTAGCCTGGCGCTCAGGATTAATAGGATAGGACAAGGACTGGTTAGCACAGGGTCAGGATAACATGACTGTGTGGGATACTGGGTCATGGTGCCAGTGGCCTGGTCTCTCAGTGGGGCAGCACTATAAGCTCGCCATAAGAGCGTACTGTCACAAGTCGGTGCCCATCCTGATATGACCTTCGATGTTACCATGATGTACAACTCCAACAAGCAAACAATCAATCGTCGAATATATTTCCATGCTTCTAGAATGTATATGGCAAGGAAGTTAGGTGAAAAACTAATGAACATAGGTCAGATTTATCCACTGGACATAACATATCAGTCCTATTCCAACTGGAACTATGTGATCAATGCACGCAGAGAGGGCTCTGAGGGATACAACATTTTAGAATTAACATACAGTGTCTTCAGAAGTATTTTAGCCGAGTTTAAAGCTGCATAGTCCAATGAGGCATCACATTTTCAAAACCGAAACAATTATCTAGATTTGATTCTATATATCTGGGTTATATACTGATGCTCTTATTAAGTATTTCTTTGCCACATATAAGGGAACACTGAGTGAATTCAGTATAATATGTCACTGCTAAAGCCTTTGGTGTCAGAGTTTTGGCGTGATTGCCAAAACTAATTTGATATATTTTGCACTTCAAGTATCTCAAAACTTAGCCATTAAAGATAGAAGTTACTTCAAACTAAAGTAATGTAAATTATACTTATGACAATCAATGTAATATATTTATCTCAGAAAAATTCCAGAAAATCAAATGCATCAGACTATGCAGCTTTAAAGGCCCTGTCACATTACGGCGTATGGCGGGGGCGTATTGAAAACCTAAGTAAGTCCTGCGAATGCCGGCCTATGATGACCTTTGGTGACCTATCGGGTGTTTTTTAGCGTATGTGTAACGTATGAGGAGCGTACGTGGAGCGTACGAGGAGCGTATGAGAGCATACTGTGACATTTTTTGACAGTTTTGATTGGCATATGGAACCTATGTGTAGCGTATGTGTAGCGTATGTGTAGCGTATGCGTAGCGTATGCATAGCGTATGAGCATATGAGTAGCGTATGAGTCAAGATCGATGTCGAGACCTATGGCATATGCTTTGAATACGCTGTGCATACGCTGTACATACGCTCTGCATACGCTAGGAGTACGCTCCCATACATAACTCATAGGCTATGCATACGCTACATACACTAGAGATACGCCCGTGACGCAAGTTGAACGTATGCATAACCTACGACGGCGCACCCCTAGCGTACGAGGAGCGTACACCGGCATACAAGGAGCGTACACCGGCGTATGAGTAGCGTATGAACCATACGCTCCCATAGGTGGAGATTTTTTGAGCATGCACAAACAAATTTGGACGGACGGATGGGAGAAAGCGTATGGCGGCGTACAACGGCATACGCCGGAATAGGCCGGCACATGACGGCTATGCGTAGCGTATGCGTAGCGTATGCGTAGCGTATGGCGGCATATGGCGGCGTATGCCAACGTATATGACGTAATGCGCCTAGGCCGCCGTACACTCCCGCAACAAACCCTAATGTGACAGCCCCTTAAGAAAAGAAAGTATTCACCAAAAAGAGTGTTATTTTGTGGAAGCAGACAACAATTTTTGTGGAAGCAGACGACAATTTTCACAACCGGCGTCCTTACTACTGTACTCAGCTAAGCCTTTCATCCAGGGTTGAATCAGGGCCGCTCTCCCAAACCCTATCAACCGGTAGTAGGGCATGTTCTTTGGTTCAATGGCCGCCAATCACAAGCGCAGACACAGGCAACCAATCAGAACAGCGCATTCAGAACAGGAGAAGACTCAGCTAGCTAACCTGGCATTTGGCATTCATTACGTTGGAGTTTTATGTGCTGGCAACACTTAAGGTCATATCAGGACGGGCACTGACTTGTGACAGTGCACACTCATGGTGACTTTATAGTGCTGCCACACTGGGAGACCAGGCCACCAGCACCGTGACCTGATATGCCACTTAGTCACATGATCCTGATACTTAGCCAACCAGTCCATGCCCTATCCTAATAATGGCGAGCGCCTGGCTAGGAAGCGACAGGTATCACTTTTTAAATCATTGGTTTCACTCGATTAGGGTTCAAACCTGCCGGTTCGAATCCCACGCTCTACCAAAACGGGAGACGGACGCTCAACTTATTCGGCCATCCTGTCTGGTCCATGCATTACGAGGATAGGGCAAGGGAAAAAGGAATGAGTACGAACACTTGTCAGTGATTGAAATAGAATATTACCCCACTTAATCAGTGAATAGATGAACCGCGGTATACCCAAGAATATAGCCCAGCAATAGAGAACACCTGATGCTGACCTAGAGGCCAGGCGCTCAGCATTATTAGGACAGGGCAACGACTGGTGTGCTCAGTGTCAAGATAATGTGACTGAGTTGGATACCAGGTCATAGTGCTGGCGGCCTGGTTTCCCAGTGGTACAGCACTATAAAGTCGGTATGAATGCTCACTGTAAGAAGTCGGTAGCCGTCCTGATATGACCTTAGATGTTGCTAGGACATAAAACAAAAACAAACAAGCAAACAAACATAGTAGAGCACGTTAAAGAGGAAAACCTTTATTTAAATCACACTATTGGCTTTATTCGACCAGGGATCGAACTCCCGATCTTCTAAATGGGAAGATTGCGCTCTACCGATTCCGGTGATAATGTTGGTAGATTAGATATCAAAGTAACAGTCAATTGGGCACGCCCGACATCCGGTTGGGGGGTGTGAGGGGTGGAGGCGCCTCGGAGATATTCCGGATATCGCGCTAGTCTGACCGACTTTAGGGTGCAACCCCGTATGATTGAAAGGAACAGTTCTTATTGGCTGAAACCACTGAATCCAGCGGCCATTTGAGAGGCGGTTTTCGCCTCCTACCTGAAAAGCGAGACGTCTCAGAGGCGACTCCGAGGTGTAGTCTGAATGCAAAGAGCCCAAAAAGACGTTGAGGAGCCGCCACAGAGTCGAGTTGCACCCTGAACGCGGCCCAGGCGGGCATTCAGGCCACGTGCTAAATAGGAAGCCAATATGGCGGCGCCCACAAGCGATGACGGCGACTTGTTATGGCGCGGCGCCGCTTGGGATTAAGCTGGTTCCCGGGATCCCCCCTCCCCCCGGCTGGGAGGCCAAGCCTCGTTCTCGCTCTCGACTATTTATAGACGGGCGGTGATTGGACGCTCGCGTGGAACTTGGCGCGAAATGGGAGTCGGGCGTGGAGTGTCGCCTGCCCAACGCTAATTGTCGTCTGCTAGGCAGTGACGGACGGCTTCTGGTGGGGAGACGGTTATCCATAGCGAGAAGCATTCACTATAAAATTGGGTTCTCTTAAATAACACTTAGTGATGTGAACCTGGTAAAAAAAATTGAAAACAGAATAGACGATTTCCACTGCAAACCCACCGTATGGCCATCATGGTATGGACTCGTGTTGTGTGGAGAACTTCAGAACAACTAAATATATTTAACATAAGAGAAACTCAAAACAAATAGACTATGCAGCCGTAACTGGTAACTCTGTGAACAAGTTGTTAATACCTGCTTCTGAAGATGATCCACAACACGGATGTCAACGGAAGAATTTGAGGCAATATTGGTGATTGGCATCTGCGTGTCACAACCTACCTTTCCTCTAGTATGGAAATAGTCAGGTATTCATGATTTAAGAAGTTGATGTTCTCTGTGGCGGAGTGGTTAGAGTGCCTGCCTTTTTTCTAGGTCGGATTCCCAATCTGAAGGTTGGTGGTTCGATTCCCCATGCCCCCCACCTCTGCCAAATTGGATTTCCACCGCTATGTATAACTTCCAGCGTCATCAAAGACCAGTTGCTCTCATACTATGTCTATGTGGTGTGGGAGGTTAATAATCCCCTGGGTCAGTAAAACTGTAGACACGGGCTTTCTGTTGACAACCTGTCTAATGGTGAAATAAGTCTATTCAGACTTATCCATAATAGGCGGTATACATCTTCAACAAAAAGTAGCCATTTGACAAGGCAGTGCATGACTTTTTTTAACGAAACTTATTTCAAATTTGGGTGGACAAACTATCCAGACCCACCTTAACAGTACAAGAATGTAATATGTCTGTGTAGGCGGATACAAAAATGGCGGCGCAGGGTGGATGCGTGGCTGGCTTGGCCATGGCGAGCGGCCAGTTGGCTTATATATATACAGCAGCGCTGGCAGAATGAAAGCCCGCCACTGTGACTCGGGTGGATGGAGAGGAAGTCGCCAACCACCCGTGAGTCGATCAGGATCGCAGCAGGCATGGTGTGTGATTGGGGGCGGGGTGGGGTGGGTGGAGGGGCGGGGGAGTCATTTCCTTTGAATCAAACACAATTCCACCATTAACATTAACTGGCCTTCAATAAATCTTGCAAATGTGAAAATGAGTGAAAAATAGCACCAGCAGTAAATTCTTGTCTGCTCACCAGTTAGTAGTTCTGGTTGTTTTTAGTTGTTTTACCTTCTAGCATCATCTGAGGTTATAAGCATGATGGGTGCTGACGTGTGACATTGTGCACTGTTGGTGACTTGATAGTGCTGCCACAATGGGAGACCAGTCCACTGGCACCATGACCGATATCATGCACAGTCAAGTGTGAACCGTCTACCCTATTAATAGCAAGCCGTAGGATAGGAACCGACAATTTTATAAGCCATTGCTTTGAGTCGGCTGGGATTTGAAAGTTTGGACCTTCCGCAAGGGATTGTTGGTTGGTTGTTGGAGTTTGTAAGATCTAATGTCATATCAGGACGCGAATCTCAGCAGTGTTGCTGCATTAAACTTAAAGATGACTGCAGCACATATTGCATAGAAGTATGTGTCTTAGCTCAACATGCTTAATTATGGAGAGTTGTGTCTTAAACATATTCATTATATTATTATATTGCATCTGTACATCCATGTTTGTGCCAAATTGTTATGTATTTTAATTAATTTTGAATAAAATCAAAGTTTTGCCCTATGCGTATTGGCAAACTCAATGGCAGTATGCCTTTGCTTTGCTGCCAACGCCATTTTCAGCGCATGCGCAGTCAGAACGGTGATCTCGTCTAGGCTCAGCATAGCGAGTATCTTTAACCACTGACGCCACCAGAGGACAGCAGTCAGCATGTTGGACCATTGGACCGATGCTTTCTGTAGAAAGTAGGTCAGGCTAATTAAAGTGGCTAATTAAAACCAAACCAATTACGTAAGGTATAAACTACTTATGCAAATATTATTTAGATTTGATACTACCTACCTAAATTAGATACTGGTGCCTTTATTGAACTTTTGTTGGCACATACAAGGGAATACTGGGGCAATTTAACATAAACTGTCACTGCAGAAGACGCCTGATGGTGTCAGAGATTTGGCATGCTTCTCAAAGGTAAATTGGCATATTTGCGCTTCAAATATCTCAAAAGTTAACCAATTAAAATAGAAGTTACTTCAAGCTAAAGTAAGGTAAATTATAATGATCAACGTAATATATTTATCTCAGAATATGACAGAGACTCAAACGCGTACAAACTATGCAACTTTAAGCTCATCCGATGGCATTACTTTACCTTGATACATATAAATAATAGACATAAGGCAGACTTAAAAGTGCATACGTAGTGGTTTAGAATGTTTGCTATTTTTGAGATAAGTGATAAGTGCCTTAAACTAATCATTGTAATCTACGTCACTTTGGGTTAAAGTATGTACAGTTGCATATTCCGATGGTTTTGAGTTTCTATCGTTTTCAGAAAATGACAGACTCAAAACCATCAGACTATGCTTTCTGGGTTATTAAAAAGTAAAGCGCTTGCTTTATTTAATTACTTCTCTAGAGCACATTAATTTTCATCATCCGCTATTGGATGTCAAACATATGGTCATTCTGACATATTTCTTTGTAGGAAACCTTCTACCACCACATAGGCTACTCCTTCCGATAAACAGCCAGGGGTCTTTTATATGCACTTTCCCAAAGACAGGACATCACATACCACAGCCTTTGATGAACCAGTTGTGGACCACTGGTTAGAAAGGAAAATAGCCCAAACTGCAAATGGATCCACTGAGCAGGATCGATCAGATGACTGACACCTTCACAGGTGGACACTATGCCGCCTGAGCTACGTCCCTCTCCCCCAGGTTTGTAATGCTGCCCACACGCTCGTTATCTACCCCGAATATGACAAGCACGGATGCAGGAGCACACATGTCGCAAGTGTCGTC
This sequence comes from Branchipolynoe longqiensis, assembly GCA_030323885.1. Classification (NCBI taxonomy): domain Eukaryota; kingdom Metazoa; phylum Annelida; class Polychaeta; order Phyllodocida; family Polynoidae; genus Branchipolynoe; species Branchipolynoe longqiensis. The sequence continues at coordinate 9,700,361 of CM059196.1, read as the reverse complement.
TGGTTTGCGCCTGGCATTAGGGCGTATCTCAGGCCGGGTCCCAGCTACAGCCGGGTTCTATTTCCGGTCAAGTTCACCCCGCAGCAGCGACATCAAAACCTGTCTTAAGAAGGAGCGTTCCTGAAATCGCCCGGACGCAAAGCATGATGGGTTAGCAGGGTTGTAGCTAGCCGGGGGGGAGGGGGATGTGGACTGTTGCCCCCCCCCCCCCCCCCCCCCCACCCGCCCTACCAACAAAATAATGAAATAAACGCGTATATAACCTCCCTGAAATAGCTGGAAATGGCATTTTAGAGCCGCTAGATTTAAGAATTTTCTGGAGGTGTGCAGGGGGGGTGGGGTGGGGGTGATACCTTCACACCGTCCCTAGTACCTCAAGCCTTCGGGACTCATCCGTTCCAAGAAGTTATTTGCACCGCCAAACAAAAATTCCTGTGTATGACTATGGGGGGAAACTGACGCGACGCATGTGTGGATGGGGGGTGCGGGTGGTTGGTTGGTTGGTTGTTGGATTTTTACGTCCTGGCAACATCTAAGGTCATATCAGGATGGGTACCGATTTGTGACAGTGCACACTCATGGTGAGTTTATAGTGCTGTCCCACTGGGAGATCAGGTAGCCAGCACCATGATCCGATATGCCCGACAGACAGACGAGCAGAGACAAAATGAACTAACTCTCTGATGGTGATTGGTGTCTTCTTCAATCATGAAGGCCACCTAAAAAACAGCTTGTTTAGCTTCCACCCAGTAAAGATTTACTGGTCGGTCGAGAAGTCTTTATTTATATATTTGTATTTTGTGTGTAGAATGGCGGTGTGCAGGAAAAAGAAAGCCATGCATGGTATTCATCGTCAGAAGGCATGATACTAAGGCAGAGAAGACCATATACCCTTTCTAGCTAGAAATTGAACAATAAAACATTAAAATTACTATATGAGGAGTTCAGGCGCAAAACCAAGTAAGTCCATTTTCATGAAAAGTGAGATAACCAATGGAGACACCACTTCTTAGTCCCTATTACCCAATGAGCAAATCAGTTTTGTTTCAAAACCTGGTAAGTCCTATGTTAAATTGGCCTTAAAATAGGGTTTGGTTGCAAAACCTTGTAAGCGCCATTCGAGTTTGTCTGCAAAACCACGTAAGATGTAGCTGGCCAATCAGCTACGCGTGTCAGGTCACATTTTTTTTTGTTTTTTTTTGTTTTTGCCTCGGGTGATTTGTCGACGTTTATGATGGAAACCTATGATGCAATTGATGAGGATAGTGGTGATGATGAGTAAGCTTATGGTGGAAATTGTGTGTTCTTTGATTCTGCAAGATTTCCATAAGATTAGTCTTTGACAATGGACTTACATGGTTTTGCAAACAAACCGAAAGTGGACTTACTTGGTTTTGCAGAAAAATCAATAAAAGTTGATTAATTAATGAGTTTTGGAATAAAGGTTCATTTATCACTTTCATAGTATTTTGTTCATTGCCCATAACCCTATAATACAAAGAAAAGTGGAATTACTGAGAATTATATTTATGGGCATATACAAATCTTGATTTTAAAACAAAAGAGGTCGGGTGGACTTACTTGGTTTTGCGCCTGAACTCCTCATATACTCTTTAGGATGACTGTACCACATCATACAGTTTACTAAATAGATTTTATCAATTATTAATACAACTTTTCTTTTTCTGTGGGAATTTGTTTCCCTTGACCACAAATATATGATTGTGAGCTTTCTAATTTAATGAGTGTCTATTGGCACATAATTGATTGTCTGCCTTTCCATGTAAAAGCGATGGTTTGAACAAAAAACAAACATTTCTCACCGTGAATATGCCCTATGCTGCCGACATGGCGTAAAGCAATCACCAATCAATCAAATCAATCTTAGGATGAAGGTTGTCAGTCATCACACAATCATTATTATAGGCGGTAAAGCGTTGTTTGAGTTTTAATAATTGATGTGAAGGGTCTTTTGACAAATAACAAAATATACATATTTGGAGGTCAATGGCATTTCTCAGGTCGGACGGGGACGCTAAATAAATATTGTTTGTTTATCTGGCCTAAAGTCCTAATAAAGACGCCCTGCTGTGTCAGAGTCTGGGTGCAACAAGATATTTAAAGAATGTGTTCAAGTTGCATAGTCCGAGGAACACATCAAATTTTCAAACCCAAAACAATTATCTAGATTTTATTCTAGATATATGATTTAGATACTGGCACACTTATAAAACATTTGTTGCCACACAGAAGGGAATACTGAGGTAATTTAACAGAGCCTGTTTCTGCAGAAGAGTGTGGTCGCACAATTTGTCCATGCTTGCTTGCCAAAATTATGTGTGCATATTTGCACTTCAAACATCTCAATGGGTAGTCATTTAAAATAAAAGTTTTTTTCAAACTAACGAAAGGTAGATTGTAGTGATCAACCTAATATATTTATCTCAGAAAGTGACAGAAAATCAAAAAACATCGGACTATGCTACTTTAATGTAGAAGTGTGATGCTGGGCATTAATTTACCTGTTGTTCATTTGTTTGTTTGTGGCTTACGTCCTAACAACAGGTCATATAACTGATAGTAATATTGTAGTGACAGTCTGCACTCATGGCACCATTATAGTGATGTAAAACTGAGAGACCAGGATGTGGGCACCATGACCATGACCGAATATCCTCACACTGTGCCAGCACCATGACCTGGTATCCCACTCAGTCACATTATCCTGACACTGTGCACACCAGTCCTTTTCCTATCCTATTAATGCCAAACGCCAGGCTAGGTAGTGACAAAAATCAATTTTTCAAGTCATTGGTTTGACGCGACTCAGTTTCAAACTCCTGACTTTCTACAAGGGAAGCCTGCTGGACTGCCCTACTGATTCACTCACCACATCGGGTCTAATGGTCTGATATGATATGCAAACCTCTATTGGCTCTGTCTATGTGCCTGATACACACCACCCACCTGTGTTCTTAGGGGGTCAAAGGTCACTGCATCTAGTCTGCTCTCGCCCAGCACACAATTTCCCTGATAGCCGACTCGCACTCTAATTGATACATGGTGTGAGACCGGATCAGTGGAAAGGGAACCCTTTCCGGCTGGGAGATCGGCGCAAAGCATGCTGGGTAGCTGTGATTGAGGCAGTAAGCCCGGCTCATCTACACACACACACACACCCACTCTACCCTCTCTCCTCTCTCCTCTCCTCCCCCCCCCTCCCATCTCAATCTATCACCCCCCCCCCACCTTCCACCCCCTGGACACCTGAACTGAAAGCCCCCAAAGAGGAGGCCTTGCACAGGCTCACCAAATGTGTTGAGTATCCGCGACCCATTTTAGTAGGTCATGGGTTTTAAAATCCCGTCTTTGAACCCTGGCCAAATCAAACCGATGACTTTAAAAATGTATACTTGTCGCTACCTAGCCTGACATTCGATATTACTGGGATAGGGAAACAAACAGTCAAATGAGGAAGACTGATTGTCCGCGATTGACATTTTCCCTGCGTAATCAATGAAGATCCCAAGAATTTTTAAGTGAGGGAGCCGGTCATTCTGAGAGAAATACTCTGTGTCAATTATACGGGTTTATGTAAGTTGAGCTACAGATAGTGTGATATGTGCTTTGCACTTTTGCATTAGATGTATTCAACTGTATAAAAATAGATCCACTTGCAAGCACGTGAACATTATGACAGTGAAATGGTGGGCGACAAGGAGGAATGAATGGAGGAATTGTTGTTTTTGTTAAAGTGTTTTTAATCCTCTGAATAACATGTTTTGGTTTTTTTGGTTGTTTTTGTGTTGTGGTGGGTTTGTGGGTTTTTTTGGTGGTGTTGTTTTGTTGTGTTTTGTTGTTTTTTTTTTTTTTTTTTGTGTGGGGGTGGTGGGTTTGTTTTTGTTGTGGTGGTGGGTTTGTTTGGGTTTTGGCTGTCATAATGCACTGGTCTTCCAGCCACTACACAGTAAACAAATCTTCAACAATTTAGATAGACAATTACAAGGAGATAAGCAAAAAATTGGTAGATGAATGACAGGTAAACACCAAGACGAGAAAAAAGAAACATATACGGGGAGGTAACTATGTTAGACTAGAATGGTAAGCGTTAGTAGGGGGCATATATGCATATGTAATATAATGTAGGGTTGCGTGTTCGAGTCTGTGGCTATGTAGGTTGGCTAAAGTGAAAAACAATACAGATGGAGAGAGAGAGAACATAAAGCAAAGTAAGAGTGTGAGAAGAGAGTGTGCAAGCCTTTCTGGTTCATTAGATATGGTACATGGGTACATTGAAGAGTATCACCCCACCCTTCTCCCCCAATGAGAAACAAGCATTCTTGGCTCTGCCAATAGGGATCAAGCATTCCTGGTCCTCATGGCTACCAGTGGTCTGCCCACCACCACCAAGCTGTGTGGCCCCTCTGGCAACCAGCAGCCATGAACCTTGACCCTGAGTGTGGTGATCCTACCCAGTAGAGGGGGAGGGGGAGGGGGTAGGTCTTGAGTGTCCCTTACACACAGCCCAGCCGGCACGACTATATCTATTTACATGCCATTCAGGCACCACCAGCACTTACATATATATACATACACGCACCTGCTCATGTATACCCTTTTTGTAATAGAACAATTACATTCCCCTTATCATTGAAAATCAGAATATTTTACAATATGTTTGAGGCAAACAACCGGGTTCAAAATGGAGGTAATTATGTTAGACTAGTATGGTAAGCGTTAGTAGGGGGCATATATGCATATTTAAGATAAGTTTGAGACAAAAAGCCGAGTTCAAAGTGAAAATGATCTTGAGAGAATAGGCGGATTAAAGTCAATGAAGAAGACAGGACAAAATTAGATATAAAAGGAGGGATAGACAAAAGAATCAAAGATGAAATAGGAGAAACAAAGAGAAAAGAATAGGAGACATGCCGACTGGGGATAATGATCTGAACAACAACAATTATGTGCTGTATACAATATATTATATACATATTATTTAATGGCGGGCTTGTAGCATTCAACCCCAAAACCCTACCTATGGGCCTGATCGGAACCGCAGTGGCCTGGGTGACTTGGGTTGCACTCAACTAAGCCAACCTGTGATGAGTTGCCACCAAATTGACGCAAGCAGTACTATCACGCTCACTCCCTTCGGAATGTTTAACCATTAAATAAACAGTAGGGTAGATTGTTGGCCAGCCAGAGGTATCGTTCTCAACCAACATACTTGTGTTATGTTGTCTCTTCTGGAGTCTATATAATATATATATACTTTAGTGGAAGGGTTAAAAGAAACATATTTATATTCAGATATATGACATTAGGTGTAGCGTGGACTCACCTGTAGATATGGGTGGTTGGCAGGAGAACATCACATGAAAGAGATAAGAAGGCAGACATGAGATTGATAGATTCAATTATCGCAGACAGAGAGTGAATAAAGGTCAATGAGTGCATGCAAGATGTTAGCAGTCAGTGCTCAATTCACTGTCACTATGCTATATATCACTGTCACAACACTCTGTGTCGCTGTCACTCCACAGCATTACTGTTGGTACACTCTATGTCATCGTCACTAAACTGTATATCACTGTCACAGCATTATATATTACTGTCACAACATTATATATCACTGTCACTACACTCTATATCACCGTCATTACACTCTATATCACTGTCACAACAGTTCATATCACTGTCACTACACCCTATATCACTATCATTGCACTTCATGTCACTGTCACTCCACAGCATTGCCGTCACTACACGTCACATTAGTGTCACTACACTCAATATCACTGTCACAACACTCCATGTCACAGTCACTCCACAGCATCACTGTTGCTACACTTCATATTAATGTCACGACACTTAATATCACTGTCACACCACTCTGTATCACTGACACTCCACAGCATCACTGTCACTACACTCCATATCACCATGACTACACTCTATATCACTGTCACACCATTCCACATCGCTGTCACTCCACAGCATCGCTGTCACTACACTATATATCACCGTCACTACACTATATATCACTGTCACACCACTCCACGTCGAGGTCACTCCACATCATCACTGTCACTACACTCTATATCACCGTCACTACACTCTATATCACTGTCACACAACTGCACATCGCTGTCACTCCACAGCATCGCTGTCACTACACTCTATATCACCGTCACTACACTATACATCACTGTCACACCACTCCGCGTCGCTGTCACTCCACAGCATCACTGTCACTACACTCTATATTACAGTCGCTACACTCAAATCACTGTCACAACAATGGTTTAATATACTTTAAACTCAAGCGAACACCAGCGTCCTATTCAACTATCGGTACAACCATTGTTCGACTAATGTCACTGTACCCCAGACCACTGTCAGCACACCTGCCAACAGCTGTCACTACACCCTCATATCACTGTCACACCAGCCTCCTACCCGTGTCAACACACCAAGACATCACCTACACCACATCCTAACACTGCCCTGTCTTATGTTGCTGTCTATGAGGAAATGATTATGGAACAATGAACAACCAAATAGGAATTATAACAACTTAATTGTTTGGTGCTTCCAATGTGTGTTTCCATTTTTGGATTGATGCTTACAGGGTTTTGCGCCTGTACCTTTCATATATATATATATATATTATTACATTTTGTGTATTGGCATTTACAGGGTTTTGTGCCCAAACTCTTCATATATATGAAGACTTCAGGTGCAAAACCCTGTAAACGCCAATCCAACAAAATTTAATAATTTCATATATACATTTGAAATGTCTGAAAGTGAGTAGGATGACCATAGTATTTATAGTATATATAGTATATATAGTATATATAGTGCATTTAGTATATACAGTATATATAGTATATAGTATATATAGTATATATATTATATAGAATATATATAGTATATATACTATATATAGTATATATAGTATATATAGTATATAGAGTATATATAATGTATATGGTATATATATATATATTATAATATCTGGCGTGCTCTGTCCACGCCAGATATTTCGACTATATATATACTAATACATAGATATGTATCAGTATATATATAGTATATATAGTCGAAACAAAGTGATCTCTGGGTTTGTGGGTTCGAACCCTGTTTGAGTCAAACCAATGACTTAACAATTTATATTTGTCCCTTCCTAGCCAGGCACTCAACATAATTAGGACAGCGCAAGGACTGGTGTGCTCAGTGTCAGGATAATGTGACTGAGTGGAATACCAGGTCATGGTGCCGATGGCCTGGTTTCCCAGTGGGACAGCACTATAAAGTCACCATGAGTGCACACTGTCACAAGTCGGTACCCTTCCTGATATGAACTTAGATGTTGCTAGGACGTAAAACAACAAAGAAAATATATACTATATATAGTATATATAGTATATATAGTGTATATATGTATATATTTCACTATCACTTCCAGCACAATGTGCCAGCTTATATTATTAACAGTGGCATCTTTGTGGCGCCCCCTGATGGCCGACGGAGTTTATTCTGGCGCCACCTATCGGACGGAGACCCAGGTGCATTTTTTATGAGGCGTCCATCCCGATGCAAATGTGCTCGACTTCCGGTCATCAGGCATGATGGCGATAAACTATTTAGGGCGTCCCCTGCGGAGAGCGGCCGAACGAATCATCATATCTCACCGCCACTGAACAATGTGCTTTGCTGCAGTAATATATGACTGCTCTGTGTTCTTTAGTATGGTAAATAAAGGTGCCAGATTAATATATATTATATATATATATATGTATATATTTATGTATAATTATCACTATATATTTATAAATACCTACGTATATACAACGTATATGCAGATGTAAACGAATACGCACGGTGCTGCTCCTGGCGGCTTGGCCGGGAACTCGCCAGTTAGTTCACCGCCTTGCCGCCGGGGGTGCTGCTGCACATATATACACCTTGGGCTATAGCTGGTTATCTTACTTCCTCTCAGCTAGTCGCTATAGCCGTGTCTTCGCTCAACTAAAAATTAGAGGTCTGTCATATATATATAAATATAAATATATATATCAATATTTGTGATGACATGTATTATACGAGAAAAAAGATACAGAAGGGAATATTAGTTATTATTTTGATTATTATTATAGTCCATATGCCGTAACACTCTACGGGTGCTCCGATCTCGACCCACCTCTCCTGAAGCAGATGAGATGTTGAGCAGTGTAATGGTGCTGTCACATTACAACGTTTCTCGCCAAAGAGCGTCAAAGTGTGTAATTTGTTGGCGAAACGTCAGGAGACGTCTGGAAGTGTTACGCCCGCGTTAGGCATGCTTTGGTATTCATTGATGGACGACGACGGTCGGCGAGGTGCGTCAGGGTATCGGCAAAGTTTTGTGCTTGCACAAAACTTTGGACGCGCAACAACGTGCGGGTGCTAACATTATGGCGATGTTAGGGGCGCGTCAAAGATACATTAAACGCGCTGGAATAACGTTATGCGAAAGCTAGGCACACGCCGTGGGCGCGTGAGGGTCGTTCCTACACGTTGCGCCAAACTGTTGCTTTTTGTTGTTGACAGGGCTATCAGTCCCACCAGAGCATCTTAAATGCACATACATCTATATATATATGTATACATATATATATATATATATATATATATATATATATATGAGGAGTTCAGGCGCAAAACCAAGTAAGTCCACCCGACCTCTTTTGTTTTAAAATCAAGATTTGTATATGCCCATAAATATAATTCTCAGTAATTCCACTTTTCTTTGTATTATAGGGTTATGGGCAATGAACAAAATACTATGAAAGTGATAAATGAACCTTTATTCCAAAACTCATTAATTAATCAACTTTTATTGATTTTTCTGCAAAACCAAGTAAGTCCACTTTCGGTTTGTTTGCAAAACCATGTAAGTCCATTGTCAAAGACTAACTCTATGGAAATCTTGCAGAATCAAAGAACACACAATTTCCACCATAAGCTTACTCATCATCACCACTATCCTCATCAATTGCAACATAGGTTTCCATCATAAAAGTCGACAAATCACCCGAGGCAAAAAAAAAAAAGAACAAAAAAAAGTGACCTGACACGCGTAGCTGATTGGCCAGCTACATCTTACGTGGTTTTGCAGACAAACTCGAATGGCCTATTTTAAGGCCAATTTAACATAGGACTTACCAGGTTTTGAAACAAAACTGATTTGCTCATTGGGTAATAGGGACTAAGAAGTGGTGTCTCCATTGGTTATCTCACTTTTCATGAAAATGGACTTACTTGGTTTTGCGCCTGAACTCCTCATATATAGATATACATAGATTGTATTAGCGAGTGGTACAGGCAAGAGGCATAATCGTGACAGTTGAATAGGCCAGGTGGCATCACCAGGCAAAGCAGAGAGCTTGTCTATTTCCGTGAGTTATTAAGCGTCAATAGTCCAGATAAGCTGCCCAGCAGAGGCACCATCAAAGGATAATCAGTGTACGGATAAGTCTATGCATATAACGCTTATACAGCACATAAATGTGTGTGTGTGCATTTGTCGATCCCTTACTTTCACTGCTTGAGAAATCCCCACCAAAATCCATGTACATTTCAAATTAATGTTCATAGTCCGATGGCTTTGAGTTTCTGTCATTTTCTGACAGATACAATCTACCCGATACAATCTACCTTAATTTTCTTTGAAGTAGCTGTTATTTTAAATGGCAAAATCAGGGGATATTTGAAGTGCAAACATGAAAATATTAATGTTGGCAAGCAGGCCACAACTCTGATACCAAATGCTGCTGCAGTAATATATGCTATTAAATTGCCTCAGTATTCCCTTCTATGTGGCAACAAATGTTTAATAAGTGCACCAGGATCTAAATTAGATATGTAGGATCACATCTAGATAAATCTTTTGAAAATTTGATGTTTTCATCGGATTATGCAGCTTTGACCAAAATTGGTAGCCTTGTCTTTAGTTCAGCAAAAACAACACATATTCCTCTCCTCCTGCCCACTGTGCCATCGACTCATCTTCAGGTGGGTGGACATGCTCATCTGACATCCACCTGATTGGCCGGTGGACTTTCACACCCAGTCCACCGCCGGCTGCAGCTAGACCTTCTGTCGCCACTTCTATGTGAGGTGGCAATATGCACGTGTCACCGCCCATCCACTGAACCAGAGAGCGTGTATATAAACAGATGAGAGGGACAACTCCCGCGAAAATCGGTAACACAGGCTACAGTGGCGTTCCTGGCGGTTAGTGTTGAACAAGCTTTGAGTTTGCCGGTATGCGCAGTGCAAAACATTTGTTTTTATTCAAAATTAATAGAAATACAGAAGCCTAACCTTATCAATTTAATATAATCCTTTTGGTAAACATGTTTTCTATATGTGTTCCAAGCGGTTTGTTTCTATGTGGTGTAGTTTTAGAGATATTTAACGTTTTCTGTATGAAGATTGCTCACCGCCATTGACAATGCCTTGAGTTTGCCGTACGTGTAGTGCAAAACGTGTATTTTATTCAAAATTAATAGAAATACAGAACCCTAGCCATGTAAATTTAATATAGTCTCATTGTTAAATATGTTTTCTATATGTGTTCCAAACAGTTTGTTTCTATGTAGTGTAGTTTTAGAGATATTTCACTTTTTCTGTACGAAGATTGCTCAAGGCCATTGACAATGCCTTGAGTTTGACAGCTGTGTCATATACTGTTCAACAACCACCACTTGGAGCGCCACAGTCGGCAGCTGTTACACGGTCTAGTATGGGAGTTGTCCCTCTCATCTGTTTATATACACGCTCTCTGACTGAACTACCGTTATTCGCTTTCGTTCCTTTGTAGGGCTGGGCCCAGACGCTGCTCTCTGATAAATGCATGTTTCTTACTGCACTACTACTCTGCATCGCTTCTTCACCAAACCCGTACTGATATGACCTTACATGGCACCAGGACGCAAAACTCCAACAACTAACCAATGCTTTGCCAAGTCAAGATTAATCTACAACTTTTTCTTCTCATATTTTCTTTAATTATTTCAAATTTTCAAACAAATTATATATATGCTTTATAATGAGATTATGGGAATATGAACGGGTACGGGTTTTCCTCAAAGTTATATTATCTTTGTACAGGTATAGCCATGTTAGTTTATCTCTCAGCCACTAGTGAGTCCTGCAAGTTGTCAATCTTGCTTAATGCAGGCACTGCCAGTCACAGTTTTAACATTATTGGTAAGGCATTTATATTGCTTGCCGCAGAATAAATTACTGTTCCTGACTTGGATTTTTCTGTTTTAACTGGTTAAGCATAGGGCCAATGTACACATACATGTACGATGATATTGTAGTCGTACACCTCAACACATCCACCCCCCCCCCCAATCTCCACACCTCCACAACCCCACATCTCCACACCACCCCACCACCACATCTCCACACCTCCACACATTCACACCTCCATACCACCACACCACCACAAATCCACACCTCCACACCTCCACACCTTCACACCTCCACACCTACACACCTACACACCTACACATCCCCACGGCTCCACACCTCCACACCCCCACACCTCCACACCCCACACATCCACACCTCCACACCTCCACATCCCCACACCTCCACGCCTCCACATATCCACCCCACCACACCCCACACCTCCACGCCAACACACCACCACATCTCCACACCTCCACACACCCACGTACGAACCTGTAGGTTCGAATCCCCCTGTCTACTAAAACGGGAGACGGACGCTCAACCCATTCAGCCATCCCGTCTGCTCACCTTATCAGTTGCTCGGGCGGACATCCCCAATTAAACATCTAGCTGGGTGTGTCCGCAACATTATTCGTTGGTGCGATTAGTAACTTTCTGTCGGCGGAGTGTTGGTACCGCGCCCCCCCTGCCGGGGTACGGTTAGTAACTTTCTGTCGGCGGATGTTGGTACCGCGCCCCCCAGGGTCCCGCGCACTCCGCTGAGCAGGGTAAGTGCTGGCTAGAAAGCGACAAGTGGCATTAGTTGGGTCAAATACTCAGTATTCGGACCAGTTGTTGCACTTTACCCTACTAATGTCGAAGGCTAGACAAGCCCAGATATAAATGCCAATTTCTGCGCTCTTTGCTTTAACTCCACTGAGAATCAATGTGACAGCCTCCTTCCTGGGTGGAGTATGATTATCCCCACTCCCTAAGGACCTACACTGATCTCTCACAGAGAGGGAACCACTTATTCCTCCTCTCCCCCGATATCTTTAGTTCATCAATATCCTTCAAGGTATTCAGTGTAGCTGTGTCTGTAGATATGGCAGAACTTTTGAACATATTACCATATATGGAGGTTTTGCCCTCCACCCCGGCCCAAGTGAAATTTGACCCCTTGACCCCTGGACCCTTACTGCCTAAATCCGTATCCGCTAGTCTGATTCCTTTGCTCCATCTCCATCTGTCTTTTTTCCTCACCATTGTCCTGTCCACCCCCACTGCAGCCCCTCCTCCCATACTCCACACATAAAGTAGGGACACACCAGGTGTGGCGGCCTACTCGGCAGATAGAGCGTGGGCCCCGCATGCGCAAGGTTGGGAGTTTGGTTCCCAGTTGAGTCAAACGAATGACTTATCAAATTGATACTTGTCACTTCCTAGCCAGGTTCTCGGCATTATTAGGATATGGCAAGGACTGGTAGGCTCAGTGTCTGGATAATGTGACTGAGTGGGATATCAGGTAATAGTCCCAGCGGCCTGATTTCCCTGTGGGGCAGTACTATGAAGTCACCATGAGTGTACACTGTCCTAAGTCGGTACCTGTCCTGATATGACCTTAGATGTTGCTAGGATGTAAAACAACAACAACCAACCAACCATGTAGGAACAGAGAGCCTGAGTTACTTTGATATCGCATAACTATTAGCTAACCTGGGCCTCTTTGAATGACTTCCGGTAAGACCAATTACACAACCAGAACCACCAACAATGCTATCATTTTAAGTTGCAAAGTCCGATCGTTTTGAATTTCTGTCATTTTTCTGAGATAATTATTCTAACTTGATTGCTATAACCTACCTTATTGTAGCTTGAAATAACGTGTATTTTACATGGCAAACTTTTGAGATATTTGAAGTGTAAACATGTCAATTTGGTTTTGGCAAGCATGCCAAAACTCTGACACCAGATACTTTTACATCAACAGGTTTTATTAAATTCACTCAGTATCCCCTTCTATGTGGCAACAAATGCTTAATTCGCGCATCAGAATTTTAGTTAGATATTTAGAATCAAATATAGGTAATTGCTTTGGTTTTGAAAATATGATGCTTCAGTGGACTACTTCACCTTTAATTAGTGTCAATGTCATAGTCCTACTTCCACAAACATTCAATGGGTCAATTTCCTAAAACACAAACAGCAGAGAGTATCATATCTATGTTGAAAATACGACACACTCGTGCCAAGGATTAGCCCGACTACATGGCCCTTAGCCATGTTTTCATTGGCCACTTGTGCGTTGCACACTCTTTTAAATTAAGATCATTGTTCAAGTTGCATAGTCCGATGGTCTTGAGTTTCTGTCATTTTGCTGAGATTAATATATTAATGTCATTGGTATCATCATCCTTACTTTAGTTTGAAATAACTTTTGAGATATTTAAAGTGTAAACATGTACAATTAGTTTTGGCAAGCACACCAAAACTCTGACACCATAGGCTTCTGCAGTAACACATACTATTTAATTGATTCAGTGTTCCCTGCTATGTGGTGACACACGCTTAATAAGGGTATCAGTATCTAAGTGATATGGTATGCAGGTATAGCAATACCTCAGGGAGTTTGACGCCCCTGCCTTGCAGAGTTCTAAACCACTGCCTTGTGGTACAGGTTCTTGATAGAACCAAAGGCTAAGGGAGCAAACCCTAAACAGAAAACCATGTCACTGTGGCAGCATTAAGGGCGGTTGATGTATGGAACTCCCAACATCTCCCGACTAGCCACTTCAGGGACAAATAGTTTTGCGCCTGTCTTGACATGTTCTTGCCGGTGTGAAACCTCTATTTGCTCCCCGAGAGAGTGCCGCTGGTAACTTGCAAAAGCCAGCAGCACTTCAACACTTTTGCAGGCAGCTTTCATGAAATGGGAGAGCGGCAGTCAAGTAATGAAAGCAGTCTTTGTCGCATCGCGACCGACAGCATGATGATGATGATGATGATCTAAGTGAGATATGTAGTATCAAATCTAAATAATTATTTCGGTTATGAAAATGTGAAGCTTCATCAGACTATGCTGCTTTAACTAAAATGTACTTTATTCGGTGAATAATGCCTTTTGTCACCGCCAGAGCACTGATCTTCCCTCCAGCCATTCAGTACAATTTGTTGGTACATAAATGAAACTATCAGTTGCAATAATAAGGACATGCAAATCCTGTTCGATAATACAAGTATTATAAGTAACATACATGAACTATTTGTTGTAATAGTAACGTTAAGCAAATCCTGTTCGATAATACAAGTATTATAGGTAACATGATTGTGAATGTTACCTTCATCACGAATGTTGACCTTGATCGAAAATGGAATTTATATTTGTACCTTCTGGACCAAAACGATGATTGTCATTTGTAACAAACATGCATTGTTATGGGTCACAACCATACATTCTCATGTGTCACAACCATATATTGTAATGTGTCACAACCATATATTGTCATGTGTCACAATCATGTATTGTCATGTGTCACAACCATACATTGTCATGGATCACATCTATATACGCCAATGTGCCACAGCAATATACCCTAGTGGGACACAACCATATGCGCTCATGTGTCACAACGATATGTCATCACGTGTCACAAGCATATAGTCTCATGTGTCAGGACCATATACTTTCATATGTGGAATGAGCTACCGGAAGAAGCGGTGGAAGCAGCTAGCATAAATCAATTCAAGAATGCGCTGGACAGGGACTGGGCCAGAGAAACATTCCTCTATGATTTCGAGGCTGCATACCACTAGAGCTGAGAGCTACGAGCTTTGTATAGGCTAACACAAGCCTGCATCAAAGAAGAGGATAATAATAATAATATGTTGCAACGATATACTGGCATGTATCACATCCAATCCTCTCATGTGTCATAACCAGATACAGTCATGGATCACGACGCAATATACTGACATATGTCACAACCATATACTGGAATGTGTCACGACCATATCACAACCATACACCGGCATATATTACAACCATATCCTGTCACGTGTCACGTATTTACTGTCATGTGTAACGACCATATAGGGGCATGCATCATATCAGCTTACTGACAGGTGTCACAACCAGATAGTCTGTTTGTTTGTTGTTGTTTCACGTCCTAGCAACATCTAAGGTCATATCAGGATGGGAACCAGATAGTGAAGTGTATCACAACCAAATATGTGTTGTGTCATAACTAGACACCCATGCATGTGCCACATCCAGGCCCTACCCAGTGCACAATAAGGTTGTATAGTGAGGTTCTAACTGGGTACTGGGTACTGGGTGGGGATCATATATATATATATATATATATATATAACCTCATTGTCCAACACAGCTAACACGCCAATCACACTAAACTAGTTCTCAAAAGTCTGACCACGTTCTAAGATGGGCTGTGGTCGGGGTAGAAGGTGGATGCAAGAACATTGTGGGCATGCTCAAAGTTCTAGAGCACCATTCCGTTCTAGCCCATCCGTTGCATTCATAAAAAGACCGTGAAAAGTTGCTACTATGTACATACGGTTCTCACACAGTTTGAGTCCATTCAGCAACATTTTCAAGAACGTAGTGAGAACTAGTTTAGTGTGATGGGGGTATTAACTGGGTACTGGTTTGGATTTATATATCCATTGATTTAGAGAGGTTTTACTTTATATTGAAAAGTAAGCAAGATAGAACCTTTCTGTGTTTGGTGCCATTTTGCATTTAACCTAGCACCGTACGATTAACCTTACTTAACATCCCAGTTGAAAGATCTACAAAATTACTGCCGGTACCTATTGACATGACACTGTGGGTCGCTATGAGTCGTTGCAATATGGCGGAGGTTGTCAAGGCACGTAATGACATCATCGGCAAGAACGAGGCCTGAGTCTGAACGCTGAAGATTGATCCACTCAGAACCCCGGCCACTGCCTCCAGCGCAACCATTACCCAGCCGGGTCTATTAGTGCGTCTGAGTGTCGCATTGGGCGGTAAATACTAATCACTGTCCGAATAAATGCCGGCTGCCCCAGATTCCGCTGAAACGGAAGGCAATTCCAGCTTGGGGGTTATCGTTCGGTAATGGGGTCATGTTGTGTGTAGAATAGAGCAACCTTTGTATCGACAGAGACACACTCACAAGAAGCTGCCTTTCAACTTCCTAGATGGTTATTAAATAATGAGAAACCATATGCCCAGACTGGGTTAGAACCCACAATCCTGCCAGTGTGTTCCAACCAATGCAGTATCAGGGGCCATATGTATGAGCAACTTTTTATCGGCTCCGGTGTTAACGGCGGGTCCCTGGTTATCTAACGCCGGTGTTCCAGATGTGTCACGGGGTATGTATGTGTCCAAAGCATGGCGGGGTTAGGTAAATATGATCGCATTGAATAGATTTGGGCCTAATATATTGCTGCCGATGCGGCGGCGTTCTGGCAGTATGGATATCGACGTCGCTGCGGTGGCGGCGGTTTGTTTAGTTTACATTCGTCGATTCGACAATATGAATTACACCGCCAGTGCGGCGGCAGCGTTGATAACGGTTCGATTTTAGGGTTAATTTGATTAAATTTCACTTATTGCGTATGTAATTCTGTTAAATATGATCGCATTGAATGGATTTGGGCATAATCGGTCCCTAACATCGATGTTAACAATCCTATGGCTTGGGGTTAGTACAGGCGACTTTAAGCTTGCAGTGTTTGTCTAACGCCGACACATACATACAGAGTTATCGCCGCTAACCCGGTAAACCCGCCGAAAACCAGCTTCGCAGCGCTAACCCCGACACATACATATGGCCCCAGTAGAGTAGCTAGACTCGCTGATGCAATCAACCTACCCATGCCTGCCTGTTGATGTGGTATTTGACATGGCGACGTGAGTCAACCCCTTGACATTGTAAGTGCCCTACATACAGTTACAAATGTCCAGATGGTGGTCACTCATATTACACACACAGGGAAGGTTCATAGCCACACATCGTTCAGCATGTATAGCATCCTGGTCATGGAACCAATGTTATACAGGGTTCGATTGTTTCCAATGGAAAACAGTGCATCTAGTGCGGGATTCGAACCTCCACTTCAACCAGTCCAGGGCTACTATCCTAAGCATTGATCTGAATATGAAAACTTCAGGCGCGACACACAGTAAACTCCAATTCAAAAATTGAATTAAAATAATTGATTTTTACCTGAAGGTAATTTTAATTCTAAATAATTCCACCTTCCACTCCGACCTGAGTATGTGGCAATACAGATACCTCCACAACCCCCACATCCCCCCATCCCCCACTTTGTATCATCCCCCCCCCCCTCCCCCTTGTACCCATCCATCACTTCCTCTACATCCTCACGACTGCTACCTACCTCCCCCTCGCCCCCCCCTGGACCCCACCCGCCCCCGCTCCAGTCCCCTCCCCCTCCGCACTACCTCGACTCACCTCAATTCGCCCCGTCTCTCCCCATACCCCCCCCCCCCCCTCCCTCGCCTTCATCCATCATGGCAATATGTCCTATCATGCGCGAGGCGAAGTGCCCCCATTGGGATTCAGTGAAATACTATCATGGGGGTGATGAAAATGGGAAACATTGCGCCTAGACCGGGAATCGAACCCACATATCATGCAGTCCGGGCCAGTGTGCTAAGCATTTCCCCACCTAGGCTCCCTGATGTCACCACCCTATGAACGCCTACCTGTCTATGTGGCTACTTTGCCTGAGAGGTCAGTCAGTGCAGACTACTACACTCGTCCCACTGAAATTGTAAGTCTTTTAAATGGTTTACATTCGTAAGTCGTTTTAATGCTTACAATAAGATACATGCAGGCAGTGCACTTACACATACACAGGGTAGAATCAAGAAATGTACATCGCATAGCTTGTACAGAATCATGGTCACGGCAACCAGCGTCATGGGGGTGATGAAAATGGGAAATACTGCACTTTGAGTGGGAATCGAACCCACATCTCTTGCATTCTGGGTCAGTGTGCTAACCATTCCTCCACCCAGGATCCGTGATGTCATCATCCTATTCATGCTTACCTGTTTATGTGGTTCCTTGCCTGAGAGGTCGAACAGTGCAGACTACTACACTAGTCCCCCTGGAATTGTAAGACTTTTAAATGGTCATTTAATCCTTACAATTACATACATACAGGCAAAGCACTTACATGTATTCATACACAGGGTAGATTCAATAACCATACAGCACATATCTTGTACAGAATCCAGGTCATGGCAACCGGTATCGTGGGGGTGATGACAACAGAAAATATTGTGCCTAGAGCAGGAATCAAAGCCACATCTATTGCATGCCGAGCCAGAATGCTAACCATTACACCACCTAGGCTCCCTGATGTCAACACACTACCCGCGACTACCTGTATATGCGGCTCCTTGCTTGAGAGATCAGTGCAGACCATCTGTGGTACCATCTGTTTACTCTCAGTCCTTGTATTAGTGATTTAACGATGAGCGGCCCAGAGCTGATACAATGGTGTCAAAGGCAGACTCTTACAACCAGCTCAACCCAAGCTGCATGATCTCGTAAACTGCTCAAATCAATTGATTTGTGAACATTATTGTCTCCTTATTTTCTAATGGGACAATTACTCAAATTAAGAAGATGATATTCAAAGTTGTAAAATCCGATGGTTTTGAGTTTTGGTCATTTGTCTGATATAAATGAAGAGTTCATGTGCAAAACCATGTAAACACCAGTCCAAAAATGTAGTTTATAAAAACAGCTTTCTACATGAAAATAATTGTAATTGTCACTAATTGCACTTGTCATGTGATCACATGACCATGGAACAATGAACAATCAAGTAGGAATATAAAATACTATACTTTTTAAATGTTTGATGACAATGTTTATCTCCATTTTTGGATTGGCATTTGCATGGTTTTGCACCTGAACTCTTCAAATATATCAAATTTATTTGATCTCTTTTCATATTGAAGTAACTTTAAATATAAATGGATAAGTTTGGAGGTATTTAAAATTGAAACATGCAACATATTAGAAATCCAAACATACAAAATTAGTTTTGGCAAACACGCCAAAACTCTGACAACATAGGCTTCTAAGGTTTATATTATGGTGCCTCCATATTCCCTTCTATGTGGCAACACATGAATAGTTCAGGTGCAAAACCATGCAAACGCCGATCCAAAAATGGAGATATACATTGTAATCAAATATTTTAAAAGTTAATTTTGTTATATTCATACTTGTTTGTTCATTCTTCCATAGTCATGTGATCACATGACAAGTGCAATTAGTGAGAATTACAATTATTTTCATGTAGAAATCTGTTATTTAAACTACATTTTTTGATTGGCGTTTACATGGTTTTGCACCTGAACTCTTCACATGCTTAATATGTGCATTGATATCTAAGTTATATATGTATAGTCAAATGTATGGAATTATTTTGGTTTTGAAAATTTGATATTTCATCAGACTATGCAGCTTCATGGCATATTGTTAATTGCGCTGCATTATTTGTTGCCAGCAACATGACCCAATTTCGCAACGTCGCATTATCCTGATACTACTGAGCAACCCAGTGCTTTCCATATCCTAGTACAGCCATGTGCAAGGATAGGTAGCGCCAAGTATACATTTGGTAAGTTATTGAATTGACTCGGCCATGATGCAACCTTCTGACCTGTTGACCTTCTACGCAGAAAGCCAGTGCTATTACATTCCCCCACCGCAAATTGCCTACCAAAGAAGCACCGCATAGAGTTGAACAAGGAGCAAGCGAGTGATGAACAGCTTGGAACCCTGCAGCCTAAATAATATTAGCATAATGTATTGTTGCTTGGTGGTTGGAGTGTTACGTCCTGGCAACAATGAAGGTCATATCAGGACGGCAATATATTGTCCATCAGAATGACCATTACTGAATGTAACAGTGGCGTAAAAAAACAGAGTATATGGCAAGATGACTTCCTCCTCATCTGACAAGAACCTGTTGATGTGATACATAAAAGAATATGCTATCCATACAAGTGCTTTTTTTGTTATGTGTGTACCCAGCAAAGACATTTTATAAAGGGAATCAGGAAGCAGGAAAAAACTGAATAAATACACTCAGTCGTGAGAACAAGGCCAGGAAATGACAACAAAGGGCGTGAAGACAGAGAAGTGAATTGTCAGGAACAAAATTAGGGAATATGGACAGCGGGGGGGACATATGAAAAGGGGAAGACATAAGAGGGGGTGTGAGAGATGGGGCACATGATAGAGAGAAGGAGGAAGCACAACAGGGGATGAGGGCAGAGGGTGACATGCTAGAGAGAAGGAGGAAGCACAACAGGGGATGAGGGCAGAGGGGGACATGATAGAGAGAAGGAGGAAGCACAACAGGGGATGAGGGCAGAGGGGGACATGCTAGAGAGAAGGAGGAAGCACAACAGGGGATCAGGGCAGAGGGGGACATGATAGAGAGAAGGAGGAAGCACAATGGGGGATGAGGGCAGAGGTGGGACATGATACAGAGAAGGAGGAAGCACAACAGGGGATGAGGGCAGAGGTGGGACATGATATAGAGAAGGAGGAAGCACAACATGGGATGAGGGCAGAGGTGGGACATGATAGAGAGAAGGAGGAAGCACAACAGGGGATGAGGGCAGAGGTGGGACATGATAGAGAGAAGGAGGAAGCACAACAGGGGATGATGGCAGAGGTAGGACATGATAGAGAGAAGGAGGAAGCACAACAGAGGATGAGAATAGAGGTGGGACATGATATAGAGAAGGAGGAAGCACAACAGCGGATGAGGGCAGAGGTATGACATGATAGAGAGAAGGAGGAAGCACAACAGGGGATGATGGCATAGGTGGGACATGATAGAGAGAAGGAGGAATCACAACAGAGGATGAGAATAGAGGTGGGACATGATAGAGAGAAGGAGGAAGCACAACAGGGGATGATGGCAGAGGTGGGACATGATAGAGAGAAGGAGGAAGCACAACAGAGGATGAGAATAGAGGTGGGACATGATAGAGAGAAGGAGGAAGCACAACAGCGGATGAGGGCAGAGGGCGGACATGATAGAGAGAAAGAGGAAGTACAACAAGGGATAAGGGCAGAGGTGGGACATGATAGAAAGAAGGAGGAAGCACAACAGAGGATGAGAATAGAGGTGGGACATGATAGAGAGAAGGAGGAAGCACAACAGCGGATGAGGGCAGAGGTATGGCATGATAGAGAGAAGGAGGAAGCACAATGGGGGATGAGGGCAGAGGTGGGACATGATACAGAGAAGGAGGAAGCACAACAGGGGATGAGGGCAGAGGTGGGGCATGATAGAGAGAAGGAGGAAGCACATCATGGGATGAGGGCAGAGGTGTGGCATGATAGACAGAAGGATGAAGCACAACAAGGGATGAGGGCAGACGTGGGACATGATAGACAGAAGGAGGAAGCACATCATGGGATGAGGACAGAGGTGGGACATGGTAGAAAGAAGGAGGAAGCACAACATGGGATGAGGGCAGAGGTGGGACATGATAGAGAGAAAGGGGAAGTACAAAAGGGGATGAGGGCAGAGGTTGGACATGATAGAGAAAAGGAGGAAGCATAACATGGGATGAGGGCAGAGGTAGGGCATGATAGAGAGAAGGAGGAAGCACAACAGAGGATGAGAATAGAGGTGGGACATGATAGAGAGAAGGAGGAAGTACAAAAGGGGATGAGGGCAGACGTGGGACATGATATAATTAAGGAGGAAGCATAACATGGGATGAGGGCAGAGGGCGGACATGATAGAGAGAAGGAGGAAGTACAACAGGGGATGAGGACAACAGTGGGACATGATAGAGAGAAGGAGGAAGCATAACATGGGATGAGGGCAGATGGCGGACATGATAGAGAGAAGGAGGAAGTACAACAAGGGATAAGGGCAGAGGTGGGACATGGTAGAAAGAAGGAGGAAGCACAACGTGGGATGATGACAGAGGTGGGACCTGATAGAGAGAAGGAGGAACTACAACAGGGGATGAGGACAAAACTGGGACATGATAGAGAGAAGGATGAAGCACAAAAGGGGATGAGGGCAGAAGTGGGACGTGATAGAGAGAAAGAGGAAGCACAACAAGGGATCAGGACAGGGGGGCGAAATGATAGAGAGAAGGATGAAACATAACACAGGATGAGGAAAGAGCGGGGAAATGATGGACAGAAGGAGGAAACACAAATAGGGGATGGATAACACGCTAGCCCAGGAATGGCAACAACTGTTGCTTCGAATCCCACTCCAGGCGCAATATTTCCCACTTTCATCTCCCTCCCTCCCTACGCCAATAAAGTGGACTATAATAACCAACATAATATATGTATATGAGTCGGTCTCACGAAAATGGGCAAATTGGTGGTCAATTTAAGATGTTGGCATCGCAATTGTTAAACTCTAGTGCATTTCATTGTTTCATATTAAATTATCCTAGAAACAAATAGGGTTGTTGTATTTTCTCTACCTTCACATTCAGGATAAATTTAAGTACTTTCCAACAGCTCTGTCAATGCTAAACTATAATTATGCTGTTTGACGCCAACATCCAATAGTCGACACTGACATCGTTAACATATGTGGGCGTCGCAATCGTTACAATGTAGTGCATTTCTTTGTTTCAAATTAAATTATCCTAGAAACAAACAGGGTCGTTGTATTTTCTCTACCTTTACATTCAGGATAAATTTAAGAACGTTCCAACACCTCTGTCAATGCTAAACTATAACTATGCCGTTCGACGCCGACATCCAATGCTCGACGCCGACAACTTTCCCCGATCGGCCTATTTTCGTGAGACTGACTCATCATATATATTATATTTATTCCCAAAATAATGCAGGAAACCCCTAACCATCGAGACAGGGGACATTAACTTCCAAGATGCCCCTTGGATTCCACGGAGTAGCACCAAAACTGATTGGGTTTCACTCCATAGTCTGCTTATCTGAAGCCCTCGGTCTCTGCCGTTCCACCTCCTAATCACCCTCGCCCCTTTCAAGGGGCCGCTATCTGCACGATCCTGGCGGCGTTAATGGTCATAGAACGGAGCCTTTAATGACCTTATAAAGGAGCTTCCCAGCATAAATTAGCCTTCAAAGACCTGTTAAGTAGGGCACACACACACACACCCCGCACGCCCCAGCGTCCCGCTTATGCCCCTGTCACACTACGACGTGACTATGTCAGCGTAACCACAACGTGAAAATAATGATATCACGTCGAAGTTATCGGCGTAATATGCAAATTGTGGACGTGAATGCCCCGTAGTTGACATGACCGTAACATGACCGTAACGTGACCGTAACGTGACCGTAATGTGACCGTAACGTGACCGTAACGTGACCGTAACGTGACCGTAACGTGACCGTAACGTGACCATAACGTGACCGTAACGTGACCGTAACCGTGACCATAACGTGACCGTAACGTGACCGTAACGTGACCGTAACGTGACCGTAACGTGACTGTGACATGACCGTAACGTGCAAAACGCGGCCCACACGTTGCTCCCACCCGGGCCTTCGGTCTGATGTGACATAATGTGACTCTAACGTCATTTACGCTGCTATAACGATCGCGGAACGTCTACCTAACGTCATTGTCACGTCATCCCGACGTGACGGCGTCACGTCGAGATACGTCGAAAGTTTTGAACAGGTTCAAAACCTCGACGCGCGCCGACGTAACACGACGTAACATGACGTAGCTCGACGTCACTCTAACGTCATTATGACGTCATTATAACGTAACCCAACGTACGGCAACGTAATGACGAAAAATGATCACGTTAGGCTCACGTTGGCTCGTTACGTCGTAGTGTGACAGGGGTATAAGGGTGATCGACGCTGGTTTAATGACGCCGGGGGGCGCCTCTGCAAGAAAAAAAACAAACCAAAAAAACAAACCAAAACACCCTAGATAAAGCCCGCCTCATGTTGTCTGATAATTTGCCAGGAACAACCTCGATCCACAATCAATGATTGCAAGGGAACACATATTTTCTTTCAGCAAAGCATCACCAGTGAGATTCTACTGGGAACATTAGTTCTTGCGACTGTCAAAAGAAGGCAGAATGGTGGTGGGAATCCTCTATTTGAAGAGCCATCCATAGCATTTGTTATTCCCTTGACATTGGAGGGCGGGTTGGTGGTGACAATCCACTATTAGACCCTTTCCATAGAGCATGTTGCACGGAGAGCAGCTATCCACAATGTATTACTTATGTGGGCTCTCATAATAGTCTCACAGCAATAACTCAATGATGTCATAATAATCTCATAATAAACGCATTCAACGCCATACCAAATTATTTCATTAAAGCTGCATAATCTGATGAAAGGATCATGTGTATGTAGCTTAGATAGTGATGCACTTATCAGGCACACTGAGTCAATTTAATAGAACCTGTTACTGCAGATGCCTATGGTGTCTGAGCTTTGGTGTGCTTGCCTAAATTAATGTTAGCATGTTTTCACTTCAAATATCTCAAAAGTTAGCAATTTAAAATAAAAGTTACTTCAAACTAAAGTAAGATAGATTATAATGATCGACGTAATATATTTATCTCAGAAAATGACAACAAACTCAAAACCATCGGACTATGCAACTTTAATAAGTGTTATGTATTGCACCCTGAGAACACTGTTGTTACAAATAACAGCGACCTCTGTAGAATCTAACAGTATTTCCCTAGCTTCAAAACAATATAGCGATATAGCGATATAGCGAATGGTAGACAGGAAGTGTGAACACTTATTTGTCTCTCATTTTTTGTTTTTTTGTTTGGTACATTAGTTGTCCCAAGCAGGGGAAATCCCAGTCACAGACGACTCGTCTTCCCCACTCCACTGCCATAAAAAGCCCAAGCCTACACTTTTACCGACCCAAGGGATTTTTAACCTCCCACACCACATAGACATGGTATGAGAGCAACCGGCCTTTGATGACGCTGTAAGTTATACACAGCGGTGGAAATCCAAATTGGCAGAGCTGGGGGCACGGGGAATTGAACCGCCGACCCTCAGATTAGGAGTCAGACACTCTAACCACTCCACCACAGAGGACGCCACACTTTCCGAATCAACGCCTCACAAATTAATTATCATGGTTACCTATTGGCAACCTTACAACAATTTCATATCACTCTGATAACAGCCTCACTGACAGCAATCTAACACTGGTCACAATGCGCGCATTGCATTTGATTCAGCGCAAAAGACACGCCACCATCCTCCCTTGCCAGCTGTGCTCTGGACTTGTCTTCATATGGATGGATGAGTTTATCTCTTTGTCCACCGGTAAGGCCAGTTTGCTTTCACACCTTCTCTCGACATTGCCAGCAGCCCACTGACCTCTCGTCACCTTGCAGACAGCTGGTGATGCGCAAACAATCTGCCCATCCTACTATGTTGCTTTTACTTCATAGGGCTGGGCCCCGATGCTACAGTCTTGTGAACAAAGACTATTGTGACCTACAATGACCTTTTTTTGGTGGTAAATATTGTTATTCTGCTCACTAAGTTCTTTTGTCAGTGCTGAAGCAATGGTCTTCCAGCCATTTTTCAGTTTGGGATTATTATACACAAAATGATATAATAGAGTAAGGTTGGAATATCCCTTGAATACACAATTTGCAGCACAACACACAATCAAATTCTGTAACCCATTAATTCTACAGCAATATGGCAACATTAGGGTCATATGACCAGATCAATATTAGTCAGATCGATGTGAATATGTCATTGTATTTAGAATGTAAGCAGAAGATATCTTCTGTATTCATTTGGTAAAGTTGTAGTAAGTTTCAGTGTGGGGTCTGGTCAGTTGGAGTGAGACAAGCATTATGTAAAAATATACAGATTTTCGGTTCGGATTTATATATTGGCAAAGAACATTATTATTCTCGGGCAACGGAGTGGGGACTAGGATTATGTAATAGAGAAGCAATGGGTGCCCCACTCACTTTGTGACATAAGCGCCTATGTGGAAATGTGATAACACATAGCGACCAAGATTGTGATGTGATATTCATACTTAAGATACTGTTAATAATTATTTAAATGTTCCCTTCATGCACCAGAAAGCTTGCATTGAGGTAGAGAAGCATTGATATATGTTTGTTGTAACTGTTTGCAACTACCTGTTACCATGGGGCCGATGGACAAGCACACCCAGCTGGGTGTTGAGTGACAGTTGCCCCCTATTAGGGTGTCGCCATCCAGGTTGTAGAGGGTGTCTGATTGGCTGGCTGTGTGTGCCCAGTTACGTGCATTCCTTATACCTGACACACAGACTCCACAAGAGGCACTCTAGCAGAGGACTCCACTCTCTACACTTGAACTAGCAACATCTATTCCAAAAGACACTGAGCTGTGTGGAACAACCATTGCACCCTGGTTCAATGGGTTGTAGGCAATGATTTTGATATATACAAGTAGGTGTGATGAGGATCTGTGTGGGCAGTCCACAAGAAGTGAGGGTGATAGGTCGCCAGTAGGTGAACAGGGGTTAATGCAAATAAAGCACAACCTCTTCAGTTTCAATCTTGCATGACTTGTCTTCCTTTATTCCTTATGAGTTGTTGAAAGTAACGGCAGGTGGGAACTGACAGACAGTTGTCAGAACACACCTGTGGAGATTAGTAATGTTTAGGGTTCAGACGGCCGAGTCCTGACATATTACAATTATATACATGTTAGTTTGCTAGGAATATTCTAGTCTTCCCCTATCATGGTTAGTTATGTGAGTTTGTTGTTTGCAGGTTGTTGGTTTCAGTGTTGATAGTCACCCGACAGCAAACTGAGTTCTGCTGTGGGGGTGGGGTCGTTAGTAACACAATGCAAGAGTAATGGCCAGTGAGTCAGGGGGACCAACCCCATTGGATTTGGTATACATATTATATTCATATTTATATTGTCAGTGTCACTATGTATTCATTAATATATTAGCGTTATTTAGCCAATTCAAAAGTTCCTGACACAGAAAGAGTTGTGTCCCTAGCCTAAGTATATCTCGGGGCAGCATCGCATCAGGAATGGATCAAGCTCAGGCACATCTGACAGTAATCTCAGTACAATACCAGCTCGACCTCCCAGCTCATTTCCTGCCAATGACCTCGACCTACCAGACCCATTCAATCAATCAGTGTCACCACCGACACACCTAAGCACTGACACTGCTGTCAAAACCAAACCAAACCAAACCAAACCACCAGACGGGATGGCATAATGAGTTAGAGCATCCGTTTCCCATGCTTGTAGATCGTGGGGTCGTGTGTTCGAACCCTGGTTGAGTCAAACCAATGACTTAAAAATTGATAATTCACTTCCTAGCCAGGTGCTCGGCATTATTAGGATAGGGCAAGGACTGGTGTGATCAGTGTCAGGATAATGTGACAGTGTGGGATACCAGGTTATGGTGCCAGCGGCCTGGTTTCCCAGTGGGGCAGCACTATAATGTTGTCATGAGTGCGCACTGTCACAAGTCGGTACCTGTCCTGATATGACCTTAGATGTTGCTAGGACGTAAAACAACAACAACAAACAAACAAAACCTAACCTACTTGTAGAAATCGCATGCCAGAGATCCAGGTCGTGTCAAACCAATGATTTATAAAATTGATACTTGTCGCTTCCTAGCCAGGCACTCGGCATTATTAGGATTGGCAAGGACTGGTTAGCTCAGTGTCAGGAAAATGTGACTGAGTGGGATACCAGGTCATGGTGCTGGTGGCCTGGTTTCCCAGTGGGACAGCACTATAAAGTCACCATGAGTGTGCACTGTCACAAGTCGGTACCCGTCCTGATATGACCTTAGATGTTGCTAGGACATAAAACTACAACAAACAAATAAAACAAAACCTACTTGTAGTAATCGCATGCCGGAACTGCCAGGATTTAAAACTCCAACAGACAATCAAACCAGCCATCATCATCCTGCATTACTCTTATGGTTGGTTGTTGGAGTTTTACGTCCTGGCAACATCTAATGTCATATCAGTACGGGTTAATGTTCTGTGGTGCACAGGTGCATTCTGATACATTATGTCTATCCATATCTCCTCTCCTTACTGAACCGCTCTTCCTTGATGTATGCATCAGGACGTTTAGCTTGTGTAAATAAGCAAGTTGTAGCATTTTTGGAAACTTTAACACCCAAGTGATGAAATATACAACCTGATTACGAATAAATTACATTTAGTAAAGAAAATGAGTGGTGAAATATAACAAACAAATTGTTTATGAATTAATTGCATTTACGAAAGAAAATGGCACACCATTGTTTGTTGTTATTGAAGATTCACACTGCCTATCATGGATATGTCTGAATTGTTTTATTGTCCTCATGAGATAGCTAGTTGATAGAAAGGCTGAGCCGACACTTATACCAACCCAAGTGATTTTTAACATCCCACACCACATAGACATGATATGAGAGCAACTGGTCAGTGATGATACTATAAGTTATACACAGCGATGGAAATCCAAATTGGCAGAGGCCATGGCATGGGGAATCGAACCACTGACCTTCAGATCAGGAGTCTCACCTAGAATAATGTCAGATTCTCTAACCACTCGGCCACAGAGGACACCACATTTTAAAGCATTTTTCTATGGGATTTATTTGCAATGATGGCATTTCGCGTAATTCAAAGAGCTGACTCACATCCAACTCTGCTGCTGCAGCTGAACAACTCACAGGTGGACTGTCGCTTTCCCCTCAATCCACCCATGATGCGCCTTTGGGATACTTCCACACCTTGGTGTTCTTTTTCTTCATTGTGTCCTTCCACCAGTTATCTCAAGGTATTTTCGAGCAGAGGTATGATCTTTATTTGTGGGACATGCTCTCGGTGGTGGATGGTGGTAGCAGGATTTGCAATCAGATAGCTGATTCCCAGGGCCGCGATGTGGACGCTCCTGCTGTGGCCAGTTTGTCGATAGAAAGCCTGAGCCTACACTTTTACCGAGCCAAGGGATTTTTAACTTCCCACACCACATAGACATGGTATGAGAGCAACCAGCCTTTGATGACGCTGTAAGTTATACAGAGCGGTGGAAATCCAAATTGGCAGAGGTGGGGCATGGGGAATCGAACCGCCGACCCTCAGGTCAGGCATCCGACCTAGAAAAAAGTCAGACACTCTAACCACTCTGGCATAGAGAACAGAGGGGATATAATTATAAGCCTGCCAGCCACTAGCTATTGACACTTCTTGGTGAGCCGGCAGTGCAAAAATAACCATGCACTACCAGTTCTTTTTTGCCCACCCACCCTTACTAAAAACTTCTCTCTACAATACAGGGCTGAATGCTTCTGTCTATCGCATTTTGTTGGTTGATTGGTTGGTTGTTGTTGTTTTAATCCTAGCAACATCTAAGGTCCTATCAAGATGGGTACCGACCTGTGACAGTGCACACTCATGGCGACTTTATAGTGTTGCCCCACTGGGAAATCAGGCCAATGGCACCATGACCCAATATCCCACTGAGTCACATTATCCTGACGCTGAGCTAACCAGTCCTTGTCCTATCCTATTAATGCGGAGTGCTAGGCTAGGATAATGTGAGTTTGTGATATATATCAGCTCATGGTACCTCTGGCCTGGTCTCTCAATGGGACAGCACTATGAAGTCACCATGATTGCGCACTGTCAAATGCTGGTACTCATCCTGATATGACGCTATATTTGCTAATGATGTAAAACAGCAACGAAAACACCATTATCGTTAGGTTGTGGTTTTGTTTTAGAAATCACTTCCGATTGCGTTTAGTGCAGTCGACGCTGGTAGCTGTGGCGCAGCGCAGACCAGCCACAAACAAACTAGCTAAAGTGGCAATATTTAAAGGGAGCAAGATGTGGAACGAACTACCATCTGCAATTAGAAGTGCACCTTCCGACAAAGGCTTTAAATCACTAGTCAGAATGCATCTCACTGGCGAGGCCCTTGACTAAGCACCATAGCGGGGTTCCTGCGCCCTGCCTTTGCACCGCCCCCCCCCCTCCTTGCCCTCGGCCCGCTCACACAATTAACCATCCTCATATATCAGGGGCATACCGGGTTGAGTGTAGGGACTTGGAAGGCGGGAGGCTCCATTCTCCCACCCACCCCCATCACATACACCATACCAATAATAGCAGCACAGTTTTTGCAGTGACCCACCATCTTAGGCCATAATACTGAACTTATTACAGCTAACCCACTATTACACAAACCTCCTTCGTAATCTACTAATATTCCCTACCTAAGGACCCACTGATCTACCTATTTACAAACAAAATTAAAAACAACGAGAAGACCAGCGCCATGACACTGAACAAATATATGTTCTGATGAATAAACTGATTTACCAACAAATACATTATTTAAAGATAAACCTCTCCCCGGAGGTTATTTTGTACAACACAGTCAATTCCTAGATAAGCACCCCTGATTAAGAGACTGGTGCATACAGAGTGGTTGTTGCATTTCCCCTGAGAGGCAATTTGCGCTGAAACAATTGAAGCATGCTCATGTTTTTATTAGTAGATGTATGGCCACCGAACAATTCGCCTGAATGGTCGTTGGTTGCATTATGCACAGTGCCCCATTGGACAATGTGAGCGAATCTATTTTTATAGTTTTTTTCCTACAGATCCAACGGTTATTATAATACGGCGGGTGACTAGACAGGATTGCCGAAAAAGTTTAGCGTCCGTCTCCCCGGTTTGGTAGATCGTGGGATTGGACCCCATGGGTTTGAACACTGGTCGAGTCAAACCGATTACTTAACAATTGATACGTGTCTCTTCCTAGCTAGACACTCGGCATTATTAGGATAGGGCAATGACTGGTTAGCTCAGTGTCAGGATAATGTGACTGAGTGGGATATCAGGGCATGGTGCTGGTGGCCTGGTCTCCCAGTGGGGCAGCACAGTAAAGTCACCATGAGTGTGCACTGTCACAAGTCAATACCCATCCTGATATGACCTTAAATGTTGCCAGGACGTAAAACTCCAACAACCATACAACCAACCAATCATCTACCAACCAGGCCATCTATTCTTTACAGTATAATAATAGCGAATTGTTAACTGTATGACCATCTTCAATATTAACTAGCATGCGGGGATTCCCCGGGCTGTCACAGAACGCTATTTGAAGCGCATCGCCAGGAACCGGAAACTAAACACAGCTCACATAGCGAGTAGGTCACGTGACATTTGAATCAGTTTTCTCGCTAGCAGGAACGCTGAATAGAAGTATCTTTGAAGGGGCTTTAAGTGCAGCAGCCAAAAATGGTCCTTGTTTCGTTTGATAGTTTTTTTCTCTGCTGATAATTCATGTCTGGCACAACCACAACGACATCAAATTTGGTGTGGAGCTCTGACCAGTGAGCAATGTTCATAAAACCAGAAAATCCAAAATGGCCACCATCCCGATTTGGGCATTTGTTGAAAATGTTAATATCTCATGAAGTAATAGAGCTAGAGACTTTGTGTTGGTAGCAAATGAATCATTTGAAAGAGCTTATTTATTTGGATATGTATTTATATAAATACAAATCCAACATGGCTCCTAAATTATGTGAAATATGTTATTTGTTATTGTTTTTGTTTTCAAATAACCGTCTGTGAAACATGAATAATTAGTTTGTTTGTTTTGTTGGAGTTTTTATGTCCTGACAATATCTAAGGTCATATGAGGACGGACACCGACTTGTGACAGTGTGCACTTATCAGATCTTTATATTTCTGCCCCACTGGGAAATTAGGCCAGCGGCACCATGACCCAATACCCCAATCAGTCACATTATCCTGACACTGAGCTAACCAGTCCTTGCCCTATCGTATTAATGTTGAGCACCAGCCTAGGAAGTGAAATGTATCAATTTTAAAGTCATTGGTTTGACTCGACTGGGAACCGAACTCCAGACCTTCCGCACGCAAGGCTAGCACTCTACTGATTAGGCCACCATGCCCGGCAGAATATTATATTTCCCACCACGCATGACTAGCATGCATCCTATATGACACATGATCCTGGCATTACCTCCTGTCCTTTGGGGGGAATGAAGCATCGACTCAGCCGAACTTGTTGAAAAAGTATCAAGAATGATGAATAATGGAGCAGGATTGATGGCGTAACGCCTGTGGATGGATGGACCAATCCGATACGCCACCGGGTGGTAATGAGGGGAACCTTTCGATTAGACAGCATGGCCCAGATTGTTGATAATGTATTGTATATAACATATACAAGAGAGTGCAAAAGCCAGCAGCACTTCAACAGTTTTGCAGGCAGCTTTCATGAAATGCACCAATGGGGTCAAGCAAGGTTGTGTACTGGCCCCCACGCTCTTCTCCATCTTCCTATCAGCAATACTTGATGAGGCTTTCCGAGACATGGGGGATGGCATCTATATACAGTCCAGACAGAGTGCTGACCTATTCAATGTCGCACACCTGAAGCTGAGAGATATTAAGACTGACTCATGGACATCACTCTCACAGCAGAGAGCTAAATGGAGAGCGGCAGTCAAGTAATGAAAGCAGTCTTTGTCGCATCACGACTGACAGCATGATGATGATGATGATAACATATTATAGCCATATTATTATATACAGAATCTGTTGTATAGCCGTTGCTGCTTTATGTGTGCTGACAACTTCTATTGCTATTACCTGTAGTGAGTGATTCCTCTTGAGCATCATGGGGACTGGACAGTCTGCTATTATGCAGGCATGTCAGCCGGCTGCACTTCCACCTGCGAACATTCCTCACCTTCTCCCTCCACTTTATTATGCTAGGATTCAATAGTGACACGTCCTGTCAAATTGATTCAGCATCTCCTCCTATGCATCAATAAATCTTGTTAATAAGTGCCCCAGTGGCTACATAGTTAATTATACATAGGAACAAATGAAGGGGTCAAACCCCCGAAAACCCCCCGCAAAATGGGCCAAAGTGAAACGATGACTACCATGTTTGACCTGAAGCTGCCATCATTCTGATAATCAATTCCATTTTTGTTCCCACAAAAGCTGCCACGTCCCCTATTTAATGCCCTACTTAATATGAAATTGATACTTTCTCTGGAAAGCACAGCAATACATTTTATTTGACACAAAACAAATAAAATGCATTTGTCATTGTTCATGCCTGAATTCAAGCTGCATAATTCACTATCGCAACGCGGATTTCAGTGGAAAAACCACATAAGGAACATGTCTAAGCTAGCGTATGGTATGAGATTTGTGTGTGAAGCGGGATGAAGTGGGTGGGGATTGGCTGTCTTTTCGCCTGAACCTCCTCCTCTTTCATAAGACGCCCATCATTCTTACAGATTAACTTACAGATCTTCCCAAGGCTAACCCACAGCCCTATTGGGCCTCTAATGCCAGTTTGTTTTGCTTTAAAAAGCCCACTATTCTGTGTGCACACATATGGAGGTGGATGGAGCATTGAAGTCATGTAATTGTAGGTGTCCTCTCCAATGTATATCCAGCCTTCTCTCAAATGCTTCTACCATTGTTATTTTAACCACTTGGTCTGGAAGACTGTTCCATGGATCTGTCACTCGAAAGAGAAATGATTGTTTCCTCACATAAAATCTGGGCCTCTCCTTGAAGATCTTATACCGGTACGGCACACCGGATTTCAGCCAAAGTGGCCATATAAGGAAAGTGTCTAAGCTAACGTAGAGCCTTGGAAAGGGGTGTGAAGCGAGGTGAGCTGTTGGGGAGGGGGGGTTGCAGTGAGGGGGGGGGGGGGGGGGGGGGGGGGGGGTGGGGGGTTGAAAGGGGTTAGATAGAGAACCCTCAGGGTGCTGTCAGGGAAGAAGATGAATGACAGTCACAGGCAGGGATTGTGGCCCTGAGCACCCCGCCCTGATCACCTCCCCCACTCTAACCCCGACAACTGCCACAACCCCTACAATCACCACAACTACCACAACCCCCACAACCCCAACAACCCCCACAACTCCCACATCCCCCACAATCCCCACAATCCCCACAACCCCCACAATCTCCACAATCCCCACAACCCCCACAACCCCCACAACCCCGACAATCCCAACAACCCCCACAACCCCCACAACCCCCACAATCCCCACATCCCCCACAACCCCCACAACCCCACAACCCACAACCCCACAACCCCCACAACCCACACAAACGCCAACCCCCACACCCCCACAACCCCCACGACAATCCCCACAACCCCCACATCCCCACAACCCCCACAACCCCCACATCCCCACAACCCCACAACCCACCACAAACCCCCACATTCCCCACAATCACACACAACCCCCACAACCCCACAACCCCACAACCCCACAACCCCACACCCACACAACCCCCCACCACCCCCACAACCCCCAACCCCCACAACCCCCACACAACCCCACAACCGCCACAACCCCCACAACCCCCACAACCTCCACAACCCCACAACCCCCACAAACCCCCACAATCCCACACCCCGACAACCTACAACCCCAACAACCCCACAACCCCCACAACCCCCACATCCCACACCCCAAACCCCACACACCCCACACCCCCACAAACCCCCCAAACCCCCACACCCCCCACAACCCCACACCCCCACAACCCCCACACCCACCGCCACAACCCACACAACCCTCCCACAAACCCCCACAACCCCCACAACCCCCACAACCCCACAACAAAAACCCCCACAACCCCCACAATCCCCACAATCCCCCCAACCCCCACAACCCCCACAACCCCACAACCCCACAACCACACCTCTCCCTGCCCCCAACCTCCATCTCTCCTATCCGCTCAGTCACCCTCTCTCCCGTCCCCTCAGGGACTTCATCCCCACCTCCCCTCCAGCCTATTGTCAGTTCCCACCTCCACCTTCCACCCCACTCCCCCATCCCTCTCCCCCCTCCCAGCTCCCATCCCCATCCCACTCCCCCATCCCTCTCACCCCCTCCAGCTCCCATCCCCATCCCATCTCCCACCCCTCCCATCTTCCACCTCCCATCTCCCATCCCCCACCCTATCTCTCATCCCCCATCAAACCATCCCTCCTCCCATCTCCTCCTTCCCAGCATCAATTTCTTCCCTCCTCATCCCTACACCAATCCTCCCCCAGTCCTCCTCCTCCCCATCCCTACTCCCCCTCCCGCAACACCATCATCACCTCCCGAGGCGTTTCCCTATTTACCGCTACACTCCCCCCCCCCTCCGCCGTCCCCTCAAAGGCCCCCCCCCCCCTCTTTCTCCACCCCCGGTATCACTTTCACAACACCCATATTTCCCCAGGTGCCCCTCGCATCCTCTGATCCTTCACTTCTGTCATTCCTCCCTCCTCCTCCTCCCCCCCCCCCCACTACTGCGCGAACCCCTACCCCTACCCCTACCCCTTCCCGCTCCGCTGCACGCATCCGATCGATCCTGCTGAGTGGACGCATGTACACTTCCGTTCAACCAGTGGTCCACAACTGGTTCATCAAAGGTTCTGAGAAAGTGCTGCCCTGACTATGGAAAGCGCATATAAAACACCCCTTGCTCCTTACTGGAAAGAGCAGCCTCTGTGGTGGCAGCAGGTTTCCTCCACAGAAATATGTCAGAATGACTGTATGTTTGATGTCCAATAGCCAATGATGAAAATCCATGTGCTCTGGAGGCGTCGTTAAATAAAACCAACTCTTTTTTTATGATATTGCATGCTTCTAGAGTTTTTTTAAGCATGTCACAAGCAAACACAAAACAAGGTTTGCCCTTCCCTTTTTTCAAGAAATATATATAAACATATTTTCAAACACATATATATATATAGAAAATATGCAAATCAGTGGATTTATTCACAAGTAATAGGCACATCTATCCAATAGGCACACTGATTTGCCCATATATGTAAGTTATTATATCCTGAAGGATAAGGTTTGTTTGTTGGTTGTGGTTTTACGTCCTAGCAACATCTAAGGTCATATCAGGACGGGGAAGGATAAGGTGTGATGGTGACAGAGGAGAGAATTAATTCATTTGGTCTCACACAGACCTTTCACCAAGGTTCTGAGTGCGGGTGGGAAGAATTTAAAGGGCCGGTCACACATATGTTAGTCAACATAGTTGAACATAGTGGAGGCTAACATAGTTCAATGTAATTCAACATAGATCAACGTAGTGCAACGTAGCGCAACATACCCAAATCCATACTTCTCCATGATGATGATGTGATAAAAACGTCTGTGGGCCATAAGTTCCGATTTAAGCTTTGGACATGTTCAAAAGAGCACTTTGTTTGAGGCAGACGTAGCCTCCATGGTGATGACGTAGTCTAGCGTACTCTAGCATACTCTAGCATACTCTAGCATACTCTAGTATACTTTAGCATACTTCTTAATGTATTCTAGCATACTCTAGCATACCCTAGCATACTTTGACCCACACAAAACCTTGGCTGTTCTGCCATGGTCACATAGCCGTTAGTGGACAACGTTGAACATAGTTGAATGTAGTGGAGGGTAATGTAGTTGAATGTAGTTGAATGTAGTTGGACGTACCGGGATCCATACAGTAACGTATTTATCCATACTATTAGGTGGTTAATCAACCAAAACCTGCTGTACTTTAATATATTTGAACATAGTGGCAGAATGTTTCAGTCATGTTTCACCCACGTTATTCTATCTACGTTCAACTACGTTCACTAACGTATGTGTGACCAGCCCTTGAGACAGATCGAGTAAGTAAGAGGTGTGTGAATGACAGCACAGCATGGGTGGGGCAGAACCCGGAAGGGTGCTGCATAAGACTGTGTAGCCATACGCTGCTCTCTTGTGGCATGTTCTCTTGTTCCATGTTCGCTTTTGACCTTATGACGTCCCACCGAGACAATGAACCTGTCTTTTGCTAAGTGGCTATGCCCATAGGTTGGACCCAGGGACTGTATGGCCTTGTGCATGGCATATGTGATGTACTGACCGGTAAAGGCCCTGTCACACTACGACAGGTGTGCTCAACGTTCGAAAAGTTGCTAGTATGTCGGCATTCATCGAACTTTCATTGGCAGGGGATAAAAATGGGTGTATAAACAACATACACACAACATACGTAGCGTATGCAGAACGTTTCTGCTAGCGTAGGAGAGCGTTTGTGTGCCTCGCGAAACGTTCCCAAAATGTACGCAAAATGCTTGCATGCACTCACGGAATGCTGACCAACATGACATATGTTACTCCATTGCTAGAAGTATGGCCTATATGTTAAATACGCTGGAGATATGGTAGGCAAATGTTTGAAGTACGTTAGGAGTATGTAATGCATTCGTTGGCAGTATGCATACTGTATGCAGACTGTATGAAGACTGTACGCAGATTGCACATTCCCACTGGCTGAACATAGAGCTAACGTGCAGCAACATATACCAACATATCCCTAACGTACTCCCAACATACACCAACATATCCCAAACGTACATGCATCATACGTTCAACGTACAAACCACACATCGACACGCGTTGGAAATTTTGAGCATGCACACAATTTTGTCGGAGCCTCGATGCACAGCGACTGAATACGACATACAACAACATATCCGGAACATACCCAATGTATGCCCAATGTATATGTAACGCATGATGACATATGCCAAAGTGTTGGTCGAAAATCACATACGTCGGCATACGCTAAGGTTATATGTCGTAGTGTGACAGGTGCTTAACATAGAGAATGAACATACTCATTGTCTGTGTGGCGCGTCACAAGCGAACATGGAACAAGGGAATATGTCACAAGGGAACAGTCTATGGATACACCGTGTTAGAGTAGTGTCCCGGAGTAGTGTTTGCGAACACGGTGCTGGTCTAT
Source organism: Branchipolynoe longqiensis (assembly GCA_030323885.1). NCBI lineage: Eukaryota > Metazoa > Annelida > Polychaeta > Phyllodocida > Polynoidae > Branchipolynoe > Branchipolynoe longqiensis. The sequence continues at coordinate 9,662,227 of CM059196.1, read as the reverse complement.
TGTTTCTGAACACAGTTCCGACATAGAGTCTCTGAACTCAGTCACAGAGTAGTGCACATAACGCACAGCAGTGGACAAGTGTCGATGAACACACTTCCAAGCGTCATTTCCCTGGTGATGTGCGTCATGCTGACGTCACTCCCTTCACTACCCTGTGGTGGGGAGGACAATGGCCCGAGGGGCTGGGAGAGGTTGTGTGATTAACAGCCCGCCTCAGCGGCAGCACTCTATCATCAGCAGTATGTATCCCTACAGGAATCATGTTTGGTCATAGCCTCCTCATTCTCCCAGCAGATGGTCTGTATGTGCATCCCTCCCAGGGTGATATGCATCATCAATTTAGTACATGATCTAAACGTACAGGTAGGAATCATGCAGCCATCTCTGAAGTGGTATAGGTGATCAATTTTCTAATCTCCAATTTACTACTTTACTAATCGCAAGTGCAGTAACCTACAGCGACAGTCGTGAGTGTCGGGCAGTGTACGCACATAATTAAGCAACATACTGTGTAATAGTCTCCTCTGGCGACTGTAATGGATTTCCCATAGTGTACGCACAGGCTTAGTTACATACCGCGAAACAGTCTCCTGTGGGGACTGTCATTAGTGTCGGGTAGTGTACGCACATTCTAAGCAATGTAATCTGAAACCATCTCCTACAGCGACTGCCGTGAGTGTCCTGCAGTGTATGCACATCCTTAGCAACATACTGTAAAACAGTCTCCTCCGGCGAGTACTGTGAGTGTTGGGTAGTGTATGCACATCCTAAAGAACATACTGTTAAACAGTCTCCTCCAGCAACTGCCATAAGTGTCATACAGTGTATGCACATCCTAAAAACATACTGTTCAACAGTCCCATCCTGCGGCAGCCGTGAGTGTCTCGTAGTGTATGCACATCCTACGCAACATACTGTTAAACAGTCCACTCCGGCGACTGCTGTGAGTGTCGCGTAGTGTACGCACATCCTAAACAACATACTGTTAAACAGTCCACTCATGTGACTGCTGTGAGTGTTGCGTAGTCTACATACATCCTAAACAACATACCTTTAAACAGTCCCCTCCTGCGACTGCTGTGAGTGTCGCGTAGTGTCTGTCCGCTCGGCTCCAGTCTAGCTTTAGACCGACGCAACCCCGACTCCTCCCGGCGCGTTGCCTTATTGGACCCGGGCTTTGCGTACTCGGCCCGTGCCTGCCTCACGACCCCTTCTGAAATACCTTCCCCCCCCCCCACCACCCCACCACCCCACCACCACCACCCACCACCCCCACAGTTCCTCATCCACCCGTCTGGCACCCCAGCCTCACGCCCCCAACGCCCCCCTCAACGCCCCCCCCCTGCCCTGTCTGCTATAGTATCCCCTTACAGGCGCCAAGTGTACTGTAAATAGCGACCCCTCTGGGGGTAATCCCTGGTACCAGGGTAAATACATAACATTCCCGCAACCATTAAGGTAGCGACACTCTGTATCATGGTTAGAAATCCTGCCACATGTGGCGACACTGTATACATATTGTAGTACTGCATCAAGGAGCTGTCTCGCGGTTAAGCATAGGGAGTAGCATGACAATAATGGCCGTCATGGAGAGTTATATGCAACATGTCCTTCCAGCTGTTTATATTCATATAGCGCACTTAGCTACATATATATATATATATATATATTACAGCAGTACTGGACATGAGGATAACAGCCGCTGAGGCATGGGCGAGCAGGTGGCACCACGCAGGGAGGTCATGAGGTACCAATAGATGACCTAATGAGTAGAGGTGACCAGGCCGATAACTTAGTGGTGAGGCAGTAGATGGATCTTCCAGCTTGTTATCATTGTATATTGGGTTATACAACATATATATATATATATATATATACACATATATATATATATATATATGGACATAATAGTCCCACCTACACACATATAATATATACTGTATATATGTATACATATCCAGTGTGGGTGGCACAAGGGAGGGGGTGCCCACTAATTATGCCGACAACTGGGGGGGGGGGGTACTCCACCGATGCGCCAAAGAGGAATATATATATAAAGGATATGTTCCCCTTGCATTAATATATTACTTGTATAATGCGTAATGCATCATATATATATATATATATATATATAATGTGACGTCCTTGCTACCAAAACAATGGTTGCCGATGTCTTGGCGTCTCTGGTGAGTGTGGGTTCTTTGGTCTAAGGTGGTCGCAAAGTGGTCACAAACTGTAGTGTGACTGGGGTATTAGTAAGGCATTGGGCCCGCTGTGGCCAGCAAAGCAGTGGGACCGACATCAGAGCTGTGACAGTTAAGAGCGTAGTCCCTGCAGCGGCCACGTTGTGGTGGGGCTCATGCGCACACTACTACATATGTATATTGCCTCCAACGACGCAAGTGCCATCCAACACGTAGAACACTATATATACAAGTAGGCGGCGTGTAGAGGGGAGTGCGGGTGACAGGCCCTCTGTTCAGACAACCTTCATGGTGCATGGTGCACGGTGCATGGTGCATGGTACATGGTACATGGTACATGGTACATGGTGCATGATGCATGGTGCATGGTGCATGGTGCATGGTACTTGGTGCATGATGCATTGTGAATGGTGCATGATGCATGTTGCACGGTGCATGGTCAATGGTCAATGGTACATTGTGCATGGTGAATGGTGAATGGTACATGGTGCATGGTTCATGGTGTATGATGTATGGTGCATGGTATGTATGGCATGGTGCATGGTGCATGGTGAATGACACATGTTGCATGTTGCATGGTGTAGTGTGCATGGTGCATTGTGCATGTTGCATGGTTCATGGTGCATTGTGCATGGTGCATGTTGAATGGTGCATGAGAGCATGTTGCATGCTGCATGATGTATGGTAATGGTGCATGGTGCATGGTGCATGGTGCCGGATTCTGGGCACACCCGGGCGGGCCGCTCAATCTCAATCCGGGCACGGCTCAGTCGGAGCGCCCCCTGGTGCTTTAATTTAACCCCGCCATGAGAGGTACTGCATGTAGGGGTGCAGGTGTGGGTGGGGACGGGGTGGGTGGGGACGGGGTGTTGTGGTGCCGTAATCCACTCGTGACCGAACCAAGGTTCTGTACATGGAGAGCATCTCTGTCCGCTCCCCACTCTGAGCTGGACAGCACCCTCAGAATATCCAGCGCTTTCAGGCATCTTGTTTTCAGGTACTTTATATGTGGCACAAACAACAGTTTTGTGTCGAGAATGAGGCCCAGCAATTTGGTTTTCTCAACGACTTCAATGGGTTCCCCATCCAGGGTCAGCTCTGGTTCCGCATGCATTCTACGCAGCAGGCAGAAGTGCATGCAGACTGTTTTGGTCTTGGACAATTTGAAACCATTCAGAACTGACCATCGATGGATCCCATTTATGCTTGGTTGTAGATGTCTCTCTATGACATTCATGTTAGCACCGCTGTAATATAAAACAAAGTCATCCATGAAAAGACAACAGGAGACCCCCAGCTTTACAGCAGCAGCAATACCATTGACCTTGACCCCGAAAAAGGTCACGGCCAGTATGCTGCCTTGAGGTACTCCTAGTTCCTGTGAGTGTAGGCTGGAATAGGTAGTCTTGACAAGGATGTGGAAATGCCTGAAGGCTAGAAAGTTCCTGATGAAAATTAGCAAGTGGCCACGAAGGCCTATTGCATGAAGAACCTCCATGATGCCATGCTGCCATGTTGTGTCATAGGCTTTTTCAAGGTCGAAAAAGACAGCCACAACGTGCTGCTTCTTAAGGAAAGCATCTCTTATGAAGGTCTCCATGTGTACCAAATGGTCGAGGGTGCTGCGGCCCCATCTGAAGCCACATTGAAGGTTGGACAGGTGGTGTCCTGACTCCAGTAGCCAGACGAGGCGGTTGTTTACCATGCGCTCCATGGTTTTACAAATGCAGCTTGTGAGGGCTATGGGACGATAGTTGTGGGCTTCACTCTGATCTTTAACAGGTTTGGGAATCGGTATTACTGTCACCTCCTGCCAAGAGGTAGGGACAACACCCGACTCCCAGATGTTGTTGAAAAGTTGAAGCAACAGTCTCAGTGCATGTTCAGGGAGATGTTTCAAAAATTGATAATGAATTCCATCACGTCCAACTGCTGTGTCATGCAAGCTTTCCTAAGAACACCTCAACTCACCCACACTGAATGGGGAGTTGTAGTGCTCCTCGCCATCGGAAGAAAAGTCCAAGAGCTTTCGCTCTTGGCATTCCTTGATGGCCCGAAAACCCGGGATGCAGTTTGCCAAAGACAAATTTCCAGCAAAGGTGCGAGCCAATTCTTCACTTATTTCGTCGAGTGATGTGAGAATGGTGCCATTGTATTTCAAGTGCTGGACTACAGAAGAATCACCTCCCCTTCATTTGATTCTCCTGATCATTGTCCATACTTTGCCCAATGGCGCGTGCATGGTGATGCTAGAAACAAATTGTCTCCAACACTGCCTCCGCGCTTCTTTGATTGTTCTGCGAGCACGAGCGCGCACAATTCTGAAGAGCACCAGATTTTCAGCAGTCGGTCTCCTGTGGAATTTACGCTGAGCTTTCTTTTGTTTGTTAATATCCCTCCTACAGCCATCATCTAACCATGGAGGCGTCAAACGCTTGGGAGTTGCCGAGGTCTTCAGAACAGTTTTCTCTGCGATCCATCTCAGCATCTCAGTGAAGGCATCGATGTCACTGATGTCTGGAGTGAACTCCGTGCGACATAAGGTCTGGAAGGTGAGCCAGTCGGCTTTACAAAGCCGCCAGCTCCTCTCTCGCTCTACTGGAGATGCCCCCCTGCAATTAAGAATAATTTGGTCGCTCCCGCAGAGGTCATCCCAGACCCTCCACGAAAAGTCTAGCGCCAGTACTGGTTCTACAATGCTGAGATCGATGGCGGACTATGTTCCATAGCCGGGATGCAAATATGTGTATGAACCATCGTTCAATACACACAGAGCATGACCGGCCAGAAGGTCCTCAATTCTCTTGCCATTAGCGTTCCTATTGTCCCCCCCATAATGGGTGGTGGCCGTTAAATTCACCCATAAATAAATATGGGGACGGTAACTGGTCCACATGGGCGTCCAGTTCTTGTAAAGTGAGAACGGAGCTCGGAGAAATGTAAATGGAACAGAGAGTTACAGTCTTATTCAGCATCAGACGAACAGCTACAGCCTGTAGTGTTGTGTCTAACACCACTGGCGTACATACCATATCATTTCTGAGCAAGATGGAGGAGCCGCCAGCAGCTCGGTCTCCATCTGGTGCATGCTTGTTATGAATGGTGTAGCCTTTAAGACTACAACTCTCAGAAGCTTTTATATAAGTTTCATGTAGGCAAACAGCGAGTGGATTGAGGTTGCAACATGCAACAAAGAAGAGACAACTCTTCGATGTTGCTCCTAAAACCTAGAACCTCAGCAGTTCCATTGAATAAGAGATGCACCTGTCACTGTCATTTTGGAGCAGTGACAGGTGTTCTCCCCCTCGCCTTTGGTTTGACGGAGAGACTTTGACTGCGGGTTTCCACAGTCTCAGGCATCTCAATATCAGCCAGTGCCCGATATCTATTTGATGTTAAGTTTTTTGAGATCGGTAACCCCCTGGACGTTTTGTCCGTAGGGGGTCAAAGATCCCTTCGGAACTCGGTCCGATAAATTGTTCTTTTCCTTTTTGGGCATCGACAGCTCGGCCACCGTCTGCACCACAATACTATTATTACTTTTGGTCGAAATCGGCGTCCGATTTGGGACTGGGTGAAGACAGTGGGCTTCCCCACAGTCAACCACGTCAGTTCAGTCTGGCATTCAATTGTCCTGTTGGAGGCTTTGGCTGCCGCAGCATAGCTCTTGGTGATTGGCAAGGGAGTATTCGCCTCAGCCAGCCTTCAAGCTTCTGGGTAGCTTAGCCGCTTCTCAGTCTTGATCTGCTGAATTAGTTTTTCTCTTTTCCAGACAGTCCATATGGTCACCCAGGCAATTGGAACATTTTGCCTGGTTTTGACAACTGGTGTTGTTGTGACCTTTTTGACCGCACTTAAAACAGATGATTTCATTTTTGCATCTATCATTGCTATGACCAAACTTCTGGCATTGGAAGCATCGAAGTGGGTTTGGGATGAAGACATCCACATTCACACTAAGGTATCCAATTTTCAAATTCTTGGGCGGAAAAGGCTTGCCAAATGTGAGGATATATGTCCCTGTTTTTATGGACTTGTTATCCCACTTTATGGACTTGTTATCCCTCTTTATAACTATTCTTTGTACATTTAACACTCCTTGAGACTTGAGCTCATGTGCTATCTCATCCTCATCAACACCATCAAGATCTCTAGTCCAGATTACTCCTTTGCTAGAGTTGAGAGTTCGATGAGGAGAGGCCTTGATGCTGACGCCTGCTAGCGTGCTTGCACGTGCAGATTGTCGGCATGGGCTTTCTTAGCACACTCCACCAGAATATGTCCACTTCGTAGTTTCTTCATGTCTTTGACTGTGATTCCGATTCCCATAATGCCCTTGTGAATGGCAAAAGGGGAAAGTTTGGGGTAGGGGTGTGGTGGGTGTGGGGTGTGTGGATGTGTGTGGATCGGGTGTGGATGGGGGTGCGGTGGAAAGGGTGTGGGTGTGGGAAGGGGGTTGGGATGGAGATGGGTGTGAAGGGGGTGGGGTAGGGGTGGCATGGGGGTCGAGTGGGTGTGGGGTGGGGTGGATGGGGTGTGGGAGTTGGTGTCGGGGCGGATGTGGGGGAGCGGGTGGGGGGGGGGGGGCAAGCCCTTTGTAGATCCATGGGCCGACCAAAGCTAACACCCACACCCACATATATACCGTATATGTCCCAAGAGAAGCACACTGCCCAATAAAAGCACACCCCCATTTCAAGATTGAAATTTACGATCATATTCAGACTGAATGCACATAAAATAAGACAATCCCACTTTATTTCAGAGGCTCAACAAAAACAAATCCATGGTACAACGATTATGTCAAGACAAGTGTTATGTCAGGACAGTAGTGGTCTGGGTGCAAAATTATCTGGTAAAACAAATATTATCTATATATATAATAACGAGATATATATATATATATATGTGATGTATAAACATTATGCGAGTATAAACGCGCGGAAGAGATTATTAGTACAATTTTGTTTATTATAGTATTATTATATTATATTATTAGCCAATGGGCACTCGGCCTGTATTTGCTACTTACTCATACGAGGACGGGTGGCGCCACCACCGGCCCTACCCCTAACTACCGGCGCACCCACTGTCAGTTCCGACCAGAATTTGTTATGAGACTGCAGAATAGATGGAATCTTCTGGCCTGATTATACTCGTATATATATATATATATATATATATATATATATATTCAGAAGCTCTGTCAAGAATAGATTTACACACATAATATACATACACCTAATTATCTGTGTAAACAAATACTGTATATATACCGAATACATAGATACCGCATGCATAATTGTCTGTTTAAAGAGATACTGTATATTATATATTATATATCTCAGCGGTAAGGCGAGTGCTTTTAGCAGTCGCTGAGGCATGGGGGAGTAGGTGGGGCCACGTGGAGAGCTGAGGTTGTATCAGTAGATGACCTCTTGAATAGACTCAACCAGCCAAAGACTGAGGAGGCTGCAGAATAGATGGAATGTTCCGGCCTTATTATACTTGTATAATGGCTTATGCAACATATATATATATATATATATATATTTATATAGTATATATATATATATATATGAAGAGTTCAGACACAAAAAATGGAGATAAACATTGGAATCAAACCATCAAACAATTAATTTGGTTATATTCCTTCTATTTTGTTTATTGCTCCATAACCATGTGATCATATGAAAAGTGGAATTAGTCAGAATCACAATTATTTTCAGGTAAACATATTTTATTTAAGCTACATGTTTGGATTGGCGTTCACGTGGTTTTGCGCCTGAACTCTTCATATATATATTATATAAAAATAACTGCATACATAAGAGGGAAAGCAAGGGTAGTGGTTGAGTAGTTTAATCTCTGGCAAGGATTATAGGCCCTTGCCCAGTAATAAAGACAAGAAAAAATCCTCCGGCACGACTGACAATGTCGGCCAGGTGGAGGGTGGGGTGAGCGCAGGTGGCGCCACCGGTCAAGTGCATAGTCTTACGGAGAATAACAATAGTATGAAGTAATAATAATAATATAGAATAATAGGATATTCCCTTCGTATTTTTATACTCGCATAATACGTTATACACCACATAAATATATAAAGGCCCGCTACAGTAACAAGTGACAGGGAAGTAGTGGTGTGAGTTATATATTCTAAGTCTAGGAATATCAGCCTAACCTAATAAAAGAAACAAATCCTGTGATGCAAGTTATTTATGGGTATGCAGGTACCTGAGAGCGCCGGAGGTGGCGCCACCAGTCATGACACATGAAGGAGGCAGGACAGCGTATAGTGTAATAATACTACATGTACTACTAATAATAATAAGGAAATGATTCCTTTCCACACTTTTATACTCGCATAATTGAACAAAACGTGAGACAGTAGTATATAGTGCCATTTATTCTTTCTATTTTAGCTTGTTACAGTTAGATTCAAGATGTTGATGATTTATATAGTTTGAGGATTTCAGGCACTTAACCGCATTCTCTGTGGCAGAGTGGTTAGAGTGTCTGACTTTTTTCTAGGTCAGACTCCTAATCTGAGGGTCGGCGGTTCGATTCCCCATGCCCCCAGCTCTGCCAATTTGGATTTCCACCGCTGTGTATAACTTACAGCGTCATCAAAGGCCAGTTGCTCTCATACCATGTCTATACGTTGTGGGAGGTTAAAAATCCCTTGGGTCACTAAGAGTGTAGGCTCGGGCTTTCTATCGACCAGCAGTGGAATGAGGAAGACCAGTCGTCTATGACTGAAATTTCCCCTTCTTAAGCAACTAATGGACCAAACAAACAACAAAAAAAACTTTCGATCTGTGTCATTAGTTGGGTGGGTGGGATTGCAAATCTACAGCAAGGTAACACGTCCGATCAGTTGAAAGGCTCTGGTCGAAGTGTCTAGATTCGCTAAGTGCGTCATAGCCATTGCTTTGAATTTACAGTAGGTGGCGCGTCGGTCAGCGGCCATTCGTTAGTTCAAAAGAACATTATAGATGGCGCCAATGGTCACATTTAAATCTACTGCGCAGTTTCGTTAACTGCATAATATCGGTTTCAAAGAATTTACAGTAGGTGGCGCATCAGTTGGCGACCATTTGGTTAGTTCGGAATTACAATATAGGGGGCGCCAATAGTCGCTTTGAAATCTACTGCGAATACACAGTCTCACGATCTCAATTACCCATGTTGTGCACATCATGGACAATGTGCTATACATCATCTATATATATATACATACACACAAAATGCATACACACCACATTTACCTAGCGGGGTCACTCACACACACACTGTAGCAGCGACTGACCAGGCCGCTGCCAGGGAGACACCCTCCCTCCGGTCAGCTCTTTGTGACCTGGAACTCCCTGCTGCACCATTGTGGGGCCCCGTGCAGCGCACAATGGCCGGCGTCGGCGGGGCACCACGTGACAGATCTCGGGGCGTGACCCCCCAGTGGGACGCAGGGTGCCTAACAGCATTGTGGGACCCGCAGTGATCCAGCCGGCTCACTGCTCTCCCAGCACATTGTCAGGCTGCTACTTGTTATTTCACTCTCCCAACACACTACTAGGTTGTTACCGGATGTTCCACTCTCCCAGCACATTGTCAGGCTGCTACTCATTATGTTATTCTCCCAGCACACTGCCAGGTTGTTACCGGCTGCTCCACTCTCCCAGCACATTGTCAGGGTGCTACTTGTTATTTCACTCTCCCAGCACACTCCAAGGTTGTTACCGGCTGCTCCACTCTCCCAGCACATTGTCAGGATGCTACTTGTTATGTTATTCTCCCAGCACACTACCAGGTTGTTACCGGCTGCTCCACTCTCCCAGCACATTGTCAGACTGCTACTTGTTATTTCGCTCTCCCAGCACACTACCAGGTTGTTAGCAGCTACTCCACTCTCCCAGCACATTGTCAGGCTGCTACTTGTTATTTCACTCTTCCAGCACACTACCAGGCTGGTACCGGCTCCTCCACTCTGCCAGCACATTGATAAGCTGCTACCGGCTCTTTCACTCTCCCAACACACTGCCAGACACAAATCTGCTATTGCACTCTCTCAGCACACTCCCAGACCACCAATGGTTGTGCCACTCTCCCAGTACACTCCCAGATGCTACCAGTTGGTCCACTCTCCCAACACCCCTGATTGTGTACTCAACAACATAATTATAACCCTCTTAATTTCCTTATATGTCCTATCTAGGTCCATTCAGAGATACCTATCTACAATGTAATTGTATATGGGCGCAAGACTAGTACCTCGCTACTAATAAAGATTGCTTGGTTGTTGGAGTTTTACGTTCTGTCTACATCTACAGTCATATCAGGACCCGATATCCCACTCAGTCAGTCACATTATCCTGACACTAAGCTAACCAGTCCCTGCCCTATCCTATTAATGCTGATCGCCAGGCCACGAAGCAACAAGTATCAATTTTGTAAGTCATCAGTTTGATCTCAGGCATTGAAGGCCTTTGCTCTACCGATTCAGCTACAACGCATATTACTAAAAAAGATGTTCCTTCTGATGAATAAACTGTTTTACAACAAGTATATAAATAAAGCCATCGTGAGTGCGGACTGTCCAAATCACATGCTGCTCTCCTTCCTCACATCTGCCCTCATCTCCTTTACAAGTCTCTTAGAGCCCTAAATCACTTACACACTCACTTTGAGGCGTTCACTACTAACACAGCGTACTTGGCAAAGAGCCAGCTCATCTTTCAGAAAGAGGTCACGTGACCTGATCCAAGATGGCGGCCAGGGTACCCGAACCCCTGGGCTGTGCCAGAGACCTTTTCTTTGTTGTTAGAGACGAACGCTTCCCTAATTACCCAGTGTGCACTGCGTCTACCCTTACTTAAACATCAGGCATTGCACCTACTTTTTCTTACCCAGCATGCACTGTACTTATATTTACTTACCCAGCATATCCTGTACCTACCTTTCCTTACCAAGCATGCACTGTACTTATATTTACTTACCCAGCATACACTCTACCTACCTTTCCTTACCAAGCATGCACTGTACTTATATTTACTTACCCAGCATACACTGTACCTACCTTTCCTTACCAAGCATGCCCTATACCTATCATTACTTACCCATCATACACTGCGCATACCATTACTTAAAGAGCGTGCACTGCACCTACCTTTACTTACCCATCATGCACTGTGCCTGCCCTTACTTAAACAGTATCGTTACTTACCCTGCATACACTGCACATACCCTTACTTAAAGAGCGTGCACTGTACCTACCTTTACTGACCCACCATACACTGTACCTACCTTTCCTTACCCAGCATGCACTGTACCTGTCCTTACTTACCCATCATCCACTGTCTATCCTGGCGCTCGTCAATATTAGGATAGGATATCGGGTAATGAGGAAAAGCAACATTCCTGATATTGAACGTTCTCATGCTTAAAAACATATAAGAAATGATGAAATTGTTGTGTTCTCTGTGGTGAAGTGGTTAGAGTGTCTGACTTTCTTCTAGGTCGGACTCCTAATCTGAAGGTCAGTGGTCTGATTCCCTGTGGCCCCACCTCTGCCAATTTGGATTTATACCACTGTGTATAACTTACAGCGTCACTAACGCCCAGTTGCTCTCATCCCATTTCTATGTGGTGTCGGAGGTTAAGAATCCCTTGGGTCGGTAAAACTGTAGGCTCAGGCTTTCTATTGACAAACTGTCTAATGGTGAAAACAAGACTATTCAGACGTATCCATGACAGGCAGTATAAATCTTCAAGACAAAAAAAGGGAAAAGAACAATTTTATAACAATTTGTATTTTAAAGAAGTTAAATGAAATGCTTATGCACAGGTAATGAGTGCTAGGTGAGCGATGCCAACAATATATGTACTATATCATTTAATATGTGGATATAAATAACAGCAGCCCCCTTAATGTTGTTCTCTAACCACCTTAACTTCCATGTTATTCACTGCGGAGTGGGCATTCTTTCCTCTCCCCCTCTCACCCCTCCCTTCCCCTTCATTCCCCCTCTCTCTTCCTCCTCTCACTCCCCCATCCCCTCTACTCCCCAACTCCTCCCCCAACACCACATCCCCTCCACACTTCCTCCCCTCCCCACTTCCTCCACTTCCCTCTCCTCTCCCCGCCTCTCAACCCTCCCCCCTTCCCCTTTCCCCTGCCCCTTCCCTCAATCTTCATTCCACCCTTCCCTCCAGTCACGTTGTCTTCCCCCCTCCCTCCCACCCCCTCCCCCTATGCCCCCCCCCCTCCATCCTCCTAAACACTTCTATAGCGGGCCATGGAATTATATCCTACGACCACCTAGCGGTTCCGAGTCACACTAGTCTATGTCAAAGCCTCGCATTCAATTAATCAACCGTCACCGTGACTTCTAAACCGTTTGTGATTAAGGCTAATTCAAAGTCGCCACTCCACCCTCTCCACCCACGAGTCCAGGCGCTCTGATTGGTCCGTTTCAGATGTTGATTCAGCGGCTTGATCTACGTAGTTCCCATGCCAAACGGGGAGTCTTTCTCTTGTCAAACAGTTTCTTTTGTAATCTTTTTAAATTTGATTTTTAACTCGTTTTTCTCTCACTTTGAGAAGCACATCTCTGTTGTTTCTTTTCTTGTAGAGAGTTGTACCACCAGGAGGGAGTGTTCCACCGATTCGTCGTGGCCACCCTTCTAGGTAGGTAACATGATCCCCAGCCGGGAGTATATTTTCTAGAAGACAGTTGTATTACCAGATTGGTAACAAATCTATTTGATGGCATTCTACTCTGCTTGAGAAGTAACATGAGTATATTTTCTTGTAGACAGCGGTATTAACGCGTTGGTATCAAATCTATTTGACAGCGTTCTACTCTGCTTGAGAACTAACAGGATTATATTTTCTTGTAGACAGTTGTCTTCACGGGTTGGTAACAAATCTATTTGACGGCATTCTACTCTGCTTGATAACTAATAGGAGTATATTTTCTTGTCGACAGTTGTATTAACGGGTTGGTAACAAATATAATTGATGGCATTCTACTCCGCTTGCGAACTAACAGGAGTATATTTTCTTGGAAAGAATTGTGTTAACAAGTGAGTGCCAACTCTATTTGACTGCATTCTACTCGCGATAACAGGAGTATGTCGGTCTTGTTAATGTGGATTAACAAATATATTTAACTGAGTTCTACTCCACTTGAGGAATATCATGAGTAACACTGAGATGGCTTCAAACCCCAGTGCGCTTCCGGCTTTATTCCGTAAAGGTCAGAACAGGAATGCCCTGTCACTTCCCGGCTGGGGATCATGTTACCTACCTAGAAGGGTGGCCACTATGAATCGGTGGAACACTCCCTCCTGGTGGTACAATTCTTGCTAGCGTGCTGCCATCTACTGCTACTTCTTACAAACAGGGGATCGCGCAGTGGTACAATGTGGTAGCATGGGCTCATTGTAGACTACTATGCTACCATACTAAACCGGTTCTATGCAGCTAAGCGGATATTGTTATGGCAAAGTAATGATGATGCCATTCCACAATAATTAATAAGCTGCCGGGTCAGCAGCATTTGGCATCAGCTTACCTGGGAGGAATTATTTATGAAGTCATAAATGGAAAGGAGACACTCGGTGAAGCAATCGCCCTCAAGTTACCACAGGTTGGTTGGTTGGTTGTTGGAGTTTGACGTCCTGGCAACATCTAAGGTCATATCAGGATAGGCACCGACTTGTGACAGTGCACACTCCTGGCGACGTTATAGTGCTGGCGACCAGACGGGATGGCCGAATGAGTGAGAGAGTCCGTCTCTCGTGTTGGTAGTGGGTGGGGTCGTGGGGTCGTGGGTTCGAACCCTGGTTGAGTCAACCCAATGACTTAAAAATTGATACTTGTCGCTTCCTAGCCAGGCACTCGGCATTATTAGGATAGGGCAAGGACTGGTTGGCTCAGTCTCAGGATAATGTGACTGAGTAGGATATCAGGTCCTGGTGCTGGTGGCCTGGTCTTCCAGTGGGGCAACACTATAAAGTCACCATGAGTGCGCACTGTCACAGGTCGGTACCCGTCCTGATATTACCTTAGATGTTGCTAGGACGTAAAACAACAACAAACAAACAATATAGTGCTAGCACACTGGGAAATCAGGCTGCCAGCACCATATCCTGATATCCCACTCATACACATTAACCTGACACTGAGCTAACCAGTCCTTGCCCTATCCTATTGATATCCAGAACCAGGCTAGGCTGGCTGGGATATGGGGAGTTTGATTCGCAGTCAAGTCAAAACAATGACTTATAAAATTGATACTCATTCCTTCCTAGCCTCGTGCTCAGCGTTAATAGGATAGGACAAGGACTGGTTAGCTCAGTGTTTGGATAATGTGACTGAGTGGGATATCAGGTCATGGTGCCAGTGTCCTGATTTCCCGGTGGGGCAGTGCAATAAAGTCGCCATGATTGCCCACTGTCATAAGTCACTACCCATCCTGATATGACCTTAGATGTTGCCATGATGCAAAACTCCAACAACCAACCAGTTTGTGCTGGGAGAGTCTGAAGATAATGACGGTGAGAAGGGACCTCATTGAGTTGTCATCTGCTGAGAACTCCCCCACTGTGTGCTGTAAAGGTGATCTACTATTAACAATATTGCTGCTTGCTTTTCACAAAGAATGCCATTATACTGGGAAGTGCACCTCAGCATTAAAGTTGCATACTCCGATGGTTTTGAATTTCTGTATTTTTTCTGAGATAAATATATTGGATCGATCACTAGTATCTACTTTATATTAGTTCAGCGTTACTTTTATTTTAAATTGTAAACTTTTGAGATATTTTGAGTGCAAACATAGAAAATTAGTTTTGGCAAGCTTACCAAAACGCTAACGCCATAGACTCAGTATTGCCTTCTACACAGAAACAAATGCTTAATAACTGCATCAGTATCTAAGTTAGATATGTCAAATCAAATCTAGATAATTGGTCTGGTTTTGAAAATTTGATATGTCCTAGGACCCTGCAGCTTTAAACAAGAGCAAGTCTCAATGCAAAGTCACAACAATATCCTAGCAATCGTTCAGAAACCTCCAAACAAGCTTCTAGCATGCTATCCTTGGATTCATCTTGATGTGTGATTTTACCACAATCTCAGCACATTTTCACGATGATGTCAGAGAAATGCTCACAAACATCCAGAACCAGATTGTCAATGGCGTCAATTTCTCATTGATGTCATTGTTATCTGACAGTGATGTCACACTTACCTCACAGCAATATCAGAGCAACTTTATATCAAATTCACAGTAGCCTTAATACTATCACATCAAGTCATCATTGATACCATTCTCATTTCACAGTGGTATCATATTTACCTCCCAGCAATATCAAAACAACTTTATTTCAAAGTCAGAGTAGCCTTAATACTATCACATCAAATCATCTTTGATATCATGGTCATTTCACAATGATATCCTCCTTGAAGATCTATACTGCCTATCATGGATAAGTCTGAATAGGCTTGTTTTCACCATTAGACAGTTTGTCAATAGAAAACCTTAGTCTACACTTTTACTGACCCAAGGGATTTTTAACCTCCCACAACCACATAAACATGGCCTTTGATGTGGCTGTAAGTTATACACAGCGGTGGAAATCCAAATTGGCAGAGGTGGGGGGGGAGGCACGGGTAATCGAACCACCAACCTTCAGATTAGGAGTCTGACCTAGAAAAAAGTCAGACGCTCTAACCACTCCGCCACAGAGAACACCACTATCATATTTACCTCACAGCAATATCTGGCCAACTGTATCTCAAATACACAGCACCATTAACACTATCAGTATCACATCAATTCTTCATTGATATCATTGTAATTTTACAGTGATATAACATTTAATTCACAGCAATATCAGAGCAATTTTATATCAAATTCACAGTGACCTTTATACTATCACAGCAAGTCATCATTGATACCATTTTCATTTCAAAATGATATCATATTTACCCCACAATGGTCTCACAGCAAATTTATACCAAATTCACAGCACCATTAACATAATCACATCAATTCCCCATTTCTGTCATTGTCATCTGGCAATAATATCAGATTTGCCTCACAACAATCTCACAGCAATATTACACCGACTTAACATCAACCTTAATACTATCAATGGCATCTGACAGTAATATCATATAGCGAATGGTAGACAGGAAGTGGGAACACTTATTTGTCTCTCATTTTTTTAATTTCTTTTTTATTGGTACATTAGTTGTCCCAAGCAGGGGAAATCCCAGTCACAGACGACTGGTCTTCCCCACTCCACTGCTGGTCGATAGAAAGCCCGAGCCTACACTTTTACCGACCCAAGGGATTTTTAACCTCCCACACCACATAGACATGGGATGAGAGCAACCGGCCTTTGATGATGCTGTAAGTTATACACAGCGGTGGAAATTCAAATTGGCAGAGCTGGGGGCACGGGGAATCGAACCGCCGACCCTCAGATTAGGAGTCTGACCTAGAAAACGGTCAGACACTCTAACCACTCCACCACAGAGAACCACATATTTACTTCACCGCCACATATTTACTTCACAACAATCTCAGAGCAGTTTCATACAAGATCCACAGTAGCCTTAATACTATCACATCAAATCATCAGTGATATCATTCTCATTTCATAGTGGTATCATATTTATCCCAGAGCCATCTCACAGCAACTGTATACCAAATTCACAGCACCAGTAACATTATCACACCAATTACTCATTTCTGTTATTGTCATCTAACAATAAAATCAGATTTACCTCACATCAATCTCCCAGCAACTTTACACCAAATTAAAAGCACACATAATACTATCGATGGCATCTGATACGTCAGACTCATAATCTGAAAGTTGGTTGTTCAATTTGCTGTGTCATAACCTCTGCCAATTTCAATTTCCACTGCTGTGTATAACCTACAGCATCATCAAAGGCCAGTTGCTCTCATACCATGACTATGTGGTGTGGGAGGTTAAAAACCCTGGGGTCGGTAAAACTGTAGCCTTTGGCTTTCTATCGACCAACTGTCTAATGGTGAAAACAAATTCATTCAGACTTATCCATGATAGGCAGTATAAATCTTCAAGAACAGTAATGCCAGATTTACCTCACATCAATCTCACAGCAACTTAATACCAATATAATCGTACTCTCAATACTCTCAAATCAATATCACAACTCCCTCTGTGCGATCTCACCCTGATATAAGATGTTATTCACAGTAATATCAGATGTACTCCAGAGTAACATCACAATAAGTTGTAATCAATCTCACTAGTCACAGCAACTTTATTTCTTTGAGATCAATTGCCACTTTAACTGTAAAGTCACAGTAAAAAGAGATTAACTGTGCAGTAATGTCACCATCCGCGCACTGAATGGCGCAGGACAATCTGAGGATGGATGAGGGGGATCCATCAAGACATTTTGAGCAATTATCGCAAGCCTGACAGGCATTTGTGAAAGGCATTCCTGTCAATGCATTTGGGAGTAGCCTTGATAAAATGTCACCGCTGGTGATTGTAAAATATTAATTCGCGCGCAAGATGGTTTTCATGATGACATTTCTAGGATTAGATTGCAAATTGCAGGATTTTCTACCAATATACAGAGAGAGAGAGAGAACGAGGATGTTGGCAATGTTAATTGTAGGTGTAGTTGTTGGAGAGGAAATAAATTAGGTTTGTGGGTATTTTAGCTGGGATTGTCCAGTGAAGCATTAGTATGAAGGGTCACTGGCGAAATTACGCAGAGTGCCCCATTGAGCAATAGCGAAGAATCCATTTGATTTTTACCTGCAGATCCTGCCGCCATTGCAGCAGGCGGTTATTAATTCACAACAAAGTGGGTCTCGCACTTAAAATAAGGGCTTAGTTTCCTAAAAATCCACCATTGCTTTGCAGTTCAGTTTGTGATGAATGGGATGGGGATATATCGCATCATAGCATGGTTCTGAAAGTATTTTTGCTTTGCCTAGAAGTTTGTCTTCTAGGAGCAATGAAATCTTGTTTTATTTACCGACGCCTCTAGAGCACACTGATTTTTATCATCGGCTATTGAACATCAAACAAATAGTCATTCCGACATATTTCTTTGGAGGAAACCCGTTGCCACCACATAGGCTACTCTTTCCGATAAGCAGCAAGGGGTCTTTTATATGCACTTTCCCACACACAGGACAGTGCATGCCACAACCTTTGATGAACCAGTTGTTGACCACTGGTTGCCAGGAGCAATGAATGCTAGAGGAAGCTTGGGTCTGGACAATATTGGTGGGAATTGTGGATGAACCCTCTGTGAATTCCTATTGGTGATATTTTTGTTAAAGCTCTCCAGTGTAATGGAGAATGAATGCAGATAAATGGCAGATTTCCAGCAGATGGATATTTGCAAATTAAATCCTGCATGGGCGAGTCACCCATTGCGGTGCATTAAATGATATGGGCTGATGTAGATGTGTGAATATATATATATATATATATAAACTTCCGAGCGAGTTGCATGTTGCACCCTGCTCAGGAGGCCCGCAAGGTGCATGCCAGACCCCCACTCCCTCACCCCATGAGCGGTTTGCATTTTGGGCTTTTTTCCATTTCAACCAGTCCACAACTGGTTCATCAAAAGCTGTTGATTGTGTTGTCCTGTCTGTAGGAAAAGTGCATATAAAAGACCCCTTGCTGCTTATTGGAAAGAGTAGTCTACTTGGCGGCAGCAAGTTTCCTCCAATGTCAGAATGAGCATATCTTTGATGTCCAATAGCCGATGATTAAAATGAATGTGCTGTAGAGGGATCATTAAATAAAAGCAACTTTACTTTTATGAATAAGTGTGAATCCAGTCAAATATCATGAGTTTAGCAGTGGTTAACCCCTACCATATATCCTTAATTAAACACACATTTAATAGTTGGACCCACAAGTTTGTGGATGAGGGACCAGGGGCCATATGTATGAGGCGGTGTTAGCGAGCCAAAACACGTTTTGGGCGGGATTTCCAGTTTAGATGTGAAAAGTCGGTATGTATGGAGCAGTGTTACGGAACCACCGCAAGTTTAAGGTCGGCTACGCTAACACCACTCCATACCAGGTTTAAGGGCAGTGTTAGGTACCGATTATGCCCAAATCTATTCAATGCTATCATATTTAACAGAATAAGATACTAAAAAAGTGAAATTTGGTCAAATAAACCCCAAAATCGAAGCGATATTAACGTTGCCGCTACATCGACGGCGATATTCATACTGTAAAATCTAAACAAAACAAATCGCCGCCACTGCCGCCGCATCGGCGGCGATATATTACGCCCAAATCTATTCAATGCTATCATATTTAACAGAATTACATACTCAAAAAGTGAAATTTGGTCAAAGTAAACCAGAAATCCAAGCGATATTAACGCTGTCGTCGAGATTTGGTCAAATTAAACCAATAATCAAAGCGATATTAACGCCGCCACCGCCGTGGCCACATGGGCGGCAACATTGTCAAATAGCGGTGCTCGCCGGGAACATGCTCAGAGGGATTTCCCAAATCTATAAATAACTGCTAGGTTAGCTGACAAGTCCGCACTTTGGACCCGTACATACCCTATGACCCATTTTCCAATACCCAAGTTAGCTAACCCGAACGCGGCATTTAACACCAGAGCCGATAAATAATTCTTCATGCATATGGCCCCTGGACGTGACAATGTCAGTTCTTGGACTGAGGAACAGGGGGGGGTGGTGTAATCCGGCCATTGGAAGAGCGGGTGAGAAAATGACCCCCCACTACCATCCCCCAACTTGCCATCAAGCTAGGGGGGGGGGGGCACTCATGATCAAATGTGTCAAATTGGAGCATAAATGATGTCACATGCAATTATTTTGAAGTGGTGAAATTTGTGTTGAATGACATTAAAACTTTACTAGCGAAACATTTAAAATTGTAGAAGATGATAGAGTGCAGTTGTTCTAAGGACTGCTAAAATGTGTTAGTGCTTTACATTTGATAAACTGATCTTGCGTGTCATTTACATTAAGACATTGATGTTCATGATTTCAGAGTGTTGTGTTATGTGAGCTGGCCTTCAAGCATCAAATATGTCGGTTGGTTGATTGTTGGGGTTTTGTGTCCTGGCAGCATCTCATGTCATATCGAGATGGGCACCGACTTGTGACAGTGCGCACTCATGACGACGTCATAGTGCTGTCCCACTAGGAGACCAGACCACCAGCACCATGACCTGATATCCCACTCCGTCACATTATCCTGACACTGAGCCAACTAGTCCTTGCCCTATCCTAATAATGCCGAGCACCTGGCTAGGAAGCTACAAGTACACATTTTTGAAGTCATTGGTTTAACTCGACTAGGGTTCAAACCAGTGGCTTCAAATCCCATGATCTACCACAATGGGAGACAGACGCTCAACTCATTCGGCCATCCCATCTGGTCACACATTATGTTGTGCAATACCGCTATACAACCCAGGCGCATGTAGAATAAGTAATTAATTAAGACAGGTTTATTGCATGGTAGGTCTGGCGTCAGATTGGTAGAGAGGTAAATGAGGAGATGTTAATGAAACAGGCCTTACGTGATTGCATTACATTAAGCATACATCAATATCAACAGGCTCAAGGCATCGGGTATTGCTGCTGGTAATAATAATAAAGCGTTGATATGGGAATATCGAACAAGCTCACATAACTAACAACAATGGACCAGACGGGATGACCAAATGAGTTGAGCGTCCGTCTCCTATTTTGGTAGATCGTGGGATTCGAACCCACTAGTTTGAACCCTTGTGATTTTGCGCCAACACGTTGCTTTACACTGCGATACGCTATGGGTATATTTTAGCATAAGTAATGTTCATTAAGAGCACACTGCTAAATGCTGTTATACGGCATCGCACACCAAGGCGCCAACAATTTGAAATTTATTTCATACATTGGGCATACGCTGATGCTATATGCCGTAGTGTGACAGGGCCATAACCGCATTGAGGTCACATTAGACTATTCAATATTCAGTCGCTCAATGCATTGGCTATTGACGTTGCTAATATTACAGCTTTGTTGGCTGGTATGGACATATCCGGCAATCTTCACCGTCAAATGTTGTCTGTGGGAGAGTGGTTAGAGTATCTGGGTGTTTTACAGGTCAGACGCCACATTATTATTCCCCGTGCCCCCAGCTCTGCCAATTTGGATTTCCACCGCTGTGTATAACCTACAGCGTCATCAAAGGCCAGTTGCTCTCATACCATGTCTATGTGGTGTGGGAGGTTAAAAATCCCTTGGGTCGGTAAAAGTGTAGGCTCGGGCTTTCTATCGACCAGCAGTGGAGTGGGGAAGACCAGTCGTCTGTGACTGGGATTTCCCCTGCTTGGGACAACTAATGTACCAACAAAAATTAAAAAATGAGAGACAAATAAGTGTTCACACTTCCTGTCTACCATTCGCTATATCGATATTATTAGAACAGTGGTTGGCTCAGTGTCAGGATAATATGACTGAGTGGGATATCAGGTCCTGATACTGGTTTCCTTTCTTCCCAGTGGGGCAGCACTATTAAATCACCATGAGTGTGCAATGTCACAAGTCGGTACCCGTCCTCATATGACCTTAGATGTTGCCAGGACGTAAAAACTCCAAGATCCAGACATCTTTGTTTTGCGTTTGGCTGTTTTTAGTTCGGACTGCCAGCTCGGGAATTTATATGGATTGCCCCTGTCAGATCAGTTATTGCATTTCTGATTTAGATGAATGGCTGTTTTCGAACTTTAAGAGTGTCTGTGAATAATACATTCTGATGGGTCATCGCGGAGTGACCGAAAAAATAAATATGTTTGCACCAATCTTCAATAAAAGACCTGGATAACGAGAAGATAAATATGTCTAAGCCAATCTTCAATCAATTTTTCTGCATAGATATAATTATATATATATCTGTCCATTGATATATATATATTTATCTATGCAAAGATATATGTACCTAGTAAAACCTCTCTAAATCGACCGACCATGGGATCGACTTTAAATGGTCCAGTTAGGGAGGTGATCGGTTTAGGGAGATTTGGTATTGTTACGATGGCTCTGTATGGGTGATCGTTTGGGACCCAAATGAAGTGATCGATATAGGGGAGTGGTTGATCTGTGTAGGTGGCCAGTTAGGGAGGTTTTGCTGTATATCTATGCATATATGTGTGGTATAAAGTATTTATACAAATATTGTTATGATGGAACCATTTTACCACTTCCCATGTCTGTGTTAGAGTTCGAACCCGCGACCCTCAAGCCCAACACCCGCGGGAGGCAGTTACAGCGACCTGGTGTACGACCGGCAGCTCCAAAGTGGGGGATTGGCTCGCTTTCTCCAGCGTCCAATGGTTTTCCCCTCCAGGGGGCGCATTTGATACCAAACTCTTGCTTTAATTTGTTTGTGTGTTTAATAAATAAGGTGTTTTTTTAGGGCCAACCAGAGTAACTACTCAATCAGGCAACATCTGTCTTCTGTTGTGCAATGATTAATAATACATTATTGTTTAGATTCATAACAAATTCTTTGGCGTGAATGAACAGTGTAGAGTCCTGGTTAAGGATCGTGCCGGTGGTGGTGCCACCGGTCACGTGAGTAGGGGGAGGAGCCCCCCCTGGTGGAATAAAAGGGAACACAATATAAAGCTGTGTCAGCAGATTCCATTACACACGCGCCCCCTGCCACTGTCTAGGGATAGACGGGGATCCTCCCAAGTGGGAACTCGTGATATATTATTGTTTAGATTCATCATCAAAACAAGCACACAAAAAAGGGTAAAAATGGGGGGCGAAAGGGGGAAAAGAAAGAAGCGGTCTGACCCTGACCCCTGGTCCCTGACCCCTGGTCCCTGACCCGTGGTCCCTGACCCCTGGTCCCTGACCCCTAAAAGCCTGGAATGGTGTGTGATTTGCCCTGCGGGGGCATGTGGGTGAGGCAGAGTGTTGAGTGTGGGAGTGTAGCGAGTGGGCATGTGCGTATTCATGTGTGTGCATGCGTGTGCATGTGTGCGTGTGTGTATATGTGTGTATATGTGTGCGTGTGTGTGCGCGTTTGTGTGTACGGGTGCGTGTGTGTGTGGCGACTTGGTGCACATGTGTGTGCTTGTATGCGTGTACATGTATGTGTGTGCATGTGTGTATGTGTGTGTACGTGTGTGTGTATGTGTGTGTGCGTGTGTGCCTGTCCATGTGGCGGGTGCTGAGTGACGGCAGCGTGCGTGTGCGTGTGCATGTGGCAGGGTACTCAGGGTGGGCAGTGTGCATGTGCATGTGTGTGTAAGTGTGCCAGGTTCTGAGTGCAAGCAGTGTGTGTGTGTGTGTGGAGGCTCGGGGTGCCCGTATGCACCTGTATGTGTGCGTGTATGTGTATGGGCGTGTGTACTTGTGCATGCATGTGCATGTGTGCATGTGTGTGCATGTATGTGTATGCGTGTGTATGTGCGTGTGCATGTGACAGGGTGCTGAGTGTGGGCAGTGTGTGTGTGACGGGGTGCTGAGTGTGGGCAGTGTGTGTGTGTGCATGTGCATGTGCATGTGACTGCGGGCAGTGTGTGTGGGTGTGTGTGTGGCTGGGTGCTGAGTGTGGGCAGTGTGGGTGTGCATGTGTGTGCGTGTGAGTGTGTTGGGTGATGAGTGCAGGTAGTGTGTGTGCATGTGCATGTGGTTGGGTGCTGAGTGTGGGCAGTGTGCTTGTGTGTGTGTCGGTTTGGTGTGCCCGTCAGCACCTGTACGCATGTGTGTATGTTTATGTGTGTGTGTGCATGAGTGTGTGTCTGTGCGTGTATGTATGTGTGTGCATGTGTGTGTGTGTGCATGTGTGTGACGGGGTGCTGAGTGTGGGCAGGGTGTGTGCATGTGCAGGTGTGCATGTGTGTGCCTCTGTGTGTGTATGTGTGTGCATGTGCGTGTGACTGGGTGCTGAGTGTGTGCAGTGGGTGTGCATGCATATGTGTGTGCATGTGCTGAGTGTATGTGCATGTGCATGTGTGCGTGTGCATGTCTGTGTGTGGCGGAATGCTGAGTGCTGGCAGTGTGCGTGTACGTGTATGTGTGTGCATGTGCGTGTGGTGGGTTGCGCGCATGTGAGTGTGCGCGCGTGTGTGTGTGCATGCGCGTGTGTGTGTCCGTGTGCATGTGAGTGTGCGTGTGCCTGTGTGTGCGTGTGCGTGTGCGTGTGTGCGCGTGTGCGTGTGTGTGCTGCTGAGTGCGGGCAGTGTGCATGTGAGTGTGCGTGTGCATGCGGGTGCTGCTGAGTGCGGGCAGTGTACGTGTGCGTGTGTACGCGTGTGCGTGTACGTGTGCGTGTGCGTCCTGCTGAGTGCGGGCAGTGTGCGTGTGCGTGTGCATGTGCGTGTGCGTGTGCGTGTGCGTGTGCGTGTGCGTGTGCGTGTGCGTCCTGCTGAGTGAGTGTGCGTGTGCGTGTGCGTGTGCGTGCGTGTGTATGTGCGTGTGTGTGTGGTGAGGTGCTAAAGTGCGGGCAGTGTGCACATTAACCCGTGCCGCTCGTTAAACTGTCTCGACCAGGCACAGTGCACCGGGTCTATTTACAGCGTGGCCGCCAGATGCACCCTGGGTATCTGCGCGTCGCAAGCTCACTTCCGGTGCACGGTCGATTCTGCTGGGTGTCTAATCACCGCGCATGCGCGTTCCTCAATCCCATGGTGCATCGCGCACCGGAACATGAGTTGGACTTGTTGGGCGAGGAGGGTGTAGGGCTAGGGTTGTGTGATGGGGGTTGTGGTGGTAGGGTGGGGTTGGGGGTGGGGGTGGTGGTGTGAGAGGTATTGGTGGTGGGGCTAGTGGTGTTGGTGGAGGTGGGGGGATTGGTGCTGGGGGTGGGGGTGTTAGTGGTGGTGGTGGTAGGGTGAGTGTGGGCTGGGGTGTTGGTGGTGGTGGTGATGTGGGTGGTGGTGGAGGTGGGGGTGGTGGTGGTGGAGAGGTTGAATGTGAGGTGGGTGTGGAGCTAGAGGTGGTAGACTGCTGTGGTCGTGGTAGTGAGTGTTGGTATGGTGAGGGTGAAGTGGGGCTGGGATGGGGGTGGTGGTGAGGGTTGTGTGTGGGGTAGGGTGTGGGTGTTGGTGGTGTGGGTGGTGGTGGTGATGTGGCTGGTGGTGGAGGTGGGGGTGGTGGTAGTGATTGTTGGTATGGTGAGTGTGAGGTGGGGCTGGGATGGAGGTGGTGGTGTGGGTGGTGCTGGAGGTGGGGGTGGTGGTAGTGATTGTTGGTATGGTGAGGGTGAGGTGGGGCTGGGATGGGGGGTGGTGGTGTGGGTGTTGTGTGGGGGGTAGGGTGTGGGTGTTGGTGGTGTGGGTGGTGGTGGTGATGTGGGTGGTGGTGGAGGTGGGGGTGGTTGTAGTGAGTGTTGGTATGGTGAGGGTGAGGTGGGGCTGCGATGGGGGTGGTGGGGGGTGTTGTGTGTGGGGTAGGGTATGGGTGTTGGTGGTGTGGGTGGTGGTGGTGATGTGGCTGGTGGTGGAGGTGGGGCTGGTGGTAGTGATTGGGTATGGTGAGGGTGAGGTGGGGCTGGGATGGGAGTGGTGGTGTGGCTGGTGGTGGAGGTGGGAGTGGTGG
Source organism: Branchipolynoe longqiensis (assembly GCA_030323885.1). NCBI lineage: Eukaryota > Metazoa > Annelida > Polychaeta > Phyllodocida > Polynoidae > Branchipolynoe > Branchipolynoe longqiensis. The sequence continues at coordinate 9,636,393 of CM059196.1, read as the reverse complement.
TAGTGAGTGTTGGTATGGTGAGGGTGAGGTGGGGCTGGGATGGGGGTGGTGGTGTGGCTGGTGGTTGAGGTGGGAGTGGTGGTAGTGAGTGTTGGTATGGTGAGGGTGAGGTGGGGCTGGGATGGGGGGTGGTTGTGGGTGTTGTGTGTGGGGTAGGGTGTGGGTGTTGGTGGTGTGGGTGGTGGTGGGTGATGTGTGGTGGTGGAGGTGGGGGTGGTGGTAGTGATGTTGGTATGGTGAGGGTGAGGTGGGGCTGTGATGGGGGTGGTGGTGGTGTGGCTGGTGGTTGAGGTGGGAGTGGTGGTAGTGAGTGTTGGTATGGTGAGGGTGAGGTGGGGCTGGGATGGGGGTGGTTGTGGGTGTTGTGTGTGGGGTAGGGTGTGGGTGTTGGTGGTGTGGGTGGTGGTGGTGATGTGCTGGTGGTGGAGGTGGGGGTGGTGGTAGTGATTGTTGGTATGGTGAGGGTGAGGTGGGGCTGGGATGGGAGTGGTGGTGGGTGTTGTGTGGGGGGGTAGGGTGTGCGTGTTGGTGGTGTGGGTGGTGGTGGTGATGTGGCTGTGGTGGAGGTGGGGGTGGTGGTAGTGATTGTTGGTATGGTGAGGGTGAGGTGGGGCTGGGATGGGGGTGTGGTGGTGGGTGTTGTGTGTGGGGTAGGGTGTGGGTGTTGGTGGTGTGGGTGGTGGTGGTGATGTGGCTGGTGGTGGAGGTGGGGGTGGTGGTGTAGTGATTGTTGGTATGGTGAGGGTGAGGTGGGGCTGGGATGGGGGTGGTGGTGTGGCTGGTGGTGGAGGTGGGAGTGGTGGTAGTGAGTGTTGGTATGGTGAGGGTGAGGTGGGGCTGGCATGGGGGTGGTGGTGTGGCTGGTGGTGGAGGTGGGAGTGGTGGTAGTGAGTGTTGGTATGGTGAGGGTGAGGTGGGGCTGGGATGGGGGTGGTGGTGGGTGTTGTGTGGGGGGTAGGGTGTGGGTGTTGGTGGTGTGGGTGGTGGTGGTGATGTGGCTGGTGGTGGAGGTGGGGATGGTGGTAGTGATTGTTGGTATGGTGAGGGTGAGGTGGGGCTGGCATGGGGGTGGTGGTGTGGCTGGTGGTGGAGGTGGGGAGTGGTGGTAGTGAGTGTTGGTATGGTGAGGGTGAGGTGGGGCTGGGATGGGGGTGGTGGTGGCTGTTGTGTGGGGGGTAGGGTGTGGGTGTTGGTGGTGTGGGTGGTGGTGGTGATGTGGGTGGTGGTGGAAGTGGGGGTGGTGGTAGTGAGTGTTGGTATGGTGAGGGTGAAGTGGGGCTGGGATGGGAGTGGTGGTGGGGGAGAATGTTGAGGTGGGGGTATGGCGAGCTGGGAGCCTTGCTCGGTGGGTTGGTTGTTGGAGTTTTAAGTCCTGGCAACATGTAAGGACATATTAGCGTGGGTGCCGACTTGTGACAGTGCCCATTCATGGTGACTTTATAGTGCTGCCCCACCGGGAAATCAGACCCATGACCCAATATCCCACTCAGTCACATTGCTTTACGTCCTGGCAACAGCTAAGAGCATATCAGAATGGGTACCGACTTGTGACAGAGCACACTCATGGCAACGTTATAGTGCTGTCCCACTGGGAAATAAGGCATCCAGTACAATGACCCGATATCCCACTCAGTCACATTATCCTAACACTGAGCTAACCAGTCCTTGCCTTATCCAATTAATGCCGAACGCCAAGCTAGGAATTGACAAGTATCAATTTTAAAGTCATCGGTTTCACTCGACCGGGTACCGAACTCCCGACCTCCCGCGCCGCGCTCTACATATTACGTCCCGATGCGTTGCTGGGAGAGAGCTGAGACTGGTATGTGGTTTTACTGCCCGAAGTCTGGCTTGATTAAAGCCGTTCTCCTCTTACCGCGCTTAACTGAGCTGTGGGCAGAATCCTAATGGAAATGTGGAGGAAGGGGTAAAGGGAGCGGGAATGTGGGGGATGGAGGGGGTTGTGGAGGGGTGAGAGGAGAGGAGGGGTGTATGAGGGTGTAGGAGGGTTGTAGGAGGCAGCAGGTGGAATGTGCGGACGGAGAAACTTGCAGTAGAGATTTGGGGTTTGGGAAGGCTGAAGTGGGAAGTGGGGATGGGGGAGAGCAGTGGGGTGAGAGCGGAGAGAGGAGAGGAGAGAGGGGAGAGGGAGGAGGGGAGAGGGGAGAGGGGAGAGGGAGAGGGAAGAGGGGAGAGGGGAGAGGGGAGAGGGGAGAGGAGCTGGGGGGAGAGGGGAGAGGGGAGAGGGGAGAGGGGAGAGAGAAAATGAGGAGAGGGGATAGGGCAGATGGGGAGATGGGAAAGGGGAGAGCGGAGAGGGGAGAGAGGATGGGAGAAGAGATACGGGAGAGGGGAGAGGGGAGAGGGGAGAGGGGAGAGGAGAGAGGGGAGAGAGGAGAGGGGAGAGGGGAGAGCGGAAAGCGGAGAGAGGAGAGAGCAGATGGGGAAAGGGGATAGGGCAGATTGGGAGAAGTGTGACGGGAGAGGGTGGAGGGGAGAGGGAAGAGGTGTGGAAGTGGGGATGGGGAGAGGGCAGGTAGAGATGGGAGATGGGAGAGAGCATAGGGGACTGGGAATGTTAGCGAGGGGATAGGTGGGAGGGGAGAAGGGCCGAGGAGGCAGGAGGATGGAGAGAGGAAAGTGGAGGCTGGCATATATGGGGAGTGAATTGTGTGGAACAGTGCAGTGGGGACAGGAGAGGAGGGAAGGAGAGGGAACGTGGGTAAAGGGAGAGGGGAGTGGGGATAGAGGAGGGAAGCAGAGAAAGGTTTGAGGAGTAAGAAAGGTAGGCGGATTGTTCATCTTGGCTGCAACATGCGAGATTGACTACTCAAACTCGGATCCCCTGTGCGTGCCCATGACTCTAGGACTCTTTGCATATACTACATACAGTGCCTTATTACTGATGCAGACCTGAACTTTCACTAATCGCTTATACCCCAGTCACACGAGAGACAGCGTTCGCCGCAAACCTCCCAACGCCCACAAGGACCCCAACCACCCAGCGTTCCAATGGATACATTGATTCAAACACGTTTTAGGCGTGATGTCGGCGCGATGTCGGCGCGATGTCGGCACGATGTCGGCACGATGTCGGCGCGATGTCGGCGCGATGTCGGCGCCGACCACATTGTGACTGCAGCATCGCATGTGTTACCACCAACCCAAGACGGCGCCAGGGTGGCGCCAGGGCGGCGCCAGGGCGGCACCAGGGCGGCTCCAGGGCGCCAACCATTTTGAATGGCGCCGCATGGAACAGGGTGTAAGGAGGTTTCACGTGCAGCAGCAGCAACCTCCTTGCGTCCAAAATTCGCGAAATGGACGCCGGGAGGTTGGCGTCCTCACGCCGACAGCACTCAATCAGGGCATATGGAGGGCGCAAGGAGGAAGTTTTGACGTCGCGAATCGATCGTTAGCGAACGCAGGCCTCGTGTGACTGGGGTATTACTAACTAACTCCATATTGTGCTCGACTTGTTCTCATTTGTGATGGACACAAGTGCTGCGATTAACCTATTTGATGCAACCATGTTCTTCATTAACTCCTTGTTCTTATGTACTTCTTTGTTGAACCTGATGCTGCCCTCTGCCTTATACATTGTGCTTTTATACCATATACTGCCTAGCGGCTCATGTCTTGTTCTGTAACCAAGGCAATTGCTTAGTCAATTTCCAGATTTAATGGCATACATGGACCATTCCATTTCGACTGCATAATTGCGACATTAGCGCGCTCCTTGAGTCTTTTGGAACTACAATTGTGGTGCCTTAAGTCCGCTCTCGGCCTCTATATGGACACACTCCGCAGACATTCTCACTTCAACACAGGAGCAGGAAAGGACACAACGGGGGCAAAGGATTTGCTGTCCCACCCACCCCACATATTAAAACTCAGGGCCCCACATCTTATGCCTCACATCATATGACACAGACTTATTATCGAACTGTAATTTTGTATGTCAGGTGAAAAATAAATACCAACTTTTAATTGAGATCAGGTTTGTGTTGTTCAACGAATGGAAGTGATGGGGTTGGGGGAAGGACGGAGGGAGACGGCGAGAAGAAGAAGGAAGGGAGGGGCAAGAAAGCGGCTGGAATGAGGAAGGAGAGGGGCGGAAAGATGAGGGAGGGAATGAAATGACTGGATAGAAAGAAATAAGAGGAAGAAGAGGAATAACAGGAAGACAAGAAAGAGGAAGAGGAAGAAGATGAGAACAAAGAATATGTAAAAGGAGAGGAAGAATATGATTCACAGGATGGAAATGAACAGGAGGAGCAAGAGGAACAAGATGAACAAGAGGCAGAAGAGGAACAAGAGGAACACGAGGAACACGAGGAACACGAGGAACAAGAGGAACAAGATGAACAATGTGCAGAAGAGGAACACGAGGAACAATAGGAAAAAGAGGAACAATATGAACAAGAGGAACAACAGGAACAATGGGAACCCAAGGACTAATATGATGAAAATGATGAAGATGGAGAAGAGGAAGAGGAAGAGGAGGAAGAAGAGTAAGAGGAAGAACAGGGAGGACAAGAAGAACACCAAGAACACCAAGAAAATGAAGAACAACCAAGTATGCAAAGTCTGGCCAGCCATCACCCTTATTATGTATACAGGGGATTTGTTTAGATACATGTCAATTTCATGTTCTACAAATCCAGATGCCTACTTTCTTATATACCTGAAGTCATCTAATAAAGTCCTTCTCGACCTAATACGATACGTAATTACCTCAGGTGTCATTTGTTTGTGGGTTTTTTCTTAATATATACCCGATTAGATAATCACCCAGATTCCATCCACTCGGCTTCAAATCTCATATTGGGCACTACTAATGCCAAGATGTTAAGTGCCAATGTGCACACTATGGAGGTAACTCTACCAGGCTGAGATGCTTTAAGTCTGCGGGCCTTCCGCTTTTTTTTTCTACGTACAATGTCTCATTGTCTGACGCGGGGTAAATATTTAATAACCAGCCGTGACGCATAAGTCAGAGGCTGCCTAGATAGACCCCAGCCACACTGTGCCTGGAGGTGGTTGAAGCTGTCCTAGAGCTTGTAGTTTAGTTTGTTGTCTTTATTTTACATCCTAGGAGCAACATCACTTTATTATGTATAATGACCTGACACACGTGAAGCAGGCGCTCATCTCATTCGGCTAGCTTTTTGTTTTTGTTGGGTATATTAGTTGTTTAAGCGGGGGAAATTTCAATCGCGGACGATTGGTCTTCTGCATTCCTGCTCCTTGCCCTATTCTAATAATGCTGAGCGCCTGGCTAGGAAGTGACAAGTATCAATTTTTAAGTCATTGATTTGACTTGGCATGGGTTTGAACACACGATCCCACAATCCGATGATCTACCAGCACACGAGATGGATGCTCTACCTCATTATTTAACCAGTTTATCTGGTTAAATAATGTTAAAGGATGATAGATTATTTAATTATCAATTTAATCATCTGCATTATTATACGTCGCTCTGAGTGAAAGTATGTGGTATGTGTGAGATACAGGTCTGTGATATTAATAGGATATGTTGAATTAGAATTGTACTAGTCTGAATTGTTCTCACTGGCAAGGAGTCACAAGTGAGTAGGGACCATCATGGATTCTAGGGAGGTTAATGTTTAGGCCAAATAAAAAGAAAGTTGGTGATCGTCCTTTTGATCACACAAATCAGGGTTGGGCGGGCAGTGGTTTGAGTCCCCACAGCATAATCTCTGATAATTTGGATTTCCACCGCTCTGTACAAATTACAGCGTCATCAAAGGCTAGTTGCTCTCAAACCATGTCTATGTGGTGTGTGAGGTTGAAAATCCCTTGGGGTGGGCTAAGGCTTGGGCTTGGGCTTTCTAATGATGAACTGTCTAATGGTGATCTGTCTAATATTGAAAACAAGACTATTCAGACTTATCCATGATAGGAAGTATAAATCTTCAAGAATAAAATTTGTTTCACTCCGGCCGACATTCAAACTCCCCAGCTTGGGCATGGAACCCTGTGCTTTTTACCCAATTACCCGATTTGCACCACCGCGTCTGGTCCCTTATCGGAGAGCTTCAGCATAACCGCAATGGTCGGCAGTAGGCCACTGGTCGTTATCTATGTGCCTGGCGTAAAGGTGACTGGAGAAGTGAGACTAGATGCTGAGTGGTTGGTGGCAAAGGGAACCAGAGCAGGTCACGTGAGCGAAACCAATGAGCTGATGGGACGTGTGTTAAGTGTATGTGTCTGTGTGTCGTAATGGCGGTGACTAGCATATATACTCCACACACTTGTGGATATAGACTACTACTGGATATAGACTGCTGGTGGATATAGACTACTGGTGCATATAGACTACTGCTGGATGTAGACTATTGGTGGATATATACTACTGATGGATAACGAATACTGGTGGATATAGACTACTGGTGGATATATACTCAATCAATCAATCAATCAATAGTTCCATCCTCTAGTCGAGGGTTGGATGCAATGGTTCTCCACTTGTCCCGATGTTGTGCTGTTCTGATAGACTGTGAATAATTCAAGCCTGTCCACTGTGAAATATTTGTAAACCATGATGTTCTTGGTCTCCCTCTCCCTCTGCTGCCATTCACCTTCCCTTCCAACAATGTATGGTATATTGAACTCTGACGAATGATGTGGCCAAAATAAATAAGTTTCTTTGTCTGTATAGTGGCAAACAAGCTTTTCTTATTTTTAATTTTTCTGAGAACTTCTTTGTTGGTGATCTTCTTTGTCCATGATATTTTCATCATCCTTCGATAAGTCCACATCTCAAATGCTGCTAAGCGTTTGTACATTTTCTTAGAGATTGTTCATGTCTCTGCCCCATACATTAGAGTAGACCACACATAACACTGAAGAATACGCTTCCTTGTTTGTATTAATATCTTACTTGATGTTAACACTCTATACATTTTGGAGAATGTTGTTCGGGCTATTGTTATCCATCTTTTAATTTCTTCCTCACATCTCCCATCATTTGTAATCTTTTGCCCGAGATATATGAATTCGGATACTTGTTCTATGTTTGTGCCATCTATGGTTATATTGACATTTGGTTTATCTGTCTTTTTACTTATAACCATTGTTTTGGTCTTCCTGGCATTCATCTTCATGTTGAATAGTATTCCAGCTTTATTGATTCTATTCACTATATCTTGTAGGTTTTTCTCACTGTCTGCTAGTATTACACTGTCATCGGCATATCTAAGATTGTTGACGTTCATGCCACCTATTGTCACTCCCTTGCAATCTTCAATGTGTCTGAAAATCATCTCTGCGTACAGGTTAAATAGACATGGTGACAATACACACCCCTGTCGAACTCCTCGTTTAATCATAACTTCATCCGATAGGCCCTTCTCCATTTTTATAAATGCACGTTGTGTCCAGTATAAGTTCACAATTAATTTAATGTCTTTGCCATTGACACCAATATCTTGTAAACATTTGATTAACAGTTCATGATTGACTCAGTCGAAGGCCTTCTCATAGTCAATAAAGCAGGCATAAACATCCTGGTTCACTTCACAATAACGTTCACAAATCATTCTCATATTGAAAATCCCTTCACGTGTACCTCTTCCAGATATAAACCCACTTTGTACGTTACTGATTTGTTCTTCAATTTTCTGTCTGTTTCTCAGTAAAATTATTTATATACTACTGGTGGATATAGACTACAGGTGGATATAGACTACTTGTGGATATATACTACTAGTGGATGTAGACTACAGGTGGATATAGACTACTGGTGGATAAAGAATATTGGTGGGTATAGACTATTGGTGGGTATAGACTACTGGTGGATATAGACTATGGTGGATATATACTACTGGTGGATATAGATTACCGGTGGATATAGACTACTGGTGGATATAGACTACTGGTGGATATATACTACTGGTGGATATAGACTGCTGGTGGATACAGATTACTGGTGGATATATACTACTGGTGGATATAGACTACTGGTGAATATAGACTACTGGTGGATATAGACTACCGGTGGATGCAGACTCCTGGGGGATGTAGATTACTGATGGATAAAGACTACTGGTGGAAATAACCAACTGGTGGATATAGACTACTGGTGGATATATACTACTGGTGGATATAGACTACTGGTGGATATAGACTACTGGTGGATATAGACTACTGTTGGATATAGAGTACCAGAAATAACCTACAGGGCCCGTATGCATGAATCGGAGTTAGGGCTCTAACCGTGGCTAGGGTACCTCCACCTGGCTAAAGTTGGAAAATCTGCATGCATGAGCCGGTGCCAGCACTAACCGCCGACCGTAGCCTAGGCTAAGCTATCCCAGTTTCAAATCAGGTTTAAGTGCTAGCCGGGGCGGTTAGTGTGCATGTGTGGGTCTCAATCTATTCAATGCGATCATATTTGACAGAATTACATACTCTGAACGTGATATTTTATTAAATTAACCCTAAAATCGAACCGAGATCAACGCTGCTGCCGCAGCAGCAGCGATATTAATATTTTCGAATCGACAAATGTAAAGTAAACAAAACGGTGCCACTGCAGCGACGTCGATATCCATACTGTCCAACGTCAAATAAAGATAGCCGCCGAATCGGCGGCAATATATTACGCCCAAATCTATTCAATGCTGTCATATTTAACAGAATTACATACGCAATAAGTGAAATCTTATCAATTTAACCATAAATTCGAACCAATATTAACGCCGCTGCCGCAATGGCGGCGTTATTCATATCGTCGACTGGAGGGAATTCCCAAATCTATAAATAAACTCACGGTCAACTATCCGCCCCGGCTAAGACATTGGTGCATTCCACTTTATATCTTTCGCGGACCCCCCACTACCCGGTGATAGCTGACCGGAGTTAGCGCCTAGCTCCGGTTAACGTTAGCACAACTTGGTGCATACGGCCCCTGGTGGATATAAACTACTGGTGGATATAGATTACTGGTGGATATAGATTACTGGTGGATATAAACTACTGGTGGATATAGACTACTGGTGGATATAGACTACTGGTGGATATAGACTACTGGTGGATATATACTACTGGTGGATATAGACTACCGGTGGGTATAGACTACTGGTGGATAGAGTCTACTGGTGGATATAGATTACTGGTGGATATATACTACTGTTGGATATAGACTACTGGTGGATATAGACTACTGGTGGATATAGACTACTGCAGACTACTGATTGATAAAGACTACTGGTGGATATAGACTACTGGTGGATATAGACTACTGGTGGATATAGACAAATGGTGGATATAGACCACTGGTGGATATAGACTACTACTGGTGGATATAAGCTGTTGGCAATACACTGAATACATTGGATCATGAAGCGGTATATAATTATACATAAAATGCATCATGCTGCCTTTTTATACATGTATGCATTATATATATTGATATGTGTAACATTCCAAATATATTGTTGTGGGAATGCTTTTGTAAATGGGAAACATTACACTTGGAACAGGGTTCGAGTCCACTCTTCATACTATTCCGAGTCTAGTATATAACTATTAGACTCTAGGCTCCCTGATTCAATCACCCTATCCATGTCGCCCTGTCTATGTGGTTCCTCGCTTGAAGGGTTACCGCAGACCACTACACTCATTCTCCTGGAATTGTACGTCTTTTAATTGGTTTACGTCCATAAGTGAGTTAATGCTTACGTTACACAAATACAGGCAATGTAGTTACTTATACACATACAACATAAGCTCTCCAAATGTACAGTGCATAGCTTGCACAGGATCCTGGTCATGGCGAATGAAGTTTTGGGGTTACACAAATGGAAAACATTGTACCTAGAGTGGATTTCAAACAGTATTCCTGGACTAGCGTTATAACTATTAGCTTATCTTGGCTCCCTGGTCCACTTCTACCTGTCTATATGGGTCATTGCTGGAGAGGTCATTGCAGACTACTTAGGGCACTATCTGTGCAGTGAGAAACTAGTAAAAGATAGGTGTTGTGTTTCCATTCACATTATACATTCTAATACACATACACAATGTGTATAATACCGACCCACCCTCGGGGAGGCTAATGACTAACACGTGTACATATATATATACATATACATAAACAATACCCGCACAAGATTTCGTCAAAATCCAGCAACCGGAAACGGAAATAGGCCTCTATGGGCGCCGCAATTTGTAAAATCGTGTCTGATTCTCCAGAATAATCCAAATCCAGCAAACGGAAACGGAAATCGCTCGTCAAACTTCGGTCAGCAGCAAGCAGGATGGACGACAGCTATTGGTTAATAATATATCAAAACAAATGCCCACTGCCATAGAATTTGCCGATATGTGCAGTTCAAAACTTAGAGTTTATTCAAAATTAAAAGAAATAAATAACAATTTGGCATTAACATGGATGAACAAATGAAATATTAATAGTTTACTCTGCGGATGGCCTTATTCGGTTCACCCGAGTTGATAGAATTTCAAATCGAACCCCGTGAGTGGAGTAAAAAAAAAAGCATAATTTTAATGCTTTGCTGTAGTTATATCGGTGGGTCGGTCCTAAGCATTGCTTATTCATTTATTCATATAATGTGATATATATCACCTATGTGCATGACATTCATATATGCCTAGACCAATCTCTCTAGCACAGTGCAACCAAGGATTTTATATATAAGGATGGCAAAGCGAGGCTGTTTGAGGCTCTACCACCGCACACTCCAAAAACATGGCTGCCATATTGGAAGCGTGATAATGAGCGATGATAGGAGCATTTTCCCATTAATTACCAGTGCTAATTATTTACCAGTGCATACCAAATCCAACTGCAATGATCGTGTGAAAATCATCTATTGAACTAGAAAATAGACATCACATGACAGAACTTATATACTGGATGTAAGGACCTCGCCAAGAGTGCTCCTGTTGGCTGTCGGCTGGAGCTGACTGTTTAGATTATCCAGACAACCTGTCCTTCACCAGGGCCGAGCGTATTTAGTTTGTGCTGTCAGCCAGCTGGCACCAGTTGAATTGTACAATTATCACACTTTAAACATGGCTAATTATCACGCTTTCATGATGTCACTTAGCCATCTATCCCTACACTATCTGTGGTGTAACTAGTAATGGTGGTACTGGATAGGTGGTGTCTTAGTTACACGCCTTCTGGTGAGGGTGGAGAACACTGTCGCTTCATCGAACACACTCTGTGCTATTTTCATATGGGGCGTAATGGATTAATCAAGTTGGGTCACCCGAGTCACTTTTTGGCATGTGCACACATCCTACAGACTCGGGTTGAATAAATGAATACGCTCGGAGTGTACAAAATGGTACTTAATCTAAAGCTTAATATTTTGTTTCAATAAGTGATATAAGTACATCAAAATAGGATTTAAAGTATTTTATGATCGTAGAAGCTGACAATCTGGGTTATTAAAAAAAAAGCATTCAAACAACACGTAGGAGTTGTACTGGTAGGTGTTATCCTACAGGAACCAGTGCAGATGTGACGTCATCGCTCCTAGCAAACCCCAGCCAAGAGGTGGGTTACTGGGGTCAGGACTTTTTGCACAAGGCACATGTATTTCTCGACTCCACTCGCGGTGTTCAATTTGAAATTCTGACGACGCGGGTGACCCACGTCGCCTGGGTCGTGTTAATCGATTCCGGCCAAGTTTGTTCATATTATTGGAGTTTTATGTTTGGGCAAAATCCAAGGTCATATCGACATCTCGACCAGGGTTCGAAGTCATGGGTTCGGATCCAACGATGTCCGAAAACGTGTCATATAGATCCAGACACCACGTGAGAGCCTATGCACAATCAGCACTAGATATGAACCAACACATGCGGCGGCAATGAATCTATCCCAAAGAAACCTATATACAGCATTGTAGCTGAATATCCAGGGATCTCCCTCCCTCCCCCTGTCCATCCCCGACCACCCGTGTCTCCCCTACACCGTGACTGAGCCAGCACCGGAAGTAGAAATGTGGCGGGAGAGATGCTCCGTTGGAGTCGGCGGGCTGCGCAGTGTCGTCTGCTGCGCAGTGTCATCTGCTGCGCAGTCTCATCTGCTGCGCATTGTCGTCTGATGCGCAGTGCCATCTGTTGCGCAGTGTCGTCTGCTGCGCAGGGTCGTCTGCTGTGCAGGGTCGTCTGCTGCGCAGGGTCGTCTGCTGCGCAGGGTCGTCTGCTGCGCAGTGTCGTCTACTGTGCATTGTCGTCTGATGCGCAGTGTTGTCTGCTGCACAGTATTATCTGTTGTGCAGTGTCGTCTGCTGCGCAGTGTAGTCTGCTGCGCAGTGTCGTCTGCTGCGCATGGTCGTCTGCTGCGCAGTGTCGTAAGCTGCGCTCTCTATGAAGGCGCGCCCATTCTAGTGCTCATCAATCGTCTGCTCAACCGGAAGCCGTCTGCTCACGCGTCGCGCGCCGCTGGGAACGAGGCCAGTGTAATAAGCTCTCGTGGTAGCACTCCTCCCCTCACCCCCCCCCACCTCGCCCCATTACTTACCCCCTCCTAACCGGCCGCGGCGAACCGAATCGATAGAGCGCAGTCCTCCCGTGCGGGAGATCGGGATGTCGATACCGGGAGTTCGATTCCGGGTGGAGTCAATCCGCTGACTTACAAAAATTATACTTGTGGCTACCTAGTATGATGCTCAGAAATGACACGAATAGGAGAAGAACTAGTTATGTCACTGTTAGGATAATATGACTGATTGGGATGTTGGGACAATGTGGTGGACGCCTGATCTCCCAGTGGGGCAGCAATATAACATCCCCATGAGTGTGCATGGTCACAACTTGGCGGAACCCGTCCTGATATTACTTTAGCTGATGTTGCCAGGATGTAAAACTCCAACAACCGACCAACTTACTCCCTCCACTACACACTTACACTCGCACACCATGCACACTCGCACACACATGCTCACACATGCTCAAACCCGCTCACACACTCTCACATACGCTCACACACGCTCACACACGCGCACACACGTTCACACACACCCACACACGCTCACACCTGCTCACACATGGCCATGCATGCTCACACACGCTTATGTACGCTCACACACGCTCACACACACTCACACATGCTCATACACACTCACACACTCACATACACTCACACACTCTCACACACGCTCACACACGCTCACTCACACAGTCACAGACATTCACACACACTCACACATACTCACACATGCTCACACACACTCACACACACTCACACACATTCACATATACTCACAGTCACACACACTCACACATGCTCACACACTCACACACTAACACACTAACACACACACTCACACAATCACCCACTCACACCCACTCACACACACTCACACACACTCTCACACACTCACACACATACGCACATAGACACGCCCACACATACACAGGCACCAAGGATCAGCCAATGTGGGCAATGGAGGGTGTCCCCCCCCCCCCCCCCCCCCACCCCCCCCCCCCCCCCCCCCACCCCCCCCCCCCCCCCCCCCCCCGCCCCCACCCCCCCCCCCCCTCCCCCCCCCCCCACCCCACCCCCCCCCCCCCCCCCCCCCCCCCCCCCCCCCCCCCCCCCACCCCCCCCCCCCCCCCCCCACCCCCCCCCCACCCCTCCCCCCACCCCCCCCCCCCCACCCCGCTCCCACCCCCCCCCCCCGCCCCCACCCCCCCCCCCCCCCCCCCCCCCCCCCCCCCCTCCCCCCCCCCCCCGCCCCCCCCGCCCCCCCCCCCCCCCCCCCCCCCCCTCCCACCCCCCCCCCCCCCCCCCCCACCCCCCCCCCCCCCCCCCCCCCCCCCCCTCACCCCCCCCACCCCCCCCACCCCCCCCACCCCCCCCACCCCCCCCCACCGCCCCCCCCCCGCCCCCCCCCCCCCCCCCCCCCACCCCCCCCCCCCCCCCCCCCCCCCCCCCCTCCCCCCCCCCCCCCCCCCCCCCCCCCCACCCCCCCCCCTCCCCCCCCCCCCCCCCCCCCTCCCCCCCCCCCCCCCGCCCCCTCCCCCCCCCCCCCCCCCCCCCCCCCCCCCGCCCCCCCCCCACCCCCCCCCCCCCCCCTCCCCCCCCCCCCCCCCCCCCCACCCCCCCGCCCCCCCCACCCCCCCCCCCCCCCCCCCCCCCCCCCCCCCCCCCCCCCCCCCCCCCCCCCCCCCCTACCCCCCCCCCCCCCCCCCCCCCTCCCCCCCCCCCCCCCCCCCCACCCCCCCCCCCCCCCCCCCCCCTCCCCCCCCCCCCCCCCCCCCCCCCCCCTCCCCCCCCCCCCTCCCCCCTCCCCCCCCCCCCCCCCCCCCCCCCCGCCCCCCCCCCCCCCCCCCCCACCCCCCCCCCCCCCCCCCCCCCTCCCCCCCCCCCCCCCCCCCCCCCCCCCCCCCCCCCCCCCCCCCCCCCCCCCCACCCCCCCCCCCCCGCCCCCCCCCCCCCACCCCCCCCCCCCCCCCCCCCCCCCCCCCCCCCCCCCCCCCACCCCCCCCCCCCCCTCACCCCCCCCCCTCCCGCCCCCTCGCCCCACCCCCCCTCCCCCCCACCCCCCTCCCCCCCTCCCTCACCCCCCCCCTCCCCCCCCCCCCCCCCCCCCCCCCCCCCCCCTCCCCCCGCCCCCCACCCCCCCCCCCGCCCCCCCTCCCCCCCACCCCCCACCCCCCCCCATCCCCCCCTCGCCCCACCCCGCCCTGCTCCCGCCCCGTCGCCCTCCCGCCGCCTCCAGCCCTCCCTCCCGTCCCCCTCCCGTCCCCCTCCCGTCCCCATCCCGTCCCCCTCCCGTCCCCTTCCCGTCGCCCTACCGTTCCTCTCCTGTCCACCCCTTACCCCTCCCTCCTCTCCCGCCCCCTCCAGCCCCTGCGGCATCAGAAGATACCAGATATCACCATGAATGCAAACAGAGCCACTGTTTTAATTTTGCTATTTGATATGACGGTGGCAAAGGGGGTGGTGGGTGTAGTGATAATCTTTCCGGTAATAGAACTTAATGTTCTGTTAACTGAGCGAAGCCTCCTGTCCCGTCATGTGCAAGCTGCCTCTTAATAACCCTTACTTGTCCGGCATGACTATTTGTTTCACCGCTGGCAATATTGGAGGTATTCCGGGTCATAATATCACTAGTACGGTTGTTATTACTGATGGGAGCACCAACATTACGATGCTAATCTGTGTGATCATCATCATCATCATGCCGTCGGTCGCGATGCGACAAAGACTGCTTTCATTACTTGACTGCCGCTCTCCGCTTTGTGCGGTTGTACATTTCATGAAAGCTGCCTGCAAAAGTGTTGAAGTGCTGCTGGCTTTTGCAAGTTACCAGCGGCACTCTCTCGGGGAGCAAATAGAGGTTTCACACCGGCAAGAACATGTCAAGACAGGCGCAAAACTATTGTCCCTGCGTGGCAGGTCGGGAGATGTTGGAGTTCCATACATCAACCGCCCTTAATGCTGCCACAGTGACATGGTTTTCTGTTTAGGGTTTGCTCCCTTAGCCTTCGGTTCTGTCAAGGACCTGTACCACAAGGCAGTGGTTTACAACTCTGCAAGGCAGGGGTGTCAAACTCCCTGAGGTATTGCTATACCTGCATACCCTATAATCTGTGTGATATAACCCGGCTAAATAACACCCACATCGAGGTGCAGTTATGGTGCTATTTAAACTGACTCGAGAGGGGTGCTCTCAATAGAGGCTAGCGGAGGGTTACTCTACAATGTATGTCAACAGCATCACAACATAGATAACATGTTCCCTGAAATCATCGTGGTCACCAGTTTCTAGAATCTAATGCTTGGATATGTGGCTGTGTATGTAGGCTATGAGGAAAACAATACAGACAATGAGAAAGGAAGAGAGTAAAGTGTAAGAGAGAGAGTCCAGCCCTCTGGTTTATTATTATATAGTTACATGGGTTCTTGGTAGAGTATCATACTACCTCCTTCCACCAATGGGAATCGAGCATTCCTGGTCTCACCAATACAAATTCAGCATTCCTGTATACCAGTGGTCTGCCCACCACCAGTAGCTGTATGGTCCCTTGGCCACCATCAACCTTGACCTTTTGAGTGTGGTGACCCCTACCCCAGCAGAAGGGCTAGGCCCTGAGTGCAATAACAACCAGACCTGCCAGCCCCACTATGTCTATTTACACAACCAACCCATATATATATATATATATATATATATATGCACCTGTGCAAGTATACCGATCAGTAATAGAACAATCGCATTCCCCCCTTGCCGAATATCGGAATATTTTACTAGAATATACACATAAGCACACATCAACCACAATTCTAATCATCAAATCAGACCAACTGTTCCTAAACTAATTTGCTTCCCCATTTCAGGATCTCTGTAAATACTCTCCCTGCTGTAATCCTAGCTTCGCTTCATCCAATTTGATGAGGCGTGTCGTGAATGATGTCACATGCAGCTGTGAACAACACCCACACTGACCCAAATATCACAAAATTGTACATTTCTTTTTTGATGTTGTCACTTTTTATCTAGTAACTATTTATTCTTCCGAATTGTCTTCTTATTGCACACCAAGGTACGGGTCTTCCAGCCATGCATAATTACACTTATTTACACTTTTTTGCATTTAAGAAGGTGTTTTTGAATCAAACTTCAAAACAAATCACCATGAATATGGCCTATGCTGCCGAGACGGCGTAAAGCAACCACCAATCAATCAATCAAAACAAATAATTCAGGAAAAAAAACAATGATTATTGGAATGACAACTGAACAATTAAGTGATCTTAGTTGGTTGTTGGAGTTTTACATCCTGGAAGCATCTAAGTTAATATCAGGACGGGCACCGATTTGTGAGAGTGCGCATTCATGGCGACTTTATAGTGCTGCCCCACTGGGAATCAGGTCACCGACACCATGAGCCCATATCCGACTCAGTCACATTATCCTACACTGAGCCAACCATTCCTTAGCTTATGCTATCAATGCCAAGCGCCAAGCTAGGAAGCAACAATTATCAATGTTATAGGTCATTGCTCTGACTTGACCGGGAATCAAACTCCCGATCTCCCGCACACGAGGACTCCGCTTTACCGATTCGGCCAGCCCGCTCGGTTCCCGACATTTGGGTGTACACATATACTGAAAAACCTATTGGTAGCATTAAAGGGCAAATTGTGCCACCCTTGTCGCAAATAATTTTGCGGACTGGTACGGAAATTCAATCAAGCTGTTAAGTGCCTGTCACACTATGCCGGATTGAGCAACGGACAGAATTGTCTAGTCCGGTGGTGATAAGTATCAAAATGTATTCAAATGTGTCAAAGTGTTGTGACATCGGGCCTAAGGCTGCCGGATGAAGGGACATGAAACGAATATGAAACAGACATGAGACGGAACGGACATGAAACAGACATGAATGGATAGCCAACAGACGAAACAAACTCAAACCGGACAAGAACCATAGACGTCAATCCGTAGGCATCCATTCCTAATTTTGTGCATGTTCAAAACTTGTATGGACACAAACCGGACTTTCTTCAGTTTCTTTCCGTTTCCCCCAATCCGGTGATGTGTGTGACAGGGCCTTTAGGGAATGCGGGTGATGAGGAGGGCTCAGCTGGCTATATCATAAGTACATTAGTCTCGTTGCGAATGACGTCATGTGATGCTGCAAGTATTCAAACAGCCAGACAGTTGGAGAAACATAAAGCATTTCTATTTTCAAACTATGGCTTAAGTGTGTCAACCTAGTCATTAATGACGTCACAACCTGGTGTGAATATTTTCAAAGGCAGTTGGTCCGATTAAAAAAAATACCCTACAAAATCTATGAATCAATTAATAATACACAATTGTGTAACTTAATACTTCACTTAATTGTGCACTGGGCGATGTAATATATGCTAATGAGATGCATAATGGGATCCAGGTATTGAGAGAGAACAAAGGAATATGTTAATGAGATGACGTCATGGAAAGTGGTACAAAGCCCTGGACGATGAATAAAGCATTCAGTAACCAGAAGTCAAAGTGTTCAGGCGTTGTACTTTTACAGGCGATATGGCCGAATCGTTAGAGCGCGAACCTCGCGTGCAAGAGATCGGGAGTTCTGTTCCCCGTGGAGTCAAACCAATGACTTGTAAAATTGATACTTGTCACTTCCTAGCCTGGCATTTAGCATTAATAGGATATGACAAGGATTGGTTTGATCAGAATCAGGATAAGGTGACTGAGTGGGATATCAGGTCATGGTGCTGTCGGCCTGATTTCCCAGTGGGACAGCACTATAATAAAGTCACCATGAGAGTGCACTGTCACAAGCCGAAACCCATCCTGATATGAACTTAGATGTTGCCAGGATGCAAACTCCAACAACCAACCAAGATCACATAATTGTTCAGTTGTCATTCCAATTATCCTTATTTGTTTTCCTGAATCATGTTTTTTGTCAAGTATGATTCCAAAGCACCTTCTTATAAGCAACAAAGTGTAAATAAGTGTCATTACGCATGGCTGCAAGACTAGTTACCTTGGTATGCAATAATAAGACAAGTCAGAAGAATAAATACTGCCCCCAGAAAAAAGCAAACCAACATCAAAGAAACAAATGTAAAACGCTATGATATTTGGGGGAATCAGAGTGAACCAGGTCACGAGGGTGAGGACGGGTCCTAGGGGCGAAATTTCGCCAGTCAGGGTAGTTGCGCGTTATTGGTCAAGGAGCGAGCCAACCACAATGCCAGGCCCAGGAGGCGGAACTAAAGGCGGGAGGTTAGTTGCATGTGCTGGACAATTGCTACGAGTCCTGGTCAAATTTGCGCGTGATTGGTTGTTGATGGTGATTTGAATGCTGCTTGTTCTTGGGTTGGAGAGGGAGCGGGACGTAGCTCATGCAGTAGAGTGCCCACCTGTGAAGGTGTCGGTCATCCTATCGATCCTGCTCAGTGGACCCATTTGCAGTTTTGGTTATTTTACGTCCCAACCAGTGGTCCACAACTGGTTCATTAAAGGCTGTGGTATGTGCTGTCCTGTCTGTGGGAAAGTGCTGCTTATCGGAGAGAGTAGCATATGTGGTGAGAGGTGTTTTCCTCCAAAGAAATATGCCAGAATGAACATAGGCTTAACATCCGATAGCTGATAATTAAAATCAATTTGCTCTAGATATGTTGTTAAATCAAACAAGCTTTACTTTTGGCTTGGAGTTGTACTGCAAACTAATTGAGTTCAGGTGCAAAACCACGTAAACGGCAATCCACAAATTTAGTTTAAATACAAGATTTTTACCTGAAAATAAATGTAAGGCTGATTAATTCCACTTTTCGTATGATCACATGTTTATGGAACAATACACAAAACAGTTGGAAAATAAAAATATAGACTGATTGAAGGTTTGATTCCAGCATTTCTCTCCATTTTTGGATTGGCGTTTACCTGGTTTTTCCCCTGAACCCTTTTAATTGTTTTAATTTTGATACCACCATGTTTTGTCATTAAAAGATCACTTCTATATGGCAATATTGGTAGTAGCTTGGATTTCTGTAGCTCTGGTAACCCTGGTAGCCCTGTTAGCCCTAGCATCCCTGGTAGCACCGTTAGCTCTGGTATCCCTGGTAGCGTTGGTAGTCCTGGTAACCTTGGTAGCCCTGATATCCCTGGTAGGCCTGGTAGCTCTGGTAGCCCTGGTATCCCTGGTATCCTTGGTAGCCCTGGTAACCAATGTAGCCCTTGTAGCCCTGGTATCCCTAGTACCCAAGATAACCCTGGTAGCCCTGGTCTGGTGGCCCTCATAGCGCTGGTAGCCCTGGTACCCAGATAACCCTGGTAACCCTGGAATCCCTGGTATCCCTGGTAACCCTGGTATCCCTGGTAACCCTGGTATCCCTGGTAGCCCTGGTAGCCCAGGTGGTCCTGTTGATGGTTATATGCTTTAGGGGGCCCTGCCTGGTGAGATATTAGCATGCATAGATGGCGGATTTACTAATGTGGGTATCAGGCTATTTGCTCAACCTTTAGGTGTGGGATTTACATCTAAAACGGGAAGCTATATGCGCTAGTAAAGTACTAGTTTATTTTGTGTTGAAGTGTTTTTTTCCCTCTCTGAATAACGCGTTGTCAGTGCTAATGCACTGGTCTTCCAGTAAACAAATCTACAACAATCTAGATAGACAATTACAGGGAAATAAGCAAAACATTGGTACATGAATGACAGGTAAAGAACAAGATAAGAGAACAAAGAAACATATACGGGGAGGGAGTATTCTGAAAATTGCATAGTCCAATGGTTTTGAGTCATTTTTCTTCGATAAATATATTGGTGTACTCTGTGGCGGAGTGGTTAGAGTGTCTGCACTCTTTTTTCTAAGTCGGACTCCTAATCTGAAGGTTGGTGGTTCGATTCCCCATGCCCTCACTTCTGCCAATTTGGATTTCCACCGCTGTGTATAACTTAAGCTGTGTTTACACAGGCAATTGTAAGCCGATTTAGACAAAGCGAATTATATGAAGCGAACTAGTGGCGGGTCCACACACGGAGCGGTTTAAGGCGGAAATCGATATTTGCGGATGAGCAAGTCCATACTAACCAGCACCAGTTTCGGTTAGTCGACGTCGCCACGAGAGAGTGTGGGTTCGACCTAGATCTGTTTCGACTGAATCGTATTGTTTTGGAACGGTCAAAACTTCTGCTGGGCAGTGAAACCCTAAAAATAAATGATGAACAAAATATCTGCGCACAGCTAGCAGTTTCATAGAACAAATTTACCGGAAAGTCAACAAACTCAGGTCTTGACTGTGACGTCCTTAATCCGCTGTATCTAAACCACTACCGTTCACACAGGCAATATGGGCCGACTTAAGCTAGTTCGGTTCTTATGGACTACCTCGCGACGTGGTTTACTTGAAGCGAGCTAGATGAGGCGAATCAGCCCTAATCTGCCTTAGGGTCGCGTCCACATGGCGAATGTGAGCCGAACTAGACAAGGCAATTTATATGACGCGGCTTAACTCGCCCGTGTAAACACGGCTGTAGAGCGACATTAAATGCCAGTTGCTCTCATACCATGTCTATGTGGTGTGGGAGGTTAAAAATCCCTTGGGTCGGTAAAAGTGTAAACTCAGGCTTTCTATCGACAAACTGCCTAACGGTGAAAACAAGTCTATTCAGACTTATCCATGATAGGCAGTATAAATCTTCAAGAAAAAAGAAATTGATTGTAATAGTCTACCTTACTTTTGTTTAAAGTAACTTGTATTTAATGTGCTAGTTGAAGTCCAAACATGTCAAATTTATTTTGGTAGGCATGCCAAAGCTCTGTTACCATAGGGTTCTGCAGTAACTGGTTCTATTAAATTGTGTCAATATTCCCTTCTATGTGGAAACAAATGCTTAATAAGTGCATTGTTATCTAACTCAAATATGTAGAAGCAAATCTAGATAATTGTTTTGGTTTTGAAAAGGTGATGCTTCATAGGACTATGCAACTTTAATAGATAGGATAATTACTTATCAATCTATAAAAAGGCGGAGTGGCTCATCTCCGATTATCGGCTGTATTATTACTGCCCAGTAGGTTATTCGCATGTGCAACGAAAATTAAGTTGGTCTGGCCTAATATGGCCTGATGGGATCGATCCCTCCGCCTGCTACTGCAGCGCCACTGTGTGTTCGTGACCTGCACCCCTCTGTTTTGGCCAGTGCGCAATGGGTTTTCAAGCTTTGTAACCGGTTAGGCAGTTAGGCTAGCTCAGAGACTAGTATTAAACTGATCAACCCATATCCATGTTTGTCTTTGCTTCCAGAGCGTAGCCTAACTTTATATCCAGGTAAACAACTGATATTACACATACTGGAGTAATAATGTCAAACTGTCCACAACGCCTCTGTGGTAGGAAGACTAATAACTCACCATTGAAGGAACACATGAAGCGTTCAGGTGCAAAACCACATAAACGCAAATCAACAATTTAGTTTAAATAACATATCTTTACCTGAAAATAACTTTTCATGAATTCCACTTTTCATCTGACCATATGGTTATGGAGCAATGAATAAAAAAGCAAGAATATACAAAAATTAACTTTTTGTATATTTGAGTCCGATGTTTTTCTCCATTTGTGGATTGGCGTTTACATGGTTTTGTGCCTGAACTTTTCACATATTCAGAACAATACAATTCTTTTGAGAAAAGAAATATACACTTATATTGTAGGGAACGCTGATAGGGCAGTTTTGTTTTGTTTTGTTTTCCTAACACACTTCATTTATGTAGAGGATAGCGAATCACTTTTGACTTCCTGTTTACTGTCATACGGGGCACGTTGGTCTAATCTGTAGAGCGTGGGCCTCACATACGAATGGTCGGGAGTTTTATTCCCGGTCGAGTCAAACCAATGACTTATAAAATTTATCCTTGTCACTTCCTAGCCTGGCGCTCGGCATTAATAGGGTAGGGCAAGGATTGGTAAATTCAATGTAAGGATAATGGGACTGAGTGGGATATCAGGTCACGGTTCTGGCGACCTGATTTCCCAGTGGGGTACCACTATAAAATGACCATGAGAGTGCACTGTCACAAGGCGGAACCCGTCGTGATATGACCATAGATGTTGCCAGGACGTAAAATTCCAACAAGCAAATAAGAAAGAGGTTTTAATGCCGTCGTTATCAACCTACATTGATAGCGAAAACATGAATAAAATGACAACAACAAAAAGAGTGGCATGTTGAGTGTATTAAACCTTAATGTTCCTTTAGCTGAGCTAAGCCTCATGTCCCAGCATGTGTAAGCTGCCTCTTAATAATCCGTCATTACCTGTCATGACTGTCAATTTCACCGCCAGCAATATCGGAGGTACTCCAGGTCCTTATATCGCTTGTATTCCTGTTATTACCGATGGGAGCACCAACAAGGTGGTGCTATACTGTCTGATATAACGTGGCTAAATAACACCCGTGGAAAAATGCATGTCTGGTGCTATATAAACTGACTGGACTGGGGTGTTCTCAGCAGTATGTGACAGGAAAAAACAAGAAGAACAACAGAACCAGAACAAATAGAGTGGGACTTGAACCCGCATTTTTGCCACTCTGGAGCGGACGTCCTAACCATCAGCATAATTATCTAGACTACTTAGTGTGCTTAGATAAAACTGGAAGAAGATATGGAATTCATGAAAAATTGCTAGATTTTAAGCACTCCTATTTGGATGTATGTGTAAATTTAAAATAGCCAGAAAGTACTATGAATGAACTAAAGCTTTACTCTTTATTTTCATACCAAAATTACTTGTGCTGTACATTAATCAGAACAAGTACCAAAACATGCGGTGTTGTTCCACTCGGTGATGGTAGCTTTGGTAGGCCTGGTATGAATCAGTGATACATTTCTCAGTTCTATAACCCTGGTAACCCTGGTAGCGCTGGTCACCCTGTTGCCCTGGTAACCCTGGCAGTCCTAGTAGCTCTGGTAGTCCTGCTATCCTTGGTAGCCCCTGTAGCTCTGGTAGCTCTGGTATCCCTGGCAGCGGTGGTAACCCTAGTACCCATAGTAACTCTGGTAAATATGGTACCCAAGGTAACTCTGATAGCGCTGATAACCCTAGTCATCCTGGTATCGCTGGTAGCCCAGGTAGTTCTGGGAGCCCTGGTAGCCCTGGTATCCTTGGTAGCCCTGGTACCCAAGGTAGCCCTGGTAGTCCTGGTATCCTTGATAGCCCCTGTAGCTATGGTAGTCCTGGTAGCCCTGGCATCCCTGAGAGCCCCGGTAGCTCTGGTATGCTTGGTAGTGCTGGTGGACCTGGTAACCCTGGTAACCCTGGTAGCCCTGATATCCTTGGTAGCCCTCTATCCCAAGGTAGCCCTGGTAGGCCTGGTATCCCTGCTACCCAAAATAGCCCTGGTGGCCGTGGTATGGTAGCCCTCGTAGCCCTGGTAACCCTGGTACCCAAGATAGCCCTGGCATCCCTGTATCCCTGGTATCCCTGGTATCCCTAGTATCCCTGGTAGCCCTGGTAGCCCTGGTAGCCCTGCTAGCCCTGCTAGCCCTGCTAGCCCTGCTAGCCCTGGTACCCAAGGTAGCCCTGCTAGCCCTGGTAGCCCTAGTAACCCTGGTAGCTCTGGTAGCCCTGGTAGGGCTACTAACCCTGGTAACCCTGTATTATATGCACGTCCACCGGTTGGTAGCCCTGGTAGCCCTGTATGATATGCCCGTCCAGGTCTTTCTGGGTGATCAGGCTGATCAGGGTGCCGGCGGAAGTAGCCCTGTCAGCCAGTCTCCTTCTAGGACCAAACTAGTCTCATCAGACAACTGCTACCGGGCTCTTTTCCAAGGCTAGCTGACATGACCAGCGTCTCTGTGGAATCCAAAGCAGGGCATGGAAGCCCATGGTCGTCACCGACAGATGTATATATATGTGATGAATAATGCATAACGCAAGTATAATGGTACGTATGGGAATTACTCTTATTAATGGTCTGTATTCTATTATATGTACAGTGAAACCTCGGTTTTCTAACAGCTTGCTTTTCGAAACAATTCAATTCATGAACATATTTGTCTTGCAAGCATGAGTATGGACTGTCACAAGTCCAATTGCAACCAGAGATGAGTGGTGTTATTGCTAGGTTGTAAAACCCCATGATATCAATCCCTTTAACCTGCACATGTTGAAGCCTCTGCGTAGCTGCAATGCTGATACTCTCTGCTACAGGCCTTATAACGTCAGCATGAATATGGACTGCTAGGTTGTAAAACCCCATGATAGCAGTCCCTTTAACCTGCACATGTTGAAGCCTCTGTGTAGCTGCAATGCTGATACTCTCCGCTACAGGCCTTATAACGTCAGCATGAATATGGACAGTCACAAGTCCAATTGCATCCACACATGGCTGCCGTTATTGCTAGGCTGTAAATCCCCATGATATCAGTCCCTTTAACCTGCACATATTGAAGCCTCTGTGTAGCTGCAATGCTGATGCTCTCCGCTACATGCCTTATATCATCAGCATGAATATGGACTGTCACAAGTCCAATTGCATCCACACGTGGCTGCCATTATTGCTAGGCTGTGAAACCCCATGATATCAGTCCCTTTAACCTGCACCTATTGAAGCCTCTGTGTAGATGCAATGCTGATACTCTCCGCTACAGGCCTTATAACGTCAGCATGAATATGGACTGTCACAAGTCCAATTGTATCCAGATATGGCTAGTACTGTTGCTAGGTTGTAAAACCCCCATGATATCAGTCCCTTTGGCCCATGTATTTTTAAGCCTCTGTGTAGCTGCAGTGCTGATGCGCTTCTCCGCTGCAGGCCTTCCTGACTCTGCTGACACAAAGGGGCCCCTAAATATGAGGTGCCTGGATGGGACCCTTCCCAAGCAGCTCCTTTAGGGGCTGGACCCTAACGGCGTCAGGTAGATTACTGCCATTAACTGGGATTACATAATTAGGCCCGGTACAGTGTTTCACTTCCGGTGAAACTACCCACAGGCTTTGTCAACAACAATGTGCCACTCGACTCCTAATCTGAAGGTTGATGGTTCCATTCGCCATGCGAACCCCTCTGCCAATTTGGATTTCCACTTCTGTGTATAACTTTAGAGCATCATTAAAGGCTAGTTGCTCTCATACAACATCAATGTGGTGTGGGAGGATTAAAAATGCTTGGGTCGGTAAAAGTGTAGGCTCGGGTTTTCAATCGACTAACTGTCTAATCGTGAAAACAAGACTATTCAGACTTATCCATGATAGGCAGTATAATGCTTCAAGAAGAAAACCTTCAAGAAAAAGGGCAACAGCTTGGTTCTAGTCGAGGCGTCTTCCTTGCTGTCACTATATTATCGTCCATGACACCACCTACATTAAAATGCATACCCGAAGGCATACACTCACCAGATATACCACAAACTCTAAGTTAGCTATATGTAATTACATTATTTTATTATCTCAAGATTGTTTCGTCTATGACACCACAGCCATTAAAATCCATACACAGAATGCACGCACTGACCAGATATACCACGCACTCTAAATTAGCTGAATGTAATGACAATATTTTATTATCTTAGAATTGTTCTTGCGATTCAATCAATCAATGGGTGCGGTCTTCTCGAAGAAGGTTGGCTGCAATGGACCTCCATCTCTTCCTGTCATTCGTTCCTCTCACGCATTCTGCATAGCTCATTGCTGTCCACTCAGTGATGTTGTCCATCCATGTTGTTCTCCTTCTCCCTCTTGGTCTTTTCCCTTCTATCTTCCCTTCCAGTATTCTTCTCTGTGATTCCTGGTGTTGTATCATGTGGCCAAAGTATTTAATTTTTCTGTTTTTGATCGTTTGTATTATCTGTCTCTTTATTTTCATTCTTGTTAGGAACTCCACATTGCTTATCATTGCTGTCCATGGAATTTTTAACATTCTTCTGTATTGCCACATTTCAAATGCCTCGAGCTTTGTTGTTATTGCTTTCTTCAAAGTCCATGTCTCGCAGCAATATCAAAGTGTAGACCACACATAGCATTTTAGCAGTCAGAGTCTTGTTTTTATATTTATGTCTCTAGATGTTAGTACTTTCTGCTTTCTGTGATTAAATAGTGGAATTGATTAAAGTTAAGCATGGCCGGAAGACCAGTGTTTTGGCGCTGAACAAAAAGTCTATTCAGATGAATAACAATGCTTACCAACAATTTCAAAAAGTGTAGAATTGATTAACCCACTTTAAAGTTACATAATGCTTCTTTGTTTGTTTTGTTATCGTTTTAAAACATTCTAGCAATATAAAATGTCATATCAGGTCAGGCACCGACTCATGACTGTGCACACTCATGGCGACTTTACAGTGCTGTCCAACTGGAACACCAGGCCACCAGCACCATGAACTGATATCCCACTCAGTCACATTATCCTGACAATAAGCCGACCAGTCCTTGACCTATCCTAATAAGGCCGAGTGCCAGACTAGGAAGCGACAAGTATCAATTTTTAAGTCATTGGTTTGACTCAACCAGGGTTCGAATCCCACGATCTACCAAAACGGGAGATGGACGCTCAACTCATTCAGCCATCTCATCTGGTATGATTTCTGGGTTATCTGAGCTCAATGTTCTATGTGTGAACCTGTAGGTGCTCTCTCGCATTGTGTATGTCTTGGCCGTCGGCACCACAGAATATCCCACCAGCTAGTTGACATCCATGCCCACTTGAATGTACCATATTTTAATTAAACATTTTCACAAAGGTCAATTTTTATAATAAAATTAGCGTCAAGCTAAACTAAGGTAGATCACAACGATCAACATAATTCACAATGCCAACAAGCAGCTCATTGACATGGACTTTATTCAAAGAAGTCAGGTATAATAGTAGTGTTCACCAGTAAATAAGATCAACAGTCAAATGTTTGTCGACTCAGGCCCTCAACCCTACTGCTTAAGAGTATTTGTCTGTTGTAGGGATGGGTGGGCGGCTGAGTAAAGCTGGTGATGTTGCTTGTCCGGCTGCTGGAGGCGTAGTGGTAGATTCAGGATCTGGCGGGCAGACGATGACCAGATGTGATGTCACGGGTCTCACGGGTGGCCTAGTTCACGGGAATTCCGGTAGAGGTGTGGTCGTTAATGGGATCGAACCCAGGTGGTGCTACCGGAGTGACTCCTTGTTTGCGCGCAAATTACCCATGTTGACAAACCAACATGAACAATATATTCATCTCAAAATATGGCGTAAACTTAAATGATCGCATTGTGCAACCTCAATAATCGATCAGTAGGACATTTTTTAGATTCATCCAAGTGAGGTATTATCCATTATTGTCATTGAAAAACTATAAATAACATCAAGTAATATCAATAATACAAGGCAGTATGTGAGCAACACAACGGAACTGTTCTGCCAGGAATATGTGTGTCTCTCAGACCTGCCACATTATTTTAGATGACAATCTGTATTTTTCACCTAAAATCCTGTATGAATCTGCATCAATCTGTATCACATAATAATGCATACACTATACAACATGTGAATACACTACATAATAGGAAGTTATACCCAAAAGAACAAAAAAAAAAAACGTAGATAGTAACTACCTAAATATATGCTGGTGGATATCAGGGATACCAACCCGGAAACGGAGCATACACCGTAGCATACACCATAACATTCCTCACAGCTGTCCAGCATTGAAAACAAGCACCCTCGCGGGAGCTTTCGCCATATGGGCAGAATAAATACTGTATACAAAAAAAAAAATTTAATTGTTTTACGGAAACATTATATACAACAAACTATATTACAATCACATAGCACATTCATCACTGTGGCTGAACATCCCGCTGCGTGTGTCGCTGATTTTGCCAGTCTCAGCAGCTCAGCTCAACATTTGTATTGCCATACATTTAACTAAAAATCCATATCAAAATGGAGTATGGCCGTGTCACTAAAAATAACACCAAATCTGTGTCGGATATGGGTAACCCGTGTCATGTGGCAGGTTTGGTCTCTGTACACCACATGGTCAAACACCCACCCACCACCCACACTCAGCCGCACTGCCACCTACCGGACATGAGCGCACGCACATCCCACCCCTTCATAGGACATCAAGAATCACCGTCTCAGTTCTTTTGTTGAAGTGACCTGGGGGTCCGACAATTCTCGTTAAAAACGCCACCGGATGTCAGTTCCCCGGGCTGCCGCCTGTGTGAGCGATAATAGGGGTACTTGGCCGCAATAGCAGCCCCGGCACGTCGGCCGGGTAGGCGGCGGGGATTGATGGGCGAGGAGCGGGAGAGGGAGGGGGAGGTGTGTGTGTTTGGGTTTAGGGGTGTGTGTGTGGTGACTTGGGTGTTTAATGGGGGCCTGGAGTGTGGAGAGGGGAGAGTTGGTGTGGGGGGCTTGGAAGGGGGGTGGAGACAGGTGAGAGAGGAGTATGGGGTGGAAGGGAGTGTAGGATGGGGGGGGGGTCGGGGGGCGGGACAGAGGTGTGTGTTTGAGTTTAGGGGTGTGGGCGTGGGCGTGGGTATCTAGGGGGTGCAGAGTGGAGGGACGGGGGTGGATAGGGGAGAGGGTTTTTATTTATAGCGATATAGCGAATGGTAGGCAGGAAGTGTGAACACTTATTTGTCTCTCATTTTTGTCGTCTTTTTTTTTTTTTGGTACATTAGTTGTCCCAAGCAGGGGAAATCCCAGTCACAGACGACTGGTCTTCCCAACTCCACTGCTGGTCGATAGAAAGCCCGAGCCTACACTTTTACCGAACCAAGGGATTTTTAACCTCCCACACCACATAAACATGGTATGAGAGCAACCGGCCTTTGATGACGCTGTAAGTTATACACAGCGGTGGAAATCCAAATTGGCAGAGCTGGGGGCACGGGGATTCGAACCGCCGACCCTCAGATTAGGAGTCTGACCTAGAAAAAAGTCAGACACTCTAACCACTCCGCCACAGAGAGAGGAGGAGGGGCAGGGATGGAGGGATGGAGGGAGTGGATGATGGAATGGGGGCGGAGGGGGTTTAGCAGTATACATTGAGTGGGTGGGAGCTTGATGAGGGTGGAGAGAGGAGGGAGCAGATGTGTGGGGCGGGGAGGGAGGCTGCTGTCAAAGTGATGGGGGTTGGGGGCGACAGGGCCGAGGAAATGTGGGGTGGTATGAGGGAAGAGCAGGAGGGAGGAGTGAGAGGGAGGGACGAGTGGGGAGGGAGGAGGGTGGATGGAGGAGGCGGTGGAAGGAGGGCAACATGGAAGGGGTGAGCGAGGAGGGGGAGGAGGGAAGAGGGAGGAGGGAAGACAGGAGAGTGAGGGACGAGGGGGGTCGGAGGAGTGGAGGGCAGGGCGGAAGGGGT
Organism: Branchipolynoe longqiensis; assembly: GCA_030323885.1. Taxonomy (NCBI): domain Eukaryota; kingdom Metazoa; phylum Annelida; class Polychaeta; order Phyllodocida; family Polynoidae; genus Branchipolynoe; species Branchipolynoe longqiensis. Next base: position 9,606,569 of record CM059196.1, on the reverse strand, counting down.
GAGGTTGGAGCGGGAGGGAGGTGGGGGCCAGGGGGAGGAGATGGGGCAAAACGGGATGGCCGAATGAGTTAGAACGTCCATTTCCCGTCTTGGTAGATCGTGGGGTCATGGCTTCAAACCCTGGTCGAGTCAAACCAATGACTTAACAATTTATACTTGTTGCTTCCTAGCCTGGAGCTCGGCATTATTAGGATAGGGCAAGGACTGGTTGGCTCAGTGTCAGGATAATGTGACTGAGTGGGATATCAGGTCATGGTGCTGGTGGCCTGGTCTTCCAGTGGGGCAGCACTATAAATGTGTCATGAGTGCGCACTGTCACAGGTTGGTACCCATCCTGATATGTCATTAGGTGTTACTAGGACGTAAAATAACACGCCTAGCTACGCCCCTGGTGGTAGTGGTGCATGCTCTGGTAGTGGTGGTAGTTTGCGGGTTCATGGGGTCGGTTGCCTGGTTGGTTGGTTGTTGGAATTATACATCCTGGCAATATCTAATGTCATACCATGACCCGATATACCACTCAGTCACATTATACTGACACTGAACTAACCAGTCCTTGTCCTATTCTATTAATGCAAAGCACCAAGCTAGGAATTGACAAGCATCAATTTTGTAAGTCATTGGTTTGACTCGACCAGGAATCGAACTCCAGATCTCCTGCATGGGAGGGCTTGCGTTCTACTGAATCTCATGCAGGGTCGGTTGACAGTGGCTTACTCTTAGTGGGAGTGGTGGTGATTGTACTGATGTTGGTGTCGGTGGTGGTGAAGAGGTTGGAGGTGGGTGGAGGTTCAGGGGGCAGTGGTTTGAATCGCTGAGGGGTGTGTCCATCGTTATCTCTCGTCCCGTTATTCGTCGTATCTCCTCGGACAGGATATTGAACGCTGGGTGGGGGTGGGAGTGGGGGTGGGGGTGGGGGAGAGGATGGGGGTCGGGTGGGGGGGTTGGAAGGGTGCCGAGGCAGCCGGAGAGCAAAACGGAGATGCAGAGTGGGGTTAGTGTTGGTTGGCTGGTTGTTGGAGTTTTACATCCTGGCAACATCTATGGTCATCTCAGGACACCTACCAATTTTTGACATGCACTCATGGCAACTGTATAGTGCTACCCCATTGGGAGACCAGGCTGCCAGCACCATGACCTGATATCCCACTCCGTCACATTATCCTGACACTGAGCTAATCAGTCCTTGGCCTATCCTAATAATAACGCTGAGCGCCTGGCTAGGAAGTGACAAGTATCACATTTTCAAGTCGTTGGCTTGACTCGAACAGGGTTCGAGCCAGTGCGTTTGAATCCCACGATCTACCAAAGCGGGAGACGCACGCTCAACTCAATCGGCCATCCCCATCTGGTCGGTGTTAGGGTGTTGCTGTTGTTGTGCTAGGAGGGAGACAGTGCTGAGGCTGGTGCAGTGGTGCCGGTGGTTGGTCTGTGTGTGTGAGGGAGGGTGCAGTGTGTGGGCCGGGGAATGAGATATCGGTGAGTTGGAGGGAGAGATATTTTTGGATAATGATGATGGTAATAGTAAGATGCTGGCCTCGTTCTGATATCACCATCGTATGTTTCCCTACAGCGATGCTGCACTGGTTCTTTGAGCAGGCGCTAGACCGCGTAAACATCAATCCAAAAATGTAGCCTAAAATAAAAGATTTGTTGTTGAAAATAATTGTAATTCTCACTAATTCCACTTTTCCTATAATCATATAGTTATGGAACAAAACCATGTTAACATCAATCCAAAAATGTAGCCTGAAATACAAGATTTGTTCCTTGAAAATAATTGTAATTCTCACTAATTCCACTTTTCCTATAATCATATAGTTATGGAACAAAACCATGTTAACACCAATCCAAAAATGTAGCCTAAAATAAAGGATTGTTTCCCTGAAAATAATTGTAATTCTCACTAATTCCACTTTTCCTATAATCATATAGTTATGGAACAAAACCATGTTAACACCAATCCAAAAATGCAGCCTAAAATACAAGATGTGTTCCCTGAAAATAATTTTAATTCTCACTAATTCTACTTTTCCTATAATCATATAGTTATGGAACAAAACCATGTTAACACCAATCCAAAAATGCAGCCTAAAATACAAGATGTGTTCCCTGAAAATAATTTTAATTCTCACTAATTCTACTTTTCCTATAATCATATAATAATGGAACAATGAACAAACATTTAAGATAATACAAAAATAACCTGGTGTAGGTGTGATTCCAATGTTTATCTCCATTTTTTCTATTGGCGTTTATGTGTTTTTTGCGCCTGAACTCTCCATGTCGCGTTTGGAGGTTACGAAGCAAAAATACCACCGACAATTGTTTGTTGTGGTTTTAGATTCTAGCAACAGCTATGCTCATATCAGGATGGGTACCGAATTGGGACAGGGCACGTTCATGCGACTTTATAGTTCTGCCCCACTGGGAGATCCAGCTGTCAGCACCATCATGACCTGATACCCCATTCATTCACATTATCCTGATATTGTGCTAACCAGGCCTTGTCCTATCCTAGTAATGGTGAGCACCAGGCTAGGTAGGGGCAATTATCAATTTTGTAAGTAATTGATTTGACTCGTCCGGGAATCGGACTCCCAACATTCCGTACAGGAAGTCTGTGCTTTATGGCCCTGTCACATTACAATGTTTCGCCCCAACGCGGGTCGACGCGTGCTGACGTGTTGGGTTTTTGGTAGAAATGTTGGTACACGTCGGGATGCGTCGGTACCCGTTATTAACGCGTTACATGCACGTTGGTACCTGTCGGTACACATTCACTGATAGCAACGTGTCAAAGGAAACGTCCGCACGCGTCGGTCCGCGCCGAAAGTTTTGTGCAAGCACAAAACTTTCGCCGTGGACCGACCCGCGCCGACGGGTTGGAGGGGGCATTACGGACGTGTTAGCAACACGTCGACACACGTTGGCGGCACACCGGTGGAATGCTGGCAGAACGCTGATCAACGTGGGTTAACGTTGGCTTTTTTTCCACCAAACTGCAACTGTTCCGTCGGCGCGTCTGCAACGTCGAATCGACGGTTAGTGGACGCGACATTGGCATTGCTCCAGCGTTTCTCGGCGCATTGGACATGTTGCCGGCACGCCTGGACGCGTTGGCGACGGGTGTGGATGCGCTGCGGGCGCGTCCTAACGTGTTGCTGGCGGGTATGTACGCGTTGACACGCTACTAACATCACACCAACGCGCTACTCCCATGCCATCGTCGCACCAGCGGAGCGCCGACAACGCGCCGATAACACACTGATGGCACGTTGTGAACCCGCTGGTGGGGTGTTGAGTTGTTCTTCTGCCTCACGTCGAAACCTGTTGGCTGCGCGCTCATAGCATGCTACTAACCCGTCCAGTTTTCTCCCAAGACGCCAAAAACTTGGACGTGTCCAGCCTGCTAGCAAATATGTTGCGCGTTGGCGGCTCGCCGGAAAACACGTTCTAATGTGACAGGGGTATTACTGATTCGACCACCGTGTCTGGTCGAACACCAACTTTGAACATGGGGAATTCGGGGATTATGATGAACATGTTTAAGGGTTTGAGATGGCGGTGTATCAGCAGCAATTCAGGACATCCTCAGACATTATAACAAACACACTTAAATGTCTCGAAGGTCTGTATATAATGATGGTGCTCTATAAGTGCACTACAATTCCTGTAGACTGATTTGCTCATAGAAAGAGTAGATCTGTATCCATAGTGGTTGGTACAATGTATGACAAGATGTGCCGCTCAGCGCTTTCAAATAGGATTTTCTGAAATAATCATGCAGTGCCGCCATCCCACAGCAAACAAGGTGCGGTGACGAATCGAGAAAAAGAGAAAGCGAAACTATTAGCAGTGGATCGCTCAGCACAGGTTTCGATGAAGAGCGAGGGCAGCTATGTGAATTGATGTGAGTTGATGTGAATTGATGTGAATTGATGTGAATTGATGTGAATTGATGTGAATTGATGTGAATTGATGTGATTTTATGTGAATTGATGAGAATTGATGTGAATTGATGTGAATTGATGTGAAGTGATGTGAATTGATGGGAATTGATGGGAATTGATGGGAATTGATGGGAATTGATGGGAATTGATGGGAATTGCAGAACACATTGAACATCAACATCTTGAAATAATAACAATATTGTTTCCACTATTGATATTAGCACACAATACACTATAATCGTCATACATTGTCATCGATGGTACATCAGGGAGAGTGGGCTAGGGAACCTGTCCACTTGTTTCAATGGTACAGCAGTCAGGCTGGGCTAGGGGACCTGTCCAATTACCTTGTTTACTGTACTTCACAGGAAAGCGCTGAGTGGCGCGTCTTGTTGTACATTGTCTTTGGTGGTATGCATTGCTTCAATAACCAAAGAAGGACCGTGGGAGGATGCTAAAAGAGGATGAGGACGAGATTGAGTAGATAGTGGTGCGGATATGTCCAATCACGATGTAACGGCTCTGAGGTTCCTCTCTGCCCTCATCACTTTGGTCGAGAGATAATGGTTTCTGCGTTCAAAGGCAGATCAGGATCCTGGATCATCGGTAAGGATATGTCAATCTAACACCCCATTTTTTGTAGTAAATATAGTAGGTTGGTTGTTGGAGTTGTGCATCCTGACAACATCTAAGGTCATATCCGGATGGCGTAAATATAGTTTATTCAGTGAATAAAGTCTTTTGTCAGCGCCGTGGCACTGGTCTTCCCAAATATCCAACTCAACTACCATCCGTAAATACTACCATACTGGAAGTGTAGTAGACATGCTTTGTTGAATTTAGACTATATTATAAATGTGAATGAATATAAGATGATATGGCCGGAAGACCAGTGCCTCGGAGCTGAAAAGAAAATACCTTTGTTTGCTGAATAAAATAATCCTTCACCTAAAATGGTTGCATAGCAATAATCTGGAAAACATATATCTCTGATTGAACGAGACAAAAAAACATCCTTAAAAGGATGGATTTGGGAAAGTGTCAGGAGAAATCGGGGTTTGGTGTTAATCAACAGCGGAGACGCGTTGATATTAATTTAACGACAATGCTCGGTGAATTGGTAGCCGAAGAGGACCTTCCTGGCAACGCTGACGCAACGCCAGCGTCTCGTGCTGCGACTCTTCCGGTCTGTGTAAGAGGATCGCCCCCCTACCGGAAGAATTCCACACTACGTACAGACTGTAGATCTTCAATGTGGCGGCTGTCTAGCTAGCTACTACATCTCACCCCCACCTCACCCCGCACCCCACCCCCCAGCCCCCACCCAGGTCACGTGTCACAAAGGTGATCCGTTACGTCAGCATTGTTCTTTGGCACCGTCTGGATCTCAGTGAATGAATGTCGTCTGCTGTGAGCGAAGTTGCAAAGCTTTCTGGGAAGTTTCTGGTTATGCCTGGCGCGATGCAACTTCGCTGAGGGGAAACTAAATAAAGTTGATTAAATTGTTTGATGATTGAGGCAAACAAAAAGCGTGGCAAATGACTGAAGTTTTTTTGCTTTTTTGTATCTTTTTTTTGTGATGAATGTATTTACCCTGCTCATAACGGATAAGTGTTTTAATACTTGTTTTCACCGCTGGGCAGCACTAGTCCAATTTGATTCAGATCTTTGGAATTTAGCTTTAGTAATAATTTAGGTTTTCTTGCTTCTTGTTTATGGCTTCTAACTGTTTGTAGATTGCAAACAGTCCAGCATCCAGCTTTCACTATAGTAAGCGTAGGCCTATTGGTGAATGTTAGGCGTAGGCCTATTGGTGAATGTTAGGCGTGGCCAATTGGTGAATGTTAGTTGCGTACTCATGGAATGAAGGTTTCGTACACAGGGTGTTTTTGGGAGATCAGAGGATGCAAACTCATGACTTTGTGGGTTCAAACCCTGATCGAGTCAAACAAATGTCTTACACATTGAGACTTAATGCTTCCTAGCCAGGCATTCGGCATTATTAGGACAGGGCAATGGCTGGTTGGTTAAGTGTCAGGATAATGTGACTGAGTTGGATATCAAATAATGGTGCTGGTGGCCTGGTCTCCCAGTGGGACAGCATTATAAAGTCGCCATGAGTGTGCACTCCCACAAGTCGGTACCCGTCCTGCTTCCTAGCCAGGCATTCGGCATTATTAGGACAGGGCAATGGCTGGTTGGTTAAGTGTCAGGATAATGTGACTGAGTTGGATATCAGATAATGGTGCTGGTGGCCTGGTCTCCCAGTGGGAGAGCATTCTAAAGTCGCCATGAGTGTGCATTGCCACAAGTCGGTACCCGTCCTGATATGACCTTCAATGTTGCTAGAATGTAAAGCATCAACACACAAACAAAAGGGGTTGTTTCATGAAGCTGGGTAATACATATCTAATTTCCATGTTACGATGGTGACAATTAATTCTATCTTTTGTTTGTGTGTATTTCTGTGCGACCCATTTTAGGGATATATTTAATCTGTCTCACAAAACGTAGCAAGAGCATGCTTGTATGATTCTGTGGTGAAGCGACAATGTGAAAATATATACATCTGAACCATGTATTTACTCAAACCCTTTGAAAACTTGTTTTTACCTTTTTTCTTGTAAGACAATGTTGTTTGCTTAAAGTTGCATAGTCCGATGAAATATCAAATTTTCAAAACCAAGCCAATTATCTAGATTTGATTTTACATATCTAACCTAGATACTGATGCACTTATTAAGCATTTGTTTCTGCATAGAAGGCAACACTGAGTCAATTTAATAGAACCTGTTACTGCAGAAGTCTAAGGCATCAGAGTTTTGGCAAGCTTGCCAAAACTAATTGTCCATGTTTGCACTCAAAATATCTCAAAAGTTTACAATTTAAAATAAAAGTAACTTTGAACTAATGTCAAGTAGATACTAGTGATCAATCTAATATATTTATCTCAGAAAAAATACAGAAATTCAAAACCGTCGGACTAGGCAACTTTAATTGTACTCAATTATATCTCGGTTGACTTTATTGTGTATGTTACAAAGATATTCTGGGTGTGTCTTAGATGTCCATGTTGCACAATTTATATTCTTGTATTGCTCAATTTGGATGCTAAAAGCCGCATAGTCTGATAGTTTTGAGCTTCAACCATTTTTATGAGATTAATATATTAAGTTGATTGTTCTAATCTACCTGTCTTTAGTTTGCGGTAAGTGATTTTTATTAGCTAACTTTGGAGATTTTTTAAACGCAAACATGGCTCATTAAATTTTGCAAGCATGCCCAAAATCTGACGCCATAAGCTTAGGCAGTAACAGGTTTTATTAAATTGACTCAGCAGGCCCTTCTATGAGGCAACAAATGTGTGGGGAATCAAATATGAAATATGTGGAATCAAATCTAGGTGACTGCTTTGGTTTTAAAAATGCGATGCTTAATCAAACTATGCCCAGGCAAGTATGTGACAAGTGACAATTTATTCAGTGTCGGTTTCACTCCGCCGAGGATTGAACCCACGACCTCACATAAGTGGGAGTGGGTGTGCTAACCACTCGGCCATCCACTCTGGGGTCTTCTGCTTGGCATTCTGTCATATTGATTCTAGTTCTGTCTCTCCTATTCATCAACTGATTGCAATGGGGGGCGGGGGGGGTTATCTTGACTGACATTAGAGGGGACTCTGGTAGATTTGGTTGGTTGTTGAAGTTTTACGTCCTGGCACCAGCTAAGGTCATATCAGGACCGGTCCCGACATGTGACAGTGCCAACTCATGGTAACTTTATAGTGCTGCCCCACTGGGAAATCAGGCTGCCAGCCCGCAAACCCATTATCCCATCCAGTCACATTATCCTGACACTGACCTATCCTTGACCTATCCTATTAATGCGAAGTGCCAGGCTAGGAAGCAACAAGTATCAATTGGTTTGACTCGACCGGGAACGAAACTCCCGATATCCCGGACGCGAGGCCCACACTCTGACAATTCGGCCACCGCGCCCGGTGGACCGGGTGGAAGTGGCCTTCGGCTAGATACACATCTTTTTGTTATTGTTCGCTGACCCAGATACCCGCAGTGATGGGACACTGCACAGTCTGATCATAACCAATTTGCCCTACTTGTCCACTGCAAACCCAAAATAGAATATTGTATTTACTCGCATTCAGCTCGTTTCCAATTTCTCCTCTCTCAGAATGGCAACAGGAATGGGAGCGGACACGAAATAACAAGTAGCACAACGTCTCTAGCTTTCACCAAAGAGCAGCCACCTAGTGTTGAGGGATGTCAACAGGCTCAAGTACTTACTATTGTCCTTATATATCACCTATCGCATATCACCTATCACCTATCACATATACCCTATCACATATCACATACCACATATCACATATCACCCATCACATATCACATATCACCTATACCCTATCACATATACATCGCACATCGCACATCGCACATCGCACATCGCACATCGCACATCGCACATCGCACATCAGACACCGCACATCACACACCACACACCACCCACTGCATATCGCATATCACATATCACACACCACACACCGCACACCACACACCATGCACCACACACCACATACCACACGCCACATACCACACACCACATACCACACACCACACACCACACATCACCCATCGCATATCGCATATCGCATATCGCATATCGCATATCGCATATCATATATCACATATCACATATCACATATCACATATCACAGATCACATATCAAATATCAAATATCACATATCACATATAGCATGTCACATGTCACATATCAGATGTCGCGTGTTGCATGCCACGTATCGCATACCTTATATCGCACACCACATATCATACAACATGTATCATGTGTCATGTATAATGTAACACGTAGCAGAAATCAAGTATCATGTATCATTATATATAGACTAGCAGAATTATTGAAGTTTTGGAGAATTCAATCGGTGATGTGTTAGCACAGCTTTCCCCCAGGCCAGACTATTGGTGATGCCCCACCCCTTTCCACAGTTTTTCAGACCCCCCCCCCCCTACCCCCGATTTAACAAACCTCCAAAAATCCCTTCCTGTAATAAAAAGAACAAACAATGCTTAACAGAGAACTCCACCAGGTGGCGGTTCCATTTGTTGGTTCCAAACAAAATGTCGGCCAAAACAAACAGCACCTGTCAGGTGTGCAAGCTGGCCCTCGTGTTGGCCATTTTCTTTCTTTTTTCCTTGAATATTTATGCTGCCTATCATGGATAAGTCTGAGTAGAATTGTTTTCACCATTAAATAGTTGGTCGATAGAAAGGTGAGTAATGACACTTTTACCGACCCAAGGGATTTTTAACCTCCAACACCACATAGACATGGAATGAGAGCAACTGGCTTTTGATGACACTGTAAGTTATACACAGTGGTTGGAATCCAAATTAGCAGAGGTGATGGATGGCATGGGGAATCGAACCACTGAGCTTCAGATTCGGAGCCTGACCTAGAAAAAAGTCAGACATTATAACAACTCAGAACACAGAGAATGTGGTTATCCATGGATCGCACACTGCTGCCTCAGTCTGCCCTCACACTGGAGGTAATCTACAAACACACCTGATTGGTGCAGATTTGACTAGCCTTTATTTCCAGTATGGTTCGGTCACGGGTTCGAACCCCGGCTGAGTCAAACTGGTAACTTAAAAACGTAATTTTTGTTTGTTTTTCACAACCAAAATATTGAGTTAGATTTGATTAGACATATACAATTTAGACACTCGTGCATTGATTAAGAAGTTGTTGCTGCATCGAAGGGGATATTAAGTCAATTTAATATGACATGTTGCAGCACGACCGGGCGCGGTGGCCGAATCGATAGAGCACAGGCCTCGCCTGCGGAAGATCGGGAGTTTGCGAGTTTGGTTCCCGGTCAAGTCAAACCAATGACTTAAAAATGTATACTTGTCGCTTCCTAGCCTGGTGCTCGGCTTTATTAGGATAGGGCAAGGGCTGGTTAGCTTGGTGTCAGGATAATGTGACTGAGTGGGATATTGGGTCATGGTGCCGGCAGCCTGATTTCCCAGTGGAGCAGCACCATAAAATCGCCATGAGTGTGGACTGCCACAAGTCGGTAGCCATCCTGATATGACCTTAGATGTTGCTAGGATGTAAAACAACAACAAACAAAACAAATGTTGCAGCAAGACGCGCATGCGAAAACTAGATTTACATGTTTTCACTTTAAATATCTCCAGCGTTTGTTATTTATTATAAAAGCTACTTCAATTTATAGTTAAGTAGGTCACACCGATATATTTATCTTAATATACAGTCTTTGCTACAGTACAAGAAGGAGACAAGACAAGGAAATGGGTTGAGATGATATATTCTCTGGCTTAGGAGATATGATGCACTAGCCCAATCAAAATATTCCCATGCACCAGTGACAGTATTCGCGGCAATGGTAGCGGTGGAAGGGTGGTGGCGCCACCTGTCCTACCATGAAAAGGGGGTTACCCATAAAGTAGTACACAACATATGGGTGCCCAAAATAGGGAATCTTCCCTTATATGCCTTTATACTCGCATAACTTTTATATATCACATATGGCAGAATCTCAAAACCTTCGGACTATGCAAATGTCATAGGAGTGATAAAAATGGGGAATGTTGCGCCTAGAGTTGGATTCGAACCCACACCTTGGATTGTGGACCAGTATGCTAACCATTACATCACTTAGACTCCATGATGACATCACCCTACCCATGCCTACCTGTCTATGCGATTAGTTGCTTGAGAGGTAAGTGCAGAATACTACACTCTTCCACCGAGAATAGTAAGTCTTTTAATGCTTACAATTACATAAATTCAGGAATGCACTTACATATATACATACACAGGGTAGGTTCAACAACCATACAGCACATCGCTCAAAAAGGATCATGGTCACAGCAACCAGTGTTGCGAAGATGATGAAAATGGAAAATATTGCACCTAGAGTGGGAATCAAACCCACATTTCTTGTATTCTTGGTGTTAACTATTACACCACCTAGGTTCCCTGATGTCACCATCCTACCCACTCCTACCTGTCTATGCAGCTCCTTGCCTGAGAGGCCAGTGTAGGGTATTACACAACAATAGGCGTAGCTAGTAATCTTTCTTAGGGGGTGATTAACTTCATGGAAGGGATGACTACTGAAGGCGCCAATCACTAGCAGTTCACTAGGGGGTCACTAGGGAGTTACTGGGGGTCACTAAGGGGTCACTAGGAGGTCAGTAGGGGGGTCACTAGGTGGGTTACAGGCGGTCACTAGGTGGGTCACTAGGAGGTCACTAGGAGGTCACTAGGGGATCACTAGGGGTTCACTAGGTGTCACTAGGGGGTGACTAGGGATTACTAGGGGTCACTATGGGTCACTAGGCGGTTGGTCGGGGGTCACTAGGGGGTCACTAAGTGGGCAGCACGGTGTCACTACGGGGTCACGTGGGGTGTTTGACTGTATGAGTCCCCTCTCTCCCCCATGACAATACTTTTTGTAATCTAGAGGCTCTGAAATGTCATTTTAAGGAATTTCAGGGAGGGAACATATTGGGTCTTATTAGGTGGGGGGGGGGGGGGTTAACTGGACCCCTTACCTCCACCGTGACCGGGCGCCGTTGCCGAGTCGGTAGAGCGCGGGCCTCGCATGTGGCAGATCGCAAGTTCGATTTCCGGTCCTGTCAACCCAATGACTTATCAAATTGGTACTCGTCACTTCCTAGCCGGGTCCTAGGATAGGGCAAGGACTGGCTTGCTCAGTGTCAGGATAATGTGACTGGATGCGAAACCGGTCATGGTGCCAGCGGCTTGATTTCCAAGTGAGGCAGCATGAGTGCAGAATGTTAAAAGAAGGTACCCGGCCTGATATGACTTCAGATGTTGCCAGGATGTAAAACTCCAGCAACCAACCAACCTCTAACTCCCTCCCCGCATGCTATCTACGAACATGGCAGCTGATCTTCATCACGATCTCCCCCCCCCTTCCTGATATGACCTTAGGTGTTGCTAGGAAGTAAAGCAACAACAACCAAGCAGTCGATCCTACCTGGCAGCTGGATGTAATATAATCGTGCAAGGTGCCGTGGAATGAGGAAGACCGATTGTCCGTGATCGGAATTCCTGTTTGCCTAACGGACGAATTCAACAACAACAGAACGGACAACAAAAAAGACAGGGTTTGCCAAACTGCTGTCAGACCCCCACCACCACCCTCACCCCGCCCCCACCACCACCACTACCACACCCTGCATGAGCCAACCCATCCACCCCAGAACTGATTCCGGGAAATTACGTCAATAAATTAGCCGGAGAGGCTTGCCTGCCTGCCTACACCTAGTGGGGTATTTGGGTTTTACGTTCTAGCAACATATGTGTGTCATACCGGGAAAGGGTGTGCCTACTTACCTAATTGTGACAATGTTCACACACATACCCTTGCAATGTCGTGGTGTGGAGATATATATGTGTATATATAGTGATATATATATATATATCATTGGTTTAACCAAGCTTTGACTTTGACTTGTCTTTGGCAAAATGAGGGGTGCATTATGAATGTACAATGTATGTGGACACTATGATTATAGTTTATATATATATATATATACAGTTTAACCCCATTAAACCAACCTCAGTTAAATCAAACGATCGGTTAATCCAACATTTTTTCGGCGACCTGGCAAAATACTACCATGTATATTACATAAAAGTCTCAGATGAACTTAAAACCAAATGAAAGTTTGGTTTAACTGTACCGGAGGTGGCCTGGGGCCGACGATTTTGTTTGGATTAACCGATACTTTGGATTAAAGACTTTGGTTTAACCAACTTTGTTATATGATAAATGGTACTATTTTGCAGGGCCGCCGAAAAAAGTTTGGATTAAGCGATCGTTTGGTTTAACCGAGCTTGGTTTAATGGGGTTGTACTGTACATGGGTAAAGCCCTGGGAACACACAAATCCATCCTTCACAATCCACCGCCCCAAACCCCTAATTCCCAGGCCCTCAGTGGGTGTGCCAGCAACGCAGCTGCTGGCATAGGAGATGCGATAGTATATTGACAGTCCATTACGGCTATTGACCCCTCCCACACCGGGAGACCATCCAGGGTGGTATTCGACTGAATACAAACCATGCAGTGCTGGCTGACAAGGAAATCACCGCATGGGGGGGGAGGGGGTGTTTTGACTGGACATTTGCACTGTAACCAGACCGCTAGCACCATACCCTGATATCCACTCAGTCACATTATCCTGACAATGAGCCAACCAGTCGCTGCCTTTTCCTAATAATGCCAAGTGCCTGGCTAGGAAGCGAAAAGTATACATTTTTAAGTCATTGCTTTGACTTGACCAGGGTTTGAAACCATGGCATATGGTATAAGTATATATATATCGCTATATGTACAAATGAGTAAAGACCAGGGCACGCACACATCCATCCTTCACAATCCACTGCCCCAAACCCCTAATTCCCAGGGCCCTCAGCGGGTCTGCCAGCAATGCGGTTGTTGGCATAGTAGATGGGATAGTATATCGGCAGCCCATTATGGCTATTGACCTATCCCACACCGGGAGACCATCCAGGGTTGTATTCGACTGAATACAAACCAAGCAGCGCTGGCTGACAAGGAAATCACTGCCCAGTGGAGGGGGCTGGGGGTCGGAGGGGGGGGGGGGGTGCTTAGATTGCATGTGAGAACTGTGACCTTTCCAGTGGTTAACAGCTGAATGACTGCCATCCGGTCAGATAGTTGAGGGTGGGACTGGCTCTGGCAGATCAACCGGCTAAGCAGCTAAAGGCCCGGTCACATACACATTAGTGAACTTAGTTGAACGTAGTGGAGGTGAACGTAGTTGAACTTAGTTGAACATAGTTGAACGTAGTTGAACGTAGTTGAACGTAGTTGAATGTAGTGCAATGTACCGGCATCCGGACTTCTTCGTGATGATAATGTGATAATAACATCTGTGGTCCATGAGTTCCGATTTAAGTTTTGAACATGTTCAAAAGAGCACAACGTTTGAGACAGACCTAGCCTCTGTCATGATAACATACTCTAGTGTACTCTAGCATACTCTAGCATACTCAAGCATACTTCTTAATATACTCTAGCATACTCTTGCATACTCTAGCGTACTCTAGCATTCTCTAGCATACCCTAGCATACTTTGACCCACACAAAATCTTGGCCGTTCTGCCGTGGTCACACAGCTGTTAGTGGACGAAGTTGAACATAGTTGCATGTAGTGGATTGTAATGTAGTTGAACATAGTTGAATGTAGTTGAATGTAGTTGGACATACCGGGATCCATACCATAAGGTACCAGGATCTGTACCATAATGTATTTATCCATACCGTAATGTATTTGAACGTTTTTTTTTCTGTTGTTTTTTTTATTGACGAGGTATTTACTCTGCCCATAACGTATAAGCTCCTGTCAGGGTGCTTGTTTTCAACGCTGGACAGCTGTGGCGCTGTCTTGATCTGTTCCTTTGCCCAGGAGTGTTTACCTGTGTCTGCTCGGGTCAGCCTTCTGCAATTTTGGTTGTTAGTAATAGCCTATGTTAGTTTTTTTGTAATTTTCCAGTTCTTTTTGTCTAGTCTGAGTAATGATACCTTAGCCTACTATGTACATGCAGGCTTGCGGGAGAGGATCCCGTTCCATTCAGATTTGTTTGTAAATTTGTTACAGCATTCTTTCACCTAAACCCTGTCCTTAGATAGTGCACTCGTGTGCTAGAACATACTCGGACCCTTTAGAACTGTGGCCAGGTGGGATGGCTGCGTTGTTTGCCTAGCCATTTTATATCAGTTGCATGACCATGGCCTGTCCACTTCTGTGTTGGTTTGTGCCATTACACATACCCAGGTGGACTGCGCCATGTGGTGATAGCTTTCCTGATTTCCTTAATACTTAGGCGGGCTAATTTTCCTAGTTTTTCTGTTTAGTGCCTACCACTTTTCCTGACCTGTCTTTTGCTTTCTGTACCAGTACACAGTAAGCATTGACGGCGCTCAGGGGCAGGTGCGTTTTTTGTTGTGTCAGTAAGTATTTGTTTTCTTTAAGAATTTTTTGTAGTGGTCAGGGTTACGGATTGCCCGTAATTTTACATTTAGTTTATTCCAGGCATGTGCTGCCATGGTTAGTACACTTCTCTCATGTATTTTCATGCTGCTTCTTTCCGTTAGGTAGTGAGAGCACGTTTCACCCACGATATTCACAAACGTGACCGGGGCTTAAGAACTCGGCGCGGTGGCCGAATCGGTAGAGCGCAGACCTTTCCTATCGCGAGTTTGGTTCTCAGTCGAGTCAAACCGATGACTTACTAAATGTATACTTGTTGCTTCCTAGCCTGGCGGTCAGCATTAATAGGATACGGCAAGGACTGATTAGCTCAGTGGCATGATAATGAATGTGACTGAGTATGATATCAGATCATGGTGTCGGTGGCCTGATTTCCCGGTGGGGCAACACTATGAAGTCGCCATGAGTGTGCCCTGTCACAAGTTGGTGCCTGTCCTGATATTATGACCTTAAATGTTGCCAGGACGTAAAACTCAAATAACCAACCAACAAGCTACCAGCTGGTCTTTCTCGCCACATCTACCCACTGATACTTGGCAGGATCTTTTGTTTGTTTGTTGTTTTACGTCCTAGCAACATCTAAGGTCATATCAGGACGGGTACCAACTTGTGATAGTGCGCACTCATGGCGACTTTATAGTGCTGCCCCACTGGGAGATCAGGCCGCCAGCACCAGGACCTGATATCCCACTCAGTCACATTATCCTGACACTGAGCCAACCAGTCCTTGCCCTATCCTAATCATGCCGAGCACCTGGCTAGAAAGCGACAAGTATCAATATTTAAGTCATTGCTTTGACTCGACCAGGGTTTGAACCCACGATCCCATGGTCTACCAACACAGGAGAGGGACGCTCTAACTCATTTGGCCATCCCATCTGGTTTAGGATTTTGTTGTTGTTGGTGTTTGTAGTTGGTTATGTTATTTATCCCGCTGAACAAATATTAGTTCAGCGCTATCGGCCTGGTCTTCTGGCTATCGCTTTATCATTGCAAAATCTTACCATCTGCGCTGGTCTGGAGGAGGCAGTAGTGACCAGACGCAGCTGGTATCAGCGTACCAGGAACCACTCGCAGGTGGGGCCATAGTGGCAGAAGTAGTAACTAACCCCTGTGATAGGAGATCGTGGATAACAACATACATATAGAGAAGTGAACTGATGTGTGGTAGTGTCCTTGTTTATATTCCCATAATAGATTATAGAGCACATACTTTTTCGCTATATATAGTGGTATCATTTTCATATATCTATAGATGTTGTGTGTGGCATATTTCAGCAGTGCATGTTAATAACAATAGTGTAGTAGTCTGTACATGAGCTCCACTACCATGCAGTGGCGGCAGACACTATGCTGCATACCTACGCAGTTACACTGAACTGCGCTAGGTGGCGGCAGGCTAGCCAGCAGGCAGACCTCAACTGGGCTGCCCTCTACTGCTTGTGGATAGATCACCCCACACCCACCTATTGATGCGACATGGGACCTGGCGAGTTAGGGGGTGGGTCAGTTGACTGTGGATGCCACGGAGAGCAGAGAGGTTTTGTAATAAACCAGGTTGAAGCGTACTGAAGCTAAATCTTGGCGTTCTTCTGTGAGTGCGTGACAGTGTGGAAGACCATTGGCCATCACAATAACAACAACGATGTAAATGTTTCGTTGTGGCATTCTATCTCAGTTCCATTATTATCCTATAATCAGTGGCTTGTGGGGGATTGCTTTTGGGATCTCAGTTTTAGCAAGTGATTATGTTGCTACGGCATGTATGTTGGTTTGGTTATTACTGCAGGGGTAGTGTGGGTGTTGCAGGAGGGGGTAGTGGTATCATGGTTAATGGTTAGGTGTAGTTGAAGGTTTGGGGGGGAGGGAATGGAGGCGATCCTCATTACGTAAGCATTGGGCGGGCGGACTGGTGGCTGGGGGGTCGTAAATTTGTTTGTTTTGTGTTGCTTTACGTCTTGTTTTACGTCCTTGCAACATCTAAGATCATATTAGGACGGGGGGGGGGGGGGCGTCAGTGCATTGCAGACAGCAGCAGCGCGACTTCTCGTGTGATTAGATTATGAGTTTGTTGTTGGAGTTTTACGTCCTGGCAACATCTAAGGTAATATCAGGATGGGCACCGACTTGTAACAGTGCATACTAATGTCAACATTATAGTGCTGCCCCACTGGGAGAACAAACCACCAGCAGCATGACTTGATATCCAAATCAGCCACATTATCCTGATACTAAGCGAACCAGTCCTTGCCGTATCCTAATAATGCCGAGCGTCAGGCTAGGAAGCAAAAAGTATCAATTTTTAAGTCATTGGTTTGACTCGACCAGCATTTGAATCCCACGATCTACCAAAGTGGGTGACGGATGCTCAACTCATTCAGCTATCCCGTCTGGCCATGTGCTTAGAAGAGGTGGTGCCTGCCCAGTAAAGCATGATCTGAATGATGACTGATATGACCTACGATGTTCCTAGGACGTAAAACTCCAATAATCAACCAACCAATCTTATGCAAGACGGACACAATTTGTGGAAAGCTCTCAATTGTGGGTGCGTCTCTAGCTAGAGCTACGTAAATGCAATGTTCTTCCCTGTAGAGTTGGGGGAAGGTGTCGGAGGGGGAGGGGGGGGGGGGGTCAGAGAGGGTCGGAGGGGGTCGGAGGGGGTACCAGGGGGGCGTCGCATGGCGTCTCTACACCAGCTGAGCTTTGTACGCATGCCTACTCCATCTTGGCACTGATCATGAATTGGTAATAAGGGGATCACCAATCCTGTCTCCAACCTCCATCCCTCCAACCCCAACATAAACAGGCCTGAGGTTTTGTGTCTATAGTTAAGGAGGGGGGGATGGGTGGTATGAACGATCTCATAGACAAGTACTTAGGAAGTGTTTGCATGGCCAAATAAGATTAAAATCTGTCACAATTAATTCTCTCATTTTCAGAATTATCTCACTGTCACAATTCTCTCACTGTCACAATTCTCTCACTTTTAGAATTGTATCACTGTCGCAATGTTCTTACTACTGTCACTGCTACTGTGGTGTCACTGTCACAATTGTCTTACTACTGTCACAATTATCTCACTTTCACAATTGTCTCGCTGTCAACATTCTCTCACTGTCACAATTGTGTCTCTGTCGCAATTATCTCACTGTCAAAATTTGCTCACTGTCACAATTATCTCACTTTCATAATTATTTCACTGTTACATTTGTCTCACTGTCATAATTATATCACTGTCACAGTTGTCTCACTGTCACAGTTATCTCACTTTTACAACTGACTTACTACTGTCAGAACTGTGTCAGTGTCGCAATTGTCTCACTGTCACAATTGGTCCACTGTCGCAGTTTTTTTAGTTTTTTTTTGTGACAAGTTTTTTATTCTGCCCATAAGGTATAAGCTCCCACTAGGGTGCTTCTTTTCAACGCTGGACAGCTGTGATACTGGATTGGTCTGGTCACGCACTCAGGAGTCTTTACCTGATCTTTCTCAGGCCAACCTTTGCGGTTTTGGGTGTTAGTAGTTTCTATAGTAGTTTGTTTTGACAATGAGAGAATTAATTGTGACAGATTGTAATCTTATTTGGCCATGCAAACACTTCCTAAGTACTTGTCTATGAGATCGTTCATACCACCCATCCCCCCCTCCTGAACTATACACACAAAACCTCAGGCCTGTATTGTCTCACTGTCACACTTGTCTCACTGTCACAAGGCTTTCATTGTTACACTTGACTCACTGTCACAATTGTGTCACTGTTACACTTGTTTCACTGTCACAATTGTCTCACTGTTACACTTGTTTCACTGTCACAATTGTCTCACTGTTACAAGTGTGTCAGTGTCGCAATTGTCTCACTGTCACAATTGGTCCACTGTCACAGTTGTCTCACTGTCACACTTGTCTCACTGTCACAAGTGTTTCATTGTTACACTTGTCTCACTGTCACAATTGTGTCACTGTTACATGTGTCTCACTGTTACAATTGTCTCACTGTCACAATTGTTTCAATGTTACAATTGTGGGACTGTTACATGTGTCTCACTGTCACAATTGTCTCACTGTTACAATTGTATCACTGTCACACTTATCTCACTGTCACAATTGTCTCACTGTTACAATGGTATCACTGTCACACTTATATCACCGTCATAATCTTCTTACTGTCACCATTTTCTCACTATCACAATTCTCTCACGAAGAGCGTGTTGTCACCGAGCGGATGTCCATGTTCTACTAACAGTAACACTAACAGATAACGCACATTGTCCTCTTTGTAGTAGTCGCACAGCACCAGGCAAGATAGCTGAGTGCGCAAGGCAAGGCTGGGCGTCCGCTTCCCATTTGGGAGACCATGTGGGAGCAATCCCTGATGGAGTCATTTTATGGTTACAGAAAGAGAGAGCGCCCTCGTCTCCATTTCAAGGATACCACCAAGAGAAACCTGAAGGTGAGAGACATTAAGACCGAATCATCGACATCACTGTCACAGCAGAGAACTAAATGGAGAGCAACAGTCAATTAATGAAAGCAGTCTTTGTCGCATCGCGACCGACAGCATGATGATGATGATGGAGTCAAACCAGAGAAGTAACAACAAACTGGACACTTCTCGCTACCACGCCTTGCATAGGTTTTCAAAATATCTCCACAGCTTACCAGGTTATGACGTCACCAAAGTAATAGTTACCTAGTCAAAGTACCTTTAATGGGACATTTAAATTTGTGGGTTTCCACCCCCGCCCGCTAATACTTGGACTCAACTTTGGGTGGACGGAGGAGTTCGCTATTCACACCTCTACTCCTGGCATCGCTGGCTCACCACCATCTTCTAAATCCTCGACAATCACTTGACGCACACACTTTTTCCACCCACCCTGGGCCCAGGCGCTATGGCCAGCTCTCAATAAAATAAATTGTGTTATTACCCACACTCTTTCTTTGTGTCATTCCATAGAGAATCATATTGACATTACCGCTACTGCTATTTTCCCCCGTCCTGATATGACCTTAGATGTTGCTAGGACGTAAATCAACAAGAAACAAACAAACAAACAAACAAACAGCTATTTTCCCTATCCTACCAGACAGGATAGCCGAATGAGTTCAGCGTCCGTCTCCAATGTTGGTAGATCGTAGGATTTGAAGCCACAGGTTTGAAACCTGGCCAAGTCAAACTAATGATGTAAAAATTGATACTTGCCATTTCCTAGCCAGGTGCTTGGCATCATTGGGATAGGGAAAGGACTGGTATGCTCAGTGTCAGGATAATGTGACTGAGTGGGATAGCATGTCATGGTGCTGGCGGCCTGGTCTCCCAGTGGGGCAGCACTATAACCGTCGCCCTAAGTGCATACTTTCACAAGGTTGTTGGTTGTTGGAGTTTTACATCCCGTCAACATCCAAGGTCATATTCAAGGTAGGTACCGACTTGTGGAATGACACAAAGAAGGACAGTTGTCGTTTGGGGTTGCCTCCAGGCACTACTTCTAGCCCTCAATAAAGACTGTTATTCCCCACATTCCTTCTTTGTATTGTTCCATGGAGAATCACATTCACCTTTACCGCAAGCAATCCTTTCCCTGTCCTAGTAAGCCTCAGAGCCAAGGAAGGCATCGTCGAATATCAATTCTGTAAGTGTTTTTAATTTAACCCAGCCAGTAATCGATCTTGGTGGGTAGCATGCAAGTGATTCCGTGCGCGCTACCCACTAGGCCACCCCTGCCTCTCCGGTTATTCCATTGGGTGCACTCTGCTTATGGCCTTGTGCGGCACGCCAGAGGCAATGTGTCTTATACCCCTCTCACACTACGACATAACGGGCAAATGTAAGCCTGACGTGATCACCTTTCGTCATTATGTTGACCTACGTTGGGTTACGTTATGATGACGTCAGAATGACGCTAGACTGATGTCAAGCTATGTCAGGTTACATCGTGTTATGTCGGGGCGCGTCAAAGTTTTGAACCTGTTCAAAACTTTCGACATAAATCGAATGTAAGGGTTTACATTCGCCGTACGTTCTGTACACATTCGGTGAACATCAATGACGTTAAACGGACATGAGTCAAACGCTGCTCACTACATTCAACTACCTTCCAATATGTTGACCCACATTAAACCCGGTGGAAACGTCCATGCGGCGTAATGGGAACGTCAGGAGAACGTCAGTAGAACGTATGTTCAACGTACGTTCAACGTTTCACCACCGTGTCATGACTTAAGTAGCATCACTTACGTAGTTCTGGCGAGGGAATAACGTTCATAACGTTCCATGAACGTAATGATGTTGTCCTCTCTCGTTGAATGACGGTATCACTACGCTTTACCGACGTTATCCTCTCGTCAACTCGCTGCATCCACGTTCAACTTGTGCCCAAATTGGCATACTACACCGAGAAGTTCAACGTTCTTCACGTTCTTCCTATGCTGACGCCGTTAGTGTGACATGGCCTTAACATGTCCAATCAGAGCGTTAATAGGACCAGGGTACTTTATGGAATGCACTGCATGAACCCCACCCCGCACGCACCCACACCGACACCCACCCACGCGCACACATCCTCACACACATCACTACACACATGCCCACACACATCCTCACACACCCACACATCCACACACACACACTCACACACACTCACGCGCACACATCCTCACACATAGACAGATCACTACACACATGCCCACACACATCCTCACACACCCGCACATCCACACACCCCTACTCACACACACACCCACACGCACACATCCTCACACATAGACACATCACTACACACATGCCCACACACATCCTCACACACCCGCACATCCACACACCCCTACTCACACAAACTCACATACACCCATGCGCACTCACACACCCGCACATCCACACACCCCTACTCACACACACCCACGCGCACACACCCTCACACATAGACAGATCACTACACACATGCCCACACACATCCTCACACACCCGCATATCCACACACCCCTACTCACACACACTCACACACACCCACACGCACACATCCTCACACATAGACACATCACAACACACATCCCCACACATATCCTCACACACACCCACATCCACACACCCCCACTCACACATGCCCACACACACACATGCCCACACCCATCCTCACACATCCGCACATCCACACGCATCCCACTCACACATGCCCACACACACACATCCCCACTCACATCCCCACACACCCAGACACACGCATGCCCACATGCCCACACACACATCCCCACACAAATCCCCACACGCTTACACATCCACATCCCCACACACCCACAGACATCCCCACACATCCCCACACATGGACCCACACACCCACACACCCACACGCACCCACACACCTCCCTCACACACACGCACACATCCTACCACATATTCCCACACCCCCACACGCACACACACCCGCACATCCCCACACATCCTCCACACACCCACACTCCCACACACACCCACACCCAGCCACACACCTCCCCACACCCACACTCACCCACATACATCCCCACACACATCCCTGCAAACCCACACATCCCCACCGATCCACACACGCACACACACCCATCCGCACACCTCCACACACATCCCCACACCTCCACACCCCCACACCCCCACACTCCCACACATCCCCATACACATCCCCATACACACCCATACGCATCCCCATACACACCCATACACATCCCCATACACACCCACACACATCCACACCCAAACCCAAACACATCCCCACACACATCCACACACACGCACATACACTCAGCCATAGAGCAATGCCTGTCATGTCATTGTACTTGTGGGGAGTGATATATAAATACCCATAGACTTAGGTGTCGTTAGTTCTTTTTTTAGTCTATATTCAGTTGGCAAGTCACTGTTCTTCTGCCCTTAGTGATATTACCATCCAATGTAAGGCTAAGTGAACAACACAAACGCGACATATTAAATATATTGGCATTTATTAGATTTCTATTTCTTTTACATATGAAAAATGTATTGTGTGTTATATGTGAAGCCAGAGATGCTGAACCTTATTATATTACGTTATTTATTTTTTGTCAGGTGGGTGCGGTGGCTGAGTGTTTTTGTCTTGATGCTCACATTAAAGCGAGACACAGTGAGAATGTGCATGATTATATAGTGTTGACAAGGTAAACCGCTAGGTGGCGTAGCAGAAATTTAGTTACATATAAAGTTAGAGATGGCACCCTAGTCACATCTGTGGTTTCTTGGATGTCGTTACAAATCGGCTAGGAGGCGAGAGCGCTTGTTAGTATATGTGAATATATGGGCGTAATCGATTAACACGACCCGGGCGATTCGGGTCATCTGAGTTGCTAGAATTTCAAATCGAACATCGCGAGTGGAGTTGACAAAAACATGTGCCGTGTGCAAAACGACCTGACCCCAGTAACCCACCTCTTGGCTGGGGTTTGCTAGGAATGATGATGTCACATATGCACTGGTACCATCCTGCAGGATAATAGCCACAAGTACCAGTCCATACATGTTTTTTGTTGTTGGTAATAACACAGATTAAGGAAATGGAAATATAACTAAACTATGCAAACATAAAATACTTTAAATCCTATTTTGCTGTAATTATATCGGTTATTAAACAAATAAAAAAAGTGTTGGATTAAGCCACCATTTTTCCACCCTGAGCATCAAGGAGCATATTTGATTATTCGACCCGAGTCTGTAGGAAGTGCACCTGCACCAAAAAGTGGGTCGGGTGACCCAAATTGATTAATCGATAACGCCCCAAGTGTCGAAGAATAACGTACCCATCCTTACTTGGATGTAGTGCATTGGAGAAATGCCAGATGGAGTATGAGTTAAATTTCTGAATTAGAATAAAGTGACTAAGATAGGTGGCACCAGGGAAGCGGGTCCTTAGTTACGGAGAATAGCCAGGTTTGCTTTTCAATTACCTATGTTGGAACCCACGTCAACACTTGTCGGCTCTTGACTGCCCCCCCCCCTCGATATGTACATGTATATTTCATGCCCAGGGTGTCGAGGTTGGGTATATTTCAGTCAGTGTCCGGTTCAATCTACCTGAGTCGGCTATAATTAGCACACGCTGAACCTATACCGGAAGTGTCCCAACTACGCAGTGAATTAAAGTTGCATAGTCTGATGGTTTTGAATTTTCATATTTTTTATGAGATAAATATATTATATCGATCACTAGTATCTATTTTACATTAGTTCAAAGTTACTTTTATTTTAAATGGTAAGCTTTTGAGATATTTTGAGTGCAAACATGGAAAATTAGTTATGGCAAGCTTGCCAAAACTCTGACACTATAGACTTCTGCAGTAACAGGTTCTCTTAAATTGACTCATTATTGCCTTCTACACAGAAACAAATGCTTAATAAGTGCATCAGTATCTAAGTTAGATATGTCAAATCAAATCTAGATCATTGGTTATGTTTTGAAAATTTGATATTTCATCAGACTATGCAGCTTTAAGCAACAATCAATTTACACTTCACGTCATACACTGTCGTAAACGTATGACAGCAAAACAGGAGTGATTCCTTGATTGGTTGGGGGTTTCACACCTCAGCAACACATGAGGTCATACACATAGCGAGACTGGGATCGATTTGTGACAGTTGAATTCATGACAGTTTTCTATTCTCCCCCCCCCCTCTCCCCCTTCCCGCCCTCGGACCACTAAGTCATCATTTGGGCAGCACAAGGAGACGATATTACACTCACTCACAGTATTTTTACACTGATTTATTAATTACAAGTACAATTATTATTTTCGCCTATGTGTATTAAGGACTTTAGCAATACTAAATGTATTTAATCTATCCCACAAAATGCATCAAAGGTATGTTTATATGATCTTACGCTGAAGTGAAAATGTGAAAATTTACATATTTACATACTTACATCAACATTGACACAAAGCTTTTATTTCCACTTTGCTTCAACTTTTTTCTTGTACGACATAATTGCATTTGCTTAACTCAATCAATCAAATCTTGTTTGAATAATATTATCTATGTTAAAATGACATTCTAGATGTGTGTATACTTTTCATCTTGCACAGGACATGTGTTGTACATAATTTGCATAAGATCAAAATGAAAAAGTGAAATAGCTTTTTTTTTAAACTCTGACATATCCACAACATGGAAACCTTCATATGAATATGGCTTCTGCTATTATTTGGAATGTTTCCACTTTTGTCTTCCAAGTCACAAAAGTGGTACCAGGTTTCAGAGAATGACCTATTTGGCTGGCGTCTATATACAGTCCAGACAGAGCGCTGACCTATTCAACATCGCACACTTCAGGATGAAGACCAAGACTACTCGGATACTGGTGAGAGAGCTGCTATTCACAGATGACAATGCACTGTTTGCCCACTTTGCTGAAGAGATCCAGAAAATAGTGGACGCTTTCTCTGAAGCATCAAAGAAGTTTGGCCTGAAGATTAACATCAAGAAGATGGAGGTGCTGTACCAACCCAACTCTACAAGAACCCAAGAGGAGGATATCATGGTTGACGGAAACATGCTGAACTCTGTTCCGGAATTCACCGACCTCGGAAGCACTATATCAAGTGATGGACTCATCGATGATGAAATACAGACGAGGATGATCAAGGCTAGCGCATTTTTCGGCCGACTATGCCAGAGACTCTGGAACAACCACCATGTGTTCATGTGGGTCAAAGGCAAGATCTACCTGCATTTGTGCTATCCACCCTACTATACGGAGCCGAGGCCTGGACAGTGCACAGACAACAGGTGAAAAAGCTGCATGCCTTCATGATGCAAGATCTGCCTTCGATCATGAGACTAACCTGGAAGGACAAAGTGACAAATAAGGAAATATTCGAACAGACAGGGCTGCCCTCTATGGAAGATCTTCTGATCAAAAAGAATCTCCGGTGGACTCAACACCTCATGAGGATGTCATCAGACAGGCTACCAAAGCAGATCCTCTAATCTCAACTGTGTTCTGGTTACAGAAAGTGAGGGTACCCTCATCTCCGGTTCAAGGATACCATCAAGAGAAACCTGAAGCTGAGACACATTAAGACCAACTCATGGACATCACTCTCACAGCAGACAGCTAAATGGAGAGCGGCAATCAAGTAATGAAAGCAGTCTTTGTCGCATCACGACTGACAGCATGATGATGATGATGACATATATATATATATATTGCATCCGGGAGCCTGTAAAGTCTGACCCTCTCTCTAGCTATCACACCGCCATGGCTGTAACGTGGGTCAGCTTCACAATATTGATGTTCTGCGTTGCGGTGAACAATGCTCCTGCATAGTCTATGTTGTTTGCCCATTGAAAAGAATGAAGGACACCATGGTATTCAGAGCCCCATATAATATAACTGGATGCCCGGCCTTCTGAGCACCAGATAATACCACAAAACTCTTCCCAGATGTGTTCTGACAACCGTCTGTCAATTCCCATCAGATGCTTCTCTCAAACAAACTCATATGGAAGAAAGTGAAGACAAGTCACAAAAGATTGACAGTGAAGATGTCATGCTTTATTGGCATCAACTCCTGTTCACCTACTAGTGACCTATCACTCTGATCCCTTACCTTCTGTCCACACCAAGCCTCATTACTATAGGTAGGATGTATCAGAATCAGTGCCTACAGCCCATTGAACCGGAGTCTCATGGTTGTTGCACACACCTCAGTTTGTATATATGAAAGGTGGTATGATCAGACAGAGTGTCTGGGTACCTGCCCAAGAGAGAGTGTGTCTCACTCAAGAGTCAGGAGTAGAGTGTAGCTGCCCAGTGTGTCTGGAGTAGTGCCCAGAAAATAATCAATATCAAAATGAGGCTAGTGTGGTCAGGTGGCATGGGCATGCAGGGGACAGGACCTCCCACAGCCACCCAATCAGGCACCCTCCACAGCCGGGGAGGCGACCCCCCTCCCCCCCACGGGCAGCGGTCACCCTACCCAGCTGCAGGTGGTTTACATAATGTATGCAGTATGGTTGGTGTGCTGGCCCATCGGCCCTGTGGTAACAGGTAGTTGCAGACAGTTACAATAAATATATATAATAAAAATGTCCTTTTCCTCCACTTGCATCCGTTCTGATGCATAAAGGGGACATTTCACCAAAAATTAACTGTTTCTTATATAGGACCATCTCGTCATAATCTCGGGCACTATGTACTAACATATATCTCCCATAGCCTAATATGTCACACAGCGAGTGGTCACCCACTGCTTTCCTATTACATAACCTTGGTCCCCACTCCGTCGTCCGAGGATAATAATGCTCTCCGCCAATATATAATTCTGAACTGAAAATCTGCATATTTTTACACCCAGATGGAAACTGACTTTAATGGTCACATGGACAGTCTTTTATACCCAATTTTACCCAGGTATCTCCATATGGCCTTCATGCAGACTGACTATTCACATACATTTCTAGGCCGATTATTTAGATACCTTTCCAGGCTGATCATTTAGATACATTTCCAGCCATCTTATTTAGATAAATTTCCAGACTAATACATTTCAGACTGATACATTTCTGATACATGTCCATACATGTTATTTAGATACATTTCCAAACTGATACATTTCAGACTGATATATTTCCAGACAGCTTATTGGGATACATTTCAGACTGATATATTTCAAGACAGCTTATTGGGATACATTTCACACTAATCCTTTAGATACATTTCAGAATGATTGTCAACATGACACTGTGCCAATTTAAACGAGGTTGTACACCGTGTGAATTTTACGCGTACATTTAACAACACTAAGGATGGGTTTCTATGTGTACTTTTACACTATGATGTGCATGTATCAGTAAATGTACGTCTAGGGGACATGTGTAGTAGTATACACTGACCTTTGAGGCAAGACACCACATAAATAGGACTTAATACATAGGGTGATAGTAACTTTGGCCTAAGAAAACAACCAACAAAAACAAAACAGTATGGTCTATATCTATCTGCTCCGGCGGAAGGTACTACGCGAAGCGCCGGACGTCATGTTAGGTGACACACACCGGGACACCTGACATGACACTGGGTGATGCTGCAAGAACCATCCACGTGTCAAATATGACGTGGCACCCAACTAACCTTTGACATTTCCCGCACGTCTGTCCGGCGAAGCACAATCCACCTCCGCGCATACCAACTCAGTCCAGCCCATCCCCCCAAATCTCAGCCGAGCCAACCACCTCCCAGCCGAGTCAACCAAATCCCAGCCCAGCCCTCCACATCTCAGCCGAAACAAGCACCTCCCAGCCGAGTCAACCAAATCCCAGCCGAGTCAACCAAATCCCAGCCCAGCTCGCCACATCTCAGCCGAACCAACCACCCCCCAACCGAGTCAACCACCTGCCAGCCGAGTCAACCAACTCCCAGCCCAGCCCCCCACATCTCAGCCGAGCCAAGCACCTCCCAGCCAAGTCAACCACCTGCCAGCCGGGTCAACCAAATCCCAGCCCAGCCCCCCTTCACATCTCAGCCGACTGAACCACCTCCCAGCCAACTCAACCAAACCCCATCCCACCCCAACACACCCGACATCAGCATAGTTCCAAATATCCCAACCCAACACATCCCAGCGCAGTCCAGCCCAGCCCAACACATCCCAGCACAACCCAGCACAACCCAGCACAACCCAACACAACCCAACACAACCCAGCACAACCCAACACAACTAAATTCAAGCTCAAACCAGCCAACCCCAACCCACCAAACCCAACCAAGCCCATTGAAGCCCAACACAAATCAAGCCCAACACGGGCCAACCCAACCTAATACAAATCAACCCCAACCCAACCCAAGCCGACTCAAGCCGCACCAATAGCAGCCCAAAGCGCATTCTAGACCAGACCATCCCAGAGCAGTTCAGCCATGCTGGGCCTAATCCAAACCAGACCTCCCCACCACACTCCACACCACCTCATCCCACCACACCTCACATCCCACCCCCACACACCCCACCCCACACACACCCCACACATCCCACACCCCACGCATTCCCTATTACAGTGCTGTCCTATTAAACACATTCCACAGGAGGACAAATACGGACAGGTGTCCCACGTGACAGTGGAGAGGAAACGCCCGCCGGTGGCAGCGTCTCCAACCGACAGGAGCCCGCACCAGCGCGGGCCACATACAGAACCAGCAAAATATGCAAAAACAAACCCGCTAAATTTAAAATATCATCAGTTTGGTGTGTCACTGATATGATAGTTCAATTATAATTGATGTAATCGACGCGATCGATGGGTCGATATGAGTTGAGCGTCCGCCTCCCGTTCTGGTTGGTCGCAGGATTCGAATTCATGTGTTCAAACTCTGGCCGAGCAAGGAAATGACTTATATGAATTTAAACTTGTCGCTACCTAGCCTGACGCTCGGCATTACTTGGATATGGCAAGGAGATGTGGAGTGAGGAAGAGATTTTAAATGTCCTCCGCTTAATCAACTAATGCATCCTTCCCCTCGAAATAGATATATATATATATATAGTATTATACTTTTATTATCGAAGAGGATTTTAATGCAGTTATTATTGCAACTGATAGTTGCATTTATGTATTAAGTAATTGCATTCTATAGCCGGAAGACTAGTGCCAAAAGAGACAGATAATACAAACGATCAAAAACAGAAAAATTGTATACTTTGGCAACATGATACAACACCAGGAATCACAGAGAAGAATACTGGAAGGGAAGATAGAAGGGAAAAGACCAAGAGGGAGAAGGAGAACAACATGGATGGACAACATCACTGAGTGGACAGCAATGAGCTATGTGGAATGCGTGAGAGGAACGAATGACAGGAAGAGATGGAGGTCCATTGCAGCCAATCTTCTTCGAGAAGACGGCACCCATTGATTGATTGAGTCAAACAAAGCTGTGTAGTGTTGCCGTGGCACGAGCATCTTGGTCCGATGTCTCATTTAATCAATCGCATTATCCTGCCCTACCAGCATTATCCTGGTAACACCAAATGTCAAATGAGGTGATAACTGACAATGTGGTCGGCCAAGACTTTGTTTTGCGTAGACCCAGGCGGTAATCCAGTTTGTTATTTGCTGACTCATCAAATTTCTGGTTCTAGTGACGGTAAGGTGGAGAAGCTATGGGCTGGGTGCGCATAAATAAGAGTTGGTTGGTTGTTGGAGTATTACATCCTGGCAACATCTAAGGTCATATGTGCACAGGTACTGACTTGTGACGGTGCACACTCATGGCGACTTTGTAGTGCTGCCCCACTGGGAAATCAGGCTGCTGGCATCATGACCCGCTATCCCACTCTATCACATTATCCTGACCCTGAGCCAACCAGTCCTTGCCCTATCTTATTAATGCCGAGCGGTAGGCTATGAAGCGATAAGTATCAATTTTGTAAGTCATTGGTTTGACTCGACCGGGAAGCGAACTCCCGATCTCCTGCACGTGAGCCCCGCGCTCTACTGATTCAGCCACCGCGCCTGGTGCATGAATAAGAAAGCTTGTCAATGTGTGTGGGGGCGGGGGCTACTTTGCTTCATTGTAAGGTTAATTACACCTAATAACATTTATTAGTCCCTTAAGTTCATGGCCGATCCTCTTTTAGCCTTGCCTGAGTTGCAAGTTCGTTGTTATCCTGAACAGTATGCGGTTTCCGACTCAATAGAGCACAGGCTTCATGTGCGGAAGGTTTAGAGTTTGCATCCTGGCCGATTCAAACCAATGACTTACAAAATTGATGCTTGACGCTACCTAGCCTGGCACTTGGCATTGCTAGAATAAGGCAAGGACTGGTTGCAATAATGTGACTGACTGGGAAATCAGGTCACGGTGCCGGCGGCCTGGTCGCCAAGTGGAGCAGCAGTATAAAAATTGCCATGACTGCCACACTGTCCACCCTGCGACAGGGGGCCTGGAGGACCAAAGCACTGCCCATGGCCTTGTTGCCGACGACACTGGATCCCGCTTTGCTCTCTGATCGAGGTAGAGGACCGTGGGCCACAAGAATGTGTTGCCACCTGCTGGGACACTGCCGCACCATGCCACCACTGCACCGATGACGTGAAGAGCTCCCCGCCCCCCTACCACCTCACAAGTAGAAGAGCTCCAAGAACGAAGGAGGACAAAATTTAAAAAAACGAAAACTACCAAAAACAGGTCGTTTTAACGGCACCGTTTAACAATGCTGCAGTCCTGCAGCCAGTGACTGCTAGGTCACGAGTCTTCCCATAACAACAACATACTGTCACAAGTCGGTAGACGTCCTGATATGACTTTAGATATTGCGAGCATGCAAAACCCCAACAATGAAAGAATATCGACATTGTCATAATGATCTACTGGCCGCACTATCAAGCCTGGTACCAGTGTACAGAAAATTCAACATGAGGAAACATCATTAGCATTATCACTGGAAAGAACTTCTGCAGTCAATTTAATATAGCACTCCTAAGCCTTAGTCACAAATACCTTGCGGCGACCGTAAGCCACCGCATCGGCCAGACCGTACGGTGGGTTGCGGTCCCTTTATGGTGACCATACAGTTTTTTACTTGTGGCAAGGGGTTGCATTTTTTTTAAGTTGAAGTTTTCTTAACTTCGCAAAATCGCAATGCCGCAGGCCACAAGGCTGCCACAACACCGTACGGTCACCTTTTTGTTTACATCAATGAATATTAATATGGGACAATATTCATGTTTATTTGATAAATTATTGAGAAAGTTACATTTTTATATATTAAAGGCGTATAAAGTTAAACACAAATCCCAAGGCGCCTTGCGGTGGCCGTACTATTTGTGAATAGATCAACCACAGACTGCAACACCATAACATTTGCTTAAACCGCAAGATGCACTGCAGACCGCAGCACCATACAGTGGCCACAGCATGTGCTACCTACGCATCAGTCGCAGTTCTGAGAATTGGGTTACAGTGGGCATGCGATTGGACCACCTGCCAGTTTTTATTCCGGTATATTGTTACCCGGGGACAACCCTACTCCGCGACCGATATTGGCCGTTTACTGCGACCATTGTAGGGCCGGGCAGAAGCCGGCCCGGTACCGGGGAGAAGGCGGCCCGGTGCCGGGGAGAAGTCAGCCGGTGCCAGGGAGAAGGCGGCCCGGTGCCAGGGAGAAGCCGGCCCGGTGCCGGGAAGAAGCCGGCCCGGTGCAAGGGAGAAGCTGGCCCTGTGCCGGGAAGAAGCCGGCCCAGTGTAGGGGAGAAGCCGGTCCTGTGCCAGGGAGAAGCTGGGCCTGTGTAGGGGAGAAGCTGGCCCTGTGCCGGGGAGAAGGCAGTCCGATGCCGGGAAGAAGCCGGCCTGGTGCCGGGGAGAAGGCAGCCCAGTGCAGGGGAGAAGCTGGCCCTGTGCCGGGGAGAAGCTAGCCTGTGCCGGGGAGAAGCCGGCCCGGTGTAGGGGAGAAGCCGGCCCAGTGTAGGGGAGAAGCTGGCCCTGTGCTGGGGAGAAGCTGGCCCGGGGTGAGGGGAGAAGGTGGCAGGTGCCGGGGAGAAGCTGGCCCGGTACCGGGGAGAAGGCGGCCGGTGCCGGTTGTTTCCCTGCTGGCGGGGTTGGTACATTTCCGGCAGTTATGCCAAATGACAGAAAAGGTCAGTTATGATCCTTTTGAAATAAAAGTCTCAGTCGGGCTGTGTTTTATACATAGGATAATCACTTATCAATGTATAAAGAGGCGGAGCGACTCATCTCTGATTATTGTGTGAATTATTACTGCAGTAAATTATTTGTGTGTACAATGAAAATTAATGTGGTTTGGCCTAATATGGCCAGATGGGATCGATCCCTCCGTCTGCTACAGCAGCGCCACTGCATGATCGTGCCCTGCGCCCCACTATTCGGCCAGTTCACACCGGGTTTCCAAGCTTTGTAACCGGTTAGGCAGTTGTCCTAGCCAGAGACTAGTATTAAACTGATCAACCCATACCCATGTTGTTCTTTGTCTTCCAGAGCGTAGCCTAACTTTATATATATATATATATATATCTTTTTATTTCTTTCACCTCCTCTTTCGACCCTGTTCCCTCCTCTTCCAAGCCCCCTCCCCCCTATCACCCTTTACAAAATCCGTCTCCATTCCTTTCCCCCACTGCCCTGTCCAATCCCCCCGTCTTCATTCCATTTTCTATTTCTCACTCCATCCACCCCACTCTCCACTCTCCGTCCCATGCCTCACTCCACACACCCTGTCCATTTAACAGCTATATACGCAAAACAATCAATGGCAGGCGATTTTTTCAGACACGGGTGGGGACGATCACCAATTTATATTTGTATTTTGTCTTAAGGTGAGCCTGTCTCAATGCGGGGTCCCTTATAGAGAGGTGGTCGCGGGCGGAAGGGTCCATCAAATATGCATAGTGGGTATAGACAGTGAATGGCATGATGGTGATTACGGAGCGAGGGGAGAGGGAGGGAGGGACATGCACCCCCCCCCCCACCCAGCTAGCATGCCCCTGAACACCCCGCAACATCCCGCCACGCCCCGCGAGCCACGCA
This sequence comes from Branchipolynoe longqiensis, assembly GCA_030323885.1. Lineage (NCBI taxonomy): Eukaryota > Metazoa > Annelida > Polychaeta > Phyllodocida > Polynoidae > Branchipolynoe > Branchipolynoe longqiensis. The sequence goes on along the minus strand of CM059196.1, from coordinate 9,572,954 downwards.
ATGTCCCCCAATGCCCCTGAACGACCCTGACTACCAGTACCCACCAACGCCCCACAACGGCCTGCCACGCCTTATATCGCCCCACAACACCCCAGCCTGCCCTGCAATGCCCCTCAATGCTGCTGAAGGCCCTTGACTGCCAGTACCCGCCAACGCCCCACAACGTTGTGCCATGCCCCATATCGCCCCACAATACCCCAGCCTGTCCTGCAATGCCCCTCAATGCCGCTGAAGGCCCCTGACTGCCAGTACCCGCCAACGCCCCACAACGTCGTGCCACACTCTATATCGCCCCATAACACCCCAGCCTGCCCTGCAATGCCCCTCAATGCCCCATATTGCCCCACAACACCCCATAGAGCGCTGCAATGTCCCTCAAAGCTTCATAACGCCCCGCCACGCCCCATATTGCCCCACAACACCCAAACCAGGTTGTTTTCCTGTTTTACTAAGGTAAAACAGGAAAAAATATTAGCCTTTTTGAGGGCTGCTGGACTGTACCACCTCATATAGTTTACTAAATAGATTCTATCAATTGTTAATCAACACTTTTCTTTTTCTATGGGAATTTGTTTCCCTTGACCACAAATATATGATTGTGAGCTTTCTAATTTAATGAGTGTCTATTGGCACATAATTGATTGTCTGCTTTTACATGTAAAAGCGATGGTTTGAACAAAAAACAAACATTTCTCACCGTGAATATGGCCTATGCTGCCGACACAGCGTAAAGCAACCACCAATCAATCAATCAATCAACCCAAACCAGCTCTGCAATGTCCCTCAATGCCCCGCAACTCCCCACATTGGCGCACAACACCCCAGCCAGTTCTGCAACGCCCTGCAACGCCCTATAAAATATTCCGATAATCACAGAGGGGGGAAATGGAAATTCTCTATTGTTATTGTGTGTGGCCGGCCAAGAGTGTGTGTATATGTATGTTGTGTATATATATATATATATATATATATATATATGGCTTAGCTCATGATAGAGGGCAGGTAATTATAGACATAGGGATGATTGGCAGGTCTGGATGCGAGTGCACTCAGGGCCTGGCTCTCTGCTGAGGTAGGGGTTAATGCACCAAGGGGTCAAGGTTGCTGGTGGCCACAGGTCAACCAGCTCTGGTGGTGGGCAGGCCACTGGTGGTCATGGTAACTAGAAATGCTGAGTCCCTATTGGACTCTCTTTCTCTCCGTCTGTATTGTTTTTCACTTTAGCACGCCTCGGCTCGCATTGCCTCGCCTCGACCAGCCACGCCATGCCTCGCCTCACCTTGCATCGCATCGCATCGCATCGCATCGCTTCGCCTCGCCTCGCCTCGCCTCGCCTCGCCTCGCCTCGCCTCGCCTCGCCTCACAGTGTTGTTAACCACTTGAAGCATGACCCACCTTCACAAATGTGTGCTCATCCTAATAAAACCTCAGATGTAGCCAGGAGGTAAACCTTTCACACACTCAATCACTGTCACTCACCCTAAACAAAAAGGCAACATTGCCTATGCCCCAGTTTCGTTAAGGTGCCAGAGTATCCCCCCTCCCTCCATGCATGGCCCCATGACCAGATGGCACCATGACCAGATGGCACCATGACCAGATGGCACCATGGCCAAATGAGTTGTGCCTCTGTCTCCCGTTTTGGTAGATCGTGTGATTCGAACGCTGGTTAAGTCAAACCAATGACTTAAAAATGTATACTTGTCGCTTCCTAGCCAGGTACGCTGCATTATTATGATAGGGCAATGACCCTCAATAGCCAATGTCTACTTTTTGTGCTGGGGGGTCATTAAGTAAACAAACAAAATATTAGGATAGGGCAAGGACTGGTTGGCTCAATGTCAGGATAGTGTAGTAGTCGGCACTGACTTCTCAGGCAAGTAACCACATAGTCAGGTAGGTGTGGGCAGTGTGTTGATATCAGGGTGCCTAGGTGGTATAATGGTTAGCACACTGGCCAGGAATGCAAAGAGATGTGGGTTTGAGTCCCACACTAGGCGCAATATTTCCTATTTTCATCACCCCCCATGACACTGGTCACTGGTTGCCGTGACCATGATCCTGCACAAGCTACTCGCTGTACGGTTGTTGAACCTACCCTGTGTATGTATGTGTTAGTGCATTGCCTGTATGTACGTAATTGTAAGCATTAAATGACTAACAATTCCAGGGGGACGAGTGTAGTGGTCTGCACTGACCTCTCAGGCAAGTAACCACATAGACAGGTAGGTGTGGGCAGTGTGTTGATATCAGGGAGCCTAGGTGGTGTAATGGTTATCACACTGGCACGGAATGCAAAGAGATGTGGGTTCGAGTCCTGCTGTAGGCGCAATATTTCCCATTTTCATCACCCCCATGACAATAATGTACCTGGGTGGGTTATCAGGTCATGGTACCGGCGGCCTGATCTCCAAGTGGGGCAACACTATACAATTGACATGACTGTGCGCTGTCACAAGTCAGTACCCAACCTGATATGAAGTTTGATGTTGCCAGGACGTGAAACTCCAACAACAAACCCTTGACACCAATCACCCGAAGACAGTCCCCCCGCCGCCTCCCATCAGACCCCCCTCCTCCTCCACCCCCTCACTATCTTCACTCGCTCCGTCCGCCCCTCCCAGTGCTTTGTCAAACAGGACATAAATGTCACATCCGGGAACTAGGTCAACGCCCCATCTCCATCCCTCCAGTCATCATTCGCACATAAACACACAGCAAAGCCGGTTACTTTTCTTCTTTTGTAGATTATTTATTCTCCTAATTAGTTCTCATCTCGAGGTCGGGGCATTGGTCTTCCTGCTGTTTCACATCGCAGATCTCGAGATATTATTTAAGGCCCTGTCACACTAAGCCGTATAGCCTCAGGATATGCCAACGTATGTGATTTTCCACCAACACATTGGTGTACACGAAATAATAGTTACTTCAAACTAAAGTATAGTAGATTATATCAATCAATTTAATATATTGATCTCACAGACTGATAGAAACTCAAAACCATGGGACTATGCAAATCTAATGTGGCAGGGTGGTTAGAGTGTCTTACCTTTTTCTAGGTCAGACTCCTAATCTGAACATCGGTTGTTTGATTTTACATGCCATCACCTATGCCGAGTTCTAGTTCCACAGCTGTGTATAACTTACAGTGTCATCAAAGGCCAGTTGCACTCATACCATCTAGTGTGGGAGCTTAAAAATCCCTTAGGTTGGTAACAGCGTAGGAATGGGCTTTCTATTGACCATCTGTCTAATGGTGAAACAAATAATATTCAGATTTATCCATGATATAGGCAGTATAAATAATCAAGTAAAAAAAGGATGCAAATATGTCTAAAACTGTTCCCCTTCTCCAACATCATCCCATTCCTAAAATGTGCGTTCATCATTAATGGAATAATATTAAAGTAGCCATACATAGTGAATGGTTTGTTTGTTTGCTTGTTTAATGACCCCCCATCACAAAAAGTGGACATCGGCTATTGGGGGTCATACAGTGATTAGACATATCTGAATTCAACAAATTAACATATTTTAAACAAATAAAATAGAGTACAGAAATGTACGCCACCAAATAGCAACTGTGGTAAAATTTGAAGTGGCATATGAGAAATTAAATCAACAGTAAACAACTTTTCAAGCTAAAAATGGAAAATGAATTGTTGGTAAAAGGCAGTTTCCCTCAGGAATTTAATAATGAGTTGCGGACTGGAATCGGAACAACTCCATCACACCCTCATTTCCAAATACATCATCTCTGACTGGTTGTAGGTGAAGACATCTCACCAAAATGTGATGCGCTGTCAGTATACAGCAGTAGTGCTCACACTGAGGCGGACATTCCCCAGCCAAAATAAAACTATGCGTCAAGAAATTATGAGCAATACGGGAGTGATTGAGGATAACCACATCCCATCTCGACCGTCTGTAGCAGGACCACTCCACTCACTCTTCACCCCACTCACTCTCCACCCTACTCACTCACCACCCAACTCACTCTCCACCCCACTAACTTTCCATCTAACCCATGCTCCCCCCAAATCACTCTCCACCACAATTGATCAACCCTACTCACCATCCAACTCACTCTCCATCCCAATCACTCTCCACCCTGGTCACTCTCCACTCTGTTCCTTCTCTGCCTTTACATTCTCTTTGCGGCTCATCCCCCATGACCACCCCCACCCCCAAAACAAAAAGATTTTTTCTAAGATAAAACAAATTGTTTTAAATGTATCCGCCAGTACCACAATAAGTCAAGCGAACTGTCCTTTTTTTAATCAATAACCAAAGTTGGCCCTCAACCTTCTTTTCGCTACCAATCAAAGCCGCCCTCTCAACCAGCAAACCAATTTCAGCCGCTTCCACTCCCATCAAATAACTCGATTAATTATTGTTGAATCACTCACCCTGGGGTCTTCATTCACTCCACATGTCCTTGGCCTAACTACGGGTGCTCATTTACATGTCCTCTATTTAATTTCTCATCAGTTCTTATTTGCCTCAGGGTTGCTTCCCTTAGATGTTGCCAGGACGTAAAACTCCAATAACCAACCAGTGCATCCTGTTTTTGACGCCAGACCAGACGGAATGGCCGACTGTGTTAAGCGCCTGTTCTTGTGTGACAGGTCGTCGGATTTTGAACACTGGGTTCAAACCCTTACTGAGTCAAACTAAAGACTTTCAAATGTATACTTCTTCACCTACGAGCCTGGTCTTTGGCTTTAATAGTGAAATAGTCTGCACTGAGCTCCAAGGCAAGAAGGCACATGAACAGGTAAGCATGGGTAGGGTGATTGCATTAGGGAGCCTAGATGGTGTAATGGTTAGCACACTAGCAGCAGAATGGCAAGAGATGTGGGTTTGAATCCTACTTTTGGTGCAATATTTCCCATTATTGTCACCCCCACAACACTCGTGCCATGATGAGGATCCTATAGAAGAAGAACACTGTATGGTTGTCCAGCCTACCCTGCATATGAATATATATATATGTACTATATCATTTATTATGTGGATATAAATAACGGCAGCCCCTTCAATGTTTCGCATTACCATCTTCTTCCTTGTTATTTGCTGCGGAGCGGGTCATTATCTACTCCCCCCACCTCCTATACCGTGAGCCAGCTGTCACTGCTCATTCTCTACTCTCCCCACCTCCTATACCATGAGCCAGCTGTCACTGCTCATTCTCTACTCCCCCCGCCTCCTATACCAGGAGCCAGCTGTCACTGCTCATTCTCTACTTCCCCCACCTCCTATACCGTGAGCCAACTGTCACTGCTCATTCTCTACTCTCCCCACCTCCTATTCCGTGAGCCAGCTGTCACTGCTCATTCTCTACTCTCCCCACCTCCTATACCGTGAGCCAGCTGTCACTGCTCACTCTCTACTCTCCCCACCTCCTATACTGTGAGCCAGCTGTCACTGCTCATTCTCTACTCTCCCCACCTCCTATACCATGAGCCAACTGTCACTGCTCATTATCTACTCTCCCCACCTCCTATACCGTGAGCCAGCTGTCACTGCTCACTCTCTACTTCCCCCGCCTCCTATACCGTGAGCCAGCTGTCACTGCTCATTCTCTACTCTCCGCACCTCCTATACCGTGAGCCAGCTGTCACTGCTCATTCTCTACTCTCCCCACCTCCTATACCGTGAGCCAACTGTCACTGCTCATTCTCTACTCCCTCCGCCTCCTATACAATGAGCCAGCTGTCACTGCTCATTCTCTACTCTCCACACCTCCTATACTGTGAGCCAGCTGTCACTGTTCATTCTCTACTTCCCCCACCTCCTATACCGTGAGCCAGCTGTCACTGCTCATTCTCTACTCCCCCCCGCCTCCTATACCGTGAGCCAGCTGTCACTGCTCATTCTCTACTCCCCCCGCCTCCTATACTGTGAGCCAACTGTCACTGCTCATTCTCTACTTCCCCCGCCTCCTATACCGTGAGCCAGCTGGCACTGCTCATTCTCTACTTCCCCCGCCTCCTATACCGTGAGTCAGCTATCACTGCTCATTCTCTACTCCCCCCACATCCTATGCTGTGAGCCAGCTGTCACTGCTCAGTCTCTACTCCCCCCGCCTCCTATACCGTGAGCCAGCTGTCACTGCTCAGTCTCTACTTCCCCTGCCTCCTACACCGTGAGCCAACTGTCACTGCTCATTCTCTACTTCCCCCGCCTCCTATACCGTGAGCCAGCTGTCACTGCTCATTCTCTACTCCCCCCGCCTCCTATACCGTGAGCCAGCTGTCACTGCTCATTATCTACTCCCCCCACCTCCTATACCGTGAGCCAGCTGTCACTGCTCATTCTCTACTCCCCCCACCTCCTATACGGTGAGCCAGCTGTCACTGCTCATTCTCTACTCTCCGCACCTCCTATACCGTGAGCCAGCTGTCACTGCTCATTCTCTACTCCCCCCGCCTCCTATGCCGTGAGCCAGCTGTCACTGCTCATTCTCTACTCTCCCCACCTCATATACTGTGAGCCAGCTGTCACTGCTCATTCTCTACTCTCCCCACCTCCTATAATGTGAGCCAGCTGTCACTGCTCATTCTCTACTCTCCCCACCTCCGATACTGTGAGACAGCTGTCACTGCTCATTCTCTACTCTCCCCACCTCCTATGCTGTGAGCCAGCTGTCACTGCTCATTCTCTACTCTCCCCACCTCCTATACTGTGAGCCAGCTGTCACTGCTCATTCTCTACTTCCCCCGCCTCCAATACCGTGCGCCAGATGTCACTGCTCATTCTCTAGTCTCCCCACCTCCTATACTGTGAGCCAGCTGTCACTGCTCATTCTCTCCTCTCCCCACCTCCTATACTGTGAGCCAGCTGTCACTGCTCATTCTCTACTCCCCCCACCTCCTATACCGTGAGCCAGCTGTCACTGCTCATTCTCTACTCCCCCCGCCTGCTATACCGTGAGCCAGCTGTCACTGCTCAGTCTCTACTTCCCCCGCCTCCTATACCGTGAGCCAGCTGTCACTGCTCAGTCTCTACTCTCCCCACCTCCTATGCCGTGAGCCAGCTGGCACTGCTCATTCTCTACTCCCCCCGCCTCCTATACTGTGAGCCAGCTGTCACTGCTCATTCTGTACTTCCCCCGCCTCCTATACTATGAGGCAGCTGTCACTGCTCATTCTCTACTTCCCCCGCCTCCTATACCGGGAGCCAGCTGTCACTGCTCAGTCTCTACTCCCCCCGCCTCCTATACCGTGAGCCAACTGTCACTGCTCAGTCTCTACTCTCCCCACCTCCTATACTGTGAGCCAGCTGTCACTGCTCATTCTCTACTTCCCCCGCCTCCTATACCGTGAGCCAGCTGTCACTGCTCATTCTCTACTCCCCCCGCCTCCTATACTGTGAGCCAGCTGTCACTGCTCATTCTCTACTCTCCGCACCTCCTATACCGTGAGCCAGCTGTCACTGCTCAGTCTCTACTTCCCCCGCCTCCTATACCGTGAGCCAGCTGTCACTGCTCCTTCTCTACTCTCTGCACCTCCTATACCGTGAGCCAGCTGTCACTGCTCATTCTCTACTTCCCCCGCCTCCTATTCCGTGAGCCAGCTGTCACTGCTCATTCTCTACTTCCCCCGCCTCCTATACCGTGAGCCAGCTGTCACTGCTCATTCTCTACTTCCCCCGCCTCCTATACCGTGAGCCAGCTGTCACTGCTCATTCTCTACTCCCCCCGCCTCCTATACCGTGAGCCAGCTGTCACTGCTCACTCTCTACTCCCCCCCGCCTCCTACACCGTGAGCCAGCTGTCACTGCTCATTCTCTACTTCCCCCGCCTCCTATACCGTGAGCCAGCTGTCACTGCTCAGTCTCTACTTCCCCCGCCTCCTACACCATGAGCCAGCTGTCACTGCTCATTCTCTACTCCCCGCACCTCCTATACCGTGAGCCAGCTGTCACCCTGATCACTTTTAAAACGTTTTCGGTAGGGCATATCTTCTCCTGCCAGAGAATAAACTCAACCAAAACCAAGTCTAGTCTTTCTTTCTCATTTGCGAACAAACTATTTATATATATATTTATATATATATATATACGTACATTGCCTGTGTGCGTGTAATTATGAGCATTAAACAACTTATGGATGTGAACCAATTAAAAGATTTACAAATCCAAGGGGACAGGTGCAGTAGTTGCCACTGACCTCTCAGACAAGGAACCATATAGACAGGAATGTGAGTATAGGGTGATTGAATTATGGAACCTAGGTCACGTAATGTTAAACATGCTAGCCCCGGATTGGCAAGAGGTGTCAGTTCGACTCATGTTCTATGAGTAATATTTTCTTATTTTCATCCCCTCAATGACCATAGGGGAAGGAGGAGCGGGAATATATTATACATCCAGTTCGTTATCATCTTTTCCTCTGGATACAATTATCGAAACTGTAAGGGGTATCGCTTTCAGAGCTGACATCTCACCTTTGGCCCAAACCATTGCTTCTTCAGCTAGGTTGCTGCGTTCTATTAATTCAGCGGTGCAATGAGTGAGAGGAACGGCCGCTGAGGAGTGGGCGAGCAGGTGGCACCACATGCTCAGGTCATGAGGCACTAGTAGATGACCTAATGAGTAGCTGAGCAGCGATGACGTAGTGGCTGGGGAGTGGATGAATCTGCCGGTTTATTATACTCGCATAATGGCTTATGCAGCATATATAAGTACATTGCATGTGTGCATGTAATTATAAGTATTAAACAACTTATGGACGTGAACCAATTAAAAGACTTATGAATCCAAGCGGACAACTGTAGTAGTTGCCACTGACCTCTTAGACAAGGAACCACATAGACAGGAATGTGTGTATAGGGAGATTGAATCAGGGAACCTAGTTGGTATAATGTTTAACATGCTAGCCCCGGATTGGCAAGAGGCGTCGGTTCGACTCATGTTCTAAGAGTAATATTGTCCTATTGTCATTCCCTCAAGAACAATATGATAGGGGAAGGAGGAGTGGGATTAGGTTATACATCCAGTTCTTTATCATCTTTTCCTCTTGATAGAATTACCGAAACTGTAATATAAGATGTATCGCTTTCAGAGTTGCCATCACACCTTTGATAGTCCAGACCATTGCTTCTTCAGTTAGGTTTCTGTGTTCTATGCATTTAATTTCCTCATTTAGCATTTCCACACGTGCTTCAGGGAGATACCTTTCAAGCCTGTGTACTGACTGCCTAATTCATGTCTTGCTAGCATTGCTTTTGCAAATCGTCTGTGATTGAAATTCTTGCCCCTGATTAATAATCATTGATTCTAACAACAACCACAACCTGTGTAGCACCAGTCGACTATTCTACAGCCCTGGTCACATAGCCGTTAGTGGACATATGTGAACGTAGTGGAGGTTAACATAGTTGAAAGTAGTTGAATGTAGTTGAATGTAGTTGAACGTACAAGCAGCATCCATACTTGTCCTTGATGTTAACCTGGGAATAACGTTGGTGAGTCGTGATATCTGATTTAATTTTTGGACAAGTTCAAAAGCATGGTAGATTAGAGGTTGAAATTTGAACGTAGTAGAACGTAGTAGAATGTACCTCGTAATGTAATCTAGCATAATCTAGCATACTCTAGTGTACTCTAGCATACTTTGACCCACACAAAACCATGGCCATTCCAAGTCCCCCACTCCGTAGTCACATAGCTGTTAGCGGACATAGTCGAACGTAGTTGAACGTAATGGAGGTTAACATAGTTGAAAGTAGTTGAACGTACCAGCAACCGTACCATAGCATATTTCTCCATTTCATTCGGTGGCTCATCTTCCAAAACCTGCTGTACCTTAACGTATTTCAACGTAGTTTAGAAAACTTACACCACGTTTGACCCACGTTAGCATCCACTACGTTCACCTACGTCCACTAATGGCTATGTGACCAGGGCTTACTGTACATGATTGTCTCCCGAACCAGCACCAACCCCGTAGCGTGTCCCCGTCTCACATGTTCTTATGTGTTCCCGTTACAGGCCACGTGATCTCGGAGAACATAACGTGAGGTATGCTGATCTCTAACCGCCCCAACTCAACCACAGCTTGAGTCCAGGACCCTTCTTATCTGCTAGAAATGGTGGGCCCGCTTCACTAAGACTCCGTCCCCAAAGAGTTGTGCAATGTGATAGCCCGTGGGCGTCTACAAAAGTGCACGTGAATTTGTAACTGCGTGATCTCGGACAACATACCATAAGTTATGGTGATCTCTAACCACCCCGTCTAAAGCACAGCTTTAAAGCAGGTCTTTGAGTTGGGGACCATTCTTATCTCCTGGCAACAGTGGGCCCCCTTCACTAAGACTCTGCCCGCAAAGCGGTGGGCAGTGTGATAGCCTGATGGTGGGCGTCTGCTAAAGGTCGCATGAGTTTGAAAATGCATGCAGGGCCTCGCAGGCTGAGAAGTAGGTCATGTGGATTTTCTCTTAACTGGTCTGGTGTCGGTTGTGAAGTGTTATGTCCTCGCAACATCTGCGGTCATATCAGGACGCGTACCGACTTATGGCGACACTGCACAGTCATGGCATAATTACCTTATAGTAATGTCCCACTGGGATGCCAAGCCACCAGCACCATGACCTGATGTGGTGTGGGAGGTTAAACATCCCTTGGGTCGGTAAAAGTGTAGGCTCGGGCTTTCCATCGACAAACTGTCTAATGGTGAAGGCAAGTCTATTCAGACTTATCCATTATAGGCAGAATCAATCTTCAAGAAAAAATAAAAAAAGCGATAAGTATAAATTGTGTAAGCCATTGGTTTGACTCGACCAGACATTGAAAATTCCTGACCTTCCGCACCGGATGCCTGTGCTCTATCGATTCGGTCAACCGCAGCCGGTGTCCCGGTTAACAGGGTTATAGAGGTTATACAGTTGAAGGTCACCCATCGAGTAGTAGCTGCCTGTCTGGTATCTATAGTTCAGGAGACACCAGTGGGGCTGCCATGGTGATCTTGACCTCATTGTGGCTGTGCAAATTGAGCACTTTGATGAGCCTATAGTTGGTGGGTGGGATGTGAACTGTGCCTTGACCAGGCATTACCCCGCACTGCCCAGCTGCAACAAGGCCACCTCGACACCCTAGAGGGAACAACACACACACGCACATACATAAAGAACATTGCTTTTGTTTGTTGTTGTTTTACGCCCTAGCAACATCTAAGGTCATATCAGGACGGTTACTGACTTGTGACAGTGCGCACTCATGGCGACTTTATAGTGCTGCCCCACTGGAAGACCAGGCCGCTAGCCCCATAACCTGATATCCCACTCAGTCACATTATCCTTACACTGAGCCAACGAGTCCTTGTCCTATCTTAATAATGCTGAGCGCCAGGCGAGGAAGTGACAAGTATAAATGTTTAAGTCATTGGTTTGACTCGACCCGGGTTCGAACCCACGACCCCACGATCTACCAACTCGGGAGACGGATGCTCTAACTCATTCGGCCATCCCGTCTGGTCTAAAGAACATTGCACCAACAATTTTCCACTGGGCGTATAATAATATGAATGACTTAAAAATGAATACTTGTCGCTACCCATAGCATGGAACTCGGAATTACTAGGATAGGGCAAGGAGCAGTGGAATGAGGAAGACCGATTATCCGCCATTGAAACGTCTCCTCCTCAATCAATGAATGTAAACTTGCATTTCTTTTGTTTTTTGTTTTGTTGTTGATAAAGCAGGGACAATTTCAATCGCCGACAATTGGTCTTCCTCATTCCACTGCTCTTTGTCCTATCCTAGCATTGCCAAGCACCAGGCTAGGTAGCAACAACCATCAATTTTTAAGACAGTGGTTTGACTCGGCTAGACTTCGAACCCAGTGGTTCGAATCCCACGACCTACCAGAACTGGAGGAGGAGGCTCAACTCATCCGGTCAAAGCGTCTGATTTTATCAATCAGATACCGTATATTGCATGATTTACAAAGTACTTATCTTGTTTGTAAGTTGATCCTATCTGATTAGCTTTGCTGGGAAATAGCGAGGATTTGTTGTTGGAGTGGAGGCACTCTCTGACGGTTATTTTGGGGCAACCAGTATCTTTGTATCTTTCACTAGGAGTAATGTTGGATTTGTTGGTGAAGCGATAAACATGATTATATTTCAACGCATTTCACCCACCGTGATATTTCACATGTGAAGTCGTCTCAGTAGACCATGACCGAATGAGTTGAGCGTCTGTCCCCCATTTTGGTAGATCGCGGGATTCAAACTTACTGGTTGAAACCCTGGTTGAGTCAAACCAATGACTTAAAAATTGATACTCGTCGATTCCTAGCCAGGGACTCGGCATTATTAGGATAGGGCAAGGAGCAGTGGAATGAGGAAGACCAATCGTCCGCGATTGAAACTTCCCCTGCTTAATCAACTAATGTACCCAACAAAACAGACATAATAACCTAATTTGAGTCCACTGAACCTTTGATTTGTTGGTACAGTGGTGTTTACTCCCCCCTCCCTCCCCCTCCCACCCTCAATGGTTACCCCACCCCCTCTCTGCCCACCCCCAGAGTGTCACATCACCGGCCTAATGGCCCCCTCATGCCCGCCTCATCAGGGGACCTCTGCCCTTTGTGGCCACATTAGTGGGGGGAGATTACTGCCACGTGTGTGTAGGTGGCTGGGAGGGAGGGAGAGGGGGGAGGTGGGTGCTCCGTGGAGCTAACCACAGCCTCCTCCACTAACCTTGTTTCGCGGCTACCGGACTTGGTGGCCGAATCGGTAGAGCGCTGGCGTCCAGTGCGGAAGGGCGGGAGTTCGAATCACCGCCGAGTCAAACAAATGACTTCTATACAATTGAGACTTGTCATAACCTAGCCTGGAGCTCGGCATTACTAGGCTAGGGTAGGGGCTAGTCGGCTCAGGTCCAGGATAATGTGATTGAGTGGGATATCGGGTCATGATGCCGTGGGTTCGAATCCCAGGATCTACCAAAATGTGAGAGAGATGCTCAACTCATTCTGCTATCCTGTCTGCTGCATTTGGTTTTTTTCTTGAAGATTTATACTGCCTATCATGGATAAGTCCGAATAGACTTGTTTTCACCATTAGACAGTTTGTTGATAGAAAGCCCGTGCCTACACTTTTACCGACCCAATGGATTTTTAACCTCCCACACCACATAGACATGGTATGAGAGCAACTGGCCTTTGATGACGCTGTAAGTTATACACAGTGGTGGAAATCCAAATTGGCAGAGGTTGGCGGGCACAGGGAATCGAACCACCGACCTTCAGATTAGGAGTCTGACCTAGAAAAAAGTCAGACACTCTGACCACTCCCCCACAGAGAACACCACCATTTGTAATTGAGAATGACATTTCCTATAATTGCTGCCCATCTGCACTTAATTAATTAGCTATGGTGTAAACTGTTCTTTCAAACCTTAGTGCATATGAAGTGTTCAGGCACAAAAACACGTAAGCGGCAATCTAAAAATGTAGTTTAAATAACAGATTTTCACCTGAACATAATTTTAATTCTCACTAATTCCAATGTTCATATGCCTATATGGTTGTGAAACAATTAATACAAAAGTAGGAATAAAACAAAATTTACTTTTGAAGGTTTGATTCCTATGTTTATGTCCATTTTTGGATTGGTGTTTACGTGGCTTTGCGCCTGAACTCTTCACTATATGCTTCCCCAAAAAAGAGGAATGCTCCTTCATCAACCCCTTTCGATACCTCCAAATGACCCCGTTGCCAGAGCTCTGGGTGTTTTGGGTTCAGGTGACCCAGGTCATGACTGTACATACCCGGCAGTTGAGTTGAGAGTCCAGAAGGCAGATTGAGGACAAACGCTTACCTGGAAAGACAAGAACAAACTGCAATCAGTGATTGAGTATTTAGTAATAATGATTATCACTGACGAGGGGGGCGGCAGTGACAGTCAAGACTCAACATGAGATCTTATATGGAGAGCTACAGGAGGGGTAGTGTGGGAGACTGGGTGAGACTGGGTGAGATTAGGTGAGATTGGGTGAGACTGGGTGAGACTGGGTGAGACTGGGTGAGACTTGGTGAGATTAGGTGAGATTAGGTGAGACTGGGTGAGATTGGGTGAGATTAGGTGAGATTGGGTGAGACTGGGTGAGACTGGGTGAGACTGGGTGAGACTGGGTGAGACTGGGTGAGACCGGGTGAGCCTGGGTGAGATTAGGTGAGACTGGGTGAGACTGGGTGATATTAGGTGAGATTAGGTGAGATTGGGTGAGATTAGGTGAGATTGGGTGAGACTGGGTGAGACTGGGTGAGACTGGGTGAGACTGGGTGAGACTGGGTGAGACTGGGTGAGACTGGGTGAGCCTGGGTGAGATTAGGTGAGACTGGGTGAGACTGGGTGAGACTGGGTGAGATTAGGTGAGATTAGGTGAGATTGGGTGAGATTAGGTGAGATTGGGTGAGACTGGGTGAGACTGAGTGAGATTAGGTGAGATTGGGTGAGACTGGGTGAGACTGGGTGAAACTGGGTGAGACTGGGTGAGATTAGGTGAGATTGGGTGAGACTGGGTGAGACTGGGTGATACTGGGTGAGACTGGGTGAGACTGGGTGAGACTGGGTGAGAATGGGTGAGAATGGGTGAGACTGGGTGAGATTGGGTGAGATTGGGTGAGACTGGGTGAGACTGGGTAAGTCTGTGTGAGATTAGGTGAGATTAGGTGAGATTGGGTGAGACTGGGTGAGACTGGGTGAGACTGGGTGAGACTAGGTGAGACTGGGTGAGACTGGGTGAGACTGGGTGAGATTAGGTGAGATTGGGTGCCACTGGGTCCCACTGTGACTGAGTGGGATATCAGGTCATGGTGCTGACAGCCTGTTCTCCTAGTATAAAGTTTCCATGAGTGTGCACAGTCACAAGTCGGTACGCATCCTGATTCATATGATGTTAGATGTTGCCAGGACGGAAACCTCAAACAACCAACCAACAGCAACTCAGTACAAAATCACAATGAATAGCAGACAACTTTAACCATCCATCAACCCCTGGTGGCGATTGCAGAACTAATATTTAGGTAGCCATTCACTGATCTGTAGAAAAAGGCGTTTGCATTGCCACTATGTGATCAATTGGCTATCCTCCTTTAAATGTGATTGCCTATCATTTATATAGGACATCTAGACATTTTAAGTGTGATCAATTTTTATCATTTTCATGTTATGTGCAGAAAATCGAAATATCCTTCATCTGGTTACACTTGAAGAGCTAAGACCTTATCTGTAGGCTATAACACATGATGTGCCTATTGGATTATATTGATCCTATATTTCTGTGTACTCAGATGGGGAGTACTGTTTAAGCGTGTTTAAATAGACTAATCCCATTGCCGCCTGATCAGCCAGTTAGCACAACCCATGAGCTACACTGTAGGGAAACGGCACTGATTAGTTCTACGAATCGCTCTAACACTGGCTTCAATAGGAATTAGGTCAAGTTGGTTATGCCCAGGTGGCAGGCTTTAATCAGAGAACTCATCAGCACTAATTATGCAACGTGCAATCTGAATGGTCCCTTTTGTTAATAGTCATGGTGTAAAATATTCCCATATATGGCATAGGGAGAAGGTAAATGTTCTATTACTGATCAGTGTACGTGACCAGGCGCATGTATGTGCATATATATATGTAAGGGCTGGTGGTGCCTGAGTGGGATGTAAATACACATAGCGGTGCTGGCAGGTCTGGGTGTGGGTGCACTCAGGGCCTACCCCCTCTGCTTGGATAGTGTTCACCACACTCAAAGTTTGGTGGTGGCCATGGGGGCCATACAGCTTGGTGGTGGTGGGCAGACAACCAGTAGCCATGGGGACCAGGAATGCTGGAACCCTATTGGTAGGGCCAAGAATGCATGTTTCCCATTGGGGAAAAGGGGTGGGTTGATACTCTACAATGGACCCCTGTAACCATATAAGTAATAAACCAGAGGGCTGAACTCTCTCTTCTTCTTTACACGTTATACTCTGCCTTTCTCTTTGTCTGAAATTGATTTCACTATAGCCTGCCTACACAGCCACAGATTTGAGCCTTACAATGGGTTAGTGAAACAGGCATGTGGAACAAATCCAGTACACTAAGAAAGTCTGATTTTCACAGAGAGTGGTGCGTGACTGAATCAAGTCAAATCACGTGACCCTTACAATGTCACAGGTCATGTCAAAACCTATTACCTAAAATTTTCCTTTAAATTGACATAAAACCTGTCTGATGTAAGTCCCCACTGCAATCTCAGACCGCGATCCCATCATTAGGCCACACAGAACGGAACACTCGTGATGGGATACAAAAATAATTTTTTTTTAAATGGCCAGGTTTCCGCATTTGGTATTGGTGATTGGATCCACTGATTTGCATATTTGCAATATAGTATATATATATGTGTATTGTAGATATGTTATATCTTTTTGAAAAGAGAAGAGAGAAAACAAAGGAAGAAAGAAGTGTTTAAACACAATTCTAGAGTCATCTTGTACATTTATTGATGCATGCTCACCGAGTGCATAATACATATGTTGAACTGGAATTGCATGCAGTTACTATTACGACAAATAGTCAATTTATATTATGCTTCTATTATCGAACAGGTTTTTCATGTGGTTATTATTGCAACTGATATTGTCATTTATGTACCAACAAATTGTAATTAACGGCCGGAAGACCAGTGCTCTGGCGCTGACAAAAGACATTATTCGCTGAATAAAATACATTTAGTAAAAAAAAATGTCAGCTTGATAGGTCCTTATCCAGAGAGTTAGTCTGGTGACTGTAGCCGTGGAGTCATCGTCGGCTTGTGAACCAGTTGCGCAGACACATGAGAACGTGGTAGTATCGTTTGATATATATATATATACATGTATTTTATCTACAGTAAAACCTCTCTAATGGCTTTATTTGGGTCTCACCAATACCATTGTAACCATATTCTACCTCCCTAAACCAACCACCTCCCTCAGTGTACCAGTTAAAGTCGGTCTCAAGGTCGATCGATTTAAAGAGGTTTTACTGCATATATGGGTCATTCTCTAAAACTGGGCACAAAAGTGTCACATGGAAAGCAAAATTGAAAACCTTCCAAATAATAGCAAACATCCTTCTAAATAATAGCCTAATCCAATGTCCTGTGAAGGTTTGCATGTTGTGCATATGTCATAGTTGAACAAAATTAGTTTCACTTTTTTAATTAGATCTTATACAAATTGAGCAATACATTAATATCACTTGTGTAACATGAAAATCAAGGACACATTCAGAACCTCATTTTAACATATACAACATAGTCAAACAAGTTACTGTTAAGCATAAAAGGTTATGACTTACAAGAAAAAAGTTGAAAAATAAGTTGAAATAAAGTTTGGCTACATGTATGGTGTCAATGTGTACATTTTCACATTTTTACTCTAGCACAAAATCATACAATTATAATTTTAATATATTTTGTGGGATAAATTCAATACATGTAGAACTGCTAACATACCTAATATACCGAGGCTACATGTAATATATAATTTAATAATATATATAACGGCAGCCCCTTAAATGTTTCTCTCTAACCATCCTATCTTCCATGTTATTTGCTGCAGACCGGGCATTCTCCCCCCCCCCCCCGCCACCTATACCGTGAGCCAACCGTCGCTCTGCTCACTTTCAAAACGTGTACATAACGTGTGTAGTGACGACCCAGCAGCAACACTAGGTAGTGCCTGATGGCCACCAGCAAGACTAGGTAGTGCATGGTGGCCACCAGCAACACTAGGTAGTGTCTGGTGGCCATCAGCAAGACTAGGTAGTGCATGGTGGCCACCAGCAACACTAGGTAGTGCCTGGTGGCCACCAGCAACTCTAAGTAGTGCCTGGTGGCCACCAACAGCACTAGGTAGTGCCTGGTGGCCACCTGCAACACTATGTAGTGCCTGATGGCCACCAGCAATACTAGGTAGTGCCTGATGCCCACCATCAACACTATCCTGATCAACCAGCAACACTAGGTAGTGCATGGTGGCCACCAGCAACACTAGGTAGTGCCTGATGGCCACCAGCAACATTAGGTCGTGCCTGGTCAGCAACAGTAGGTAGTGCCTGGTGGCCACCAGCAACACTAGTTAGTGCCTGATGACCCACCAGCAACAGTAGGTAGTGCATGGTGGTCACCATCACGACGAGGTAGTGCCTGGTCGCCACCAGCAACAGTAGGTAGTGCATCGTGACCATCAGCAACACTAGGTAGTGTCTGGTAGCCACCTGCAAACCCTGACCTACTCACGGTGGTGGCCAATACAACTCCTTTCAATTCCATAATTGCTATCTGTAATATAAATAATTGGCCATACAGTGAGTGTGTTTGTTGTTGTTTTATGTCCTAGCAACATGTAAGGTCATATCAGGACCGGAACCGACTTGTGACAGTGCGCACTCATGGCAACTTTATAGTGGGAAACCAGGCCACCCGCACCATGACCTGATATCCCACTCAGTCACATTATCCTGACACTGAGCCAACCAGTCGTTGTCCTATCCTAATAATGCTGAGTGCCATGCTAGGAAGTGACAATTATCAATATTTAAGGCATTGGTTTGACTCGACCAGGGTTCGAACCCACGACCCCACGATCTACCAACACGGGAGACACAAAAAGCGAGATTTACAGAAGGCTATGATAAAACATGTTGCGAGTAGTACATGGTAAGAGTCGCTAAGCACAGGTAAGCGAATAGTGTAAGGAGGGTAGTAGTATATAGAAAATACCATAAGGCGCAGGGGTATAAATACAAGTATGTACACAGCGATGGAAAATAAATAAATATAATGAGAGTGGAATGATGTTGGTTTGTGGGCAGTGAGGCTCGGCTGGGATAGAAATAGGGTGGGTGGGTGGGTGTGGAGAAGAGCGTTTGTGCATTCAGTTATGCTGAATCGACAAAAACATGCATGGAATTAGTGAGGTTGAACAGTAAACATTTTAGTAATATATCCGTCTTGTGCATGATCCAGCTGCCCTGTTCGAGGTAAATCTGTCGTCTGTGTGGTCCATCTGCTATGTTCGCTGTTCAACTGCCCTGTTTATAGTCCGCCTCCCCAGTTTATGGTCCACCTAACCTGATTATGCTCCACCTGCCCCATGCATGGTATATCTGTCCTGGTCCACCTGCCCTCTTTATGGTCCAGCTGTCCTGTTCAAGGTCCAGCTGCCTTATTCATGTTTCCAGCTGCTCTGTTCATTGTCCAGCTGCCCTCTTAATGGTCCACCTACTAAGTGCATGGTCCACCTTCCCTATTTATGGTCTACATGTCCTGTTTGTGGTCCACCTGCCTTGTTCATGTTTCCAGCTGCTCTGTTCATTGTCCAGCTGCCCTGTTAATGGTCCACCTACTAAGTGCATGGTCCACCTTCCCTATTTATGGTCTACATGTCCTGTTTATGGTCCAC
Source organism: Branchipolynoe longqiensis (assembly GCA_030323885.1). Classification (NCBI taxonomy): domain Eukaryota; kingdom Metazoa; phylum Annelida; class Polychaeta; order Phyllodocida; family Polynoidae; genus Branchipolynoe; species Branchipolynoe longqiensis. Next base: position 9,553,508 of record CM059196.1, on the reverse strand, counting down.
CTGCCTTGTTCATGTTTCCAGCTGCTGTGTTCATTGTCCAGCTGCCCTCTTAATGGTCCACCTACTAAGTGCATGGTCCACCTTCCCTATTTATGGTCTACATGTCCTGTTTATGGTCCACCTGCCCACCATATGGTCCACTTGTCCTCTTAATGGTCCACCTACTCTGTTCATGGTCCACCTTGCCTGTTCATTGTCCACCTACCCCATTCATGGTTCACCTAATCTGTTCATTGACCGGCTGACCTGTGTATGGTCCACCTGCCCTGTTTCCGGTCCACCTGACACCTTGATGGCGTTGACCTAGCCACCTGTCTTTACAGCGCATCCAAATGTGATAACAGGTTGTGGCGTTCCGGTGTGAAACAGCCATCTGGTAGTGTGTCATTCCATGATTAAAATGCGCTGAACCGCAGACTGTCGGGGCAGCACATGTGAGGATGTGAGTGGATCCTTGATTCAATCTCGCCTTCCAAACGCTCTCCCTCCCCATGCCCTCTTGGCAATATTACCTCATGCACATATTTATGCCTCAACACTGAAACCTGGGAAATAGTGGGCAAGGACAGGAATTCATGGTGGTTTTCTATTCACAAAGGCACAACACAGTTTGAAACTGATCGTATATCTCTAGCTACACAAAAGTGCCGACAGAGAAAAGATTGTCTCTTTCAACTACCAAACTCATTTACTACAGCTACACACATATGTCTATTGCGCCACCACAAATTCCAAGCACACATTGAACTCAATTGTCATTGACAAGTTCACAACAAATGATGAGTTGCTGTCATCATCACAACCGATGGATAACCAGGGGATATATTCACCTGTGAGTTGAAGAAGTGGATTCAGTTGTTCACAGTTTCTGTTGGGTTTGTGATGAGGGCTTTGTTTCCTAGTGTAAAAATATGTGGATTTTCGGTTAAGAATTATATATTGGCAGAGGGCATTATTATTCTTGAATGCCGGAGTGGGACTGAGGTTATGTAAACTAAAAGTAACTAAAATTAATAGAATCCCACTCCCATTGTACATGATGCTGAGTGAGGTAAACTATATGTCATATATTATGAGTGGAGTTGAGGGAAATGTACATGATGCTGAATGGTGTAAACTATCTGTTATATATGATGTTTGGAGTTAATGAAAAGAGTTCCTTTGCAAGAAACAGTACATGATGATTGAAATGTTCTCTATGTGTTCATAAAGAATACAAGTGGAGGAAAAGAATGATTTTACTATCTATATCTATATGCATATCTGTAACTGTTTGCAACATCCTGTCCACCCAGGACCACCAACTGACCCACCTGCCTAATTTGTATATGTATAGAGTGCACCACCTGCAGCTGGTTTGAGTGACATCCTCTAATGGGGTGGTCACCCACCCAGTCTGTGGGGAGTGTCTCATTGGCTGGCTGGGGAATGTATTCAAGAAGTTTGCTTCAGACACACTCAAGGAAAATCACTCTCACCCTGGCTCTTGAGTGAGACATACCTACTTTCGAGCAGGAACCCCAGACACTCTGTCTGATGCTATCCTAATTCATCTATTCATGGGGCAGCACTATAAAGGCCCATGGGTTGTGGGCACTGTTTCAGTATACAGGCTAAAGTGACAATGAGACATAGTGAGGGCAGTATATGAGGAGTACAGGTGCTAGGTCACATGTAAGGGGGATGACAGGAGTTGCTGCCAATAAAGCACAACTTATTCACTGTTCATCTGTGTGACTAGTTTCCTTCCTCATTCCAGACATGGTTAAATTGATTAGGCTGATTGCATCACAGGTGAAATGAAGGGGGAGAGTTTTGTAATCACATAGGGTGCTCACAGCGGCAGAGCATCCGTGTTTTTATACTAGGTTTGATGGTTATCCTGGTGAACTGACCCCTATGGATTCCCTTCCAATGCATTTGTGCTGAGTCAGCATGTTAACACTGCGGTGATTTCTTCTCTGTTGGTAACCCTCCATAGCGAGTACGGGTAAAGGTCAGAACGTAGTTAAAGTATAACCGGTGAAGGCATCACATTTTCAAAAGCATAGATCTACATTTGACCTACATAACCAACTTGGATTAGTTCAATATTTTAGCCTAAAGTGGTTTAAGTTGTGCGCATGAATGCCTTAAACCGGCTTAATTACTTAAAGTACATATATTAGTAATGTTTGCTTGCTGATGTTGACATTGACTGGCACTCGCTTGCTCTTTTCAATTTTAACACTATTTTTATTAAGTCAGGCTCCTATATAACAGAATTTGATCTGAAGCAGTAGAATATTCAATGAAATTGTGCTTTTTGTTGGTCGCTTTTGTATTATTAATGTTTAGCTACTCCAGGTGTGAATGCGCTAAGTTTCAAAACTATGTATGTGTGAATGGAGTGCTAACTGAGTTTAGTTAAACGAGGTTAACTTTTTGTTGGTTGCATTTGTTTTTATTAATGTTTGCTCGCACATAATAAATATACAAATTCCCTCCTCAAACCGGTTTAGCTACTCCATGTGTGATTGCGACAAGTTTCAAAACTATGTATTTGTGAATGGAGTGCTAAATGAGTTTAGCTACATAGGTTGTTAAATATTTACATTGCAAAATGCATGTGGTTATTTTTATCCATAACCCAGCTTCCCAACACTTGTGTTTTTTTCTTAATGGGTTGTTTACCAGCCCTGTCCTGGAGACAGAGCTGTGGGGAGTAACACCTCTAGAATGTGCTTGGCAAGTACATACATAATACTTCCAATGTAAGCAACAACCTCAAAACAAGGCATGCAAAGACAAACAACAGGAGTGGATGCGTAGAAGAAAACAAGTGATACAGCAATGGTGTGGATGTGATGAGGGTGGCACGGCCACATAATTGGCTGCCAAGAACAGATGCTTGGTAGGAAGGGCGTCTGGGAGGAGGAGGTGGGAGGAGGTGGGTGGTGGGTGGAAGAGGGAAGGGCAAGGCTGGGTTTCATATTGGAATAATGACGGAGTGCCGCTACCGGCACACCGCCACACCGCCACACCGCCACACCGCCACACCGCCACACTGCCACACCACCACACTGCCACACCACCACAATGCCACACAACCACACCACCACACTGCCGCACTGCCATACTGCCACACTGCCACACCACCACACCGCCACACCGCCACATCGCCACACCACCACACTGCCACACCCCCACACCACCACACCGCCACACCGCCACACCACCACACCACCACACGCCACACTGCCACACTGCCACACTGCCACACCGCCATACAACCACACCGCCACACCCACACAGCCAAACACACCCACACACCCACACACCCACACACCCACATACCCACACACCCACCCACCCACACACCCACACACCCACCCACCCACCCACACACCCACACACCCACACACCCACGCACCCACGCACCCATGCACCCATGCACCCATGCACCCATGCACCCATACCCCCACACACCCACACACCCACATACACACACACATCCACAAACACACCCGCACACACACACACCCCAAGCGGGATGGCCGAATGAGTTCAGCGCCCATCTCCCCGTTTGCTAGATCATGGGATTCAAACCCACAGGTTTGAACCCTGTTCGAGTCAAAGCAATGATTGAAAAATGCATACTTGTCGCTATCTTCCTAACCAGGCACTCAGCATTATTAGGATAGAGCAAGGACTGGTTAGCTCAGGGTCAGGAAAATGTGATTGAGTGGGATATCAGATTGTGGTGCTCTGGTGGTATGTTCTGCCAGTGGGACATCACTATAAAGTCACCCTGTGTGTGCACTGTCACAAGTCGGTACCCATCCCAATATGACGTAGACATCCACCAACAACCAACCCACACACACACTGACACACACACCACCCCCATCACACACACAGCATGCCATATCCCCACATCTACACCGGTGTACATCAGGCACGACCACACACTTAGCCTACTTTGACCAAATACCCTATAATACTAAGACAGCTCACTGCATATCTATCGCATGGTAATGCAGATGTTGCAGTGCCACCGGGTGGTGGGTTTGATCAGCCGAGCTGCTGGTTGGTGTTTCACATGTAAACACATACAATTATATTATACATGAGATAGGTAAGTATGAATACACATCAATATGAAATTGCTATGAACAAATATACATCATCATCAGCATCATCATCAGCATCACCATCATCACACATCTTTCACATTCATATAGACGTTTATACATATAATATAGCAGCTGTTTAACCAGGAGAACAGCCAGCACACCAAGTGGTGGGTTTGATCATTTTGATTACACAGTATAGGCTGAGTGAGCCGTCTTAGTATTATAGTATCTTTGCTTGTACCCAAAAATGGTTGTCACAAATAATACTACCAGCAACAGCATCAATATACATTACACCACTGAGACAGACATCACATATCGGTTCATACTGGTCAATGGATCGATTCAACAAATGCCGGCAAACATGAAACATGTCATCAGCATCTAGGTTACTAGCAACATCAAATGAATGGTTGCTGGCAACAACACCAGCATCAGCAACCCCTGATTAAAATCAGTTCCAGGAACGTGGAATCTGCAACTCATGTAATCGCTGTTTTATGTAACTTTGACATCACTTCTCATATGGTCATATTCATTCATGCATGTGAATTGCTTGCATAAATAATACATATGAAGAGTTCAGGCGCAAAACCGTGTAAACGCCATTCCAAATATGCAGTTTAAATAAAAGAGTATTACCTGAAAATAATTTTAATTCTTACTAATTCCACTTTTCATATGAGCACATGGTTATGGAGCAATGAACATAAAAGTAGGAATTTAACTAAATAAAATTGTTGAAGGTTTGATTACAATGCTTAGCTCAATTTTTGGATTGGCGTTCACAGGGTTTTGTGCCTGAACTCTTCATATACAGGAACACATATGTTATTCGAGGTAAGACTTTTAATTGCCGATTTGTTGAAACAATGTATTTTGCATAACTATGAACTTTAATTGAATGTAACAGTGGTTGCCCGGCTGGAGGATCAATCCTTGGGGAAATCATACTGGTACTTTTCTCCATGTTGGTGGTGAAATAATACTCTCAACCAGACGGGATGGACGAATGAATTAGAGCATCCATCTCCCCTGTTGGTAGACCGTGGGGTCGTGGGTTCTAACCCTGGTCGAGTCAAACTAATGACTTAAAAATTAATACCCGTCGCTTCCTAGCACTCAGCATTATTAGGATTGGGCAAAGTGCAGTGGAATGAGAAAAACTAATTGTCCACGATTGAAATTTCCCCTGCTTAAACAACTAATTTGCAACAACAACAAAAACTCAACAGCTACTGCCATAAACATCATCAGACGCGGTGGCCCAATTAGTGAGACCTTGCTTCGCTCAAAGGAAAGTTTGTTTTATTTAATGACGCCTCTAGAGCACATTGATTTCTATCATCGGATATTGGACATCAAACATATGGGCATTCTGACATTTTTCTTTAGATGAAACCTGCCGGCTCCACATAGGCCTTTCCGATAAGCAGGAAGGGGTATTGTATATGCATTTTCCCACAGACTGCACAGCAGCCTTTGATGAACCAGTTATGGACCACTGGTTGGAATGGAAAATAGCTCGAACTGCAAATGTGTCCACTGAGCAGGATCGATTGCATGACCCACACCTTCACAGGTGGACACTCTACAACCTGAGCTACGTCCCGATCCTCACACCTTGCTTCCCGTGCCGAAACCAATGTAGTCCAAAACTGATGCTTGTTGCTACGTAACGTCGCACTCCGCAGTAATAGGATAGGGAAATGATTTGTTACGTCAGTAGTGGGATACTGTGACTGAGCGGGATATCGGGTGATGGTGTTGGCAGTCTAGTCTCCGAGTGGGGGAGTGGTATGAGGTCATCATGGGTGTGTACAGTTGGGTATGCAGGTATTGCAATACCTCAGGGAGCAGTCTTGTCGTGACATGTTGCCGCCCTGTTAATTCTCAGCATCCAAATAAGTGCTTGCAGATGCTTCTGCGCATGTCATAGTCCGTTGTTGGCAATTATCATACTTTTTTCTGGTTTTCTCTTGAACATTAGTTGATTAAGCAGGGTACATTTCAAATTGTAAACAACTACCTTGTGGTACAGGTTCTTGACAGAACCGAAGGCTAAGGGAGCAAACCCTAAACAGAAAACCATGTCACGGTGGCAGCATTAAGGGCGGTTGAGGTATGGAACTCCCAACATCTCCTGACCAGCCACTGCAGCGACAAAGTTTCGCGCCTGTCTGGACATGTTCTTGCCTGTGTGAGACCTCTATTTGCTGCTGGTAACTTGCAAAAGCCAGCAGCACTTCAACACTTTTGCAGGCAGCTTTCAGCTTTCATGAAATGTGTACAGTTACCAGTCAGTACCCATCCTGATGTGTCTTTAGGTGTTGCTAAGGTAATAAACCCAAACAAACAAACAGCCATACCCACCACCTCAAATACCAGAAACTAAGGGAATATCAACATCACTGACGTCACCGATGTGACTATTATCGGTAAGATTCCCTCATTATTGATCCCATTACCACGGCTACCACCAACAACAACACCAACATCATCAATTGCACCATTACCAACACCAAGACCACCACAACAAACCACCAAACCACACTGACACCACCACCCTCACCAACACCATCAATGCCACCATCACAACCAATACTACCATCACCAACACGAGAACACACCAACACCAAGAAAGCCTCCAACACCACCAACACCACCAACACCACCAACACCACCAACACCACCAACACCCCTAACACCACCAATACCACCATCAACAACATGAACACACACCAACACCAACACCAACACAACACAGATCAAGACCACAAACTCACCCAACACCATCAACACCAATACCATCAACACCCCTAACACCACCAATACCACCATCACCAACATGAACACGCACCAACACCCAATACCATCAACACCACCAATACCACCAATACCACCATCACCAACACCAACAATACCCCCATCACCAACACAAAAACACACCAACACCACAACCACTGGGTTGTGTACACCACCAACATTAACACACAAAAACACCAACACCACCAATACACATAGAACCACCACTGCAATGTTCACTAAAACCATCAACACTAATCAGACCAGCAAACCCACTTGCACCAGAAATCTCACCAACCAACCCCATCACCTTATCCCTCCACCGCCACCACCACCCCCACCACCCTACACCACCATACAACGCACAGGCATCACCCCCATCCCCCCCCCCTCCAGCACACACACCCAGCACCTTCAGCATTGGCCTACTTCTCCTCTTTCCCACAGATCCTTGCTCATCCGATTCCACCTAACTTATGAATACATTTGTGGCGTTCTCTCCGATTCGCAGTCTTGTCGAGACATGCTGCCGCCCTGTTAACTCTCGGCATCCAAATAAGTGCTTGCAGATGCTTCTGTGCATGTCATACTCCATTGTTGGCAATTATCATACTTTTTTCTGGTTTTGTTTTATACATTAGTTGATTAAGCAGGGGAAATTTCAATCGCGGACAATTGGTCTTCCTCATTCCACTGCCCCTTTCCCTATCCTAATAATGCCGAGCGCCAGGCTAGAAAGTGGCAAGTATCAATTTTTAAGTCATTGGTTTGACTCGACCATGGTTTGATCCCACGATCCCACGATCCCACGATCTACCAACATGGGAGACGGATGCTCTACCTCATTCGGCCATCCCATCTTAAAGCTGCGTAGTCTGATAAAGTATCAGATTTTCAAATCCAAAGCCATGATCTAGATTTAATCATACGTACCAAACTTCGCTACTGATGCACTTATTAAGCATGTGTTGGCATATAGAAGGGGATAATGAGCCAATTTAATAGAACCTGTCACTGAAGCACCTAGGTTGTCCGAGTTTAGGCGTGCTTGCCAAAATAAATTGTCCATGTTTGCACTTCAAATATCTCATAAGTTAGTGATTTAAAATAAAAGTTACTTCAAACTATAGTCATGTAGAATATAATGATCAATTAAATATATTGTCGGGGGGTGAGGGAAATGGGAAATAGAGCGGGACTCAAACCCACATCTCTTTGCATTCCAGGCCAGTGTGGTAACCATTACACCATCTAGGCTCCCTGATATAACCACACTACCCACGCCTACCTGTCTATGCAGGTCCTTGCCCGAGAGGTCAATGCGGACCACTACACCCGTCCCCTGGAATTGTATGTCTTTTAATGCTTACAATTACATACATAGAGGCAATGCACTTACATATATAGATACACAGGGTAGTTTCAACAACCATACATCACATAGCTTGTACATGATCCTGATCACGGCAACCACTTGTAATATATTCCGATTTACGGCATCGGGGGAATGCAAATGTTCTATTACTAAACAGGTGTATGTGAGCAAGCGCTTGTATGTATATATATATGGAAGTGCTGGTGGTGCCTGAGTGGGATGTAAATAGACAGAGTGGTGCTGGCAGGGCTGGGTGTGGCTGCACTCCAGGCCTACCCCTTCCCACTCTGCTGGGTAGGATCACCACACTCAGGGTCAAGGTTGGTGGTGGTCAAGGGGGCCACACAGCTTGGTGGTGGTGGGCAGACCACTGGTGGCCATGGGGACCAGGAATGCTGGATCCCTATTGGTAGGGCCAAGAATATTTGTTTCCCATTTTGGAAAGGGGTGGGGTGATACTCTACAATGAACCCATGTAACCATATAAATAATAAACCAGAGGGCTTGACTCTCTCTCTTCCTTTACACTTTATACTATTCGGTTCTCTGTGTCTGTATTGATTTCACTATAGCCTGCCTGCACAACCACATATTCGAGTCCTAGCCTTTACACAGTGTCATGGGGGGGTGATGAAAATGGGAAATATTGCAGGTACTTAGATAGGGCATATTAGCAGATTATGAAGGGGGTTAGTGTGTTAGTGGGTTAGCCATAATACGTTCAGTATTATGGGTTATAATGGTGGGTCGCTGCAAAAACTGCGCTGCTATTACGATATAGCTGAGGTAAGTAATTGAGTGAGGAGGGGGAAGGGGTGGGTGGGGGGAGGATAAGGAGGGAGGGGGGAGCAAGGCAGGGTACAGGATCCACGCAATGGTCCTTGTTCAAGGGCCTGGCCAGGACTTTGCATATGGTTCTCCTGGGAAAGCGGATAGGCTCACATAACCAACCTCCATTCGCTTCCCTCCATCGCTGCAGCAACGGTGTCAAGCAAATTAATTGCCGTCTGCACAATAATTTAATTCTGTGAAATAACTGACGTCTGTGAAATAACTGACTATGCGAAATAACTGAATATGAGAAATAACTGAACATGCAAAATAACTGAATATACAAAATAACTGAATATGCGAAATAACTGAATATGTGAAATAACTGAATATACAAAATAACTGAATATGCGAAATAACTGAATATGCAAAATAACTGAATATACAAAATAACTGAATATGCGAAATAACTGAATATGCGAAATAACTGAATATACGAAATAACTGAATATGCGAAATAACTGAATATGTGAAAGAACTGAATATGCAAAATAACTGAATATACAAAATAACTGAATATGCGAAATAACTGAATATGCGAAATAACTGAATATACAAAATAACTGAATATGCGAAATAACTGAATATGGGAAATAACTGAATATACACAATAACAACATGCACAATAATTTGAATATGCAAAATAATGTATGCGGAATAACTGACTTCTGCGAAATAACTGACTTCCGCGAAAATAGCTGACTTATGTGATATAATTAACTTCTGCAAAATATCTGAACATGCAATATAACTGAATATGCAAAATAACTGAATATGCGAAATAACTAAAAATGCAAAATAACTGAATCTGCAAAATAACTAAATCTGGCAAATAATGTATGTGACATGATCGAAATAACTAACCTACCGATGATGTAAGTAATTTGTTCAGCTCTATTTAATAATTATGACTTTATCCTAGATAATTAAATCCCTAATGTATCCCTAAGCCTAAGCCCTGGGGCATTTACTTAATCAGGCATAGCGTGTTGTAAGCTTTAATAATGATGTCAATACCAATGGAGCAGTCACTGCCTGGTTAGTTCGGTGAGTCTCCACTAACCGGAACTGGCGCTTCACTCCAGCGCCACCTCCTTCCTCTGCGGTCATCAGGCTCCTGCTGCCTCGTTTGTATTCATGGCCAGGTTTTGCATTGCTTGTATTACCGGACGCATGTCTCCTGGGGTTTGAGGTGGGGAAATGCAGTGTTTGCAAACAATTTGATGCGTCACGCCTAAAGCGGCACTAGAACCCATACTCCTGCCATCCTAGTGCGAGCGTACTAACTATTAGGATATATAATGCCAGAGATGTCAAGTCTCCCAAAATTGGTAGGAGATATCCTTCAAATACAGCAAAATAACCCCAATCTCTCGATTTCACGCTTTTAATTTGCAATCTCCCGCCCAAGAATCATTTCAGCTTGTTTTTGTTTCTTTTAATTGTAGGCATATTTTTGTTGTGAAAATGCACCAGAAGGCACCATTTTGTGTCACTTCTTTTCCCTTTTTGGAGCGAGGAGGGAAACCCCGAACACCATCAACATCAATGCGATCAACACCACCAATACCACCAAAACACCACCAATACCACCATCACCATCACCAACACGAAAAACATCAACACCACCACCACCACACGAAAACACATCAACACCCCCAATAATAGCCAACACCAATACTTGCAATGTAAACAACAACCTAAAAACAAAGCCAAGCAAAGATAAACAACAGGAGTGGATGCGTAGAAGAAACCAGGTGATACAGCAATTTTCACGGCACATCCCACGTGGGTGGAGAATGTCAGCAGAGCGAATGACAACATACCCGCTTGGAGAGTGTGTGATGTAGGGGAAAATGGCCACCTCGGCTTGGAGAGGGTGGTGTGGAGGTGATGAGGGTGGCACAGCCATGTAATTGGCTGCCAAGAACAGATGCTTGATAGGACTGGCGTTTGGGAGGAGGAGATGGGAGGAGGTGGGTCGGGGGTGGGTGAGGGAAGGGCAAGGCTGGGTTTCATATTGGAATAATGAAGGAGTGCCACTACCGCCACACTGCCAAACTGCCAAACCGCCACACCACCACACCGCCACACCACCACACCGCCACACCTCCACACCACCACACCACCACACCGCCACACCACCACACCACCACACCGCCACACCACCACACCACCACACCACCACACCACCACATGCCACACCCACACATCTATACCCCACCATGCACCCACAAACTCACGCACCCACACACCCACACACCCACACACCCACACACCCACATGCCCACACACCCACACACCCACACACCCACATGCCCACGCACCCACACACCCACATACCCACACACCCACACACCCACACACCCACACACCCACACACCCACACACCCACACACCCACACACCCACACACCCACACACCCACACACCCACACACCCACACACCCATATTTATTTATCTGCCCGTAACGTATTTATCCATACCAAAACCTGCCATATCTTAATGTATTTCAACGTAGTTTAACATACCTACACCATGTTTGACCCACGTTAACCTCCACCACCTTCACCTACATTCAACTACGTCCACAAAGGTATATGTGACCGAGTTGTATGTCTTTGCTACTTGGTGCCTCTGTGGCCAATTAACCGACACCTACTGCCTACTGTTCTAGTTGGCATTTGACCATTCCCCTTGTAAGGGTGAGAACGCCTCGGTACACACCGCATAGTATTTAACCGTCTGTCTGCACACGCATACATTTCATTCGCGTGACAAAGGTAAATTATTTATCAAGTCAGGAATTCCACCTTGACACTGATAGAAAGCACCAAGTCAAAATTTTCGCCGAGCACCGACAGAAGGCATCAAGTCAGAAATTTCGCCCGGACACTGAAAGAAGGCAGCCGGTCAAAAGTGTCATCCTATCACTGATAGAAGAAGACATCAAGTCAGAAATTTCGCACTGACACTGATAGAAGACAGCAAGTCAGAAATTTCGCCGGGCGCTTATAGCAGGATTTCCGCTCGGATTGTCCAGTGTCATCAGACCAACTGATGAGCTTCCTGCTTTTTTGGCATTGCCCCTTTTTTTTAATACTTATTTTCTTTTTAAACAGCGCTTGATCTTGGGGAAATAACACCCATGGTTGAGCCGTAACAATGCTGTCTTAAATCTCCATAATTGTCCTTTCGCAATTTAAAAAAAAACTGAATCCCAGAAAGAATCACTGGATTGGTGGGTGCTGAGTGCGTCGTTGGTATTTTCAATCATTTATTTTGTTGTTCGCTCAAAGCCAATTCCAAAGTAAATTGTTAACTTGTTTGCCGTCATTGTGTATTTAAATTGGATGGAAATATCAGTAATTCGCTCATGGCTTAGAAGATATTTATTCTGAGTAACAAGCAGATGGTTGCCAAGGAATGACTGGAGCTGAGACCCGGCGTGCTTACAATCCCGGAAGTGGGGTGATGTTGCTTACCAGCGCTATCCATCAGTAGAGCCCTCATCAGTCAATTTAAACCGATACACACATAGGAACTTCTATCAGTGTCAGGGCGACTTTTCTCACTTGTCTTCTATGAGTGCCCGGCGAAATTTCTGACTTGATGCCTTCTATCATTGCCAAGGCGAAATTTCTGACTTGAAGCCTACTCTCAGTGAGTGGTGACCTTTCTGTTTCTGAATAAGTTGCAGTGAAATTGTGTTAAAGCTGCATGGTCTGATCAAAGTGTTGTGGCGGTGATGCAAACTGGGAAATATTGTGCCTATAGCCTAAAGCCTACATTCCTTACAAGCGGCATGCGGCATGCAAATGCGAATGTGGCAAAACATGGAAACGCCTAGAAGTCAATGGGGGTGATTCCTTACATGCGACATGCGAATGCGAATGTGAATGCGAATGCGAATACGAATGTGGCAACTGAATCGGTCCATGTGGCCATCGGTGTGGCATGTGGCATGTGGCATGTGGCATGCGGCATGCGAATAGAACAATTCAAGGGGAAACCCATGGGGAGCTGTTCAACAGCTGGGATGTGTCTTCCCAGGGCGGAACTAGGCCAAACTTTTAACCAATCCAGGCGCTCACTACACACCATTCGCATGCCGCATGCTGCATGCTGCATACTGCATGCCGCATGAAAGGAATCATCCCGTGTGCATGCCGCATGCAGCATGCCACATGCAGCAAGCCACATACCGCATGTAAGGAATCCTTGCTTAATTCGACTCCACAGTTCTTTCCAATTAAGGCCAATATGCTACCATAAGCTCCTTGACGCAATAACCAAATCCATACCTACCTGTCTGTGTGGCTCCTTGCCTGAGAGGTAAGTGCAGGCTACTTCACACACCCCTGGGATTGTAAGTCCTTTGATGAGTGGGACGTAGCTCAGGCAGTAGCGGCTCCACCTGTGAAGGTGTGGATCATCCGATCGATCCTGCTCAGTGGACACATTTGCAGTTTCGGCTACTTCCATTCCAACCACTGATCCACAACTGGTTCATCAAAGGCTTTGGTATGTGCTGTTCTGTCTGTGGGAAAGTGCATATAAAAGCCCCCTTGCTGCTTATCAGAAAAAGTAGCTTATGTGTTGGCAATAGGTTTCCTCTAAAGAAATATGTCACACTAACCATATGTTTGATGTCCAATAGCTGATGATAAAAGTCAATGTGCTCTAGAGGCATCGTTAAATAAAACAAACTTTCCTTTTTTAAGGCCTTTAAATAGTTTATTCCCATAGGGTGTTTATACACTTCCAATTATATATTATGTACAAGCAATGCACTTATATGTAGACCCTATGTATAGGGTGGCTTTGTTAACCATGCAGCGTTAACCATGCAGCGTGTGGCTTTGTATATATATATGAAGAGCTGTTTATATATCTGAAAAGCTCTTTTTCAAAGCACGAGCTACGAGCTTAGCATTGGCATTGCAAACTCATTTTTTGGATCGGCGCTTGTCGGGTTTTGGAAAAGATCTCTCCACTTACTCCAGCAGCTGTCTCTGTGACAGGGCTACTAAAGAAATCATAGGAAAAAGTGTCCTAAGGCTGGGTTGGAGAAATATAACCACGTGATGTTGTAATATAATTTGCTAAATATAGCCACTGTTCAAATATGTATCTATTAATATGATGTGAATAACTTAGGAAATCATGTAAATAAATAACCATGAAGAGTTTAATCGATAGCTTTCTGTTGCTGCCATCTTGATCTGTTGGCATTCTCTCCCAATTTCTCGCCATTACGCCAATATAGATTTATAAACATTGCCTCTGGAACCACCACCTCCAGAGTTATAATTCCTATTGCAGTAGTTTTAGCTCGGATTTGTGTTGGGTGGCAATTCATCCCTACTCTGGACACCCAGTGGAAGGTAACCATGCCAAAAGTAGCCAGATAGCACACCACCCAGCTACATACATGCATATGATATGTAAATAGGAGTAGTACTAAGAGTAGTACAAAATAAAATACATATAAGCCTGGAAAATACAAATAAAACTAACATAGGCTACTAACTATACCAACCAACTATCCATCTGCTACTGAAATGCGGGCAATCAAAAACCTTATCAACAGCTACTGTGTGATAAGATAACACCAACACTACAGCTGGCCAGCATTGAAAACAAGCCTGAATACCCAGGTGTATATGCTATGGACGGTATAAATGCAGCCTCAATAAAAGAAATTGTTTAAGAGGGGTGAATCTTTCTTCTAATGAATGTGGCAACACAATCATCCAGGTTGCGCGGTGCACACGTGATGTGGTGGATACGCTGTGGGAGTCTGCACTGCTCGCTCTGCACTGTGAATGGATGATCAGAGAGTACTTACCAACTGCGAATGTGCACTGTGCCTCGACCAATCCCACAAGTGCAGGACGCTACCATTGAGTGCCTCTAGCCTCGCTTTAGAAATCAATGCTGAGAGATCTGCGGTTGCACTAAATGCCTACTGAAATACTGGCGGTGCAGAGACATTCACCATCGCCGCTGTAATTATACTAGCAAGATTTCCCCACATAGTGCTGAGCGATCTGCGATTAGTAAATGCTTTGAGAACAACTGGAGGTGCAGGGACAGTCACCAGCGCAGCTGTTATAGACTACATCACCGTTCCAGCGGCGAGGTGCATTGTGGGATGCCTCAAAGCCAGTTTCAGCTCATCTCAGCTCTTGTTTGAAACATAGAATACCAACTAAAAATATATATATATATAATAAATTAAGATATTAATCTTGTATCCAGCATTGCATTTACATCACTATAATATGCACACCTTATGCCATGTGCATTTAGATTTAGACAAATCTGGGCACTCAGAATAGGGTTAGAGCCACAGCCAGAGTCAGTTTTACTTATTTTATTAATGTGTTATTTACATCCTATGGTTAATGACATATGTAGAACTGGAAAATGAGTAGGGTTAATCAGATATTGGTTATATATTTCTCTTAAACAAGTGTATCTTGACACATTTGGCATTTTAATATGTAGAACAAGAATTAATAATGGTGACGTGGATATCACTGATTGTTTTGTGTGGAAGTGTATGTTTCTTACCTCAAAATGTTCAAAAAAAAATTATTTTTTTATTTTATATTGAGCCTGTATTTATACTGTGCATCGCATATAAATAAGCCCGGGTATTCAGGCTTGTTTTCAATGCTGGCCAGTTGTAGTGTTTGTGTCATCTTATCACACATCTTATCAAACATCGGAATCAAACCTTCAAAAAGTAGGCCTTTTTTGGATTCCTATATTTTTTGTTCTTTGCTTCATAGTCATTTCCTCAGAAGAAAGGTGGAATTAGTGGGAATTAAAATTACCTCCAGGTAAAAATCTGTTGCTTTTATTCAATTTTTGGATTGCCGTTTACAGGTTCCGACCGAGTGGTGAAGGCAGCCCCGAGAAGACGGGGGGGGGGGGGGGGGGGGGGGGGGGGCAAGGTGCATTCTGGTCACAACCCCCGCACGCCCCACATGAAGGGGGAGGAAGGAACCACTACAGAGCTCATTAAATGCGATAAAGGGTTTATCACTATACAAATATATATATATATGTATATGAGCCTGTGTCAAAAGGTGCTAACTCTTCGTTTTTTTGTCCATTGTAACGATTGACACAAAACAGCACAGAAACGGTTACACTGAAAACACAAGGAGATTTGCAACAAATCAATATGTATTCTATTGGGATTATGAAACACCATGTAAAAAACAAATCAGTTTATCCTGAGAAAATGCAGAAGTAGATAGTATGTTGATGGTTACAATGGACAAAGTTCTGTCCCATATTGCTTAGCACCTTTTGAGACAGTCTCGTACATATATATCAGAAAATGGCAGACTATGCAGCTTTAATTTCCTGACGTAAAAGGTGTAGGGCCTAACACTAACAGGATGGTTACATAATACACATCCAATTGGGGTTCATCGTCCCGCCATTAGGTCTTCGCCAAAATGAACTGTAATCGAGTTTGACAAGGCTCTCACTAATAATTAATAACACTCTCCTCATTTCCAAAAATTGACCTAAGCAATAAATATAATCCCACACAAACAGATTTGGAGGTGAAAAAACCTCTGCTACATGTTCGCTGTTCATGATTGCATTTCTGTGGGGTTGGTGATGCCATCGCGTGGTAGGTGGGTGGGTAGGTTTTTGTCGTGATCGCACTAACCGCAAACTCCTATGAACCCAGCCACAAGCCGCAGCTTCTATTCGCTACCAGCAGTACTAAATGAACACTTGGAAGAAAGTATGAAAATCATGAAAAACCACTAGTTTTTCAATACTCCTATGTTGGTGTATGATTAAAGTAAAAATACCCTGAATGTATTGTGAATGAATTAAACGTTTACTCTTTATTTTGATACCGAAATTACTTGGGCTGTATTTTAAGACAACACACCAAAAGGCACTTAATTACACACACTTTTGCTAATTAGTACATTCTTTTGCATCACGTTAAACAGAGCAACTACCAAAACATGCGGTTACACATAATATTAATAGATCATATCATGAAGACAACTAAATGAGTTTTAAATTGGTATATGATAGACATATACAGAACAGAATTAAATTATTACAAACAAACAAAAAAACACATGTCACATTTCATTCAGTGTTAAAGGCAAATTTAATTTAAGTAAATAATAAAATCTTAAAATGTGAATAATTTGACAAATAAACAAGATAGAACCTTTCGCTTTTTGTGTGTTATTCTGCATTTACCTAGAACTGTGCGATTTACTTTAAGTAACTACCCAGCTTGATGCGCGAAAAGGAAGAAGGCAAGGCGGGGGTGGAAATAAAAGGCGTTTATTAACGCCTCAAACAGAGCATACAGAGGAAGGTAATAAGCAGGCTGAGGAGGAAAAAAGCAAGGAAGGGCTCATGAGGAGCAAATAAACAGGCTCGGGAGGAGCAATGCAGTGAGGGGCTCATGATGAGCAGAAAGATAAATACAGGAGGGGCTCATAAGGAGCAATGTCAGAGTTCTGGTAGAGGGGGGGCCGAGGAGCCCTCCGCCTCTGAGGGAGGAGGGTAGAAAGGGAAAGTTGGGTGGGTGGGTGGAGGAAAAGAGGGCAGAGAGCTGGACGGCGGCAGGAGGGCGAGTGCCTGAGGGAGGCCGGCGGGCGGCCTTATAAGGGAAGAGGGGGGGGGGGGGGGCAGGCGACAGCAGGTGAGTGTGAAAGCTGCCGGCCCGGGGGAGGGCGGGGGAGGGTGAGCAGCAGGCGTCGGGTGAGGCGCGAATGCTGCGCGACACGGGGGGCGGGGGAGGGTCTCTTCCTCTCCTCGCATCAAACGTAATGCTTCGCATTACGACCAAAGCTGCATAGTCCGATGACATATCAAATTTTCAAAACCAAACCAATTATCTAGATTTGATTTTACATAACTAACTTAGATACTGATACACTTATTAAGCATTTGTTTCTGCATAGAAGGCAATGCTGAGTCAATTTAACAGAACCTGTTACTGCAGAAGTCTATGGTGTCAGAGTTTTGGCAAGCTTGCCAAAACTAATTGTCCATGTTTGCAGTCAAAATATCTCAAAAGTTTACCATTTAAAATAAAATTAACTTTGAACTAATGTAAAGTAGATACTAGTGATCGATCTAATATATTTTTCTAAAGAAATTCAAAACCATCGGATTATGCAACTTTAAATATATGAGAAACGACCGCTGGTACTTACTTCTATGGAGAGGATACTCACAATGAGGCTCATAGGAAAAAAAACACCTTGGGTGGTTGTAATGGTGAGTGTGTTTTAACTTTTTTTTACCCAGCGTTCCTGTAGTGGCGTGTCCTTTTGTGTTTGTCCTACTTTTACATGCAGTTAGATCCGGTGTAAGATAATATCGTGACTCTCATAGTAAAGTGACTCCCTAGGTTATTTGTGTTTACATTTTTTTTCTTGACGATTTATACTGCTGCCGTGGGGGGGGGGGGTGATGAAAATGGGAAATATTGCGCCTAGAGCGGGACTTGAACCCATATCTCTTTGCATTCCGGGTGAGTTTGCCAACCATTACACCACCTAGGCTCCCTGAAATCAACACACTACCCACGCCTACCTGTCTATGCGGCTCCTTGCCTGAGAGGTCAGTGCAGACCACTACACTCGTCCCCCTGGAATTGTAAGTCTTTTAAAGCTTACAATTACATACATACAGGCAATGCACATACACACATACACAGTGTATGTTCAACAACTATACAGCCCATAGTTTGTACGGGATCATGGTCATGGCAACCAGTGTCATAGGGGGGTGATGAAAATGTGATATATTGCGCCTAGAGCGGGACTTGAACCCACATCTCTTTGAATTCCGGGCCAGTATGCTAACCATTACACCACCTAGGCTCCCAGATATCAACACACTACCCATGCCTACCTGTCTATGTGGCTCCTTGCCTGAGAGGTCAGTGCAGACCACTACACTACCTATGATCGATAGGTCTGAATAGCCCAAGCCTACACTTTTACTGACCCAAGGGATTTTTTAAACTCCCACACCACATAGAAATAGTATGAGAGCTACTGGCCTTTGATGATGCTGTAAGTTACACACAGCGGTGGAAATCCAAAGTGGCAGAGGTGATGGCATGAGTAAATGAACCACTGACCTTCAGATTAGTAATCCGATCTAGAAAAATGTCAGACACTCTAACCACTCCGCTACAGAGAATGTCACTTTATTATGCAAAGTAAAGCAACTCCCGCTATCATATTGTGACTGTAGGTCAATGGATCTTTGTGGCGGGTTATAGGATATGTTGACACCTTTTAATATTTTAAAGACAATATATGTATGGTTTCTTATTTACATCTGTATTGATTTATGTGTGTATTATTTAATATGGTTTGTTTGAAATCAAAATGATGTGTCTATATAAAGTATCTTCTTGATACTCTTAACCAAAAGTAACAATCAATTCACATTAGAAAACTATTAAACATTTAGGAATAGAAACTTGGTGGGTAGTCACAATATAATAGAGGAAGTTGGTTTATTATGCATAATAAAGTGATAGGAGTCAGAATATTGTAGTAGTCTGCACTGACTCTCAGGCAAGTAACCACATAGACAGGTAGGCGTGGGTCATGTGGTCATATCAGGGACCCTAGCTGGTGTAATGGTCAGCAAACTGGCCCCGAATGCAAAGAGATGTTTGTTTGAGTCCTGCTCTAGGTGCAATATTTCCCATTTTCATCACCCCCACTACAATATTATCTCTAAGCAGTTTATGAACAAAGCTGAAACAGGTGGTGTGTGTCATAGCGAATGCCTGGTGAGAATATGGGTTCATAGTTCTGCGGAATTTGATTCCAACATGTAAATTGCATTTCCAGTTCCAGATTAACACGATTCAAGCCCCGTTATTCTGCAGGTGCGCGGCAGGCATTATAACCGTCTTGTTTATTGAGGGGGGATAGGGAAGTTACGGCCATGTATCTGTAGTAGTCTGTAGATGAGCCATTCTACCAAGCGGTAGCAGCGGAGGTTACGCCGCGCACCTACGCAGTTACACTGAACTGCGCTAGGTGGCGGCAGGCTAGCCACAAGGCAGCCTCCGACTGGGCTGCCCTCTTTTTAAAAAGAAAAATGTTTATTGAGGCTGTATTTATTCTGTCCATAGCATGTAAGCCTGGGTACCCAGGCTTGTTTTCAATGCTGGCCAGCTGTAGTGTTGGTGTTGTCTTACCAAACAGTAGCTGCTGATAAGTTATTTGATTGTCTGCATTTCAGTAGCAGATAGATAGTATGTTGGTACGTTTAGTAGCCTATGTTAGTTTTGTTGGGCCCTCTTGGCATTGTATTTTTGTTCTATTCTTATTACTATGTTAGTTGTTTTCTTAAGGTTCTATGTTAGTGTTTTGGGGTTTTCTTGGGAAGAGTTTTCCGCTCTTTTCTACTTAATTCTATACTAGCCTATTTTATTTACATGTCCATAGGCTTGTATGTAATAGGTGGTTGAGTTATGTTTGTTTGAAATTGATTTGATTTATATTGTTGTTGGATATGTTATCTGGCTTTTATATTTCCGGTTATCCCGCCCTGGGCTGTCCAGTTGGTGGGCCGTGACATATCACCTGCCCCCTTGTGGTGCAGTTCAGTTGGGGTTCACAGTTTTTATTTTGCACAGATATTTTTTGTATGTTTTTAGCTCAGGCCGCCAAGGCCGCCAAGGCATGGAATGCACCGTTTGTGCATTCCATGCCTTAGCGGCCATTTCCAGTGTGCTCCTTTCATGGGCTTTGATCTGGCTTCTGGTCTGTCTTAGTCATGGTGCCTTGCTTGCTCTGTTGTCCCTTAGTGGTTGGATTAGACGCTTAATGTCTTGGCTATATCCATATGCTAATGTTTTTAGGTGGATTATCCTTCTGTTTCTAGTAGCTTTACTTTAGTTCTTTTGTGTAGGTCATAAGTGGGGTGTAGTTTGTCTACTTTCAGGCATATTTTCAGGGCCCTATTTTGTAGTATCTGCAATTTTTTAAGTAGCACTTTTTTAGCACCCATGTAGATTACATCCCCATAGTCAAAGTAGGGGAGTACCATGCCTTTGAAGATTTTTATTGACATATCTTGTGTCATATAGTTTCTTAGTTTAGCAAATAGCCATAGTTTGTGATTTACTTTTTGTATGATTTTTGTTAAACATATATTGTAGTTTAGTTGGCTATCCAGTTCTAGGCCTAGGTATTTGTAGTGATTTACACTTTCCCTCTACTGCATGTGGCTAGCACCCCTCCCCCCCCCACCCAACCTATAGAGTCAATGTGAGATCTGGTGAGTCAGGGGGTGGGTCGGTTGACTGTTGACGCCGGGGAGAGCAGATTGGTTCAATAAACCAAGTTGAAGCGTACTGACATTGAATCTTGGCGTTCTTCCGTGTGCGCGTGGCAGTGTGGGAGTTGGAGGGCCGTGGGCCATTACATATCCATAGACTGTTCCCTTGTGGCATGTTTCCAGAACAAGATGCGAAAAAGGTGGCAAAGAAGGCATGGATACATTATAATCAAAAGAAATGATTTTTACACACGCGCAACATATATGTGCTAGGGCAAAGCACTCTCCCATTGGTTGATAGGATGTGGTGGCCAAATCGGTAGAGCGCAGGCTGCCCGCGAAGAAGCTTGGGAGTTTGAATTTCATCCGAGTCAAACTAAACACTCAGAAAATTGTCGCTCCCTACCCTGGCACTTGGTATTAATAGGATAGAACATGGACTTGCTAACACAGTGTCAAGATAATGTGACTGTGTGAGATATTGGGATATGGTACTGGTGGTCAGGTCTCCGAGTGGGACAATACTATAAAGTCGCAATGTGTGTGTACTGTCGCAAGCATATGCCCTTCCTGATATGACCATATATATTGCCAGGATGTAAAACCCCAACAAACAAAACTAATCACAGTGGGTGAAATCAAAGGCTGAGTCTCATTGGCAAGTATTGAACCTACACAACAGGACTTTTTCTTTTCTTTTTTTTTTGTGACAAGTTTTTTTATTCTGCCCATAACGTGTAAGCTCCCATGAGGGTGCTTGTTTTCAACGCTGGACAGCTGTGATACTGGATTGGTCTGGTCCCGCACTCAGGAGTGTTTACCTGATCTTTCTCGGGCCAATTTTTTGCGGTTTTGGGTGTTAGTAGTTTCTATATTAGTTTTTTTGAATTTTCAAAGTTTTCTCCTAACCTGTATATGATAACTTAGCCTACTATGTACATCTACGCAGATGACATACAGGCCTGCAGGAGAGGATCCCATCCCATTGTGGTTTGTTACAGCATCCTTTCACCCACGCCCTGTCCTTAGATAGAACACCAGTGTGCCAGAACACACCTGGACCTGCCAACAGTGTTGTAGAATAATACTTCCATTTCGAATTGGGCCTAAAATACAGCAAAATAACCCCAATATCCTCATTTCCTGTTTTCAATTGGTAATCAGCCAAAGAATCATTTCAGCTTGTTCTTTTTTTGGTTTTAAACATTTGTATGCATATTTATGTTGTTCAAAATGCACAATAATGCACGATTTTGTGACACCTTTTTTCAACAATGTCAAGGGGAGGCAGCCCAGACCACATATAGGAGGGGAACACCCCCCCCCTTCCGCTGCACTATGTCTTCCTATTTACAATGTGAGCATTAGGGAGATGTCCCTATTCACAATGGTATCTACTAGTACTAGGCGTATCTGCACATTTTCAGATTTAGTACTTGTATTTGGAGAAATTACAGGGCGTTGAATCGGTGACTGCATTATGGTAACAGTGTCATTCTGGCGAGCAGAAAGCATCTTTGTATCAAAGTAAAAGCTTGTGTAAGAAGAAACAAGCAGCAAATCACAGAGGTGAGTGGAAGAACAAACCAGACGATATGCGGCAACGCAAGATATAATGTAATACAGACAGCGGAAGCGAGTGAGCAGGCGACATTGGAGACAAGAGTCCGCGCAACCAACACAGCACATGGCAAGTAACAGATGGGACAGTAAATAATGAAGCAGACGACAACCAACACAGTTCGTAACAACTAACAGATAGGACAGTAAATAATGCCTAAACTTGTTAGGCCACGATGACCTTTTTTCTCGAAACTTTATACTGCCTATCATGGATAAGTCTGAATAGTCTTGTTTTCACCATTAGACATATTGTCAATAGAAAGCCCAAGCCTCCACTTTTACCGACCCAAGGGATTTTTAATCTCCCATGCCACATAGACATTGGTATGAGAGCAACTGCTCTTTGATGATGCTTTAAGTTATACACAGTGGTGGAAATCAAAATTGCAGAGGTGGGGGCATAGGGAATCGAACCACTGACCTTCAGATTAGGAGTCTGACTTAGACAAAAATCATACACTCTAACCAGTCTGCCACAGCGAACACCACATGAGTTACTTATTCCCGTGATATATTTGACGACAATGCATGATGCATCCAATGTTGCCTACTAAATCCCTCATGTTGGTTTTCATTCAATGCCCTACCTTTACAATTGCAAATATCTAGCTAGTGCATATTACACTGCAAACACAGTGACGGTACACGGCTATGTAGCTCCCGATCAGAGACCAGTGCCATCTGAGGGTCGGGGTGCAAGTGGGAAACACTGTTCCTAGCGTGAGACGCCAGCATACAGTTCTGCCATTCCGAGGCGAGCATTGTAACCGTTAAGTTATCTAAGCTCCCCAATGCAGTCACCCAATCCGCACCTACCTGTATATTGTGGGATTTCACGTGCGGCGGTTGGCTGATCATTGGAATTTTGCATCCTGGCAACAACTAAGGTCATATCATGATGGGTACCGACTGTTGACATTGTGCACTCATTGCAACTTTATGGTACTGCCCCAGTGGGTTGATTGATTGATTGGTGGTTGCTGTACGCCGTGTCGGCAGCATAGGCCATATTCACGGAGAGA
The DNA here is from genome assembly GCA_030323885.1 of Branchipolynoe longqiensis. Lineage (NCBI taxonomy): Eukaryota > Metazoa > Annelida > Polychaeta > Phyllodocida > Polynoidae > Branchipolynoe > Branchipolynoe longqiensis. The sequence goes on along the minus strand of CM059196.1, from coordinate 9,529,413 downwards.
AATGTTAGTTTTTTGTTCAAACCATCACTTTTACATGTAAGAGCAGACAATCAATTATGTGCAAATAGACACTCACTAAATTAGAAAGCTCACAATCATATATTTGTGGTCAAGGGAAACAAATTCCCATAGAAAAAGAAAAGTTTTATTAATAATCCCCCCCCCACTGGGAGACCAGACTGCCATCACCTTCAACTGATATCTCAATCAGTCACATTATCCTGACACTGAGCGAACCAGTCCTTTCCCTATCCTATTAATGCTGAGCGCCAGGCTAGCAAACAACAAGTATTAATTTGATAAGTGATTGGTTTGACTGGACCGAGAATTGAATTCCCAATCTCCCGCACTCGAGGCCCACACTCTTCAGATTCGGCCACTACGCCTAGTTATGATACCCAGTAGTAAAGCGCACACATGGAGGTGTGGGTAGCGTGATTGCATCAGGGATAGCCTAAAGGTTTAAGCAGTGGCCCCGGAATGGGAGATGTGAGTGTTCGAATACCGTTCTAGGCATGATATTCCCATCCGTTGCAGCACCATCGCTGCGACTTCTGCCAAGGTTTTTACAAAATACTATTCACGTAGTTTCTTTTGATAATGCAGTGCTTGCTGTTAAGACCAATCAGACCAGTATTACCTGATTACCTGACTGGAATGTCACTGGGCTGTGGTTCCAACGGAAACAGCTGAATAGTTCATTAACGACCCAGTCACATAGCCGTTAGTGGACCAAGTGACCAGGTTCAATAACCATACAGCGTGTAGCTTGTACAGGAGCATGGTCACGACAACCAGTGTCATGAGGGTGATGAAAATGGGAAATATTGCGCCTAGATCAGGACTCAAATTCACATCTCTTTGCATTCCGGGCCAGTGTGCTAACCATTACACCACCTAGACTCCCTGATATAAATACACTACCCACGCCTACTTATTTATGTGGTTACTTGCCTGAGAGGTCAGTGCAGACCACTACACTCGTCCCCCTGGAATTGTAAGTCTTTTAATTCTTACAATTACATACATACAGGCAATGCACTTACACATACATACACAGGGTAGGTTCAACAACTATACAGCGTATAGCTTGTACAGGATCCTGGTCATGGCACCAATGTGATGGCCCATGGTCTTCCACACTGCCAGGCACTCAGGGAAGAATTTGATGACTTAGTACAGTACGCTTCCAACTGGTTTATTAGCAAAACCTATCAGCTCTCCGTGGCGTCAACAGTCAACTGACCCACCCCCTAACTCGCCAGGTCCCATGTCACCTCTATTGGTGGGTAGGTGGGTGCTAGCCACACGCAGTAGAGGGCAGCCCAGTTTGGGCCCTGCCCAGTGGCTAGCCTGTCACCACCTAGCGCAGTTCAGTGTAACTGCGTAGGTTTGCGGCATAGTATCTACCGCCACCGCATGGTAGTGGGGCTCATGTACAGACTACTACACATTTATCGCAGAAAATGACAGATCTTATTGCAATGAGATTGAGTGTAGCAATCAACCTTATTGTCTCTGAAAGTTATCTAAGACAATGACAGATTATTAAATTGCAGACATTATCAAAGATAAATAGGGAGATTTATCTGAGATTATTAGAGACTTATCTCAGAAAATTAGAGATTTATCTCAGAAATAACAGTTATTATCATTAAATGACAGAGATATCTCAGAAAAGTAGAGATTTTGTTGGGGTACATTAATTAGTTGTTTAAGCAGCGGAAATTTCAGTCACAGACGACTGGTCTTCCTCATTCCACCGCTCCTTGCCCTATCCTAGTAATGCCCAGCGTCTGGCTAAGAAGCGACAAGGATCAATTTATAAGTCATTGGTTTGACTCGACCAGTATTCGAACCCACGATCACCCGATCTACCAACGCTCTAACTCATTCGACCATCACGTCTGGCCAAAAGATTAGAGATTATATCAGAAAATAACATAGATTGATCTCAGAAAACCACACAGTGCTGGGGGTTTGTTAAACAAACAAACAGATTTATCTAAGACAAAAAAGAGAGAAACTCAAACATCATCAGACTATGCAACTTTAAAGCGGCAATGTCATTGGCGGGGCAGGGTCAGGTGGGGGGGGGGGGGGGGGGGGGGGTTATAGGGAGGGAGGGGCGGGGAACGGTCGTGGGGAGAATGACGGGTGGGGATATGGACGGGGGGGACGGGAGGGGCAGGGGGGGGGGGGGACGGATTGGCGGACGTGCTGCGTAACGGATGGGACGGGCGGGAGGGGGGACGGGCGGTGGGGACGGGCCGGGGAACGGGCCGGGGGGACAGACTGGGGGCAGGCAGGGGGACAATCATTGGGGGGAGGGGGAGCGGACGGGCCGGGGGACGGGCGGGGTGGTGGGCTGCTGGAACGGGCGGGGTGGTGGGCAGGACGGTCGGGGGGTGGGGGGTACGGGGGGTAGGGGTGGTCGGGGGGGGGGGGGGCTGCTGGGGCGGGCGACTAGACTGCTGAGGGGGGCTTGCTCACCTTGTGTCGGCCGGCCGGGGATGTACTTGCTCTGCGTGGTGGAGATCCGGTAGGGGCTCTTATCCGTCTGCGCGCGGCCTCCCGCCTCCGACACAGACGCCAGGTTGTGCTCGCACACCTTCTCCTCCACGATGCCCGCCCGTACAGGGGTCCCGGGCAGGGCGGCAACCAACGCCAGGAGGCCGGCTACCCACACGCGCACGCACCCCTCCTCCAGGGCGCCCGGGGCTGGTCGGCGCCGTCCCGCCATACCTGCCGGGGAGCACCGGGGCGCGAAGCAGCAAGAAGCCGGGCCTGAGTGCCTGGGGGTGGGGGGAGGAGGGGGGGATTTCTCTCTCCTTTGTTTGGTCACTTGCTTGTTGGTAATTGTTGTTGTTGTTGTTTTGTTCGCTTGTGATAGGGTAGGTAGGTAAGTGTCGTCTGGTTTGATTTATTTAATTATTTTTATTTTTAGAATTCACTGATGTGATATGAATGTATGTCTGCTACTCTGTTCGTTTGTGTGTGTTTGTTTGTTTTGAGTTTGTTTGTTTGGTTGACAGACCTATAAATGTTGTCTGCTTCTTTGTTTAGGTCTGTTTCGCAATGGAACAAATGATGTCTGCTGTCTCTAATCGTTATTCACAGCTTGACTGTTGTCGTCTGCTCTTTCTGATGGCTATTCACAGCTAAACAGATGTCGTCTGCTCGTCCTAATCACTATTCACAGCTGAGCAAATGTTGGCTGCTGTTTCTAATCAATGTCCACAGTAAAACAATTGTCGTCTGCTTTTTCTAATCACCATCTGCCGTTAAAAATAAATGTTGTCTGCTCTTTCCAATCACTGTTCACAACAAAATCAGTTCCCCACTTTATTTGTTGTTGGTTGTGGATGTATTTTGATCGATACAATCCCAACTGCTTAGCAGCTAAGTAAACGAATGCTTCCTTTTTTGGGGTCTGTACAAATGAACTAATTGCCGTTTGCTCCTTCCCCATTCAAATCCACAACTAAATAAATGTAGTATGTTGCTTTCTTTTCACAGTGAGTAGCCTACCTCCGAAATGCCGATTATTTCCCTTTATATCGCTCAGCGCGGGAAAAATAAATGTTGTCTGCAGCTTGTTCTATCCAATGTTCACAAGTACACAAATCCAGGCTGCTTCGAGCTGAGTGAATATCATCTGCTCCTTCTTCCTTTATCTCCTCCTGCTCACAGATCAGTAAATGTTGACAGTTTCCCTTTATATTGCTCAGCATGGGGAAACTAAATGTCGTCTGCAGCTTGCTATATCCAATGTTCACCAGTACACAAGCCGTGGCCGCTTCGAGCTGAGGGAATGCCGTCCACTCCTTCTTCCCCTTCCTGCTGCTGCTAATGGTGATCAGCAAATGTTGGCTGCTTTTATCTGTATCTGTATCTGTATCTGAATCTGCGATATGCGTCGCTGATACCGGCGAGAGACAGGGAGCGGGGAAGATGTCTGCTCTCCTTGATCACTGACCTGGAACTGTCGGCTGCTGGGAACCTACTCCCTCTCTGGTTGGTAGGAGCAGCTCTATGACCATTGATGTTCCCGCACACTGTGTGGGGGCTGGTGTGGGTGTGGTCGTGTGTGTGTGGGTGGGTGTGGGTGTGGGTGGGCGTGGGTGTGGGTGTGGGCGTGTGGGTGTGGATGTGTGGGTGTGGGTGTGTGGGTGTGGGTGTGGTTGTGTGTGTGGGTGTGTGTGGGTGTGTGGTGTGGGTGGGTGGGTGTGGTGGGTGTGGTGTGTGGGTGTGGGTGGGTGTGGGTGTGGGTGTGGGTGTGGGGGTGTGGGGGTGGGTGTGGGCGCGTGGGTGTGGGTTTGGGTGTGGGTGTGCGTTTGGGTGTTTGTGTGGGTGTGGGGTTGGTTGGACGTTGACAGGTGCTGTTTGAATTCAATCAGAGACCTGGGCAATGATCACATCAGCCCACAACACAAACAGCAGCAGACGACAATTTGCATCCGACGCTGCACACAACAATGAGCAAAGTGTTCCGTCCTTCCTTCCGCCGCTTCACACGACAACAAAAAGGACCAAGCCAAAGCCAATTCCTATTGCTCTGCTGTTTTGTATTTACCAACGCGGACAACAAACAACAATCGCGCAGATATTTACTGTCAGTGCGAGGACATGTGTGTGTGGGTGCGTGGGTGTGGGTGTGGGTGTGTGGGCGTGTGGTCGTGTGGGCGAGTGGGTGTGTGGATGTGTGGGTGTGTGGGTGTGGCGGTGTGTGGGCGTGTGGGCGCGTGTGTGTGTGTGGGTGTGGGTGTGGGTGTGTGGGTGTGTGGGTGTGTGGGTGTGTGGGTGTATGGGTGTCTGGGTGTATGAGGGTGTGGGTGGGTGGGTGTGTGGGTGTGTAGGTGTGTGGGTATGTGTGAGTGTGCGTGTGTGGGGCTATGGGGGTGTAGGGGCGTGGGGGTATGGGATTCCGGAGGATAGAGAAATTGCGATGCTGGTTCCCGACGAGTAGCAATCAAGTGTGCTTCTGGCGACGTGAGTGAGGGTTGCGTAGACGCGCATGGGCGTGGGTGTGGGTGTGGGTGTGTGTGGGGTGCAAATACAAGGAGAGACGGACACAGCACCCGTGGACCTGTGATGTTGTTTATCAGACCTCCCCCGTCGATCCTACCACCCTGACACTGCACACTGCAAACTGCAACCTGCACACTGCACACTGCAAACTGTGCACTGTACACTGCACCCTGCACACTGCACACTGCTCCTCCTGTTCCCAATACCCCTGCTCCTTCTCCTGCTCCTGATCCCAATATCCTGTGACTCCTCTTTGCGCTACTCCTCTTACACTCGATACGCCTCCTCCTAATCTATTGCCATTTGCTCCGTGCTCATTCTCCCCCCTATACCACTATCCCACGCTCGCACCGCCTGTTCCTGTTCTTACTCTCCTGCTTCTGCTTCTCCTGCTCCTCCTCCCGTATCTCCTGTTCCTCCTCCTTCTGCTCCTCCCGTTCCCTCCTACTCCTTCCTCCTGTTGTGCCTGGTGTGGTCTCTGCTCGTCTGCCCGCTACAAACGGCCAGCTATGTATACTACTCACCGCTCTCCTCTCTCAGTCGACGCGCCGCCTAGGTGGGTGGCGCCCCCTGGGGATTGCGGGCGACACGGGTGGAGAGACGCGCGCCACCGTGCGGTGGTGGGCGGCGGTGGGTACGGAGTGGTTTGGGGTATGGCGCAGACAGGTGGCTATACAGTGCAGTAGCTATCCAAATGTACCTTCAACGGTAAAAGTACTGCAGCACTCCAACCAACCACACTCTCAGTGCACAATCCTAGTGCTGTGCACAGATATACAACTGTTCTAATTGGCAATCAGTGATCAGTCACTATGACTGTGATATATCCATGTGCGTATATGAATGCTGTAAGCCCTTATTTCCGTGTATGTGTGTATCTGTCTGTGTGTGTGGACGGGTGGGTAGGCAGGGCAGGGCAGGCTAGGGTTGGTTAGAATCACAACGTTGCATTCCTCCAGTAGCCTATTTGATAGAGTACAAGCCCAGCTATGTCTTGTCGTGTGGGCGTCCCACTCGCTATGCGTACCGCTCCTGTCCTCTCCTCTTGATGATGCACCTACTTCCCTCCTGGGTCTGTACAAGCGCATATATGCACACAAGTCCGATGTGCCGCGGCGTGGGATGGGGCAGGGGGGGGGCGAGTCGGGGGAGGGGGGGGGGGGGGGGTGACCACCCGAAGCTGCTCACCCAGACCACCTCCTCTAGGCGGCACCTGCGGTCTTGCGCGCCGTCACCACTCTAGGCGGCGCCTGCGGCCCTGCACGCCGTCAAGACAGGACTCCGCTCTCCCGGTCTACCGGCCTCCCCACCCTGCTCCCCGGGGCTCCTGTCCCTTCTGTACCGGTCCCGAGATCCGGGGCCCGGTGTCGGCAAACACAAGGCGGCCTGACGATGAATTGCTATGGAAACACGCTGAGTCACTCAGAACAACTCACTGACTCACGAAAGCGCGCTCTGTGAGTTTTACAGGTGCGTAGCGTGCATTCGTTTTGTGCGTGCAGGTTTGCGGGTGGTGTGGCGTGTATCCTATGAAGAGGCGACCTCAATCCGAGAGGTCCCCTTCTTTAGGGAGAGGGGAGGGGGGGGCGCGCATGTGTGTGCAGGTATGAATGTGGACGCGTTACCACGGTTACTACCCCGATGCGTTGCGATGGTGATCCGATGCGATCCGATCCGACCCGATGCGATCCGATGCGATCCGATCCGACCCGATGCAATCCGATCCGACCCAATGCGATCCGATGCAATGCGATCCGACCCGATGCGATCCGACCGATGCGATCAGACTCGATGCGATCCTATGCGATGCGATCCGACCCGATGCGATGCGATCCGATGCGATGCGATGCGATCCGATGACAAGGCTAACTCCTAGCTTAAGCAATTGGCGTTTTCAGCCGTGAATGCCAATCTGAGTGCGTGTGCGTGCATGTATATAGATGTGCGCGTGTGACTGTATGTGTGTCACTGTGTGTGTGTCACTGTGTGTGTGTCACTGCGTATGTGTGTGAAACCACCGGGTGTGGAGCTGGGTGCCGGTGTCTCACTTCCGCCTGCTGCGCGCGCACTCTCACAGTCCGACCAGCGCCGCGGCTCGGACGCTACTCGAGTAAGACACTACATGCCGCGTATTGGCGCGTCGCGCGCGTGTGTGTCTGTGTGTGTGTGTGGTGTGGGGGGGGGGGGGGGGGGGGGTATGCGCGTGTCGTGTGTGTGTGTGTATGGGTGAGATGGACGATAGCGGCGGTGAGGGATATGGGAGGAGGAGTGAGTATTGGGTGAGGGTGGGAGGTGGGTGGATGGGTGGGTGGGTCCGTGCTACTGCCGCCGATCGACGAACGCTGGCTGTGCTCGGTGTCGGTCGGTGAAGGCGCATGCGCCACGAGAAGGGCCTGGATGGGAATACGTGCCCGGTGTGAGTGTGGGGGTGGAGAGGGGGGTTGGGTGAGTGGAGGGGGATGGGGGGGTGATGGGGGGGTCTCACTGCAGCAGCAGCGCCACCTGTACTGCATCTCGGCTCGGCCACCAGGCGGCGCTCCGTATCCAGCTGTGACTCCCCCTCCCCCCTCCTGCCCCCTTCCCCGGACCCCTGATCCTCCTTCCCTATACGTCCCACCCACTTGCGTTCCGATACTGGGCAGGGACCTTGGTTCTATTGGCTGAATACTAGCCGTGGATGATGACGACGCGTGTATTGACTACAACACAGGGCTGCCGAGCACCGGCCACTGTGTCCGATACACTGTGTCTTGGAGGAGGGTATGTGTGTGTTCGGGAGGGGGGGGGTTGGGCTAGGGGGGGGGATAGCCACACCACAGACACCTCACACCACACCTCACGCACACACACCCTCCCACCCACCTCGCACCACACACAACCAACTCCCCCACTCACACCCATCCCACAAACATTCAACCCCATACACACCTACCCACCTACCCCACCCACCAACATCCAACCACCCACACGCACACATCCATGCACTCTCCTTCCACCCATAGTCCCCAGACACACCACACACACCCACACCCATACACCCACCCACACCCCACACCCATACACCCACCCACACCCCACACCCCACACCCATACACCCACCCACACCCCACACCCATACACCCACCCACACCCCACACCCATACGTCCTCACAACCACCCGCACCCACACACACACCTGCCACCTACACACATACCCACACACCTCCCCCACATAAACACACACACCACACACACAAACCTACACTCACATCCACACCCCCACAACTCACACATGCCCTCCTCCCACCGCCCACGTACACCCACACACACCCACACACCCACCCACCTCCAAAAGGCCCACACATACCCGCACACCCTCCCCACACCCACACCCACCCTCAACGCACACCCACACACCCACACACCTACACCCACACCCATACCGACATACACCCAAACACAACCTCATCCCACCTCAATACATACACACACTTACACATCCCACGCACGCCGTCCTCCCACACACCCACACCCACTCACACCCACACATGCCCTATTCCAACCAACACACCCACCTCCCACACACACACTCACACCCACACACGCCCTCCTCCCACCAACACACGCCCACCACCCACACACCCACACATAGCCTCCTCCCACCCACACCCACCCACCACACACCCACACCCACTTACACCCACACACGCCCTACTCCCACCAACACATTCACCCACCACCCACCCACACCACTGACACCACACCCGCCCTCCTCCCACGGACACACTCACCCACCTCCCACCCACTCACACCCACACACGCCCTCCTCCCACGAACACAGTCACGCACCACCCACCCACACCCAGTCACACCCACACACGCCCTCCTCCCACGAACACACTCATCCACCTCCCACCCACACCCACTCACACCCACACACATCCTCCTCCCACCAACGGACTCACCCACCACCCACCCACACCCACTCACACCCACACACGCCCTCCTCCCACCAACACACACCAACCACCCACACACCCACACCCACGCACACCTACTCCCACCGACACACAGCCCACCAACACACTCACCTCCCACACACGCACACCCACTGACACCCCACACTGCCTCCTGACTTCAACACACACCCACTCACACCCCACACTGCCTCCTGCCCTCAACACACACCCACTCACATGCCACACTGCATCCTGCCCTCAACACACACCCACTCACACCCCACACTTCCTCCTGCCCTCAACACACACCCACTCACACCCCACAATGCCCCCTGCCCTCAACACCCACCCACTCACACCCCACACTGCCTCCTGCCCTCAACACACACCCACTCACATGCCACACTTCCTCCTGCCCTCAACACACACCCACTCACATCCCACACTTCCTCCTGCCCTCAACACACACCCACTCACACCCCACACTTCCTCCTGCCCTCAACACACACCCACTCACACCCCACAATGCCCCCTGCCCTCAACACCCACCCACTCACACCCCACACTGCCTCCTGCCCTCAACACACACCCACCACCCACCGTCACCCACTCACACCGTCACCCACCCAATCTCCCACCAACACATACACCACCCACCCACACCCACTCACACCCTCACCCAGCCACACTCCCACCAACACACACCCACCACCCACACATACACCCCCCCCACACGCCTCCCTCCCTCCCACCAACCCACACCGACACTCCCACCCATGCACCCACACACCCACGCACACCCACACACACACTCCTCCGGTGGCCCGCCAGTACAAGCGCCCTCCTCCTACCAGCGTCTAATCTCAGGGCGCTTTACATAGAATTAACTGCATGACCATAAAGCATGCTTCTCAGTGGTCCGCCCACTGCACCCCGCCGTGACAGTGGCGGTATTGTCAGTTCTCGGCCACAGTCGACACTTGTAAGCAGCGCGTAATGGTAGCAGCGTGACTGTCACTACTCGCGGTTTGTCAGCAGGGTTACTGTCAGTTGCATGGTTGTCAGTGATACCACGTGTAGGCAACATACCTGTCTGTCTGTCTGTCTGTGTGCCGCATATCTGGCTTTCCTGTCAGCAACAGGGGTGTCGGTATAGTGTCTGTCAGTAGGATGTATGTCCCCAAGACTACTGTCAGTAGCATGTGTGTAAGCGACATGTCTGTCAGTGGCATGACTGTCAAGAACACGCCTGTCAGTAGCATGGCTGTCAGTAGCATAGCGGTCAGTAGCATAGTGGGCACTAGCATGCGTGTAGTAGCATAGGTGTTACCAATGTGGTTGGCAGTGCTATGACTTCTAGTAGCATGGCTGTCAGTAGCATGGTGGGAAGTAGCATGCTTGTAGTAGTGTAGGTGTTACCAATGTGGTTGGCAGTGCTATGACTGCCAGTAGCATGGTGGGAAGTAGCATGCTTGTAGTAGTGCAGGTGTTACCAATGTGGTTGGCAGTGTTATGAATGTCAGTAACATGGCTGTCAGTATATTGTTGTGATAGTGTGACTGTCACCAATCTGACTGTTAGTATCATGCATACCAGCAACAGGAATGTCAGTACCATGTTTGTAGTAGCGTGATTGTAGGAGCATGACTGTCACCATTATATCTATCAGTAAGATGTGTGACAGCAGGGTATGCATCAGTAGCGTGCCTGTCAGTAGCATGCCTGTCAGTAGCATGCCTGTCAATTATGGGTCTACCAGATTGACCGTACCAGTTACTTTACTAGTTTTGCATTTCAGTATCATGCATTTTGATAGTGTGTCTGCCAGGTTGACAGTAGAATATACTTTAGTAGTATGCCCATCAGTACCATATATATCTGCCTGCCAGTAGCATACCTGTCAGTAGCATACCTGTCAGTATCAGTCCAGCCAATAGGATGTCTGTCAGGGTGACATTACCAGACATTGCACTAGTATGTCCATCAGCATCCAAGCTGTCAGTAGGATGCATGTTAACATTGTGTCTGGCAGGTTGACAGTAGCAGAGATTTTACTAGTATACCGGTCAGTAGCAAAGATGTCAGGAGTTTTGCTGTCAGAAGCCTTCCTGCTAACTACATACCTGTCAGTAACTGCGGCGCAGATCGGGCAGCACACCTCTCTACCTCACCACCGCGTCCCTCGCCACTACGTCATGCATGACGTCACCGTCATATTCCTGGCTGCTGCTGCCCAGCAGGACCCATTAATTCAACGGGGTCTGTTACCGTGTCCCTTGCACACACATGACACCTACTCGCATTAATTATATCCAGCACGTGTTAATTCTACTAACCTCCTGGCCACCCTGATACTTGATGTGTCTGGTCACTATCGCCTCCAGACCTGCTCGGGTGCATAACATACTATGTGAGTATAAAATATACGGAAGGGAATATTTCTCACTATTATGATTAATTATATTGGAAAGATGAGTAAAATAAATAACCGCAACTACCAAAGTAGAAACACTACCCTATCGAACTAATAAAACATATACTAACCACAAAGCTATAGCTGACCGAGACAATTTAAATTAATCACGCAACCATTATCTGCATGATCCCAACGAATATCTGCATACTCCCAAATCTGGCACTACCTGTAACAGCAAGTCATACCCATTGTATTAATGTCTCCCCACAGGTATGATGAACAACTCAATGATGGAGTAAAATGATAACGGCTATTCTCCAGTCTATGTGTACACAATAAGATCCCCATAATATGTGTAATGGATGATTTCAAGCTGATATTGTCTATATTGTCCATATCATCTCATCAACTCATCCGCTCATATGCACCATAATTGTTATGGCTGAAGGACCAGCACCTCAGTGCTGAAAACATATGAAGAGTTCAGGCGCAAAACCACGTAAACGCTGATCCAAAACTTTAGTTTAAATAAAAGATTCTGACCTGAAGATAATTTTAATTCTCACTAATTCCACTTTCCATATGATCACATGGTTATGGAGCAATGAACAAAAGAGAAGGAAATACAAACGTAAAGTTGTTGAGGGTTTGATTCCAATATTTATCTCCATTTTTGGATTGGCGTTTACATGGTTTTGCGCATGAACTCTTCATATATTATCCAACTGGAATACAATGTTGTAACAAACAAAAAACAACAACAATTAACTGTATTTAGATTTAACTGAGTGTTTTTTACCGGACACCGTGGCCGAATCTTGTCAACAGTTTAGTTGTATTAAATTATTGCATACAGGTTGAGACAATGCAGTAATTATATCTGGATCGAGTCACTGACTATTACCTGACCCCCATAAAGACCTGCCAATAATTTAATTTTGAGCAAAATTGTCAAAGCAAACTGGGCTAGGTGATGGTACTGCTCAATGGATCCTGGTGTTGGACAAACCTCTACACCCGACTAGTTACTATACAAGCCCCTGGGACGAACGCTCAACTCACTCAGCCATCGAGTGTGGTCTGGCTGTATGATCAATGCCGCAACACTGGAAACTGACTTTCTTCTGAGGAATAAATCAACTTTCTCTTCTAAAGCCCCATTCACACATGGGCCTTAAAGCTGCATAGTCCGATGAAGCATCAAATTTTCAAAACCAAAACAATTATCTCGAATTGATTCCACATATCTAACTTAGATACTGATGGATGTATTAAACATTTGTTGCCACATAGCAGGGAATACTGAGGCAATTTAATAGAACATGTTACTGCTAAACCCTATGGTGTCAGAGTTTCGGCAAGCATGCCAAAACTAATTTGACATGTTTGCACTTCACATATATCGAAACATAACTGTTTAAAATGAACAGGACTTGATGCTAAAGTAAGGTCGATTATAACGGTCAGGTTAATCTATTTATCTCAGAAAAATTAGAGAAACTCCACACCATCAGACTATGCAACTCTAAGTCGCCTCAACTAGTTCACCTCATCTAAGTTGACTCAGATTATGTGTGTGAACGCTCCACTGAGGCGAATTAGGGCTGAGTCGACTCAACTAGTTTGCCTCATGTAGACTGATTCATGAGGTGGATTAGATGAGGTGAACTAGTTGAGGCGACTTAAGGCCTCTGTGTGATCAGGGCTTTATAGGCTCTGGAATGGCCCTCGACCAACCGAACAATAGCCTAGATCGATGGAGACTTTTGAATGAATCCACATTGTAGGGTGATAACTTGTTTTTTCGTTGAATAGATTTATTCTGTTCAATACCAGATACAACCGGATGACTGAGCAGGTCATGGAGAAGTCCAATGGATCTCCCCATATCGATTTTGATTGTGGTTTTGAAACATGGTTATTCTGTTAAATAAGTTATGTTGTCAGCACTGAAGACCTGTCTTCCAGCCATTTTTTCAATTTGGGATTTAAAAAAATATATATAGAGTGAGGTGTAAACAATGTGCTAACAATAGCTAACATTAGCCAAGAATAGCCAAGAATAGGTAACAATAGCACAAAATAGCTAACAATGGCTAACATTAGTCAATAATATATAACAATAGCTAACCATATCTAACCATAGCTAACGATAGCTAACACTATCTAATTATATCTAACAATAGCTAACAATAGCTAACAATATCCAACGATAGCTAACAATAGATAACAATAGATAACAATAGCTACCAATAGCTATAGAAAAAGGAAAAAAGAGCTAACAATCACTACCAATAGCTACCAATAACTACCAATATTTAATAATATCTAACAATAGCTAGCAATAGCTTACAATAGCTGACAATAGCAAGCACAAGCTAACAATAGCTAGCATTATCAGACTCTAGCTAACACTAGCAAACAGTAGCTAATAATAGCTAACAATAGCAATGATAGCAAACACTAACTAATGGTAACTAACAATAACTAACAATACCTGTCAATATCAAATAATAGCTACCAATAACAGATACTAACTAACAATAGCTAACAATAGCAAACACTAGTGCAAAATAACAAACAATATCGAACAATAGCTAACAATAACAAACAATGACTAACAGTAGCTAACACTAGCTAACACTACCAAACAATATCAAATTGTTGCAAACAATATCAAACAATATCAAACAATAGCTAACAATAACAGACAATACCTAATAATAGCTAACATTATCAAACACTAGCTAACACCAGCTAACAATAGCTAACAATAGCTAACAATAGCTAACCATAGCTAAACATAGCTAACAATATATACCTATACCAAACAATAACTAACAGCAGCTAACAATAGCAAACACAAACTAAAAACAGCAAACATCCAACAATAGCTAACAATAACAAACAACAGCTAACAATAACAAACAGTAGCTAATATTAAATAACTATAGCAAACAATATCAAATGCTAACTAACAATAACTAACAATAGCTAGCAATAGCTAACAATAGCAAACAATAGCTACCAATAACAAACAATAACTACCAATAGCAAACAATAACAAACAATAGCTAACAATAACAAGCAATAGCTAACAATAGCAAACAATAGCTAACAATACCTAACAACAGATGTCATCAGCGCTGCTTGGATATTTAATAACAAACAGTTATTGCCCGATATGGGCTTACCACCGTGATTAATGTCAAACATTAGGAAAAGCATCCCAGCGTCCAGAGAGAAGCAACATCTTATTGATCTATAAGTAATTGATTTGACTCGACCCGGAGCCGAAGTCCCGATCTCCCGCATGCGGCGCCCGCGCTCTATCGATTCGGCTACCGCGACCGGAGGCAAATATATAACCAGCTAAATAATATATCTTTACCCCACACAACAAAAAGGGAGACAAAACTGTCAAAAACCGCCTCGTGGAAATTACTTCCTCAATAGGATATATGAGACGGATGTATGTGACCCATCAATATTGTTTCTGTACAGCACCAGTACACATGGATGCAGATATTGTTTCTGCACTGCACCTATACATGTGGATGGGGATATTGTTTCTGTACAGTACCTGTACACATGGATGCGGATATTGTTTGTACATGTGGATGCGGATATTGTTTCTGAACACAACACATGTACATGTGGATACAGATATTGTTTCTGCACAGCACCTGTACAAGTGGATGAGGATATTGTTTCTGTACAGCACCTGTACATGTTGATGTGGATATTGTGTCTGTACATCACCTGTACATGTGGATGCGGATATTGTTTATGTACAGTACATATACATGTGGATGCGGATATTGTTTCTGTACAGCACATGTACAGTTGGATGCGGATATTGTTTGTGTACATCACCTATGCATGTGGATGCGGATATTTTGTGTGTACAGCACATGCACACGTGGATGCAGATATTGTCTGTGGACAGCATAGGTATATATGGATGCAGATAGTGTTTGTGTACAACACATAACCATGTGAATACGGATATTGTTTGTGTACATTACCTGTGCAATTGGATGTGGATATTGTTTGTGTACAACACATGTACACATGGATGCAGATATTGTTTGTGTACCGGACCTGTATGCGTGGATGCGGATATTGTTTGTGTACACCACCTGTAGACTTAGATGCGGATATTGTTTCTGTACAGCACCTGTACATGTGGATCCGGATAGTGTTTGTGTACAGCACCTGTACACATCGATGCGGATATTGTTTCTGTACAACACCTGTACACCTGTATGCAAATAAGTCATGGGTGCGGATGCGGAGGGACAACAAAAACTGGATGGTTCGTTTGCAGCTTTGAAGGTGCTTCCGATGTAAAGGACTCTGTCTACGGTAGAGTAAACACTATAATGCAATTAGTAGAGCTAGTATGGTGTGACGTCATCAACCTGGTGTGACATCATGAATACAAGAAGAGGAGTAGATAACAGTGCATCAGCATCGATCACGGCAGCCTTTTTAACACAATTAAAGCTCGATGAGACATTGGGCCCTGCAATTTGGTATATAATGTTTATATATGTGTGTACCATGCGCGGTGCTCGAATCGGTAGAGCGTGGCCTCGCGTGCGGGACATCAGAAGTTTGGTTTGACTTATCGAATTGATACTTGTCGCTTACTAGCCTGGCACTCATCACTAATAGGATAGGACAAGGACTGGTTAGCTCAGTGTCAGGATAATGTGACTGAGTGGGATATCAGTCATGATGCCAGTGGCCTAATTTACAAGTGGGGCAGCACTATAAAGTCACCACGAGGGAACAATGACACAAGTCGGTACCCATCCTGATATTACCTTAGATGTTGCCAAGACGTAAAACAACCAACTATATACAATTTTGGGTGCAAGTGACAGTGGTAATGCCGGAAGTTAGAATTGGGGCGGCCGAGTAAGGAGCAAATACATGAAGAGTCCCAATCAGCTAATAATCAATCAATCAATAGTTCCATCCTCTAGTCGAGGGTTGGATGCAATGGTTCTCCACTTGTCCCGATGTTGTGCTGTTCTGATAGACTGTGAATAATTCAAGCCTGTCCACTGTGAAATATTTGTAAACCATGATGTTCTTGGTCTCCCTCTCCCTCTGCTGCCATTCACCTTCCCTTCCAACAATGTACAGTATATTGAACTCTGACGAATGATGTGGCCAAAATAAATAAGTTTCTTTGTCTGTATAGTGGCAAACAAGCTTTTCTTATTTTTAATTTTTCTGAGAACTTCTTTGTTGGTGATCTTCTTTGTCCATGATATTTTCATCATCCTTCGATAAGTCCACATCTCAAATGCTGCTAAACGTTTGTACATTTTCTTAGAGATTGTCCATGTCTCTGCCGCATACATTAGAGTAGACCACACATAACACTGAAGAATACGCTTCCTTGTTTGTATTAATATCTTACTTGATGTTAACACTCTATTCATTTTGGAGAATGTTGTTCGGGCTATTGTTATCCTTCTTTTAATTTCTTCCTCACATGTCCCATCATTTGTAATCGTTTGTCCGAGATATATGAATTTGGATACTTGTTCTATGTTTGTGCCATCTATGGTTATATTGACATTTGGTTTATTTGTCTTTTTACTTATAACCATTGTTTTGGTCTTCCTGGCATTCATCTTCATGTTGAATAGTATTCCAGCTTTATTGATTCTATTCACTATATCTTGTAGGTTTTTCTCACTGTCTGCTAGTATTACACTGTCATCGGCATATCTAAGATTGTTGACGTTCATGCCACCTATTGTCACTCCCTTGCAATCTTCAATGTGTCTGAAAATCATCTCTGCGTACAGGTTAAATAGACATGGTGACAATACACACCCCTGTCGAACTCCTTGTTTAATCATAACTTCATCCGATAGGCCCTGCTCCATTTTTATAAATGCACGTTGTGTCCAGTATAAGTTCACAATTAGTTTAATGTCTTTGCCATTGACACCAATATCTTGTAAACATTTGATTAACAGTTCATGATTGACTCGGTCGAAGGCCTTCTCATAGTCAATAAAGCAGGCATAAACATCCTGGTTCACTTCACAATAACGTTCACAAATCATTCTCATATTGAAAATCCCTTCACGTGTACCTTTTCCAGATATAAACCCACTTTGTACATTACTGATTTGTTCTTCAATTTTCTGTCTGTTTCTCAGTAAAATTATTGTCAGGATCATCTTCAACATATGACTCATCAGGCTTAGTGTTCTGTACTCAGTACACAATGTTGGTTTTAGCTTCTTTGGGAGTCGTACAAATATGGATTCATTCATATTCAATGGTATAAATCCAGTCTCATAGATGTCAGTTACTAGCTTATGAATGATTTGAATCCCCACTTCATCTAGTCCTTTTATCATTTCTGATGTTATCTGGTCACTTCCAGGAGCCTTACCTGCCTTTAGATCATTGATAGCCTTCTCAACCTCTGATACTAATATAATATTCCCATCTTCTTTCTCAATTGTGGGTGGGTTCCCTCTGTCATTAGCTAATAATATAATATAATATTATATATTATATTATTAGCTGATTGGGACTCTTCATGTATTTGCTCCTTACTCGGCCGCCCCAATTCTAACTTATTAATTAATATTAATATAATAAAAGCAATATAATAGAATATCCCCTTCAGCATATTTACATTCACATAATGCTTATCATGCAAGTATAATGCTTATATTTTTATATTTATTTTTATTTTATTTTTTCTTGAAGATTGATACTACCTATCATGGATAACTTTGAGTAGACTTGTTGACACCATTAGACAGTTTGTCGATGGAAAGCCCGAGTCTACACTTTTACTGGCCTTTGATGATGCTGTAAGTTATACACTGTGTGTAATATAATTATAGAGGATGGATATCCCTGATATAAAAGTGCAAAGCATTCATCACAACTAGGCCATGGTTCGGGCTATGGTGTTTGAGTAGTTATTAGTGAACCATGGGTGTGCGGTCAGTTAGTTCCACTGCCCCATCTCAGCAGTGACATCATTCGGCAACTCTGCACACTAATTGCACATTATGTACCCAGCCTAGATTTGTTTGAATAAATCACCTAACTTAGATGCTTCTCTTATTGTCGTCTGTATAACACATTGTATATATGTATCTGTATATATGTATATGTATAAACGTATATATATGTGAATAGTTCAGACGCAGAACCCTGTAAATGCCAATCCAACAATTGAGATAAACATCAGAATCAAACCTTCCAAAAGCTCTTTTGTTTACATTCCTAATTGTGTGTTCAATGCTCCATTATCATTTCATCAAAATAAAAGTGGAATTAGTTAGAAGTGAGATTACCTTCAGGTAAACATTTTTTATTTCAATTACATTTTTGGATCTGTGGTTACTGGGATTTTGCAGCTGAACACTTCATATATCTGCTGCATAGAAAATTATACGAGTATAATTCTCCGGAAAGCGATTATCCATGAACTGTCTTGTCTTATTAGTTCACATCAACGTGACACTGCACCTCCTAACTGACACTCCTCCAGTCATCTACTGGTCAGGCCTTATGTTTCGCCTGGTGGTGGAATATGTTGATTGATTTATTGATTGATTGGTGGTTGCTTTACGCTGTGTCAGCAGCATAGGCCATATTCACGGCGAGAAATGTCTTTTTGTTCAAACCATCGCTTTTACATATAAAAGCAGACAATCAATTATGTGCCAATAAACACTCATTAAATTAGAAAGCTCACAATCATATATTTGTGGTCAAGGGAAACAAATTCCCATAGAAAAAGAAAAGTTGTTATTAATAATTGATAGAATCTATTTAGTAAACTATATGAGGTGGTACAGTCCAGCTGCCCTCAAAAAGGCTAAAATGTTTTCCTGTTTTACCTTAGTAAAAAGGTCATGCATACTGTCTGCAATGTGGAACTGTTGGCGCAGGGCCAAAAAATCAACTCAACTTAGTAAAAATGTGTTTGAGTGTCAGCAGGGACTGACACCCAACACATTCAGGGGAAGGTTCCCCCTTGAGCAGAAAAGCATGTGTAAGCCACGAGTGGCCAAGACGGGAGCGGCTAAGGACCACTTGGTCCCGCCGAACTCCCGCATGAGTCTGTGGTGGTTTTCCCATAGATGGTTCAATTTCTTTAAGTTTATTAATGTTTTCATCCCACTCATGTTGCCATTTGGATTTATGTGGGTGGCTATTAGTGGTTTCAGATCAGAGTGAGGGATCAGACACGGTTCAAGATCACAGTTCAGGGCCTTCTTCGCAGCCCGATCAGCTCGTTTGTTTCCTTGTATGCCAGCATGGCCAGGCACCCAGCACAGGTGGATGTCTTACCCATCCGTTGTCAGTTGGTTCATTTTATAATGACCCTTGCTAGAATAGAGTGATTCATTTCCAGTCCAGCAACAGCCAGGAGGCAAGAGAAGGAATCACTGTATATAACATAGTTAGTGTGGTTGGATACCTCGATACACTCCAACGTGAGAAGGAGTGCTCATGCTTCTGCAGTGAAAATTGAGCTCTGATCGGGCAAGCGTACGCCAAATCGTTCCCGTTGGCAGACTGCCACAGCAGCTACCCGGCTTTGGTCTTTCGAACCATCAGTGTATATGGAGAGGTGGTCTGCAAACTGGCCTTGAATCTCTGCATGCAGTCCTTGGTACTCGAGTGGATGTGTCCCAGACTTCCTCAGTTCCGTGAGTCGGAGGATAACCGTTGGCTTCCTCAACGACCATGGGGGATGTTCTGGGACTTTGGCATCCTCCAACACCACCAAATCCACGCCCAAGGCCTCCAAATGAGGTTTCATTCGGAGGCCGGATGTAATTCAGCCTGGCTTCATACCTGGATTTATCATGTTGCTCGAATGGACAATTGTGTGCAAGATTCAATGCATTAGTTTTTATCTTGACTACATATTGCATGGCCAGTTTGATTCTTCTGTTGTTAAGTGATGGTTAATTGGCTTCGACATAGAGGCTCTGAACCAGTGAGGTGCGGAAGGCCCCAAGGGCCAGGTGCAGTCCCTGGTGGTGGATCGTGTCTAGCAGCCCAATATATGATTTCCTTGTGGAACCATATACTATGCTGCCGTAATCCACTCATGACCTAACCAAGGTTCTGTACACGAAGAGCAGAACATCTCTGTCCGCTCCCCACTCTGAGCTGGACAGCGCCCTCAGAATATCTAGTGCTTTCAGGAATCTTGTTTTCAGGTACTTTATATGTGGCACGAAATACAGTTTTGCATCGAGAATGAGGCCCAGAAATTTGGTTTTCTCAACGACATTAATGGGATCCCCATCCAGGGTCAGCTTCAGTTCCGCATGCATTCTACGCAGCAGACAGAAGTGCATGCAGACTGTTTTGGTCTTGGAAAATTTGAAACCTGTCAGAAATGACCATCGATAGATCCCATTTATGCTTGGTTGTAGCTGTCTCTCTATGACATTCATGTTAGCACCACCGTAATATAAAACAAAGTCATCCACGAAAAGACTACAGGAGACCCCCTGCTTTACAGCAGCAGCAATACCATTGACCTTGACCCCGAAAAGGGTCACGGCCTGTATGCTGCCTTGAGGTACTCCTAGTTCCTGTGAGTGTAGGCTGGAAAAGGTAGTCTTGACACGGATGTGGAAATGCTGAAGGCTAGAAAGTTCCTGATGAAAATTGACAGGTGGCCATGAAGGCCAATTGCATGAAGATCCTCCATGATGCCATGCTGCCACGTTGTGTAATAGGCTTTTTCGAGGTTGAAAAAGACAGCCACAACATGCTCCTTCTTAAGGAAAGCATCTCTTATGAAGGTCTCCATGTGCACCAAATGGTTGTGGGTGCTGCGGCCCCGTCTGAAGCCACATTGAAGGTTGGACAGGTGGTGTCCTGACTCCAGTAGCCAGACGAGGCGGTTGTTTACCATGCGCTCCATGGTTTTACAGATGCAGCTTGTGAGAGCTATGGGACAATAGTTGTTGCCTTCACTCTGGTCTTTACCAGGTTTGGGAATCGGTATTACTGTCACCTCCCGCCATGAGGCGGGGACGACACCCGACTCCCAGATGTTGTTGAAGCGTTGAAGCAAACAGTCTCAGTGCATGTTCAGGGAGATGTTTTAAAACTTGATAATGAATTCCATCAGGTCCAAATGCTGTGTCATGCGAGCTTTCCAAAGAACACCTCAACTCACACATACTGAGTGGGGAGTTGTAGTACTCCTCGCCATCGGAGGAAAAGTCCAAGAGCTTTCGCTCTTGGCGTTCCTTGACGGCCTGAAAGCCCGGGACGCAGTTTGCCAAAGATGAGTTTCCAGCAAAGGTGCGAGCCAATTCTTCACTTATTTCTTTGAGTGATGTGAGAATGGTGCCGTTGTGTTTCAAGTGCTGGACTACAAAAGAATCACCTCCCCTTCGTTTGATTCTCCTGATCATTGTCCAGGTGGAATAAGTAGCCTACTTGCTTGTTCTCATCTACACAGAGTAGGCTGTACTGTGGTATGCAACCATCACCATCAGTTATTGATACTACCAGCGGAGGGCGTGTTCGGCATTGACATCCGCTATAAAACCATTCTCATAAAGTATGCTCAAAGACCCTATTATATGAAGATGGCTCACTCAGCCTGTACTGTGTAATCAAAATGATCAAACCCAACACTTGGTGCGCTGGCTGTTCTCTTGGTTAAACAGTTGCTATATTAATTAATATTATACGTATAAATGTATATATGAATGTGACAGATGTGTGATGATGGCGATGATGATGATGATGATGATGTGTATTTGTTCATAGCAATTTTATATTGATGTGCATTCATACTTACCTATCTCATGTATAACTATAATATAATTGTATGTGTTTACATGTGAAACACCAACCATCAGCCGGGCTGATCAAACCCACCACAAGGTGGCACTGCACAATTTATATTACCATGGGAGAGATAGGGAGTGAGCTGTCTTAGGATTATAGGGTCTTTGGTATGCTGCACGGTGATCTGCTGTCGCCAACATAAATTCTTGCTACTGCAATCAGATGGTGCATCGATGTTTGAAACCCTCTATGAGACCTTTTTCACAGAGTATGTTGCACCAGATGAGGTGGCTGAATCAGTAGAGCGCAGGGCCTCACACGCGGACAATCAGGAGTTTGGTTCTCGGTCGAGTCAAATGATTGACTTATCAAATTTATACTTGTCGCTTCCTAGCCTGGCAGTCAGCACTAATATGATAAGGCAAGGACTGGTTACCTCACTGTCAGGATAATGTGACTGAGTAGGATATTGGGTCATGGTTCTGGCAGCCTGATTTCCCACTGGGGCAATACTAGGAAATCGCCATGAGTGCGCACTGTCACAAGTCTGTACCTGTCCTGATATGACCTTAGATGTTGCCAGGACATAAACCTCCAACAACGAACCGACCGATGTTAGCTCCTGCAACTATCGTCAGAGGGCAGGTTGGTGTCTGAAATCCTATATAAGACCTTTTATACAGAGTATGATGCACATTCAAATGCTGTCCCCAACAGTAATTCTTGCTATTACCGTCAGAGGGTAGCTTGATAGTGGTAGAAATCGTCTATTCAGAGTAGATTCAACTTCCAGTGAACATCTTCAAGGTTATTTTGTCAAGTAAGCCAACATTCCTTTCCAATTGCTTGCTCTATCTCGTGCAATCTATTTCTGAGTAAGTCATATTGACAGCACAGTGGCCACTCATAACCTACCCATAACACTCTGCAACGACACTTTATATGGTAATTTCATCGGCTGACTTGAGTAAGGGAAGACATATTGACCCCAGCGTGTTGTGGTAGTAGCAGTTGAACAGAATGCAAACCGCCGAGTGCAGGAACGTACGCCAGCTGTGATTGGTCGAGAGCGTGAATTGCCTTATGGGTAGCGGGTGGCGCTTTTTCCATGTATTGGTTGGTTGTCGGAGTTTTGCATCATGGCAACATCTAAGTTCATATCAGGATGGGTACCGACCAACACATGACTGTGCACACTCATGGCGACTTTATAGTGCTGCCCTACCGGGAAATCAGGCTGTCGGCACCATAACCAGATATCCCACTCAGTCACATTATCCGAACACGGAGCTAACAAGTCCTTGCCCTATCCTAATAGTGCCAAGCAACAGGCAAGGTCACGAAAAGTCAGTGGCTTGACTCGAATGGGAACCAAGCTTCCGATCTCCCACACGCGAGACCCATGCTCAACCACCAATTATGCCACGGTGCCCGGTACGTGTTGTCGTAGCAGCGGGTGAACAAACGGCAAACCGCCGAGTGCAGGATGGCAAGCCAACTGTGATTGGTCGAGAGCGTGAATTGGATTATGGGTAGCGGGTGCTGCCTGTTCCACATGTACCACGTGACACGTGACCCTACCAGTGAGCACCGTGGTATTTGCATCATATATCCTTCTTTATTATAAAGAGATAATAACGTATGTCTTGTGTCGGTTGGAAGTGGCAACAAGCTTTGCGAGAATTGATTACATTTTTTGTGTGGTAAATATGTTTATTCTGCTGAATAAGTCTTTTGTCAGTGCCGAAGCACTGGTCTTCCAGCCATTTTTCAATTCAGGGTTATTTACACAAAAGTATATATAATAAGATATACAATAACTGTTGAATACACAATTTTCAGCATGTAACACGATCAAATTATGTAACCCAAACGTTTCATAGCAATAAAACAGTAGTGTCATATAACTAGATCAATATTAAAACCATTTAACAAAGTGGTGGTGGGGTGGTGGTGGGGGAGGGCGGGGGGGGGGGGTCATGCCTCCAGACGCTCCTAGCAAGCTCGCGACTGCCACCACTCGGGTTTCACACCCGCAACGCAAAACATCAAGGATTCTCAGTACCTGCAGGATGGCCACACTGCGTCTGTCACCCATCCTATCCATCACTGTTCCACGACCCCTCGGTCCCTCTTCTCATCCTCATTGTCCTCTCCCTGTCTTCCCTTCCCCCTCTTTCCTGCCTGTTCTTCACCCCTTCCTTTCATCCGATCCCTTTCACCCCCACTTCCACGCCCAAACCCAACTTGCTCCCTTCCCCCTCCCCGCTCCCTCTCCCCGACTCCTCCTGTCCTACACCCCTTCCCTTTCCGTTCCGCTCCCCCTCGTCAGTTTCCTCCTCTCCCCTCTCCTCCTCTCCCTTCGCCCTTCTCCTCCTTTCCCTTCTCCTCCTCTCCCCTTCACCCCCTCTCCCCTTCTCCCCCTATCCCCTTCTCCTCCTCTCCCCTTCTCCTCCTCTCCCCTTCTCCTCCTCTCCCTTTCTCCCTCTCTTCCCTTCTCCTCCTCCTCCCCTTCTCCCCCTCTCCCCTTCTCCCCCTCTGCCCCTCTCCTCCTCTCCCCTTCTCCTCCTCTCCCCTTCTCCCCCTCTTCCCTTCTCCTCCTCTCCCCTTCTCCTTCTCTCCCCTTCTCCCTCTCTTCCCTTCTCCTCCTCTCCCCTTCTCCCCCTCTCCCCTTCTCCCCCTCTCCCCTTCTCCTCCTCTCCGCTTCTCTTCCTCTCCCCTTCTCCCCCGCTCCCATTATCCTCCTCTCCCATTCTCCTCCTCTCCCCTTATCCCCCTCTCCCATTGGCCTCCTCTACCATTCTCCTCCTCTCCCCTTCTCCTCCTCTCCTCTTCTCCTCCTCTCCCCTTCTCCCCCTTTCCCCTATTCCTCCTCTCCCCTTCTCCTCCGCTCCCCTTGTCCTCCTCTCCCCTTCTCCTCTTCTCCCGTCGTCCCTCTCCTCCTGTCCCCATCCCCTCCTCTTCCTTGTCCCTTACTCTTCCATCTCCTATCCACATTCTCCACCTCCTCCCATTCCATTTCCTCACCACCTTATCCCCTTCCCCTCCCCTCCCTATCTCCCCCCTCCCACCCCCCTCCACTTCCCCCCCCCTCCCCTCCTTCTCCTCTCGCATTTCCCCTCTCCCTCCCTTTCCTCCCTCATATCACCTTATCCCCTCACCTTCGCCCCCCTCCCCTCCAACTCACCAATCTCCCCCTTCCTCCCCCTATTTTCCCTTCCGTCAGACTGACCTTCCCTCCCTGTCCCTTCCCCTCCAATCTCCTCCTCCCATCCCTCCTTCACACCACCTTATCTCGTCCCCCGACCTCCTTCACACCACCTTATCTCGTCACTCTCTCTCCTTCACACCACCTTATCTCGTCCCCTCCCTCCCTCTCCCTTCCCCTCCAATCTCCTCCTCCCCTCCCTCCTTCACACCACCTTATCTCGTCCCCCTCCCCTCCCTCCTTCACACCACCTTATCTCGTCACCCTCCCTCCTTCACACCACCTTATCTCGTCCTCTTCCCAGCCCTCCTTCACACCACCTTATCTCGTCCCCCTCCCTCCTTCACACCACTTTATCTTGTCACTCTCTCTCCTTCACACCACCTTATCTCGTCCCCTCCCCTCCCACCTTCACACCACCTTATCTCGTCCTTTTCCCACCCTTTCTTCGCACCACCTTATCTCGTCCCCCTCCCTCCTTCACACCACCTGATCTCGTCACTCTCTCTCCTTCACACCACCTTATATCGTGCCCCTCCCCTCCCTCCTTCACACCACCTTATCTCGTCACCCTCCCTCCTTCACTCCACCTTATCTCAACCCCTCCCCTTCCTCCTTCACACCACCTTATCTCGTCCTATTTCCACCCCTCCCCTCTCCTCCTACCACCCTCCCTCCTCCCCCTCCCCCGCCCGCCCTACAACCCCCCCCCCCCGGCTCCTCACTCACACCAATGTGGTTAGACATGGGCGCCTGCTAAGGCAAACATTAAACATTCCATCGCAATCATTCCAATGACTCATCCCAATCATTCCAATGACTCACCCTAATCATTCCAATGACACTCTCGGAAGACGGGTGGCACCCGGCAACCATTACTTTGTCATGCCCTTAGGCTGGGCTCGATCCTCCCGCAAATTGGCAATAGATTGGTACAGATCGCCTCCACACATCACATGCGCAGACGCCAAGAAAGGGCCGCTTTATTTTCCCGCCATTTCAGCCGAATGTCATCTGCTACCAGTGAAACTTGCATAGCGCTATCAATACGAGTGCTTTTTATATTTGGCTATCGACGAGATTGGTATGGCCGAATGAGTTGAGCGTCCGTCGCCGGTATTGGTAGATTGTACGAGCACGCGTTCGAAGTCGGGTTCAGTCAAAACCTAATGACATAAATATTTATACCTGTTGTCTCCTAGCCTGGTGTTCGGCATCATTAGGATAGGGCAAGGTCTGGTTGGCTCAGTATCGGGATAATGTGACTGAGTGGGATATCAGATCATGGTGCCAGTGGCCTGGTCTGCCAGAGGGACAGCACTATAAAGTCACCATGAGTGCGCAATGTTCCAAGTCGGTACCCATCCTGACATGACGTTAGATATTTGCCAGGATATAACATTCCAACAATCCACCAAATATGTATGTATGCGCATTAAACACTGTAGGGCACTGGTGGTGTCCCTTCTTAAGATAAAATAAACTGGTAGCAGACGACAATTGGAATGTCACCTTTTATTGGCATTCCGCCATGGTTTGGAACAGTGACTGTGATGGAGCAAGGTGGGGGTGGTTGTTTGGAGGATTTGTCCTCAGATTGATGTGCTATTTTGACTGATTAGGATGTAGACTAGACCTCAGTTGAAGAGCTTCCAGGATTAATGGTGTGAGGGATATCTTCACACCAAATGAACAGGTTGCAATGATCACGACGTGATAGACAAGTGTGAGAGACAAGTGTCACAGACAAGTGTCACAGACAAGTGTTACAGACAAGTGTTAGAGACAAGTGTCAGAAACAAGTATCACAACCAAGTCTTAGAGACAAGTGTCAGAGACAAGTGGCAGTCACAAGTGTTAGAGACAACTGTCAGAGACAAGAGACAGTGACAAGTAACACAAACAAGTGTCAGGGACAAGTGTCATGGACAAGTGGCACAGATAAGTATCACAAACAAGTGTCACATACAAGTGTCAGGGACACGTATCACATACAAGTGGCACATACAAGTGGCACATACAAGTGGCACAGACAAGTGGTCAGACACGTGGTACATACATGTGGAACATACAATTGCCACACACAAGTGACACATACAAGTGTCACACAAATGTGGCACACATAAGTGGCATTTACAAGTGTCACAGACAAGTGACACATACACGTGGCACAGACAAGTGTAACATACAAGTGTCACAGAACAGTGTCACATACACGTATCACATGTCACAATCAAGTGTCACAGACAAGTGGTACAGAAAAGTGGCACCTACAGGTGCCACATACAAGTGTCACAGAGAAGTGACAGCGACAAATGTAAGATACAAGGGTCAGTCACAAGTTCCAGAGACAAGTGTCAGTGACAAGGGTCACATACACGTGTCAGAGACAAGTGCCAGAGACACGTCTCAGGAACAAGTGTCAGATCACAAGTGTCACATACATGTGCCCCAGACACATGTCACATACAAGTATCACATACAAGTCCCAGACACAAGTGGCACATACAAGTGGCACAGGCAAGTGGCACAGACAAGTGGCACGGACAAGTGTCACATACAAGCATCACATAGAAGTGTCAGGCACAAATGCCAGAGACAAGTGCCAAACACAAGTGTCAGATACAAGTGGCACCGCCAAGTGTCACAGACAAGTGTCAGAGTTAGTAGCGTTTGCTTAACTCAAATAGACACTATCACGCTCCTTCCTTCCCCAAACATATTATTTAAGATAATTAGACTGCCAGCAGAGGACAATGAATGACTGACTAGGATATTGGATCATGGTGCCGGTGGACGGGTCTCCCTGTGGCGCAGCAGTGTGATGCTGTCATGAGTCTGCACCGTCGGTATTCATCCTGATGCGGCCTGAACTCTTACACATGACTTCCAAAAAATGGTGCGTGTTACTTCCTAGCCTGGCACTTGGCATTACTACGATAGGGCAATGACTGGTTAACTCAGTGTCGGGATAATGCGATTGAATGGCGTGCTGGCGGTTTGGTATCCCTACAAAACTATAAACTATAACTATAAACTATCAATTCGACATGAGAGTACCCTGTCACAACTCGGTACCCATCAGGATATGACCTTTGATGTTGCCAGGACATAAAACTCCAACAAACGACGACAACGACTACAGCCATGAACTTTCGTGACTGTTTGTCAGCATCCTGTAGCGGCTGCTTCGCTTTTGATTCATGGTTGGTAAACTTATTCTCCCCGCGCATCTTATGTTGCGTGCTTTCCTTATGATCACGCTAGGCACTAGTCATGTGACCAGAGACGCTGATAGGTAATAGGACACAGCAGTATGTTGCTCTTGCCCAGAGGAAGAACAAGGCCTGCAGATGCATGAGACACACACACATCTAGGTTTACATTTCCTGCCGATACAATGCCATTTTTGGCTCATCTAACTCACCCAACTAACTTTTCCAGATGAACAGAGACAAAGAGTAGTAAATGAAGAGCTCTTTTCCAAAACACGCTCTACAAACTTGGCATTGTCATTGCAAATTCATTCTTTGGATTGGCACTTATTGAATTTTGGTAAAGAGCTTGTCAAATATAGGTTGCGTCAACCCCATACCTGTCAAGTACTACGTTTTGGCTGTAAAGACTACGGCTTCACACGTCAAATTACAACTACAGCCATAGGTGCGCAAACCATACGGTTTTCAGAATATTTTTCTGTTTGTTTGTTGTTATTTTACATCCTAGCAACATCTAAGGTCATATCAGGACGGGCACCGAATTGAGACAGTGCGCGCTCATGGCGACTTTATAGTGCTGCACCAGGCCACCAGCACCATGACCTGATATCCCACTGAGTCACATTTTCCTGACACTGAAACAACCAGTCCTTGCCCTATCCTAATAATGCCAAGCGCCGGGCTAGGAAGTGACATGTATACATTTTGTTTGAACTCTCACTATTAATGTTTATATGGATAGGCTTTGGATTTTTAATTCTTTCTTAGAATATTTAAATGTGAATAATAATTATTATGGATTGTTTATTTCTTACCACTGACATAATATGAATGTAACTATCTGTTTATTTTTTGCACAGATATAACTGAATGTTTGTATTGCTAATAGTGTTTTGGTACCAATAAAAGTGTTTAAATTAAAGGGTTTTTTTTGTTAGCAACAATACATTTACAATGCAAATACAGAATTTGATGCACATACATCATTGTTGAAATCGCACATTACTGTAAGGACTAGGAGTTATGTTGAATTTATGGTTTCGCGGAGAAATATATGGTTTTAACAATCTTAGACTTCTGTTTTCATTCTTGGGGGTTGACACCTATGCATCCATATTTGTGTTGATAGTTTAGTTAGAAAGTACTACTGTTCATGCATATGTAGTGGTCTGCACTGACCTCTCAGGCAAGGAGCCGCATATACAGGTAGGCATGGGTAGTGTGTTGATATCAGGGAGCCTAGGTGGTGTAATGGCTAGCACACTGGCCCGGAATGCAAAGAGATGTGGGTTTGAGTCCCACTCTAGGCGCAATATTTCCCATTTTTATCACCCCCCTGACAGTGGTTGCCGTGACCATGATCCTATACAAGCTACACGCTGTATGGTTGTTGAACTTACCCTGTGTATGTATGTTTAAGTGCATTGCCAGTATGTATGTAATTGTTAGCATTAAAAGACTTACAATTCCAGGGGACGAGTGTAGTGGTCTGCACTGACCTCTCAGGCAAGGAGCCGCATAGATAGGTAGGCGAGGGTAGCGTATTGATATCAGGGAGCCTAGGTGGTGTAATGGTTAGCACACTGGCCCAGAATGCAAAGAGATGTGGGTTCGAGTCCCGCTCTAGGCGCAATATTTCCCATTCTCATCACCCCCCACGACACATATAATGAATATCCATATATATACATTGGTACAATTCCATTGTTGGGAGCTAATATAGGACATGTTTGATATAAATGATGACATACCTAACTGGCAGTTGAGTACTTTTGTTGTAGAATTGCACTTTCTTGTTTTAACATATCTTCCCTATTATCTTGACAGGTAATGCACCAATATCTATTCAGTTTACATTAAAATGTGCCAACTGACACACTGAACATACCTTATGTCAGGTCGAGCCCGCGCAGACCGGATCTGGCTTCAGTTTTCGTAGTTAGAGGGGAGCACAACATCTAAAACCAGGATCAGTACCCTAGCCTTCCCTAAGCTTTAGGAATATGTTATTTAATTTTATGTTTATACTCGAGTAAATCATTGTTTATCCCTAATTCTAGGTGCAGGTGGGCGGGCCCCTGATCCTTACCTTCGTATTCGTAGATTTGTAAGAATCTCAGTAATACTTCAACTTACAACTAAGTCTAGTATAACTATCATATTCTTACTTCATCTTCCGAATACCGGAAGCTAAGTATCTGGGGAGAGTCTTCGAAGCATGTTTTTTTGCGACCCGACTTATATCGTCTTGCTTCTTTTCTTCTCCTCCCACATCTACTTCTTCCGTCCTTCTTCTGTTTCTGTAAATATATGAGCATAGTGCTGGGCACTTTTGTTATGTCATTTCCTTTTCCTTTTGGTAAGATAACACCAACACTACAGCTCACCAGCATTGAAAACAAGCCTGAGGACCTGGGCTTACATGCTATGGACAGTATAAATACAGCCTCAATAAAAAAATGTTTTAAATTAGACCAGCCTACGGCCAAATTAATAAGATAAAAGCTAAATTGAAGGATGTTTCTAAAATGGCCGCCAAAATGGGTCTAGCTGTGGAATGGAAATGTCCATCACATTTTTTCATATGGGCCATATATAAGGCTAAGTGCAAACTATAGTGACAACTTGCCCTCATCTTTGGTTGTCAAATTGCATTTGGGTCATGGACTTCAAAATAGCTGTTCACTCACTGGTGTGACTGCAGTACCTGGCATCAGTGGACACTTCTGTATCCTAACCAATGCTGTCCTGATATAGCGGGTGTCCGTCCATCGATACTACCATAACATCTGTCCTTAAATTCTGCATGCAGACAAAGCGTAAAATATTCCGATATACGGCATCATGGGGAATGCAAATGTTCTATTACTGATCAGTGTACGTGACTAGGCGCATGTATGTAAATATGTATATATATATATATATATATATATATATGTATGGGTCGTTGGTGCCTGAGTGGGATGTAAATAGACATAGTGGTGCTGGCAGGTCTGGGTGTGGGTACACTCAGGGCCTACCCCCTCTGGTGGGAAAAGGATCACCACACTCAAATGTAAAGGTTGGTGGTGGCCATGGGGCCATACAGCTTGGTGGTGGTGGGCAGACCACTGGTATCCATGGGGACCAGGAATACTGGATCCATATTGGTACGGCCAAGAATTCTTGCATTCCATTGACGGAAAGGGGTGGGATGTTACTCTGCAATGAACCCATGTAACCATATAAATAATAAACCAGAGGGCTTGACCCTCTCTCCTTCTTTACACTTTATAATCTTCCTTTGTCTTTGTCTGTATTGATTTCACTATAGCCTGCCTACACAGCCACATATTCGAGCCTTAGCCTTTTTACAAAAGGATTCACTTTTGAATTCATGAGAAATCTGACACTATAGCCCTCCGCAGTAACATGTTCTACTGAATAGCCCTGCATGGCCTTCTATGCAGCAGAACTTTCTTATTAAGCGTATCAGTACCTCATCATGCTGTCAGTCGCAATGCTACAAAGACTGCTTTCATTACTTAACCGCCACTCTCCATTTAGCTCTCTGCTTTCGTGCAATTGTACATTTCATAAAGCGCTGTTTGCAAATCGTTGAAGTGCTGCTGACTTTTGCAAGTTACAAGCGGCACCCTCTCGGAGAGCAAATAGAGGTCTCACACTGGCCAGAACACATCAAGACAGGTGCAAACTATTTGTCCCTGCAGTCGCTGGTTGGGAGATGTTGAGAGTTCCATTCATCACTTCCCTTAATGCTGCCACGGTAACATGGTTTTCTGTTAAGGTCTGCTCCCTTAGCCTTTGGTTCTATCAAGAACCTGTACCACAAGGCAGTGGTTTACAACTTTGCAAGGTGGGGCGTCAAACTCCCACAGTACCTAGGTTAGATATATAGCATCGAATCTAGATTATTGCTGTGACTTGGGAAATTTGATACTTTCCTTAGAATATGTGGTTTTACTGTCTGCATTACTGAGTTACATACATTACTCTCATGGTCACCACAACAGCTTGATTGTTGTTACTGAACATAGGATTCTCTGTATGCTGCTAAAAGTTGCATAGTCCGATGGTTTTGAGTTTCTCTCATTTTCTGAGATAAATATATCAGGTTGATCGATATAATCTACCTTACTTTAGTTTGAATATATCAGGTTGATCGATATAATCTACCTTACTTTAGTTTGAAGTAAGTTTTATTTTAAATGGCTAACTTTTGAGATATTTGAAGTGAAAACATAACAAATTAATGTTGGCAAAGATGCCCAAACTCAGACACCATAGGCTTCTGCAGTAACATATTCTATTAAATTGCCTCAGTATGCCCTGCTCTGTCCTGTCAAATGTTTAATAAGTGCAACCATAAGCTAAGTTAGATATCTAGAATCAAACCTTGATACTTGTTTTGGTTTTGTAAAGTTGGTGTTTTCATCGGACTACGCAGCTTTAATAAATCACCGTGTACTCAACTTGTTCAAATAAATGTAAGTAACATTTTGGTTGTGAAATCAACCACACTGGATCTGATTCAACTTATGCCCCTTTAATAATAATATCAATAGAAAGTTTGGAGACAGATGCCAAAACACTTTGCAGAAAAAGAAGAGGTGGCTTGGCTTACGATGCACTGTAATTTTTGTAGGAGTGTCTGCAGACGTCATTCCCATGCCATCATCTCTGCCAATTTGGATTGCTACCACTCACTATAACTTCCAGTGTCATCAAAGGCCAGCTCTCACCACCATGTCTATGTGGTGTGGGAGGTTAAAAATTCCTTGGGTCGGTAAAAGGGTAGGCTCGGGCTTTCTATCGACCAACTGTCTAATAGTGAAAGCAAGTCTATTCAGAATTATCCATGAGAGGCATTATAAATTCTTTTTTTTAAACATGGGTTGGTTGTCTAGTGACACATCGTGAAGCTGAACTTGGTTAGTGGCTCAATTTCAGAAGATTTCATCAACTCTGTACTGTTGCAAGTACAGTAGCCTACATGTATTTATACTATCATGGTCGCCATGAGGGATGTTCCCAATTAAATATGGTGCACTAAACTTCACCATTTTCTCCAGAACTGTTTAATTGGGGGGAAAGTACATGAGATTGTAGGGTTGCGTGTTCGAGTCTGTGGCTATGTAGGTAGGCTAAGGTGCCAACAATACAGACAGATAGAAAGAGAGAGAGAAAGTAAAGCAAAGTAAGAGTGTGAGAAGAGAGAGTCCAGGCCTCTCTGGTTTATTATATATGGTACATGGGTTCATTGTAGAGTATCACCCCACCCCTTTCCTCCAATGGGAAACAAGCATTCTTGGCTCTGCCAATATGGATCTAGCATTCCTGGTCCCCATGGCTATCAGTGGTCTACCCACCACCACCAAGCTGTGTGGCCCCACTGGCCACCAACAGCCTTGAACCTTGACCCTGAGTGTGGTGAAAGGGGTCTATATAACCAAATTTTCCTTAAAATACACATGATTTGAGAAAATGGTGCATCAACTAGTTAGCGGGTATGCCCCACTATTCTTTCTAAATCTACTCACCAGCCCCCCGCCACCCCTCTCAGTGTAACAGTAATTGGGGAGCAGGAGGAGTCTCAGCATCATTAGTCCTCCAACAGGTACGTTCCAAGAAATGGAGCACAGACACAATTCCATGAGAAGTACTAACAAATAGCCTACCCTTTCAGCCTAACATACAAATAGCCACAATAAAAATACAATATTGGCTGGAGTCTTTACAACATAGCTCGATACATCTTTGACCCTTTGTAGGAGGCGGGATGGCCGAATGAGTTAGAGCATCTGTATCCCCTGTTGGTAGATTGTGGGGTCGTGGGTTCGAACCCTGGTCGAGTCAAACGAATGACTTAACAATTGATACTTTTTGCCTCCTAGCCTGCTGCTCGGCATTATTAGGATAGGGCAAGGACTGGTTGATTCAGTGGCTGGATAATGTGATTGAGTGGGATATCTGGTCATGGTGCTGGTGGCCTGGTCATTCAGCACTATAAAGTCGCCATGAGTGTACACTGTCATAAGTCAGTGCCCGTCCTGATATGACCTTAGATGTTGCTAGAACATAAAACAACAATAAACAAACAAACTCTTTGACCCTACTGCAGGTACACACCTATTTAGTGTTGCATCCTTCCATTCGCCTCTAGTTGGCGTGCAGACATTTCTTGGTAATTCGGTGGGGAGAAAGTTAGCCTGAAATTTTGACGCTTCATTTTCCAATCTGGCAGGATTTAAATCAAATGATTACTTTTGTTGGATTTGTTGTGTTACTAATGCGCAAGAGTTTAAAAATCACCCCACTTCATCTGGCTTGACGCATGACTTATCTGGCTGAATGAGTTGAGCGTCTGTCTCTCATTTCGATAGATTGTGGGATTCGAACCCAAATCATTATTTGGATAGGACAAGGACTGGTTGGCTTAGTGTCAGGATAATGTATCAGGTTATGGCGCTGGCAGCCTGGTTTCCCAGTGGGGCAGCACAATAAAGTCGCCATGAATGAGCACTGTCACAATCGATACCCCTCCAGATATGACCTTAGTGGTTAGGTGTATGGATTCCCTTCGCAAGTCTGTATACATGCAGGGTGATTTGCCTAATTGGCATGGTGTTCGGGCGTGATAAGTATCAAAATGTATTAAAATGTGTCAAAATGCTGCGATCTCGGGTCAAATGCTGCTGGACGAACGGACATGAAACGGACATGGGACGGACATCAAACGGACATGAAACAGACATGATATGGACATGAACGGATAGCCAATGGATGGTAAGCGGACTAAACGGTCTCAAACCGGACAAAAACCATAGACGTCAATCCGGCGGCATCTGTTCCAAGTTTTGTGCATGTTCAAAACTTGTAACGGATCGGGCCAGATATCAACAGATATCAATGGATATGCAATGGATATGCAATGGATATGCAATGGACACAAACCAGACTTTGACGGATATCAACGGACTTTGTTCGGTTTCATTCCGTTTCCCCAATCCGGTGATGTGTGACAGAAGCTTAAGGGAATACTGATTCAATTTAATAGACTATGTTCCTGCTGAAAACTATGGGGTCAGAGTTTTGGCATGCTTGCAAAATACAGTTTGGCATATTTACACTTCAAATATCTCCTATGTTAGCCATTTAAAAGAAACTAATGTACCGTAGAATATAACAATCAACCTAACATATGTGCTGTATAATCTATTATGGGAATATAACCAAGGACATTACCACCTATCAGTTCTCTTCTATATATTAGTTATTACCTACTATCCTACTGTCATAGGAGTTAGTTCCTGTTTCTGCCACTATGGCGCCACTTGTGAGTGGCTCCTGGACACTCTGATACCAGCTGTGTCTGGTCAGTACCGCCTCCAGACCTGCTTGGATGGTCAGATATTTGCAATAAATTTCCAATAAATGAGCGAAACTCAAAGACGTCAGGTCGTTTGACTATAAGATTACTGTCCATATGGTAATATTCTATCACCAGCAGTTATGCGGGTATTGCAGTACCTACCTGCTAAGGTATAGCAGGTATAGCAGGTATAGCAATACCTCAGGGAGTTTGACGCCCCTGCCTTGCAGAGTTCTAAACCACTGCCTTGTGGTGTACAGGTACTTGATAGAACCAACGGCTAAGGGAGCAAACCCTAACAGAAAACCATGCTTCCATGGCAGCATTTAGGGCGGTGATGAATGGAACTCCCAACATCTCCCGACCAGAAACTGCACGGACAAATAGTTTGCGCCTGTCTTGACATCTTCTTGCCGGTGTGAGACCTATATTTGCTACCCGAGAGAGTGCTGCTAGTAACTTGCAAAAGCCACCAGCACTTCAACACTTTGCAAGCAGCTTTTATGAAGTGCACAACTGCACAAAATAGCAGCGCTTAAGAAATAAAAGCAGTCTTTGTCGCATTGCGACCGACAGCATGATGATGATGATCACCAGCAAACATGATCTGATATCCCAGTCAGTTGCGTTATCATTACCTTCACCCTACCAGTCCCTCTTCTATCCTAGTAATGTGACCGCCAGGTTAGGTAGCAACAAGTAGCAATTGTGCAAGGTGTCTATGTCGGTCCGAGCGGGGTTTCAAAACCGACATAGGATCGCTGCTACATAAATAAGCAGACAGTCACACCATGTTGCCATCCCCTCTGATGACATAATCACATGTTTTAGAGCAACATCTACTAAATCACAAGCTGAAGGTGGATATTTAGTCAAACCATGGAACAAGGTGTGAGCTTATCCGTTAGTGAGCCACACCCCGCAGGCTGGGCGATAATAGAAGCTGGATAGTGCTTTGGCGCTGATATATCGCCCGTTGAGATAACCTTTGACCTCCATCTCCAGCGCCATCACATCCGGCGCCGACCCCTAGCGGTGTAGTGCCGAAGCTTGCAGACAGTGCTAGTTAAGTGTGCCATACACCAACTGATGAGTAGCGTCTGTACTGTTGGCATAACCTAGCGGCAATGCCGGATTTACCTATATGCTTCTAAATCTAAGGGGGGAGGGGGGTCTCCGGCCAAGGTGCATAATATTGTTGACACTGTCAGACCCCTTTGGGAAGGGCCTATCAGCATAGCATGCTATGTCAAGTGGTAGTCAATGATTGGCCCCTTTATAGAAAGGCTGCTAGACCATAGGTAAGTACCTGGCTTGGTGGCCGAATCGGTAGAGCGCTGGCCTTGCGGGCGGGATATCGGGAGTTTGGTTCCCGATCGAGTCAAACCAATGACTTATACAATTAAGACTTGTCGCTTCCTAGCGAGCTGCTCAGCATTATTAGGATAGGACAAGGACTGGTTTGACTCAGTCTCAGGATAATGTGACTGAGTGGGATATCAGGTCATGGTGCTGGCAGCCTGCTCTCACAGTGGTACAGCACAATAAAGTCGCCATGAGTGCGCACAGTCACAATGCGGCGCCCGTCCTGATATGACCTTAGATGTTGCCAGGACGTAAAACTCCAGCAACCAATTAATCAATTGTGTTCCTTGGTGGGCAAATACAATGTGTACATGCGGGAATATTTATTAGCATGCTATATCGAGTGGTAATCAATGATTGAGGACCATATATGGGCAATGACCCCCTTGTAGAAGGGCTGGTTTGCCGTAGGTCACTTGCAACCACTGGTCGTAGCGTCACGTGGTATTGTCCATAGAGCAGATACAAGCTACCGAATCGGGCATCATCTTGACAGTACGAGGGAATGCAGAATTAATTCGGATATTTGTGCAGTAGCATAATCTCGTGGGTTAACATCCTCGGTGTTTCAATTGGCAAATCACTGAAGTGAGGGGTGGGCATTTAACCACAAATGGGCATTTAAGGGCTGGGCATTTACGGATGGTGGGTGGTGGTTGGCGTTAACCCACATATGGGCATTAACCCGTGATAATACTGTAGTGGTCTGCACTGACCTCTCAGGCAACTAACCACATAGACAGGTTGGCATGGGTAGTGTGGCAATATCAGGGAAACCTAGGTGGTGTAATGGTTAGGACACTGGCCTGGAATGCAAAGAGATGTGGGTTCGAGTCCCACTCTAGGTGCAATATTTCCCATTTTCATCACCCCACACAACACTGGTTGCCGTGACCATGATCCTGTACAAGTTATGCGCTGTATTGTTGTTGAACCTACCCTGTATGTGTTAGTGCATTACCTGTATGTATGTAATTGTAAGCATTAAAATACTTACAATTCCAGGGGGACGAGTGTAGTGGTCTGCACTGACCTCTCAGGCAACTAACCACATAGACAGGTAGGCGTGGGTAGTGTGTTGATATCAGGGAGCCTAGGTGGTGTAATGCTTAGCACACTGGCCTGGAATGCAAAGAGATGTGGGTTCGAGTCCCACTCTAGGTGCAATATTTCCCATTTTCATCACCCCCACGACAATACAGTAGTATGCACTGGCCTCTCAGGTAAGGCACCGCATAGCCTTTCTCCAAAATCATTGCAAGCTATGTGATGCTCCCTTTGAATATGCAGTGTTAAGCGGCTGTCACAGATCACCGGATTGGGGGAAATGGAAAGAAACCGAACAAAGTCCGTTGATAGTCCAGTTTGTGTCCATACAAGTTTTGAACATGCGCAAAACTTGGAATGGATGTCGCCGGATTGACCTCTATGGTTCTTGTCCGGTTTGAGTTTGTTTCGTCCAATTGGCTATCCGTTTCATGTCCATGTTATGTCCGTTTCATGTCCGTTTCATGTATGTTTCATGTCTGTTTCATGTCCGTTCATCCAGTGGCCGTTGACCCGATATCGCAACATTTTGACCCATTTTAATACATTTTAACACCCAAACACCACCGGACTAGACAATTATGTCCATTGATCAATCCGGTGATGTCTGGCAGGGGCGTTAGTGAGTCAGTCCCTTAGCTACATGATTGGAATACAAGAATCAGACAGATATGCATCATTAGGGTGATTGCATTAGGGAGCATATGTAGTGTAACGGTTAGTTAGCGCACCATCCTAGGAATGGCAAGATGTGTCGGTTCAACGTCTGCTCTTTGGGCAATATTTCCCATTTCCCATCATCCCCTTGACAATAATGATGCACACTTAATGGACCGCCCTAACTAGCAGGATCCAGTATATTGCACTGTACAATATAAACTTGCGGAAGGTCGGGAGTTCGAATTCCAGTCGAGTTGAACCAACAGTTTAGAACCTAAATACTTGTCGCTACCTAGCCTGGCACTCAGCATTACTAGCATAGGGCAAGGACAGGTTAGTTCAGTATCAGGATAATGTGACTGCATGGGATATCAAGTCATGGTGGCGATGGCCTGATATCCCAGTGGGGCAGCACTATATAGTTGCACTGCCACAAGTCGGTACCTGTCGTGATATGACCATACATGTTGCTAGGATGTGAAACCCCAACAAGCACACACTCAATCGGACTAGGCGTATGGTGCCCAACCTCAGGCTATGCTGGCAGCAGGTTGACAACAACTGCTCACGTGACTGGTCTATGTTATCACAAACCAGGCTGGTGGTTTTTTTTGTGAAGGTTTATTTCCTACAAATTGAATCGTCACCCTGAGAGTTCTCGTGTAACCTAATCGTGGGCTCTCTCCTCACTCATTGCTGTGCTCTCTCCGCACTCATCTCAGTGATCTCTCCACACTTATCTCGGTGCTCTCTCCGCACTCATCTCAGTGCGCTCTCCTCACTCATCGCTGTGCTCTCTCCTCACTCATCTTGGTGCTCTCTCCTCACTCATCTCGGTGCTCTCTTCTCACTCACCTCGGTGCTCTCTCCTCACTCATCGGTGTGCTCTCTCCTCACGTATCTCGGTGCTCTCTCCTCATTCATCTCGGTGTTCTCTCCTCACTCATCTCGGTGCTCTCTACTCACTCAATTCGGTGCTCTCTCCTCACTCATCGCGGTGCTCTCTCCTCACTCATCTTGGTGCTCTCTCCTCACTCATCTCGGTGCTCTCTTCTCACTCACCTCGGTGCTCTCTCCTCACTCAATTCGGTGTTCTCTCCTCACTCATCGGTGTGCTCTCTCCTCACGTATCTCGGTGCTCTCTCCTCATTCATCTCGGTGTTCTCTCCTCACTCATCTCGGTGCTCTCTACTCACTCAATTCGGTGCTCTCTCCTCACTCATCGCTGTGCTCTCTCCTCACTCATCTCGGTGCTCTCTCCTCACTCATCTCGGTGCTCTCCCCTCACTCATCTCGGTGCTCTCTCCTCACTCATCTCGGTGCTCTCTCCTAATACATATCGGGTGACATAGAGGAGCACACTTCACCCAACCCTCTGTGCACATACTCCACAGAGACAGCCTCCCCAGACACACATCAGGTATAGCGCATAAAGGGAATGCAGCAATTTTAGAGCAAATAGAGCACATGCAGCACACACAGTAGGTTCGGCACATCGGGTATATCTAACACACGTAGCGGTACAACACATACAGCACATAGAACACATCCAGCACATACAGCACATATAACACGCATATCACATACAGCACATACAGCACATACAACACATACAGCAGATAAAGAACAGACAACACACATATCACTAACACCGCCCCAGTACATACAGTACATACAACACATACAGCACGTACAGACCATACAGCACATACAACACATACAGCAGATAAAGAACAGACAACACACATATCACTAACAACGCCCCAGTACATACAGTACATACAACACATACAGCACGTACAGACCATACAACACATACAACAAATGCAGCACATGCATCACATACAGCACATACAGAACATACAAAACATACAGAACATAGAGTACCCCCATCACATACATCACATGCAACACATACAATACATACGACACATACATCACATACATCAGATACAACACATACATAACATACAACACATACCGCACATACACCACATACATCACATACATCACATACAACACATACATCCCATACATCACATGCATCACATACATCCCATACATCACATATATCACATACACATACATCACATACATCGTATACACCACCTACACAACATATGCCACACACACTACATACACCACACACATCACCTATGCCACATACATCACATACAACACGTACGTCACATACACCCCGTACATCACATACATCACATACATCATATACATCGCATCCATCACATACATCACATACATCACATAGACCACATACATCACATACATCATATACATCATATACAACACATGCAACACATACATCACATACATCACATACAGTACACCCATCACATACATCACCTACAACATATACAACACATACAACACATACAGCACATAGATCACATACATTACACATAACACATACATTACATACATCACCTACATCACATCCAGCACAGACATCACATACATCACATACAACACATACATCACATACAACACACACATCAAATAAAGCACATACACCACATACAGCACATACATCACATACATCACATACCATGCATACATCACATACATCACATACAACATCGGATATATAACACCCATATAACACATCGGATATGTAACACATATAGCACATCAGATATATATACCACATATAGCACATGGTTCCTTTAACACACATTACACATTGGATACATATACCACGTATATCACATCCAATATATATATAACATGTATAGCACATCGGATACATACAACACATATAGCATTACAACGCATCCAGCACACGTAACACATACAACACATATAGCACAGATAGCACATGCAATACATACAACACATACAGTACATTCAACACATTCAGTGCATTCAGCACATGTACAAGAGTTATACCACATATTTAACAGACATCACACATCGGATATATAAAATACATATATTAATACAATGCATATAATGGATACAGCACAAACAGCATATAACGCATGTACAGTGCATTCAGCGTATTGCAAATGTTTAACACATATATTAGGACACATACATTATCATAACACAGAGGGGAGCCTACAGCATGTAAATCACTTAAAGTCTAACGATGTCATGAATTAAAATGCATTATGTAGATGATGCGTTAGTTTCTGTGAAAAAAAACGATTTGATTATCAGAAGTATGGCATCTTCAGCTCAAGCCTTATCGTCATGGCGCTTGTCGGTTTTTGAGGTTGAACTCTTCATATTGGCTCAATCCAATTCATGTCTTGTCTCCAATTATTATGGAATAATATCCTAACATAATTGACACTATCCCTTGAAGATTTATACTGCCTATCATGGATAAGTCTGAATAGACTTGTTTTCACCATTAGACAGTTTGTCGATAGAAAGCCCAAGCATACACTTTTACCGACCCAAGGGATTTTTAACCTCTCACACCACATAGACATGGTATGAGAGCAACCAGCCTTTGTTGACGCTGTAAGTTATACACAGCGGTGGAAATCCAAATTGGCAGAGGTGGGGCACAGGGAATTGAACGGCCAACCTTCAGATTAGGAGTCTGACCTAGAAACAAGTCAGACACTCTAACCACTCTGCCACAGAGGACACCACTATAATCCAATTAAAAATACAAATCTATGGCCAAAGAAAACTTACCGAGTTTGACTTCAGGAATTCTGTCATTTTACTTTTAGTCTAAAGGGTGAGTCCAATATCAAAGGAACAATAGTGAAGCATATGGTTTTACTTTTAGCCTAAAGACTGAGTCCAATATCATAGGAACCATAATGAAGCATGTGGTTTTACTTTTAGCCTAAAGAGTGTGTCCAATATCATAGGAACCATAGTGAACGATATGGTTTTACATTTAGCCTAAAGGGTGTGTCCAATATCAAAGGAACCATAGTGAAGGATGTGGTTTTACTTTTAGCCTAAAGAGTGAGTCCAATATCAAAGGAACCATAGTGAAGGATATGGTTTTACTGTTAGCCTAAATGGTGAGTTCCATATCAAAGGAACCATAGTGAAGGATATGGTTTTACTGTTAGCCTAAATGGTGAGTTCAATATCAAAGGAACCATAGTGAAGGATATGGTTTTACTGTTAGCCTAAATGGTGAGTTCAATATCAAAGGAACCATAGTGAAGGATATGGTTTTACTGTTAGCCTAAATGGTGAGTTCAATATCAAAGGAATCATAGTGAAGGATGTGGTTTTACTTTTAAGCTAAAGGGTGTGTCTAATA
The DNA here is from genome assembly GCA_030323885.1 of Branchipolynoe longqiensis. Taxonomy (NCBI): domain Eukaryota; kingdom Metazoa; phylum Annelida; class Polychaeta; order Phyllodocida; family Polynoidae; genus Branchipolynoe; species Branchipolynoe longqiensis. The sequence continues at coordinate 9,486,070 of CM059196.1, read as the reverse complement.
TCAAAGGAACCATAGTGAAGGATATGGTTTTACTTTTAAGCTAAAGGGTGTGTCCAATATCAAAGGAACCATAGTGAAGGATATGGTTTTACTTTTAGCCTAAAGAGTGTGTCCAATATCATAGCAACCATAGTGAACGATATGGTTTTACTGTTAACCTAAAGGGTGAGTCCAATATCAAAGGAACCATAGTGAAGGATATGGTTTTAGGTGATACTTCCCCACTTCCGGGTGTGTAAGCATACCAGATACCAACTTCAGTTCTTCACAGTGATAGTGGAGAGCAGCTTGAACACACGTGGAATGCTCACAACCATGGACGTGGCGACTATTAGGATGGGGTTGATACTAGTCAGAGCAGATGGATTAAAAAGGGTTGGAGTGAGTAGTGGCGCCCCCTGGAGGATGTGGAGCGCACCGTTCCCAGCATCCATCACACCGGAACAGAGTGGCGATAGCGGAACTGACTATAGGGATGCCTGGAGATTGCGTTGTACCAACCACACACACACCGACAAATAACACATATAACAAAATTAACAAAAATAACAAAAATTACAACAATAATAAAAATAACTAAATTAACTAAAATAGCTAAAATATATAAAATATATAAAATAACTCAAATAACTAAAATTACCGAAATAACCAAAATAACTCAAATAACTCAAATAATTCAAATAACTCAAATACCTTAAATATCTAAAGTAACTAAAATAACCAAAATAACTCAAATAACTAAAATAACTAAAGTAACTAAAATAACTAAAATCACTTAAATAACTAAGAATAATTTAAAACAACTAAAATAACTAAAATAATTAAAATAACTAAAATGACAAAAAAAGACTAAAGTAACCAAATTAAACTAAAATTAAATTAAATAAATAAAAAACATTGACAAAAGGCTCGGTCCAATAATCAAGCAACCTGATTCTTGACACTTCTGCAATGAGATGGCAGCAGCTTTGTACCTAATTGTGTTTAGATAAGCACAAGAAGTAGAACATTATTATGTTGATGCACATCACTTTAGTTCGAAGGAGCTCTTATCTGAACCGATTAATTTTGGAGATATTTGAAGTGAAGATTTCTTTTTCTTTTTGTTGGTACATTAATTGATTAAGCAGGGGAAATTTCAATATTGGACGATTGGTCTTTCTAATTCCACTACTCCTTGCCTACTCCTATCCTAATAATGCCGAGCGCCAGGCTAGGAAGCAACATGTATCAATTTTTAAGGTATTGGTTTGACTCGACCAGGGTCTGAAACCTTGAGTTCAAATCGAACCACCTACCAATTAATGTTTGCTTGCACACTGAAATTCCGGAAATGTGCGATGCTAACCAATGTTTTGAGCATAGTTGTCTAGCACAGGAACAGCAAACTGCAATCAATGTTGAATGAGTACACCGGTATTGCAGGTCTTTTACGCATAATCAAATGTCGTTAAGTGTATTGGTTTCAAAGATTGATGTTTTCATCAGATTATCCCACATTAAACACATTTCAATCCAGAACAAGTTTACATGGGGGTGATATATTGTAAAATGGCTAAGGCTCGAATCTGTGGCTGTGTCGGCAGACTATAGTGAAATCAATACAGACAAAGGGAAAGGAAGAGCATCAAGTGTAAAGAAGAAGAGAGAGTCAAACCCTCCGGTTTATTGCTTATATGGTTACATGGGTTGATTGTAGAGTATCACCCCAGCCCTTTCCCCCAATGGGAAACAAGCATTCTTGGCCCTACCAATAGGGATCCAGCATTCCTGGTCCCCATGGCTACCCGTGGTCTGCCCACCACCACAAAGCTGTATGGCCCCATGGCCACCACCAACCTTGACCTATGAGTGTGGTGATCACTATCCCAGCAGAGGGAGTTGACCCTGAGTGCACCCACACCCAGACCTGCCAGCACCACTATGTCTATTTACATCCCACTCAGGCACCACCAGCCCTTACATATATATATATGTAGTGGTCTGCACTGACCTCTCAGGCAAGGAGCCTCATAGACAGGTAGGCGTGGGTAGTGTGTTGATATCACGGAGCCTAGGTGGTGTAATGGTTAGCACACTGGCCCGGAATGCAAAGAGATGTGGGTTCGAGTCCCACTCTAGGTGCAATATTTCCCATTTTCATCACCCCCATGACATATATATATACATGCATCTGGTCACGTACACCAATCAGTAATAGACCATTTGCATTCCCCCCTGTGCCGTATATCGGAATATTTTACAATATATCTGAGATACCAACCAGCTAATCTCGGAAGAGGGGGACGCCACAGGGAGATTCATGGAAGCAATGGACCAATAGGAAGAGGGGGACTCCATAGGGAGATTCAGGGAAGCAATGGACCAATAGGAAGAGGGGGACTCCAGAGGGAAATTCAGGGAAGCAATGGACCAATAGGAAGAGGGGGGACTCCACAGGGTGATTCAGGGAAGCAATGGACCAATAGGAAGAGGGGGACTCCACAGGGAGATTCAGGGAAGCAATGGACCAATAGGAAGAGGGGGACTCCACACGGAGATTCAGGGAAGCAATGGACCAATAGGAAGAGGGGGACTCCACACGGAGATTCAGGGAAGCAATGGACCAATAGGAAGAGGGGGACTCCACAGGAGATTCAGGGAAGCAATGGACCAATAGGAAGAGGGCATGCATAAATGTAACTTGTTTACAGTTGCATTATAATTCTTTTTAGAAAACAAAGCACTGCCCTAGATTATATTCTACATATCCAACTTAGATACTAGTTCACTTACAAATCAGCTCCTACTTCGTAGAAAGGCCTATTAAGAGAACTTAAAGCTGGATAGAGCGAGAAAGGCATCAAATTTTCAAAACCAAAACATTTATCTAGATTTGATTCTACATATCTAACTTAGATAGTGATGCACGTATTAAGCATTTGTTGCCACATAGAGGGGAATGGCGATTTAATTAATAGAATGTGTTACTGCTGAAGCCTATGGTGTCAGAGTTTTGGCGTGCTTGCCAAAATTACTTTTACATGTTTGAACTTCAAATATCTCCAAAATTAGCCATTCAATCCAAAATTTACTTGAAACTAAAGTAAGATGGATTATAACCATCAACCTGATATATTTATCTCAGAAAATGACAGAAACTCAAAACCATCGGACTATGCAACTTTGTAGAACTCATTAATGCTGATGGCTATGATGTATGAAGGTTGATTTGCATGTCCAAATTAAATCGGGATATTTGAACTTCAGATATATATCCAGAGGTTGCCATTTAAAATGAAGGTCACTTCAAACTATACTCATCATCATCATCATGCTGTCGGTCGCGATGCAACAAAGACTGCTTTCATTACTTGACTGCCACTCTCCATTTAGCTCTCTGCTGTGAGAGTTGCGTCCATGAGTCAGTCTTAATGTCTCTCAGCTTCAGGTTTCTCTTGATGGCATCATTGAACCGGAGACGAGGGCGCCCTCTCTTTCTGTAACCAGAAAACAGTTGAGAATAGACATTTCATGAAAGCTGCCTGCAAAAGTGTTGAAGTACTGCTGGCTTTTGCAAGTTACCAGCGGCACTCTCTCGGGGAGCAAATAGAGGGTTCACACCAGCAAGAACATGTCAAGACAGGCGCCAAACTATTTATCCCTGCAGTGGCTGGTCGGGAGATGTTGGGAGTTCCACACATCAACCGCCCTTAATGCTGCCACAGTGACAAGGTTTTCTGTTTAAGGTTTGTTCCCTTAGCCTTCGGTTCTGTCAAGAACCTGTACCACAAGGCAGTGGTTTACAACTCTGCAGGGCAGGGGCGTCAAACTCCCTGAGTTCTGAGGCATCTGGTTTGACTCGACCAGGGTTTGAACCCATGGGTTCGAATCCCACGATCTACCAAGACGGGGAATGGATGTTCACCTCATTCGCCATCCTAACTGGTATATATGTATATATATAATGTCTAACGTATATTTATATATATATACATGTAATGTCTAAATAGTATTGATCACGTGTTCTCTATTGTACATTGCATAACCTGCATTACTTGCCAACACGCCGAGGGGGATGTGCGCCAGGTGGTAGCATATCCACATGTGAAGGTGTCGGTCATCCTATTGATCCTGCTCAGTGAATCCATTTGCAGTTTGGGTTATTTTCCCATTCCAACCAGTGGTCCACAACTGGTTCATTAAAGGGTGTGGTATGTGCTGTCATCTCTGTGGGAAACTGCATATAAACGACCCCTTGCTGCTTATCAGAAAGAGTAGCCTATGTGGTGGCAATGGGTTTCCTCTAAAGAAATATGTCAGAATGACCACATGTTTGACGTCCAATAGCCGATGATATGAAAAACAATGTGCTCTAGAGGCGTCGTTAAATAAAACAAGCATTGCCTACCTTTTTAAAAGTGATATTGGACTGGGAAGGTCAATATCACTATTTGCTATCTTGTTCAATGTCTCAAATAAAACCTCTTCAACTGATCAAAATGAAGAAGGATGGATACAAAAACGCAATGTTAATAAATAATTGATGTCCCCAATATGGTGTTTGAGGCCGTCGGTTATTTAATAGGCACATGTCCCTCATCACCACTTTGGCATGTTCTCAAATTCATCATGCCCTCTAGGAGATCAAACCCCATATTAGTCGTCAGGTAACTGCGTAGTATTTGTTATTTAATCTGTTAATTGAATCAAATCCAACAAAGAGCTTCAAGTGACTGTCTTGTCTTAACCATCGTACCGGCTTCCCATGCTGAAGGTCAAGAGTTCAAATCCCAGCCGAGTCAAACCGATGACTTATAAAATTGATACTACATAAGCCAGGCGCTCAGCATTAATATGATAGGACAAAGAATGGTTAGCGCATAATCAGAATAATATGACTGCTTGGGATATTGTGTCATGGCGCCGACAGCCTGGTCTCCCATTGGAGGCAGCATTATAAAGCCACCACGAATCCCCACTGTCACAAGTCGGTAGCCGTCCTAATTTGGCCTTAGATGATTGGTTGTTGGAGTTTTACCTCCTAGCAACATCTAAGGATATGACCTTCCTGATATGACATGCAACACCAACACACATCTTACGCATTGCCACCATGTAAGAGGTGCTTGTTGAACTCTCCCTGGCTCGTCTTCTTTCCTCGGAGGTAAACAATCTCGCCCATGTAAGTGTAATGTATAGGGAAGAGAACTGTACTTAGAATTGTTAGTGACCCCCCCCCCCCCGGTCACATGGCCTGTGATGGAGTGATGGTAGTGCGGCAGCTGCTATTTCATACCATAATCTCTTCTGCAACCCGCAGCCACATGCACACAAGGATAACCACCATCACTCCGACCATCCTCACACCCTCCCACTCCACACCCCCTAACACACCCTCACGCCCTCACACCCTCACACGCTCCGTCCTTCATCCTCTCATACCCACAGCCCATCACACCCTCACACCCTCACGGCCTCATGCTCTCACGCTCTCACAGCCTCACACCCTCACACCGTCACACCATCACACCGTCACACCCTCACATCCTCACACCCTCACACCATCACACCCTCACACCCTCACATGCTCACACCCTCACACCCTCACACCCCCACACACTCACATTCTCACACCATCACACCATCACATCATCACACTCTCTCACCCTCATACCCTCACACCCTCACACCCTCACCCCCTCACCCCCTCACACCCTCCGTCCTTCATCCTATCATACCCACACCCCTCAAACCCTCACCCCCTCACCCCCTCACCCCCTCACACCCTCACACCCTCACACCCTCACACCCTCACACCCTCACACCCTCACACCCTCACACCTTCACACCCTCACACCCTCACACCCTCACACCCTCACACCCTCACACCCTCACACCCTCACACCCTCACACCCTCACATCCTCACACCCTCACACCCTCACACCCCCACACCCTCACACCCTCACACCCTCACACCCTCACACCCTCACACCCTCACACCCTCACACCCTCACACCCTCACACCCTCACACCCTCACACACTCACACCCTCACACCCTCACATCCTCGCACCCTCACACCCTCACACCATCACACCATCACAACCCCACGCCATCACCCCCCTCACCCCCTCACACCCTCACACCCTCACACCCTCACACCCTCACACCCTCACACCCTCACACCCTTCTACACCACCACTTCCCATCGCCCTGTCCCTCTTCCCCCCATCCCCCACCCTCCCCCATCCACCTTCTCACCCTCCCACTCCCATCGTCACTCCCTCGCCCTCACACCGACACCCCTTTCAGACCCTCACAGCCTTCTACACCACCATCTTTCTATCTCCCCTTTCCTCGTCCTGATATGACCTTACATGTTGCTAGGACGTAAAACAACAACAAACAAACGAATATCCCATTTCCCTCCACACCCCACCCACCCTCCCCCTATTCACCCTCCCCCATCCACCTTCACATCCTCACTTCCTCCTCCTGAGCCCCTCGTCCTGATATGACCTTAGATATTGCTAGGACGTAAAACAACAACAAGAGCCCCCCTCTTCCCCGCCCCACGCCGTCTCCATACCAAACCTCTCAGTATACCCTGACATACACACCACCGCCTTCACGCTGAGCTCACAACGACTCCACCCCAACCCCCACCCCTCCCCCTCCCAACCCACCAACCCCTCCCTTCCCAACCCCCTCCCCCCTCCCCCCACTCCCCCCCCCCCCTCCCACTCCCCACTCCCCCTCCCCCCCCCCCCTCCCACCTCCACCCTCCCCCTCCCCCTCCACCCCTCCCACCTCCTCCCCCCTCCCCCTCCACCCTCCCACCTCCCCCCCCCTCCCCCCCCACCCTCCCACCCTCCTCCCCCCCCCCCCCCCCTCCCCCCTCCCCCCCCCCCCCCCCCCCTCCCCCCCCTCCTCCCCCCTCCCCCTCCACTCTCCCTCTCCCATGCTACCCTCCCATCTTCCCCCTCCCCCTCCCCCTCCCACCTCCCCCCATCCCCTCCCCGTCCCCGTCCCCCTCCCCCTTCCCCATCCCCCTCCCCCTCCCCCTCCCCCTTCCCCATCCACCATCCCCCTTCTTCACCCTTCCTCCCTCGCCGCTCCCCCACCCCCTCCCCCACCTCTCCTCTCCCACCTCCCACCACTCCCCCGCCCACCCTCCCAACACCATCACACCCTCCCAACCCCCTCCCCGAGCAGCCCTCCGCCCTCCGCTCTCCGCCGTCCGCCCTCCCCCCTCCCCTTCTCATCCTCCCATCCCCCCGGCTGAATCCCCCACTCACACGCCCCAGCCTCACACACTCATCTATGCACAGAATGAAACGTAATTGATGGCACCTGATCCAAAGCCTGCCGGACATTACGGAACAATCTGTCTTGTAGGCCAGGTATATGCTGTCCTGTCTGCGGGAAAGTGCATATACTTTAATAAAAGACCCCTCACTGTTTATCGGAAAGAGTAACCTATGTGGTGGCAGCTGGTTTCCTCCAAAGAACTATGTTGGAATGACCATATGTTTGATGTCCAATTATCTGATGATAACAATTAAAAATAAGAAAAGCTTGTTTGCCACTATACAGACAAAGAAACTTATTTATTTTGACCACATCATTCGTCAGAGTTCAATATACCGTACATTGTTGGAAGGGAAGGTGAATGGCAGCAGAGGGAGAGGGAGACCAAGAACATCATGGTTTACAAATATTTCACAGTGGACAGGCTTGAATTATTCAAAGTCTATCAGAACAGCACACCATTGGGACAAGTGGAGAACCATTGCATCCAACCCCCGACTAGAGGATGGAACTATTGATTGAGTGATAAAGGCCTTGTTAAATAAAAATACTTTCTTTTTTTCATTAACACAGAAATGCAGTTTTGTTGCCCTCTACCAGAGCAGCAAACAAGTTCTCAGTCACCAAAATAACCAATACACTTTGTTCTTGCTGTTGCTTGCTGGAGTTTTACAGCCTGGTAACATCTAAGATCATATCAGGATGTATACCAACTTGTGACAGTTTGTACTCATGGCGACCTCATAGTGCTGCCCCACCGGAAGACCAGGCCTCCAGCACCATGACCCAATACCCCACACAGTCATCTGACACTGAGCCAACCAGTGCCAGGCACTATCCCAATAATGGCAAACGCGAGGCGACAATTATCAATTGTAAGTCATCGGTTTGTCTCGACCTGGGCCTCCACGGCCAGTCATTGGCAGAATTGGTTGCGCAACCTAGTGGATGCATCAATTGCTGGTGGCAGCCCCTAGTGGATGCATCAGTTGCTAGTGGCGCCCCCTTCTGGGTGTATCAGTTGGTGATGGAGTCCTCTAGTGGATGCATCAGTTGCTTATGGTGCCCCTAGTGGATGCATCAGCTGCTGGTTGTGCCCCATAGTGAATGCATCAGCTGCTGGTTGTGCCCCTGAGTGGATGCATCAGCTGCTGGTTGTGCCCCTAGTGAATACATCAGCTGTTGTTTTCGCCCACATAGTGGATGCATCAGCTGCTGGTGGCACCCCTAGTGAATGTGGATTTATAAGCAGATGGTGGCGCCCCTAGTGGATGTATCAGCTGGTGGTGGCGCCCCTAGTGGATGTATCAGCTGGTGGTGGCACCCCTAGTGGGTGCATCAGCTGGTGGGGGCGCCCATAGTGGATGCATCAGCTGCTGGTTTCACCCCCCTAGTGGATGCATCAGCTGCTGGTGGTACCCCTAGTCAATGTGGATTTATAAGCAGTTGGTGGCGCCCCTAGTGGATGTATCAGTTGGTGGTGGTGCCCCTAGTGCATGTCTCAGCTGGTGGTGGTCCCCTAGTGGATGTATCAGCTGGTGCTGGCGCCCCTATTGGATGTGTCAGCGGCTGGTGGCGCCCCTAGTGGATGTAGCATCGGCTAATGGCACCACTAGTGAATGTATCAGCTGGTGGTGGCACCCCTAGTGAATGTATCAGCTGGTGGTGGCACCCCTAGTGGATGTATCAGCTGGTGGTGGCGCCCCTAGTGGATGTATCAGCGGCTGCTGGCGCTCGTAGTGGATGCATCAGCTGCAGGTGGTACCCTAGTGAATGTGGATTCATAAGCAGTTGGCGGCGCCCCTAGTGGATGTATCAGCTGGTGGTGGCGCCCCTAGTGAATGTATCAGCTGGTGGTGGCGCCCCTAGTGGATGTATCAGTGGCTGGTGGTGCCCCTAGTGAATGTGGATTTATAAGCAGTTGGCGGTGCCCCTAGTGGATATATCAGCTGGTGGTGGCGGCCCTACTGGATGTATCAGTTGGTGGTGGCACCCCTAGTGGATGCATCAGCTGCTGGTGGCACTCCTAGTGAATGTGGATTTATAAGCAGTTGGTGGCACCCCTAGTGCATGTATCAGATGCTGGTGGCACCCCTAGTGGATGCGTCAGCTGCTAGTTATGCCACCTAGTGGATGCATCAGCTGCTGTTGGCGTCCCCTGTTAGATGCATCAGTCAGTGATGCCCCCCCAGTGGATGCATGAGTCAGTGATGGCATCCCCCCCCCCCCAGTGGATGCATCAGTCAGTGACCCCCCCCCCCCAGTGGATGCATCCATCGATGGTGCTGCCCCCTAATGGATCTAGCGTCTCCAGTTGGCGCCCTCTGGTGGTGGCATGCCGTGCTGGTGGCGCCACCTGCTGGGTACGCTTAGTTGCGTAATTAGGCAGCTGTGTACAGCGTGATTCATGCATATTGTATATATTAATGGGGTGTATCTTTCGGCTACAAATAACAGAACATGGAAACTAAACTAAACACAAACAATGCCCACACTGCGTGAGGCATGTGGTACCCATTCTAATTCAGAGGAAACACCTTTTCTTTTGTCAAGTTTGGTCTACATTGAATACGCGTTGTTTCAACGGATGAGCTACTGCTTCCCCTGAAAAAAAGCTTATTCAGAAGATTAACATTTTAATCCAATATTTGTAGTTTATATGTTGGGATTTATGTCCTACCAACATTTTGAGGGAATATCAGAACGCGTAACCATCTTGTTGTAGGGTGCCCTCCTGATGTATTTATAGCGCTGCCACAAGAGGAGTCCTGCAGCATTATGATTAGTCACATTATCCGGTGACCTGACGCGGTGGTCGAATCAGTGCAGCGCAGGCTTTCCGTGCTGATGGTGGAGAGTTCGAATCCGCGCCGAGTCAAACCAATGACTTAGAAACTATGACCTGTGGCTACCTATCATGGCGATCGGTATTAATACGATAGAACATGAGCTGGTTAGCTCCGTATCATGATAATGTGACTGATTCGCATATCGTGTCCTGGTCCTGGCGGCCTAGGTCTTCCGCAGCACTGTAAAGGCTATATGAGTACATACGGTCCCAAATCGGTACCCGTCCTGATATAACCATGCATGTTCCTAGGACGTAAAGCCCCAACACACATTATCCTTTGTCCTGTGCTATAAAAACCGAACACCCTGCGAAGTAGTAACAATCATTAGGTATGTAAGTTTATGGGTTTGACTGGGTTAGCCTTTGACCCAATTTATTTTGGTTGGCATTCAGACTCTTTTTTTGGCTGATGTTGAATCATTGGTCTTGTGCATAGATCTGCATCTGGACGCAGGTGGTAGTTGCGAATAGTGAATGGTAGACAGGAATAATTGAAAAGTTCAGTCGCAAAAACCGACATATCCAATTTAGATGTTTTCTGTAAAAGAGTATTGTGTTGTTGTGGTTTACAGATACAATCTATCGATGAAATACTGAGTAGTGCCTTATATAGGTGTATAACTGTGTATAACTTACAGCGTCATCAAAGGCCAGTTGCTCTCATACCATGTCTATGTGGTGTGGGAGGTTAAAAATCACTTGGGTCGGTAAAAGTGTAGGCTTGGGCTTTCTATTGACAAACTGTCTAACGGTGAAAACAAGCCTATTTAGGCTTATCCATGATAGGCAGTATAAATCTTCAACAAATATAGGGGATGTGTTGGTTCCTGCGGGGAAAACTAGATTTGATTATTAGAATGATGATGGCTTCAGGTCAAACCTGGTAGGCATGCTTGCTTCATCATATTGAAGCCCCAAACACATAGTCATTAGTGGAAGTAGTTGAACGTAGTGGAGGCTAATGTAGTTGAAAGTGGTTGAACATAGTTGAAGGTAATTGAATGTACCGGCAATCCATACTTGAATGTGATGTTAACTTGGTAATAACGTCGATCAGCCGCGATCTCTGATGGGGCTGTCACACTACGACGCTTCTCGCCGGCGACCAGGCGACGTGTGGTGTTTTTGGGCGAAAATGGGTGAAATATCGAGAAACGCTGGGGGCGCGTTATGCACCCGTCGGTACACGTCGGTACACGTCGGTACATTATCCTTGACGCTGATGGTCGGCGCAAAACGCCGGCGCGCGCCAGTAGTCGCCCAAGGTTTTAAGCATGTCAAAAAAAAAAACAACGACTGGCAGCGCACGCAAATATATGGGTAAGGACGTTAGGCGCGCGTCGCAATGCGTTGGACGCACCGGAATAACGTGATGGGAACGCTAGGAAGACGGCGCGCGCGTGGGAGGGTCGTTGCTCACACGTTGCGGCAAACTTGGCCGTTTTTGTTTTACGCCCTAGCAACATTTAAGGTTATATGAAGACGTCTCGCCAAACTTTTTTTTTTTTTTTTTTCCCCAACACGTCGACACACGTTGGCGGCGCGCTACTAACACGCTGCGCCAAGGTCCAATTTCCCCATATTTCCCCTGATGCGCGAAAAGGAAGAAGGCAAGGCGGAGATGGAAAAAAAAGGCGTTATTGGACACCTCGGGAAAAGGACATACAGAGGAGCAAACAACAAGTACAGAGAGGAGCTCATGAGGAGCAGAACATAGGTATAAATGAAGGGGCTCATGAGGAGCAAGGAGCAAGTAAATGTACAAGGGCCATCAGGGGGCAGAGTCAGAGTCCAGTGGTGAGGCTGGAATGAGACAGTGAGGGGGGCCGAGGAGCCCTCCACCTAGCTGGAAGAGAAGACGGTAAGAGATAGTTGGGTGGGTGGGTGGAGGAAAAGAGACAGAGCGGCGAGGAGGCTGGAGGGCGAGTGGCTGAGGGTGGCCGGCGGGCGGCCTTATAAGGGAGGGCTGGAGGGCGACGGCAGGTGAGGTGTGAAAGCAGCCGGCCCGGGGGAGGGGGAGGGAGAGGTGAGCAGTGGGCGTCGGGTGAGGCGAGAATGCCATGCGACAGCCCGGGGCGGGGGAGGGTCTCTTCCTCTCCACGCATCAAACGCAATGCTTCGCATTACGACCGATGCGCGAAAAGGAAGAAGGCAAGGCGGAGATGGAAAAACAAAGCGTTTATTGGACGCCTCGGGAAAAGGACATACAGAGGAGCAAACAACAAGTACAGAGAGGAGCTCATGAGGAGCAGAACATAGGTATAAATGAAGGGGCTCATGAGGAGCAAGGAGCAAGTAAATGTACAAGGGCCCTCAGGGGGCAGAGTCAGAGTCCGGTGGTGAGGCTGGAATGAGTCAGTGAGGGGGGCCGAGGAGCCCTCCACCAAGGCGGAACAGAGGGCTCGAGGCGCGCCCGAGGGGGCGAGGCGGAGCACGGTGTGCGCACCACCTCAGAAGTCAGGTTCCCTGTCTGGGCGGCGAGTGTCAGGGGCCTACGTCGACAGGGAGCGGGCGGCCAAAGAGAAAGGAGGCCCACTCCCTGGAGAGGTGCGGCGAGGAGGTCCGGCGAGGGTCGAGCAGGGGGGCAGCGAAGTCCTCAGGGCTGGGTGGGGTGGGGGTCGGGGTCGGGTCGGGCGGGTTGATGAAGGCGGTGTCGTGGTCAGCGGTTGCGTTGTCTGGGGAGGGTTCCTCGTGAGGCTGGGCTGTGTCTGAGGCGTGAGGTGCGAGGTGATGATCCCCGGCTCTGTCTGGGCGGCGTTTCGATCGGTGGTCGCTGGGGGGTTGTCGGTGGGGTTCGCGGGGCTGTCGGCAGTGGTGAGGGTGAGGCGCCGGGGAGGGCCCCCCGGGCCGGGGGGGGGGGGGGGGGGGGGGGGGGCGGTGGATCAAAAATCCGCCGAGGCGGCCGGGGTCTGGCGCTCACGGGCTTGCTTGGTTAGGCAGCCAGCCTCGCTGTGCATGGTCAGTATGCGCCACACGTTGGCGCAGTAGGCGCACACGTGCCTGTGCCTGTCCCCCACCTCCCCGTGGGCCTCCCCGACGGGGGCCCGATCGCACGAGGTGGGCTCGCGGTTCCAGGCGGGGCAGGGGGCCCGGTGAGTCTGCCTATCGTATGGGATGCGGGTGTCGACTTGGGCCCGCGGCAGGTGTGCGCCTCGGGGAGGGTCGTCGCCTCGGGGGGTTGCTGCCGCCGGGGCGGCCTGAGGGGCGGGCAAGGTGAGGGCCTCCACCCTCACAAGGTTGAGGGCGACCGGGTCATGCCACCCCTGGGGGAGTCTCCCGTCCGCGATCCATGTGAAGATCGTCTCTGAGTAGTTGCGGACGGTAGCCCAGGGGTAGATCAGGTTGTCCCTCAGCAGGGTGAGGTGGTGGTGGTGTAGGCCTCGGATGGAGTGGGTGGGGAAGTTAGGGTGGTCGATCAGGGTGAGTAGGGCGAGGCTATATTCGTCCTTAGTGGCCTTGCCCCTCTTCACTGGCTTCCTCTCGGGCCCCCTCTCCACCAGGTCTGAGGGGAAGATGTAGTCTGACCGTAGACCTTGCCGCCTCAGGGAGTGCCGCGCCTCGGCGGAAGCGAGTATCTCCCGCACGGCATCGGCTGCGGATGCTGGGGTGTGCTCGATCAGCTCCTCGTAGTAGGTGGGCGGAGGAGCAGGGGCGGCTTGGGCGGCGAGGTGGTTATACCGCTCGTACTGGGGGTGTACCGCCCCCGGCAGGGTCGCTTGAGGTGGCGGCGGGGGCCGATCCCTGGCTGGGGCGCGCGCCCGAGGTGCCGGGGCGGGCGATGTGGTGTAGGCGGTTTGGCGCCTTGGTGCAGGTCGGGGTGTCTCCGGCGAGGCTCGGGGTCCCCCCCACTCCAGGGCATCCATGCGGGCGTCCATCCGGGCGGTAGTCTGGCGCTGTTCACTCTCGAGGCGCTGGAGGGCCTCGAGGATCACAGTGGCGTCGGCGCCCGAGGTGCGGTCTGAGGGTGCCGAGGGGGACGCCGGGGCCCAGGAGGGTGAGGCGCCCCGGGGTGAGGCGCCCCGTGGTGAGCCTGAGGAGGGTCCCAGCATGGCCAGGGCGGTGGCCCTGGAGCCCTTGCGGCGCCTTCCCCTTCCTTGTCCTGGCATGGCTGGAGCGGCCTGAGGAGTTGCAGCGGTCCGAGGTGGAGTCGGCGTGGCGGAGGTCCAAAAAGGAAAAGAGACAGAGCGGTGAGGAGGCTGGAGGACGAGGAGGCTGGAGGGCGAGTGGCTGAGGGTGGCCGGCGGGCGGCCTTATAAGGGAGGGCTGGAGGGCGACGGCAGGTGAGGTGTGAAAGCAGCTGGCCCGGGGGAGCGGGAGGGAGAGGTGAGCAGCGGGCGTCGGGTGAGGCGAGAATGCCGCGCGACAGCCCGGGGCGGGGGTGGGTCTCTTCCTCTCCACGCATCAAACGCAATGCTTCGCATTACGACCAAATCTTTAACGTTTCTCGACGCTTAAAATTGTATTTTCAACGCTGACAGGTTGCCGGGAGAAACGTCGTAGTGTGACAGCCCCATTACATTTGCAGACATGTTCAAAAGAGCGGTACGTTCGAGGCTGAATTTGGATCTGTGATGCTAACATACTCTAGCATACTTTAACCTAGTATAACCTACCTCTTAATGTACTCAACCATACTCGAGCGTACTTTAGTGTACTTTGACACGGACAAAATCATGGCCGTTCCACGTTGCGCATGCCCTAGTCACATAGCCGGTAGTGGACATAGGTGAACATAGTGGAGGCTACCGGAGTTGAAAGTAGTTGAATGTAGTTGAACGTAGTTGAACATACTGGCATCCATCCCGTAATGTATTTATCCGTATTAAACGGTGCCTCACCTGCCATGCCTTAACGTATTTCAACGTAGTTAAATAAACCTACACCACGTTTGACCCACGTTAGCCTCCACTACGTTCAGCTACGTCTCACTACGTCCACTAACGGATATGTGACGAGGGCTTAGCCCTGTACCCGTATATACTACTTTATTCTGTAGTTAAAATAACAGGACTTAAAGTTGCATAGTCCAATCATTTTTAATTTATGTCATTTTTCTGAGATAAGCACAGTAAATCGATCCTCATAGTCTACCTTACTTTAGATTGAAGTGCCTTGTATTTTAAATGTCTAAGTTGCGAGATATTTGAAGTGCAAATATGTCATATTAGTTCCAGCAAGCACCCGAAAACTCTGACGTCATACGTTTCTGCGGTAACATATTCAGACCGAATGGCATTTGTCAGATTGTTGCCCCTAAAGTATTCAGTTCTTGAGTGAATAACCCAAAGTCTTTATTACCAGTTACATAGACACCACTCCCTGTATCCCCGCGGTCACAGTTAATGCATTGATGCCTTCTGGACATAATGCTTTGATGTCCTACTGCAGAGTAGCCCATGGCACGTGTAGGAACACCTACACTGGTCCCTCCCTACATGTCTTCCATATATGGTCCGATGACATCATGCTTTGTGCCAAGCCTACGGACTTGTCCGTGGCGAGGAATCAAGCCAAGGGTTGGCCTGTCTCCACCTGTATAGACGCTGACAGCGGTGGCAGAAGAATGCACGTGACAGCAGGAGCTGTGACGTCACAGCATGTCTCGTCTGCCACACCGCAAATGGCAGCCGGACGAGAGGGCGGCCTGGTTAGTGTCAGCATTTCCCACTAGGGGTCAGGGAGTATTGCACAGACCAGATCAAATATAACTCGCTTAGCGTCCCCGTCCGACATGAGAAATGTGCCCGACCTCCAAATATTTCTTTTTTTTCTATAAATAACCCTTCAAATAGAATATTAAAACTCAAAAGGATGGTTAATATATTGTCATATTAAATACATGTAGTTGAGCTTTCAGATCAATGAAGATTGTATAGTCATTTTTATGTTTTCCTGTTCAATTTCTAGCTAGAAAGTGTCTATGGTCTTCTCTGTCTTCCTATTATACCTTCCGACCATGAATAAATACCACAGTTAGTTGTCTTCTTCCTGTACCCCGCCATTCGAACGAACAACAAATATATATAAAAACTTCCCGCCCAACCTGGAACAATTTTAATGGGTGCACGCTAAACAAATATATATTTTTGTCATGTGGCCTTAGCCGTTTGTGATTTCGCTGGTGAGTTGATTCAGGAGGAAGGCCAGATACCAGCAGACGACCAGAGGGCTCCCAGCTGCGGGACCAGCCAGCTCCCGCCAGCGATCTTCTTGTCACGTGATATGATATACTCACCTCCAGGCCTACCACAATAGGAGAGCTCCACACCTCAATCATCCGTCAGCGATGTCCAGTCGGGGCCGCCGGGTAGAGGTTGGGTAAGAGGTAAAAGAAGGAAGAGAAGAAATAGAAAAAAAGCGAAGGAAGAAAAGGAAGAAAAGGAAAGAAAAGGAAGAAAAGGAAGAGAAAGAAGAGAAGGAACAGAGGGAACAGACGGAACATACGGAACAGACGGAACATAGGGAACATACGGAACAGAGGGAAGACCGGGATGAGATGGAGGAGAGGGAAGAGAGGGAAGAGAGGGAACATAGGGAAGATATTGAAGAGATGGAAGAGAGTGGAGAAAGGGAAGAGAGGGAAGACAGAAAGAGAGGGAAGACAGGGAAGAAAGGGAAGAAAGGGAAGACAAGGAATAAAAGGAAGAAAGAGAAGAAAATGAAGACACGAGAGAGAAGGGAGAGAAGGATGGAAAGGAAGAAAATGAATAAAATGAATAAAGTGAAGAAAGCGAAGAAAGTGAAGAAAGGGAAGAAATGGAAGAACGGGAAGGAAATGAAGACAAGGAAGACGAGGAAGAACATGAAAAGAATGAAGAGAATGAAAAGAAGGAAGAGAAGGGAGAGAAGGAGAATGGTGAAGAGCAGGAGTTTGACTGTGCAGACCCCAGTAGGTGGTGCGAGGCGCAGACCCGGGTAGAACTCAGACCCCAGTAGGTGGTGCGAGGCACAGACCAGGGTAGAATGCAGACCCCAGTAGGTGGTGCGAGGTGCAGACCCTGGTAGACCAGACGGGATGGCCGAATGAGTTAGAGCGTCCGTCTCCCGTGCTGGTAGATCGTGGGGTCGTGGGTTCGAGTCCCGGTCGAGTCAAACCAATGACTTTAAAATTAATACTTGTCGCTTCCTAGCCAGGCGCTCAGCATTATTAGGATAGGGCAAGGACTGGTGTGCTCAGTGTCAGGATAATGTGACTGAGTGGGATACCAGGTCATGGTGCTGGCGGCCTGGTTTCCCAGTGGGACAGCACTATAAAGTCGCCATGAGTGCGCATTGTCACAAGTCGGTACCCATCCTGATATGACCTTAGATGTTGCTAGGACGTAAAACAACAACAAACAGACCCTGGTAGAACGCAGACATCAGGAGGTGGTGCGAGGCGCAGACCCTGTTAGAATGCAGACCCCAGGAGGTGGTGCGAGGCACAGTCCTTGGTAGAACGCAGACCCCAGTAGGTGGTGCGAGGCACAGACCATGATAGAATGCAGACCCCAGTAGGTGGTGCGAGGTGCAGACCCTGGTAGAACGCAGACATCAGGAGGTGGTGCGAGGCACAGACCATGTTAGAATGCAGACCCTAGTAGGTGGTGCAAGGCGCAGACCTTGGTAGAACGCAGACCCCAGGAGGTGGTGTGAGGCGCAGACCCTGGTAGAACGCAGACCCTAGTAGGTGGTGCGAGGCGCAGACCCTGGTAGAACGCAGACCCTAGTAGGTGGTGCAAGGCGCAGACCCTGGTAGAACACAGACCCCACTAGGTGGTGCACGGCGCATACCCTGGTAGAACGCAGACCCCAGTAGGTGGTGCGAGGCACAGACCCTGGGGTAGTAATCAGAGGTTACATATTGGCATTGCGTTTCTGCCTCAGGGTTTGGTAACCAGAGGAAACTTCCCAGGCACCCACAAACCACTCATAATTACATCATAGACACGCTTTGTACACATAGATCTTGTGTAGTTAGGCATGGTAACTACAGTTGTAACCTCCTCACCAATTTATCACATACTCATCAGGCCTAAGTACACCATTTATATATTTAATTTAGATTGTCCACGGTTAGGTTATAAACTGTGACAGGCATGCATCCATGGGAGAATATACATACATAGGTCATTCTCAGGCACTAGGTACTATTTTTGTGATGTGGAAAGCAAATGCGAAAACATTCCAAATAATAGCAGAAAACATTCCAAATAATAGCGGAATCCATATTCATATGAAGATTTTAATGTTTTGTGTATTTCAGAGATTACTCATTGTCTCATTTTTTTATTTTAATTCATTCAAATTGAGAAGATGCTTTAATTAACCATGTAGCATCCATCATCCATCATTTCAACACACATTCATAACATCATTTGAACATAGACAACAAATTCAAACAAGTTGTTATTGATTACAGTTAAGCCAAAAGAAGTGTTTCTTATGAGCAAATGTTGAAACAAAAAAAACACGTTTAACTCAATGCATGGTGGTGATATGGAAATCTCCATATTTTCACTTTAGCGCAAAATCAATTAAGGATATTTTGGATGCATTGTGCGAGATAGATTAAATAGATATTAGTATTGCTAACATACTTAATACACATAGTCAACGTTAACTATTTGACTTACTAGCCCCTCCAGAAAAAAGGGCAAAATCATTTAACAATGCCAGATGGAAAGCAAATATGTGGTACACAGTTTCAGAGAATACACCCACGTAGTCGGTGCATAGTCTTCACACAGAAAGCTGAAGCAGATTGATCAGCGTCCCAATTAGCTGTCTGCAGCTGCTTACACCCTGTGCCACACGTCCAGTCCCCCAGCAGGAAATCACTACCAAAGCCTCACTGTTGCCAGAAACCAGCCGGCTCCCAGGCATTTCACATCCAACATGGCCGCTGGTGAGGTGCAGCCAGCGCAGCCAGCGCAGCCAGCGCAGCCAGCGCAGACAGCGCAGCCAGCATATATTTCATGGATAAGTCTGAATAGTCTTCTTTTCACCATGAGACATTTGATCGATAGAAAGCCCAAGCCTACGCTTTTATTGACTCAAGGGATTTGTAACCGCCCATTCCACATAGACATGGTTTGAGAGCAACTGGCCTTGATGATGCTCTAAGTTATACACAGCGGTGGCTAGGTTAAGGTTTAAAGATAAGCTTGGTGAAAGATAAATAAGGTGAAGATAATTCGGATAATATTTGATTCAGATAAAGATCCAATGGATTATAGATGAACATCGGGTGCAACCTTGCGTGCTGTTCATCTCCCACTGATATGACCTTAGATGAATACTTGTTGCGAGGACATAATACCCCACGAACCAACCAATCATCTCCCGACCTTTCTTGTCATGACTGAGACCCTCAGACATTAGTTATCTCCCTTTTTTTCTCCGTCTGTGTGCTCCTCCTGTGTCTGCAGGGCGAACATACATCGATCGGACATAACTTAGGGACGGGCTGAGGGTTCGGAGACTGGAGAGAGTATCGCTGGCACGCTCCACCTGAGGGCGATAATAGGTGAAGTGACGCATCCTATCGACGGCGCATCTGCTGGGACTGGAGCGAGGCAGGAGCTGGTAACTTGTGAGTGTCGATATGAGCAAAACAGACACGCCGTACGCTACGCTACAGTGGGGCAGGAAACCACCGCCCGCCGTACGCTGCGCGACAGTACAATTTGAGCACATGTAAACCATCGAATCAGCATCCAACGGTGCACAGACAAGTGATGACGTCAGAGCGCGATGTTAGCAGGACCGGCAAGCACGGCAGATATCCAAGTGCAGATATCCAATGTTGCACACATTATGTGCTTATGGAAGTTGAATTGCTGCTAGCCCGATTTTTTTATCAGTTAAACAAAAAACAATTAAATACATTTGTTTTTAAGTTAAAAAAAAAATGCAATTGAATAAAACATTTAAATTACATTTTTTTAAATCAATTTTAATTTGTTTAAATGAAAAATGAGGGACGGGAGATTTTTCAGGCATGGGCGGGGACGATCACTAATGTTTTCAATTGTATTTGACTTAATATTGGTGTGGGAAGTTACACAATGCGTAATACTGTAATATGTTGAGTACATCGCAGTATGTGTAACGTCAGGTAGCCTTCTGTCCATTAGCACCAGGCTAATATTGTTATAATGGATCCATCAAGGTCATTGGTGGTAAAGTACCAAGGTCAGCCGATGACTATGTCACGTGACATGAGCGGGACGCCAATTATTTACGTCGTGCCCGGAGTTTTCAAACTGGCCGCAGTGGTGATGTGTCAGATATGGTATTTTATTCAAGGTAACTCACACAGACACCACTTGCACCCCCCCCCCACCCCGACCCACCCCCACCCCCACAACTACACCCCTCCCCCCACGACCAGACGGGATGGCCAGATGAGTTGAGCGTCCGTCTCCCGCTTTGGTAGACCGTGGGATTCGATTGGTCGGTTGGTTGTCTGATTTTACGTCCTGGCAACATATAAGGTCATATCAGGACGGGTCGTGGGGTTCGAACCCTGGTCGAGTCAACCCGAGGATTTAAGCATCGATACTTGTCTCTTCCTAGCCAGGCACTCGGCATTATTAGAATAGGGCAATGGTTGGTTGGGTCAGTGCCAGGATAATGTCACTGAGTGGGATATCAGGTCCTCCCCCCACACATACCCCACACAACTCATCTGAAAGCATTGAACAGCCCCACATAGCCCCCCACCACTACCCCATAAATAGCGTCGACTCCTCCTCATCCCAGACTGCCCCACACATCCACAGTCATACCACTACACCCTCATTCACTCCATCCCCACCTCCTCACACACGACTCCCCCCCCCCCACCCTCTAAACCTGGAACAACCCCACACAGCTCCCACCACCACCACTACCCCATAAATCACCCTGCCCCCTCCTCCCCTACATCGAGCCCCCACTGAACCCACCACAAAACCCTACACAAGTCTGCTCCCCCGACGCCTTACCCCTTACCCATATTCACACATCACCGGATTGGGGGAAACAGACACAAACCGAACAAAGTCCGTTTTGTGTCCGTACAAGTTTTGAACATGCACACAACTAGGAATGGATGTCACCGGACTGACGTCTACGGTTCTTGTCCGGTTTGAGTTTGTTTCGTCTATTGGCTATCCAATCATATCCGTTTCATGTCCGTTTCATGTCCTTTTCATGTCCGTTTCATGTCCGTTTCATATCCGTTTCATGTCCGTTCGTCCAGCAGCCATTGACTCCATAGCGCAACATTTTGACACATTTTAATACATTTTGATACTTATCACCACCGGACTAGACATTTCTGTCCGTTGCTCAATCCGGCTACGAAAAGGGTAAGGGGGATTGGATAATGGGTAAGGCGTAAAGAGTAAGGGTAAGCGGAAAGGGTAAGGGGACAAGGGCAATGTGTAATGGGTACCCTTACCCCTTTTACCCTTAACCCTTAACCCTTAAGGCCCTGTCACACCTCACCGGATTGGGAGACACGAACAGAAACCAAACAAATTCTGGTTTGTGTCCATACAAGTTTTGAACATGCACAAAACTAGGAACGGATGCCACCGGATTGATGTCTATGGTTCTTGTCCGGTTTGAGTATGTTTCGTCCGTTGGCTATCCGTTCATGTCCGTTTCATGTCCGTTTCATGTCTGTTCGTCCAGTAGCCATTGACCCGACAATGTAACATTTTGACACATTTGAATACATTTTGATACTTATCACCACCGGACTAGACAATTCTGTCCATGCTCAATCCGGCGAAGTGTGACAGCCGCTTAGCCCTTAACCATTACCCCTTAACCATTAACCCCTACCTCTTAACCCTTAACTATTACCCCTTAACCCTTATCCCTTGCCCAATACCCATTGCCCCTTTCCACTTACCCATTACCCATTATCTCATACTTCATATCCCTCACCCATTAATCTTACCCCTTACCAATTACCTCTTAGCCATTACCCATTACCCGTTTCACCTAACCCATTACCACTTACCCCATATCCCAAGCCCTTATCCATTGATGCGCGAAAAGGAAGAGAGGAAGGCGGGGGTGGAAATAAGGCGTTTATTTTCGCCTCAAACAACAGAGCATACAGGGTAACAAGGAACAACTCCAGAGAGCAGCAGTGAAAAAGCTCATAGGGAGCAGAATAAGTACAACAGAGCATACAGGGTAACAAGGAAAAACTCCAGGGAGCAGCAGTGAATAAGCTCATAGGGAGCAGATTAAGTAGAATGATAAGGAAGAAAGTAAATAAGCTCATGAGGAGCGGAGGGAATAATAAAAGTTTGGTAAGGTTAAATGTCAGTAGAGTGAGGGGGTGCCGAGGAGCCCTCCACCCCTGAGGGAGAGGAGTATGTAAGAGGTAGTTGGGTGGGTGGGCGGATCCGGGCGTGAAGGTCGGCCGCCGCCTGGCGCGCCTCGGCGGCAGACTGCCGATGGTCGAGCTGGATGCGCTGGAGTGCCTCCAGTACTGCCGAGATCTCGGGGCCCGAGGCGATGTCCGAGGGCGCCGCGGGGGACGCCGAGCCGGTGGCCGGTGACTCATTCCGCCCGGGTGTAGAGGAGGGCCCCGGGGTGCGTGGGGGGGGGGCCCGGGAGCTTTTCCGTCCGCGTCCTTTTCCTTGAGGAATGTTGAGGCTGAGGTGGAGCGGCGGTCCGAGGTGGGAGATGAGGTGCCAAACAGGAAAAAGAGAGGAGCTGGGAGACGGCAGGAAGGTGAGTGCCTGAGGGAGGCCGGCGGGCGGCCTTATAAGGGAAGGGGGGACGGGCGACAGCGGGTGAGGTGTGAATGCTGCCGGCCCGGGGGAGGGTGAGAGGTGGCGAGCAGCGGGCGTCGGGTGAGGCGTGAGCGCTGCGGGAGAGGAGGGGGCGGGGGAGGTAGGGGGCGCTCCGCGCCGTCGGCCGAGGTGCGAAGGCAGCGCGACACGCGGGGCTGGGGAGGGTCTCTTCCTCTCCTCGCATCAAGCGCAATGCTTCGCATTACGACCAATCTTACCCCTTATGGCCCTGTCACACTACGACGTGACGACGTCAGCGTAGGGAGAACGTGAAAAACGTTGAACTTCTCGGCGTAGTATGCAAATTTTGGCACAAGTTGAATCTGGATGCAGCGTAGTTGACGAGAGCGTAACTTTGGTAAAGCGTAGTCATAGCGTTGTTCAACGAGAGAGGACAACGTAATTACGCTGACGGGACGTTATTAATGTTATTCGATCACCAGAACTACGTTGCTTTACGTTACCTTATGTTACTTACGTCATGAAACGGTGGCAAAACAGTAACCATACGTTGGACGTCTGTTAGGCGTCCGTTATCCTGACGTTTTCACTACGCGGACTGCACGTTCCCACCACCTTTAATGTCGGTCAACATAGTGCAACGTAGCGCAACGTAGTGACCAGCGTTTGACTAATGTCCGTTTAATGTCATTGACGTTCGCCGAACGTGTACAGAACGTACGGCGAACGTAAACCCTTACATTCTAGTTACGTCGAAAGTTTTGAACAGGTTTAAAACTTTGACACGTGCCGACGTAACACGATGTAACGTGACGTAGCTCGACGTCAGTCTAACGTCATTCTGACGTCATCATAATGTAACCCAACGTACATCAACGTAATGACAAAACATGATCACGTCAGGCTTACGTTTGCTCGTTACGTCGTAGTGTGACAGGGGTATAAGCCATTACCCATTACCCCTGTGTCCCCACTCCCCACACTCTCTCCCGTCCTACCGTCAGCTCGCCGTGCCTAACGACGTTAGAGGTGCTGCACATTTTAAGGCGCCCTGTCACCACCGGTCTATTTGTGTGGCCCCGCGCTCGTGGCGCCACCCTGCGGCAAGCGGGCGAACGAATCACTGCGCCTGGTCGCTTAGCGTTCCGCGCCGGTAGTCATGCTTAGCGTGACGTCATGCCTCGCTGTCAGTTTTCGCGCGCTTTAATGTCGGCTGCTGCCTCGAAATCTGATTGGCTGCCGGCTGTGCTGACAGGTGGCGCCGTGCAGTGTGATGCGTTGACACTACACATATTTAGGCTGTGGGTGGGGGTGGGGGTGGGGGGGGTGGCTGCAAAGTCGATTTGCATGAAGTGAATTTAAGTATTCATGATGTGTGTGTGTTTGTGTGTGTGTGTGCTCTGTTGTTGATATAGTAAACAGATTGATGATTTGACTAAGATCTAACTTTGATGTGTTTGTTTGTTGTTGTTTTACTTCCTATCAACATCTAAGGTCATATCAGGACGGCATATAACTTTCATATGAGGGGCTAATTTTGGAGATATTTGATGTGAAAACTTGCAAAAATTAATGTATGGAGATACCAGTGTTTAGTGGGAGGATGTTGTATGCTTTGATAAGCCATAGTAGCTTGCTTGTCGGTATATTGGTTGTTGTTTTACGTCCTAGCAACATCTACGGTCATATCAGGACGGGTACCGAATTGTGACAGTGGGCACTCATGGAGACTTTATAGTGCTGCCCTACTGGGAAACCAGCCCGCCAGCACAATGACCTGATATCTCACTCAATCATATTATCCTGATACTGGGACAACCAGTGGCCATATTAGCTTGCAGCTCCATGAGGATCTGACTCAGAGCTCCAATGACATATCTGAAGTACCGAGTAGCATTGGTGCACAAAGCGTATGACTGGTTAGCTTATTGTCAGGATAATGTGGCTGCTCGGCATTATTAGGATAGCACAAGGTCTGGTGAACTCAGCATCAGGATAATGCGACTGAGTTGGAAATCTGGTCATAGTGCCAGCAGCATTGTATCACAGTGGGGAAGCACTAGAATGTCAACATGAACACACGTCACAAGTTGGTGGCCATCTTGATATTACCATGCCTCTTTCCAGGACGTAAAACCCCAGACAAAAAAACCGCTGACTAGTGAGGAAGTATCAGGTTCAGAGCTACATTTGCACCCAATAATCTTTGTTAGCTTATCTTTGATGAGCAACTTTCCATGAGTTTTGTTTGTTTGTTTTTTTGTTGGTTCACTTTTTTTTTTATTCCAGTTGAATAATATCTTTTTTTCAGTACCAAGGCACGATCAGGAGGTCTGGAACATGACTTAATATTCCACCTCAGTTACATTATCCTGATACATAGCTGACCAATCCTTTCCCTATCCTAATAATGCCAAGCACAAAGCTAGGTAGCGACAAGTATCAATTGTGCAAGTCATTGGTTTGACTCAAACTCCCGACCTTCCACACACGAAGCCTATTAAGTGATGTATAAGGAACTATGCGAGTATAAATATACATCAGGGTTAATAATTATTATTATTGGTATACTCCTTAAGACCAATAAACCAATATAATTCTGCAAAATTAATAATAACTGCCTTGCATTTAGAATAAAGTAAGAATAGCCATGGAACACTTGGTTTAACGCTCGTGGATAGATCGGTCTGTACCTACTGATACATCGATATGATATGACCTTAGATGTTGCCAGGACGTAAAACTCCAACAACAACATCCTACTGATAATAGTTGGAGAACAAATAACCCATCGCATTGTAAAATATTCCGATATATGGCATAGGGGGGAATGCAAATGTTCTATTACTTATCGGTGTACGTGACCAGGCATGTGTATCTGTATACATATGTAAGGGCTGGTGGTGCCGGAGTGGGTTGTAAATAGACATAGCGGTGCTGGCGGGTCTGGGTGTGAGGGCACTCAGAGCCTACCCCCTCTGCTGGGATAGTGATCACCACACTCAAAGGTCAATGGTGGTGGTGGCCATGGGGCCATACAGCTTGGTGGTGCTGGGCAAACCACTGGTAGCCATGGGGACCAGAAATGCTGGATCCCTATTGGTAGGGTCAAGAATGTTTGTTTCCCATGTGGGAAAGGGGTGGGGTGGTACTCTACAATGAACCCATGTAACGATTTAAATATTAAACTGGAGGGCTGGACTTTCTCATCTTCTTTACATTTTATACTCTTCCTTTCTCTTTGTCTGTAGGGAGTTCACTATAGCCTGCCTACACAACCACATATTCGAGCCTTAGCCATTTTACACCATGATCATCATGATGTCACGCAAGGACGGAACAGGTGGAATTAAATAGGTTATAAAGCCGAGTCAAAGGTCTTCAAATTCAGTGTTTGTCAAAGTAGGCTTTGTGATATATTCGATATAGCTATATAGCGATATAGCGATATAGCGAATGGTAGACAGGAAGTGTGAACACTTATTTGTCTCTCATTTTTTATTTTTTTGGTACATTTGTTGTCCCAAGCAGGGGAAATCCCAGTCACAAACGACTGGTCTTCCCCACTCCATTGCTGGTTGATAGAAAGCCCAAGCCTACATTTTTACCGACCCAAGGGATTTTTAACCTCCCACAACACATATACATGGTATGAGAGCAACCTGCCTTTGATGATGCTGTGTATAAGGTGGACATCCAAATTGGCAGAGCTGGGGGCATGAGGAATCGAACCGCCGACACTCAGATTAGGAGTCTGACGTAGAAAAAAGTCAGACACTCTAACCACTCCTCCACAGAGAACGCCACTTGGGGCATTCTAGAGCAGTTGAACGTTTCTTGATAGATCTTCGCTATTATTAGTGATACAATATTCTAAGCATGTTTCAGTTCTATTCTTATAGGGCGTATTCGATTAACCACCACATTCTCGCGCACATCCTACATACTCGGATTGAATAAGCGAACAGGCTTCTCCATGCTCGAGGTGGAAAAATGGTGGCTTAATCCAAAACTTCTATCCGATATAACTACATCAAAATAGGATTTAAAGTATTTTATGATTGCATAGTTTAGTTATATGTCCATTTCATTAATCTGGGCTATTAACAAAAAAAGCATTACAACAACACGTAGGACTTGCACTGGTAGCTGTCATCACTCCTAGCCACCCCCAGCTAAGACATTGGTTACTGGGGTCGGGACCTTTTGCACACCACACTTGTATTTGTTGACTCCACTCGCGGTGTTCGATTTGAAATTATAGCAAGGAGTTGTCTGGGTTGTGTTAATCGAATACAGCCCTGGACAAAGCCTACCCGACTGTGTAACCATTTTGTTGCCTACCTCACTCTAACAGTAGTGTAGAGACATTATGGCTGATTGACCTAATTATTCACAGATAGACAACAAACACTTCTCACGGCCCTAAGTAACTCAAATAGGCTTCGTTAAAGTGTTTAACCGTTCATACAACGCTAAGTAATCTAATGATTATATTTTTTTGCTGATGTTGTTTATGCCCTAGCAACATCTAATGATATATCAGGACGGGTACCGACTTGTGACAGTGCGCACTCATGGTGACTTTATCAGTGCTGCCCCACTGGGAAGCTAGGCCACTAGCACCATGACCTGATATCCCACTCAGTCACATTATCCTGACACTGAGCCAACCAGTCCTTGGCTATCCTAATAATGCCGATTGCCAAGCTAGGAAGCAACAAGTATCAATTCTTAAGTCATTGGTTTGACTCGACCAGGATTCAAACACACAAACTCATGGGTTCGGATCTCCCGATCTCCAAAAAGAGGCGACGGACGCTCTACTCATTCGGACATCTTGTCTGGTCTAATGATTATAAATAGAGATAGTTCGGGCAGCAAAAGGAGGCAAGGGACCAGTGGGATACAAGGAATTGATAGTTTATTTTCCAAGATAATTCAGATATCTGGCTTACTAGACGTGGTGGCCAAATATGTAAGAGCAATGGATTCGCGTGTGGAAGGTCGGGGTTCGAATCCCGGCTGAGTCAAGCTAATGACTTACAAAATGTATATATGTTCCCTATGCTATATACTGATCATCGCTTAACAACCGCCCCAGGGTTTAGTTTTGTTGTTGTTTTCTTTTGGTAAAATAGTTTATTCATCAGAACAGGCATTTTTTTAGTGCCGAGGCACCGGTCTTCCGGCCGTTTATATTACATTGTGAATAGATAGATCAGGGGAGATTAGTAGATTACGAAGGATGGTAGTGTGTCAGTTGCGTAGCCATACTAAGTTCAGTATTATGGGCTAAGATGATGGGTCGCTGCAAAAACTGGGCTGCTATTATGGGTACAGTGTATGTGACGGGAGTGGGTGAGCGAATGGAGCCCTCCCCCCTCCCCCCCCCCAGGTCCCCACACTGGACCCGGTTTGGTCTGGCACATGATAAATAGAGGGTGATTAGTTGACTTTATAGCTGAGCTAAGTAATTGAGTGAGGGAGGTGGGGGGGGGGGGGGCAAGGCAATGCACAGGATCCACCCTATGGTGTTCGTTGAAGTGCCTGGCCAGTGAGATGCATTCTGATCAGTGACTTAAAGCTTTGGTAGGAAGGTGCACTTCTAATTGCAGATGGTAGTTTGCTCCACATCTTGCTCCCTTTAAATATTGTTGCCTTAGCTAGGTTGCTTGTGCTTGGTCTAGGGACTCGGAAGAGTGGTCCATCTCCCATTCTTGTCTGCCTCCTCAGTGGATCTCTGTATTGTGGTTCTTGTCTTCTTTTATACATAAGTGACAACATATGAATGTCCCGTCGCTGGGCTAGGGTTTCAAGATTTGCTCTCGGGCCGCACACACTGGAGGATATATATGTGTATATATGTATATTTAGGTCGAATAGAAGTTTTCCACCACCAACCCATACTCTGCCTTCAGTGGAACAACTAACGCTGGAACTAGCAACTGACTGGCCATGCTTTGTGGAAAGGGTATAATAGAGGCTTTCCATCACTAACCCGTACTCTGCCTTCAGTGGAACAAGTAATGTTGATGCTAGCCATTGTCCGTGGAAAGGGTCTAGCCTAATAGAGGTTTCCCATCACCAACCCGTCCTCTGCCTTCAGTGGAATAAGTAATGTTGATGCTAGCAGCTCAATGAGCAATGTCCTGTGGGAAAGGTCTATTAGGTGATAGTTCATAGCCCGATACACAACAGGCCGGCAACCGGGTGTAATACAGGAGAGGCATGCAAGCAGGCAGTTTACGCATATCATGGAGGTCTGCGCTTGTCTGGCCTAAGCCCTGTACATCACACACGCTAAGCCCTACACACACCAACTTGCAATGCTTGCGGTGAAACATCTGGAGGGCTCAGGCACAAATACAGACGTATGCCATCTGGGCTAAAATGAAACCATGACTACCACCTGTGAGCTGAAGCTGCCATCATTCCGATAATCAAATTTTGTTTCCACAAAACCCAGCACATCCCCTATATAATGCGTTACTCAATATGAAATTGATAGACCTCATACCTAAGGCACAACAATGAATTATATTTGAGAGAGAACGACTGAAATGGATGTGTCGGTTTTTGTGCTTGAAGTCTTCAACTGAACACCAACCCGATCAGCCATCAACTCTTTGTCCACTCAATTAACCAATATGTCGTAAATTAACCATGGCATGATTTGTTTCCACTAGCATTAATTCTCCAACGTAATACAAACCACTGATCCACTAAGAAACTAATCCAAAATTACTATTACCATCTTATTATGTTTTAATTGCATTCGTTCATTAAGTGTACATAGTCCGATGAAAGCATCAAATTTTCAAACCGCAAACAATTATGCAAATATAATATATATATATAACTTTGATATTGTTGCCCTTATTAAGTATTTGTCGCCAGGGGATACTGAATCCAATTAATAGAATCCCTTACTGCAGAAGCCTATGGTGTCAGAGTTGTGGCATGCTGGCCAACATTAATTGTTCATGGTTGAGCTTCAAATATCTCAAAAGTTAGCCATTTAAAACACAAGTTACTTCAAGCGAAAGTAAGGTAGATTATAATGATCAACCTAATATATTTATCTCAGAAAATTACAGAAACTCAAAACTATCGGACTATGCTACTATAAGTAGGTGACATTTCAAGTGTTGGTAATTGGTATTCCTCATTCCACTGATCCTTTCCCTATCCTAGTAATGTCGAACGCCAGGATAGCGAGGGACAAGGATCCAGTTTTAAGACGTTGGTTTGACTCGGGTGAGGAGCAAATGAATGGCGATGATAACGTATTATCGCTCAAATAATGGATTGGTTGGTTGTTGGAGGATTACGTCCTGGCAACATCTAAGGTCCTATCAGGACGGGTACTGACTTGTGACAGTGTGCCCTCATGGCAACATTATGATGCGCGAGAAGGAAGAACAGAGGCGGAGGTGGGAAAACTGAGGCGTTTATTGTGACGCCTCGGGCAACATACAGAGAAACAGTGAACATAACAATAAATGACAAAGTAAGGTACAAACAGGGTAACTGAGGAGGTAAACAGGCTGAGGAGGCACATAGCAATACAGGGGGCTCATGAGGAGCAGGGGGCTCGCGAGGAGCAAAGAGTCAGGGGCTCATGAGGAGCAGAGGATAAATAGTGAGGGGCTCATAAGGAGCAGTGTCAGAGTTGGTAGAGGGGGGGCCGAGGAGCCCTCCGCCAAAGAGTAAGGAGAGGGCTCGAGGCACGCCCGAGGCGGGGGCGCGGGGCGCCCGAGGCGGGGCCCGGAGAGGTGTGAGGTGCGGGTTCCCTGTGTGGGCGGGAGTGTCCGGGGCCTAGGTCTGCGCTTGTCTGGCCTAAGCCCTGTACATCACACACGCTAAGCCCTACACACACCAACTTGCAATGCTTGCGGTGAAACATCTGGAGGGCTCAGGCACAAATACAGACGTATGCCATCTGGGCTAAAATGAAACCATGACTACCACCTGTGAGCTGAAGCTGCCATCATTCCGATAATCAAATTTTGTTTCCACAAAACCCAGCACATCCCCTATATAATGCGTTACTCAATATGAAATTGATAGACCTCATACCTAAGGCACAACAATGAATTATATTTGAGAGAGAACGACTGAAATGGATGTGTCGGTTTTTGTGCTTGAAGTCTTCATCTGAACACCAACCCGATCAGCCATCAACTCTTTGTCCACTCAATTAACCAATATGTCGTAAATTAACCCTGGCATGATTTGTTTCCACTAGCATTAATTCTCCAACGTAATACAAACCACTGATCCACTAAGAAACTAATCCAAAATTACTATTACCATCTTATTATGTTTTAATTGCATTCGTCCATTAAGTGTACATAGTCCGATGAAAGCATCAAATTTTCAAACCGCAAACAATTATGCAAATATAATATATATATATAACTTTGATATTGTTGCCCTTATTAAGTATTTGTCGCCAGGGGATACTGAATCCAATTAATAGAATCCCTTACTGCAGAAGCCTATGGTGTCAGAGTTGTGGCATGCTGGCCAACATTAATTGTTCATGGTTGAGCTTCAAATATCTCAAAAGTTAGCCATTTAAAACACAAGTTACTTCAAGCGAAAGTAAGGTAGATTATAATGATCAACCTAATATATTTATCTCAGAAAATTACAGAAACTCAAAACTATCGGACTATGCTACTATAAGTAGGTGACATTTCAAGTGTTGGTAATTGGTATTCCTCATTCCACTGATCCTTTCCCTATCCTAGTAATGTCGAACGCCAGGATAGCGAGGGACAAGGATCCAGTTTTAAGACGTTGGTTTGACTCGGGTGAGGAGCAAATGAATGGCGACGATAACGTATTATCGCTCAAATAATGGATTGGTTGGTTGTTGGAGGATTACGTCCTGGCAACATCTAAGGTCCTATCAGGACGGGTACTGACTTGTGACAGTGTGCCCTCATGGCAACATTATGATGCACGAGAAGGAAGAACAGAGGCGGAGGTGGGAAAACTGAGGCGTTTATTGTGACGCCTCGGGCAACATACAGAGAAACAGTGAACATAACAATAAATGACAAAGTAAGGTACAAACAGGGTAACTGAGGAGGTAAACAGGCTGAGGAGGCACATAGCAATACAGGGGGCTCATGAGGAGCAGGGGGCTCGCGAGGAGCAAAGAGTCAGGGGCTCATGAGGAGCAGAGGATAAATAGTGAGGGGCTCATAAGGAGCAGTGTCAGAGTTGGTAGAGGGGGGGCCGAGGAGCCCTCCGCCGCAGAGGGGGGAGGGTAGAGGAGGGAGAGTTGGGTGGGTGGGTGGAGAAGAAAAGGGGCAGAGAGCTGGAAGGCGGCTGGAGGCTGAGTGCCTGAGGGAGGTCGGCGGGCGGCCTTATAAGGGGGGAAGTGAGCAGAGGCAGGAGGGGGTGAGTCGCTCAGGGCCGGGGGGAGGTGAGCAGTGGCGGGGGTGAGTCGCTCAGGGGCGGGGGTAAGTGAGCAGTGGCAGGAGGGGGGGGTGAGTCGCTCAGGGCCGGGTGAGTCGCTCTCCCTCCCCTCGCATCAAACGAAATGCTTCGCATTACGACCGATGCGCGAGAAGGAAGAACAGAGGCGGAGGTGGGAAAACTGAGGCGTTTATTGTGACGCCTCGGGCAACATACAGAGAAACAGTGAACATAACAATAAATGACAAAGTAAGGTACAAACAGGGTAACTGAGGAGGTAAACAGGCTGAGGAGGTACATAGCAATACAGGGGGCTCATGAGGAGCAGGGGGCTCGCGAGGAGCAAAGAGTCAGGGGCTCATGAGGAGCAGAGGATAAATAGTGAGGGGCTCATAAGGAGCAGTGTCAGAGTTGGTAGAGGGGGGGCCGAGGAGCCCTCCGCCAAAGAGTAAGGAGAGGGCTCGAGGCACGCCCGAGGCGGGGGCGCGGGGCGCCCGAGGCGGGGCCCGGAGAGGTGTGAGGTGCGGGTTCCCTGTGTGGGCGGGAGTGTCCGGGGCCTAGGTCGACAAGGGGGTCAGGCTCCCTCTCGGGGCGGGGAGTGTCCGGGGCCTGCGTCGACAGGGAGCGGGCGGCCAAAAAGGGGGAGGCCCGCTCCTTGGCGGGATCCGGTGAGGAGGTCCGACGAGGGTCGAGCAGGGGGGCAGCGAAGTCCTCGGGGCTGGATGGGGTGGTGGTCGGGGTCTGGGCGGCGATGTTGTTGAAGGCGGTGTCGTGAGGATCGGCGGCAGAGGGTTCCTCCTGAGGCTGGACGGGGGGCGGGTCGGGGAGCGGGTCAGGGGGGTCAGGGGGGCAGAGGAAGGCAGTGTCGCCAGGGTCGAGGTGGACGTCTGGGTCGAGGATGGTGGGCGACTGGCGCCGGGCGGCGGTGGGAGCCTTACTGAGGGGGCACTGGGGCCGGGTGGCGGTGGGAGCCTTGCCGAGGGGGCGCTGGGGCCCGAGGCGGGTATGGTTGCCGGAGGGAACGGCGGTGCCGAGGCGGCGGGCAGGCCGCGCCTCGGGCAGCTGGGCGGTAGTGTCCGGAGGGCTGGTAGCAGTGTGGTGGGCGGCTTTAATAGGGTGGGTGGGCCGGTCTGGGGCCTCCGTGCCGGGCTGGAGGTGCCGGCTCCCTAAAAATCCGGCCAGGCGGGAGCCGCTGCCCGGGCGCGCTTGGCCAGACAGGCGTCCTCACTGTGCCTGGTTAATACCTTCCGCACATTGGCGCAGTATGCGCATGCGTGGAGCTGTTTGGACGCCCCCTGGCCGTGGACCTCCCCCGGGGCTGCGTGGGTGCAGGAGTTGGGGTCCCGGTTCCAGGCAGAACACAGTGGGCCGTGGGTATCCTTGCTGTAGGCCATGCGTGTGTCGGTGTGAGCGCGGGACTGGGGGAGGGGCCTTGCAGGGTCGGCGGAGCGGGGTTGGCTGGTGGTGGACTGGGGGGGCATGGCGAGGGACTCCAATCTGAGGAGGTTTATAGCTACTGGGTCATGCCAACCGTGGGGGAGGGTGCCGTCCGCGATCGCGGTGAAGACCGCCTCAGAATAGTGGCGGACGGTCGCCCAAGGGTATATGAGGTTGTCACGGCAGATAGCTAAGATATGGTGGTGGAGTCCCGGGGCGGAGTGGGCGGGGAAATCCAGGTGGTCGATGAGGATGAGGAGGGCGAGGGCATATTCATCCTTGGTCGCCTCCCCCCTCTTCACCGGCTTCCTCTCGGGACCTCGCCTCACCAGATCGGAGGGGAAGATATAATTAGATGGAATGCCTTGGCGTCTGGTTGAGTGTCGCGCCTCGGCGGATGCCAGGATTTCCCTGACGGCGTCGGCCGTAGAGGCGGGGTTGTGCCGGGTCTCCTCCTCCTGGTAGGCCGGCGACGCGAGGGGCTGTACTTGGGGCAGGAGGTGGCGGTACCTCCCGTACTCCGGGTGTGTGGCTCCGGGGAGGGCCGCCTGCGGCGGCGGCGGGGGCCGGGCCGCGGCGGTGGCAGGTGCCCGAGGCGTGGGCGCGGCCCGGTGCTCCGGGGCCGGCGGGGGCGCCTCTGGTGCGGGCCGGGTCCCGTTGGCGCTGATGTGGTCGATCTGGGCGTGGAGGTCGGCAGTGGCCTGCCGGTGCTCGGCGTTGGCCTGCCGGTGCTCGTTATTGGCCTGCCGATGCTCCAGTTGCATCCGCTGGATGGCTTCCAGCACTGAGGAGATCTCGGAGCCCGAGGAACGGTCCGAGGGCGCCGGGGGGGAGACCGAGACGGACGCCGGTGACTCGTCCCTCCCGGGCGAGGTAGAAGGCCCCGGAGTGCGAGGGCGGCCCGAGAGCCCTTCCGACCGCGTCCTTTCCCCTGAGGCATGCTTGTAGTTGGAGCTGGTGTGTGTCAGCGGTCCGAGGCGTAGGCCAAACAGAAGAAAACGACCAATGCTGCACCACTCGGAAATCAGGCCACCAGCACCACTCATGACCTAAGATCCCACTCTGTCACATTATCCTGACACTGAGCCAACCATTCCGTGCCCTATCCTAATAATGCTGAGCACCTGGCTAGGAAGCGACAAGGATAACTTTTGAAGTCATTGGTTTGACTCGACAAGGGTTGCTTCGAATCCCAGAGTCGAGTAAAACGGGAGACTGACGCCCATCTCATTCGGCCATCCGGTCTGGTCGAATAATGGCGGAGTGGTGTACATTTAAGTAGGTCAAGCAAGTTACGCTTATCGGTGTTGACCTACATCCGGGTGGCAGATGTGACACAGGTAAGCTAACCTGTTAGCTATGCGCGCCACAATGTGGGCCTATTACATCCGGATAGATAGGTAAGGAAAAAACACTGTGTATCGGGTATGTACAAAAAGAGAAACACTGCTGCAAGATGGTGCCCGATTTGTTTTACATAGGCGTATCCCTGGGGCGACATTATGGGTGAACGCATTATGATTGTATCCGGAATGTCTCATGTATGATTCCCTGACCTTTCTTTTCCCCCACTCACTCATATTACCCCCCCCCCCTCCGTCCCCCATTCTTCCATCTCCCGACCAGGGTTTGAACCCATGGAGACAGACGCTCAAATCATTCTGCCATCCTGTCTGGTGCCAATGTATTGATTAACTTGGTGCGGGGGCGAATCGGTAGAGCGCTGGCCTCCCGTGCGGGAGCTCGGGAGTTCAGTTCCTGGAGGAGTAAAACCAACGACGTATAAAATTATTCTTGTTGCTTCCTACCATAGCGCTCAGAATTAATAGGATAGGGCAAGGACTGGTTAGCTCAGTGTCTAGATAATGGGACTGAGTGGGATACCAGGTCATGGCGCTAGCAGCATAATTTCCCAGTGGGGCAGCACTATGAAGTCACAATGAGTGTGCACTGTCACAAGTCTATTCCCGTCCTGATAGGACCTTAGATGCTGTCATGATGTAAAACTCAAGCAAAGAAACACAAACACAACAAACAACCAAATGCATTGACGAACATCCATACCATTGCATCGTATGTTCACAGGACAACATCAATCAATCAATAGTTCCGTCCTCTAGTCGAGGGTTGGATGCAATGGTTCTCCACTTGTCCCGAGGGTGTGCTGTTCTGATAGACTGTGAATAATTCAAGCCTGTCCACTGTGAAATATTTGTAAACCATGATATTCTTGGTCTCCCTCTCCCTCTGCTGCCATTCACCTTCCCTTCCAACAATGTACGGTATATTGAACTCTGATGACAACATAGTCCACACTTAATTGTGCATAGGCCACTTTAGTGTCACTCGACTTTGAGCTATGTTTTGATGATTCAAATTTCCTGTCATTTGACGCAAATGTAACCACTTGCCATGAATATAGTCTTTGCTGCCGACAGGGCATCAAACCATCAGCAATCGTCATCAAACCAACCCTATTGTTGCCCTATTGTCGCCCAATTGTTCACTCGCTGCTTAAGGACCATTCAAATATTACGTAACACTTAGGGGGGTGGAGGGATGCAGGTCCAAGCATTATGTCGTGAATGGTCTAACATTACAGAGCATTGCATTGCGGGTATCTAATCTTGACAAAAATAGCGTTACGTACTATTTGAATGGCCCTTTCTCTGAAACAAATTCTTCGCTACTCAACACGCTGCATAGCCTTCACACTTCATCTAAAATTCCCAGCTTATTGTCTTCGCTAAATAATGACCTTACATTGTTCTGCCAGGCTTTCTATGGTGCAGCATTATTCTGGTCCATTTCTGCCTTCACCATCAAGTTGCCTGATTTATGAGACGCAGCATGCTGTTTGCCAATCACTTTGTGTGATGATGACCTGGTACCAGCAGCAGGACCTCATCCCAGCCTCCTCCATGCTCCTCCATGGGCGTTCACTAGGAGTAGTGCGGTAGTACTGTGTGAATGTCGCCAATGGGTCAGTAACTCACTCTGTAACATCTGCAGTAAAATACGAAAGGAGTCATTTAATTGTTCAGGCGCAAGAACCGACAAATGCAATTTGGGCTGAAATGAAACCACGACTAGCACATTTAACCTGAAGCTGTCATCATTCCGTTAATCAAATCTGGTTTTGTTTGCAGAAGCTGCCACGCGCCCTATGTCATGCTCTACTTAATAGGAAATTGATAGACTTTAACTGGAAGCCACAACAATACATTATATTTGACAGAATATAACTAAAATGGATTGGTCAGTTTTGAATTCCTGAAACCCTCAATTAAAAATATGGTAAATCCTCTCTAAATCCACCGACCATAGAACCAACTTTAAATGATCCATTTATGGAGTTGCTTGGTTAAGGAGTTTTTTTTTATTGTTACAATGGTATTGTCATGGGGGTGATGAAAATGGGAATTATTGCACCTAGAGCGGGACTCGAACCCACATCTCTTTGCATTCCGGGCCAGTGTGCTAACCATTACACCACCTAGGCTCCCTGATATCAACACACTACCCACGCCTACCTGTCTATGCGGCTCCTTGCCTGAGAGGTCAGTGCAGACCACTACACTCGTCCCCCTGGAATTGTAAGTCTTTTAATGCTTACAATTACATACATACAGGCAATGCAACACACTTACATACACAGGGTAGGTTCAACAACTATACAGCGCATAGCTTGTACAGGATCATGGTCACGGCAACCAGTGTCGTGGGGTGATGAAAATGGGAAATACTGCGCCTAGAGCAGGACTCGAACCCACATCTCTTTGCATTCCGGGCCAGTGTGCTAACCATTACACCACCTAGGCTCCCTGATATCAACACACTCCCCACGCCTACCTGTCTATGTGGTTACTTGCCTGAGAGGTCAGTGCAGACCACTACAGTATTGTATGGGCCATCGCTTGGGACCCAAATAAAGTGATTGATATAGGGGGGCAGTCAATCTGTGGATGTGGTCGGTTAGACAGGTTTTACGTGTGTATATATAAATGTTCACCTTTATATAAATATTAAGTTAAGTGGTAAGAGTGCTCTAGTGTGTGCTTTTCTGAAAGGTTATGTGTGACGCAGCTATAGCGCCTTGGAGCACAGTTGCCTGTGGGAATAGGTAAGCAAGGGCAGCTGGTCAACAAGTGCTCCCTGTCCCAATACTGGTTGGTTACTTCTACCTGAATTTTCTTGTTTCTTTGAGGTTGGTCGTGCCTGCGGCAGCTCTTCCTCCACACTTGTGCTGCCATTGCTACCTAGAGTCTTTTTGAGCAACGGCTTTGGACGTATGTGCTGTCTGCGGTGAGGAACACGAATTGCCTTGGGCCGATAAGTGCAGGCATACAAAACTATCAAAAAAGACAACTAGGGCTGACATGAAAGCGGAAACCTGTGAGGATGTAAACAGTTTGGGTTGGGAGCTGACACCGGCATTATTGCCAGCTAACCAATCAAAGTTCAAGACGCGACATGCAAAGCGAGAAAAGGTGGTGGCAGTGGTGGAAGATGAGGAAGAGAAAGAGTTATGGCTGAGGCTAGAGGAAAAGGCCCGAGAACAGAGAAAACTGGAGCTACGTGAAGCTTTAGAAGACTTGCCCAGTGATGCCCCTGTCACACTACGACGCTTCTCTCGGCGACCCGTCAGCGTTGAAAATGAAATCTTGCGCGTCGAGAAACGTCAAACGGTTTGGGGGAAAAGATCGGCGTCAGCGCGGCGCGTTATGTGCGCGCGGCCAACGTGTGTCGACGCGCTGGCGAAAAAAAAAAAAAAGTTTGGCGCGACGTCTTCATTTAACCTTAAATGTTGCTAGGGCCTAAAACAAAAACGGCCCAGTTTGCGCAACGTGTGAGCAACGACCCTCCCGCGCGCGCGCCGTCTTCCTAGCGTTCCCATAACGTTATTCCGGCGCGTCCAACGCAGCGCGACGCGCGCCTAACGTCCTCCTAGCGTTCTTACCCATTTCGTCCCGCGCGTTGCCGCGCGTTGGAAGTTTTGGACAGGTTCAAAACACTCAGCGACCAATAACGCGCGCCGACTTCCGGCGGCGACTCGCCGGCGACAAAGAAGTGTACCGACGTGTACCGACGCGCGCATAACGCGCCCCCAGCGCGTCTCGATATTTCACCAAATATCGCCCAAAAACACCACACGTTGACGGGTCGCCGGCGAGAAGCGTCGTAGTGTGACAGGGGCATGAGGAGGAGATCGCTGGTAGCAGGGGGCGTGTCAGGAGAGCGCGTGACCGGACAGCGCGCCTGTCTCTGGGCAGGTCCAGATGGGCCCACTCGTCCAGCATATCGTCTGACGAAAAGTGGACTAGCACTACAATGAGAGAACCGGTTAGTGAGACTTCACTAGATAGTAGAAGCAGCGTGAAGACCAAAAAGAAGAAGAAGAAGAAGAAGAAGAAAGAATGGAGTAAGTTTTCTATTTGAAAATATACAAAGCATGATAAAAACATTAAGGAACTGAAATTGATTGATCTCATGTATGCAGCCCTTATCTCTGGCATAAAGTGCTCCGAAAAGGTCAAGACGGTAAGGGCTAGGAGAGTGGTGCTAGGAATCGACGAGCATGTTATGCATTCAACTATAACAAGGACAGGTGCAGTGCTAAGGCATGTGGATGTAAGCATATCTGTATTTTGTGTAGGAGTAAGGAGCATGGGAGTAGTCAGTGTAATGGCCCTGTCACACTATGACGTGACAGCATCAGCGTAGGGAGAACGTGAAAAACGTTGAACTTCTCGGCGTAGTATGCAAATTTGGGCACAAGTTGAACGTGGATGCAGCGTAGTGGACGAGAGCGTAACGTCGGTAAAGCGTAGTGATACCGTCATTCAATGAGAGAGGACAACGTCATTACGCTCACGGAACGTTATGAACGTTATTCCATCGCCAGAAGAACGTTACATGATGTTACATACATCATGACACGGTGGCGAAACGTTGAACGTATCTTGAATGTACGTTCTAATGTGGGTCAACATAGTGGAACGTAGTTGAACGTAGTGAGCAGCGTTTGACTAACGTCCGTTTAACGTCATTGACATTTGCTGAACGTGAACAGAACGTACGGCGAACGTAAACCCTTACATTTGAGGTACGTCAAAAGTTTTGAACATGTCCAAAACCTCGACGTAACACAACGTAATGTGATGTCATTCTGACGTCATCATAACATAACCCAACGTACGTCAACGTAATGACGAAAAAGGACTACGTTAGGCTTACGTTCGCTCATTATGTTGTAGTGTGACAGGGGTATAAGGTGCAGCGCTGATGGGAGAATGTTGTTGGTGCAGTTGGGGTGGTCTGGCCCACTCAGCTGCGCACCTCAAAGTGGAGGTGTGGAATGTAAAAAGAATGGAATGTGAGTCAGTTCATTCTGTGTTGAATCACAACAGCCCATATGACCATGGGGTCATTAACTCGGTCCTCAAGGAGAGTGTGTTGGAGGGGGGTTCACAAGAATACTGCGGCGTCATGGATGTGTTGTCGAAGCTGGTAATAACAACTGTGGATTGGCCAGTGACAGGTGTGGTCAAGCATGACAATGGCCTGGTGGAGAAGGCATCACCAACCGACTGTTCCTGGGAGCGTTGCGGTGGTCAATCAAGTTGACCGACACTGGACATTCTGCAAATTGTATTTGATGTGGTGCAACCAGACAATGAACAATTGATTGATGTTGGACAATTGTATACAGTGCTAGCAACGGATTGTTATTTTGATGACAAATTGATGCAGTTGACTAATATATATAGTGACTGTTTGCTTGGTGTATGTGCATGTGCTTATTGTATTGGTGATGCTCCTGTCCAATTGAAACCTTGCAGTGTGTTTGCATAGGTGTTTTGCAGGGGGGATACTGACCCAGATTGGGAATATTTAATGAGGGGAATGCTCTTCGGATTTAAAGTAATTAATGCCAATTCTGATAGTCATTACAGTACAGGGAACTACTCGTCAATCACTAATAACGACACCAGTGTGGTGGGCCATGTCCTGGTCACGGCACCAGTCTATTGTAGGATGTTTGTTTCTAGTCTGTTTGTGTTTATCTATTTTATGATGTCTGTTGCTAGCCTGTTTGTGTACATCCATCGTATGATGTTTGTTTCTAGCCTGTTTGTGTACATATATTCTATGATATCTGTTTCTAGCCTGCTTGTGTAGATATATTGTATGATGTAAGTTGCTAGCCTCTTTGTGTAGATCTATATTAATCATATATTGACCCGTCTAATTGATCTTCTCTATGATATCCTTTATGCAGAGATTGTAATTCAAATGTTCCTCTTATCTAATTCCTAGATACCTGCATTCTGCTACTCTTTCCAGCGTTTTACCACCAAATGATGCTGCTTCTACAACTTTTTCTAAAGATTAGTATTTCGGATTTCTTGACATTGATGGCTATTATATTTGCATTAGATCAGTCATTTAACTTCTCTAGTTTATGGCTCAAACTGTTTATTACACCTTTTTTCATTAATATACTGAGTATGTATCAGCAGCGCAGGTTTGAATCTTGACTGTTTTTAGCCTGAACCCTAGGTAAGATATATATATATATATATGAGGAACAGTAATGGACCCAGTACTGAGCCCTGTTGCACTCCACATTTGATTGGCAGTCTTCGAAATAAGCTTCCATTTGCGTTAGTTCTTTGTCCTCTTCCTGGTAGGTAGTCGTCTATCCAACCTAGTGTATTTCCTATTATCCCTATCTTATCCAGTTTTTTAAGATGATTGTATCATCTACTTGCAAGTTGCATCAAAGCCTTTGCGAAAGTCAATGAAGGTTGCACCTACAATTAGTTTTGTTTTTGATTGCTGAAAAGATGTCATCTATCAATTTTGCTATTGTTTTGACAGTTGAATGAAATCTTCTAAAACCTCACGCCCTGGTCCTGGTATGGGCCTTATATATTACTAGGACGCAACACCGCAACAAACAAAAACAAGCATACATCTGGGTTGCACCGCCAATTGATACAGCCAGAGGTTGACCTAGATTGCTGTGCGAGGCAGTGTGAGCTTATTGGAGGGCAGTGTGGAGTACCGATTCGGTTGGTGGTGCGCTGTGCGGACCGACCGGAAGTGTCCGCCCCGCTGTCCACTTAGGCCTTTTGGAACGCGGTCTGCGGCTGAAACCTGCACAGGCGGTGATGGATTGCCAGACGCCGACCGACCACGACCCCGGCCACGCATTCCCCGGCAGAAACTCGCATTGGGTCGGGCTGGCGACAGACAGGGATTAGGGGGGGGGGGGGGGGGGGGGAGCGGGGGGGGGGGAGCAGGAGGGAGAGGGGAGGAGGTAAGAGGGAGAGGGGAAGAGAGGGGGTGGGGGTTCCACAACCACTGGTTCTTTGTCGCTGTCCCCTGTCCCACAGTCCCTGGTCCTCTGGTCTCTGTCCCCTGGTCCACAACCCCTGGTATACTGTCCCAGCTGGTCCCTGGTCCCTGCTACACAATCCCTGGTCCCTGCTACACATTCCCTGGTCCACAATCCCTGACCCCTGTTCCACAATTCCTGTTCCACAATCCCTGGTCCACAGTTCCTGTCCCTGTTCCACAATCCCTGGTCCACAGTCCCAGTCCCTGTTCCACAACCCCTGATCTACAGTCTCTGTCCCCTGTTCCACAACCCCTGGTCCACAGTCCCGGTCCCTGTTCCACAACCCCTGGTCTACAGTCCCAGTCCCCTGTTCCACAATCCCCGGTCCACAGTCCCTGTCCCTGTTCCCCAACCCCTGGTCATTGGTCCCTTAACCCCTGC
The DNA here is from genome assembly GCA_030323885.1 of Branchipolynoe longqiensis. Lineage (NCBI taxonomy): Eukaryota > Metazoa > Annelida > Polychaeta > Phyllodocida > Polynoidae > Branchipolynoe > Branchipolynoe longqiensis. The sequence continues at coordinate 9,443,520 of CM059196.1, read as the reverse complement.
CCCTGGTGCATCCACCGTGCAGTATAAGACGGGCTCCATGATGATGAAGCAGCCCGCCCAGTTTGATTTCAGTGACTGGCATCGTGACCACCATCCCTCGCCACGCTCAACTTTCCCTGTGTACAACTGTGGCCCTTTTGAAACAGCCCTGATAATTCACCAGTCACATTTGGCTTGTGATCACTTGGCGACCTCTTGCGAACCAAAACAAAACCACACAGGTCGCTAACCTCCTTGCGACCAAAACACCAACAAAAACAGGGGGACGGTGGAAAGGGTTGATGACTACAGGGAAGACAAATTGTCGATATCGCGGTCCGTTGGTGATCGGTCGGTGATCGGTTGGTGGTCGGTTGGTGGTCGGTTGGCGATCAGTTAGTGATCAGTTGGCTAACCCTTGTGGTCCCACCGGGCGCGGTGGCCAACTCAGTAGAACGCTGGCCTCGCGTGCAAAATGTCGGGAGTTTGGTTCCCGGATGAGTCAAGCGGATGACAATTTAGTCCTTGTCGCTTCCTAGCCTGGTGCTCGGCATTACTAGGATAGTGCAAGGACTGGTTGGCTCAGTGTCTGGATAATGTGACTGAGTGAGGTATCAGGTCATGGTGCCGGCGGCCTGATTTCCTACCACGAGTGTGCACTGTCCCAAGTCGGTACCTGTCCTGATATGATTTTAGATGTTGCCAATAACCAACCAACCTACCATTATGCTCGCGAGAGGGTTGCTGGTGCAACACGTGCAACCTCCTCAGTGACCACAGAGGGTATCTTTGCGACCATTTGTGACCATTTTGTGCACACCTGCGACGGCCTGTTTTATGGGGGGTTTCGCAAGGGGTCGCAAAGTGGTCGCAAACCGACGCCAAGCCGTCACGTCCAATTCACAAACAGTATGTGGTCGTGCCAAAGTTCCCAGGCCTGACGATAAAAGCCTAGGCCGCCAGCACCATGACTTGATATCCCACTCAGTCACATTACCCTGCACTGAGCTAACCAGTCCTTATTCTATCCGATTACAGTTGAGCGCCAGACTAGGAAGCAATAAGTTTCAAATGTGTAACTCATTGGTTTGATTGGACCGGGAATCGAACTCCCGATCTCCAGTACGGGAGGGCTGCGTTCTACCGATTCGGCCTCCGCGTTCAGTGGGAGTGGTAGAGTGGATGAGTGAACCTCTCCCCGGAGACAGATAAATAGATGCACAGGGCCACACTTGAGCGGTCGTCTCGTTGTTTATGAATGGGGCTCTTGTAGATGACTCGGTGGTCGCCATATTGGACGGTGAGTTGTGGTGACGTGAGGTGTGGTGTGGTGTGGTGAGGTGTGGTGTGGTGTGGTGAGGCGAGGTGTGGTGTGGTGTGGTGAGGTGAGATGTGGTGACGTGTGGTGAGGTGAGGTGTGGTTTGGTGTGGTGAGGTGTGGTGAGGTGTGGTGTGGTGACCCACCCAAACACCCACACACTCACACGACCACACTCACACACCGATCCACACCCCCACACACCCATACACAAACACACACAAACACCCACGCACTCACACCCCCACCCCCACACAAAACCACCCCCACAAACAACCACACACACACCCACACATACACCCACACACCAACCCACCCAAACACCCACTCACTCACGCAACCACAGCCACCCACCTACCCACACACCCACCCACCCACACACACACTCACAGACACATACGCACACACCGACCCACACACCCACACCGACCCACACACATACATACACATACACCAACCCACCCAAACACCCACACACTCACACAACCACACTCACACACTGACCCACACATCCACCCATCCACACACCTCACACGTTCACACACAACTAGACCCACATACAACCATACCCACACACAACCACAGCCACACACAACCACACCCACACACTGACCCAGACATCCACACATCCACACATCTCACACATTCACACACAACCACATCCACATCAAAACCACACCCACAAACAACCACACCCACAAACAACCACACCCACCCACATCCACACCCACACACAACCACACCCACACACAACTACACCCATACACCGACCCACACATCCACACACCCACACACTCACACAACCACACTCATGCACCGACCCACACATCCACCCATCCACACACCTCACACATTCACACACATTCACACAGAACCACACCCACGCACAGGCATACCCACACACAACCACACCCATACACAACCACACCCACCCACTGACCCACACACGGACCCACACATCCACACACCCACCCATCCACACACCTCACACATTCACACACAACCACACCCACATACAACCATACCAGCACACAACCACACCCACACACACACAACCACACACACCCACACACAACCACACCCACACACCGACCCACGCATCCACACATCCACACACCAAAATACCTGAACACCCACACCCACCCACACACTTACATCCACACACCTCACACATTCACACACATTCACACATAACCACACCCACACACAACCATCCTCACACACAACCATACCCACACACACACCCACACACAACCACACCCACACACAACCACATCCATACGCAACCACACCCACACACTGATCCACACACTGACCCACACATCCACACACCCACACACCAACCCACACACCCACCCATCCACACACCTCACACATTCACACACAACCACACCCATATACAACCATACCCACACACAATCACACCCACACACAACCACACCCACACACAACCACGCACAACCACACCCACACACCGACCCACGCATCCACACACCAAAATACCGAAACACCCAGACCCACCCACACACGTACACCCACACCCCCACACACTCACGCAACGACACCCACACCACACCGACCCACACATCCAACCATCCACACACCTCACACATTGACACACACACAACCACACACACACACCGACCGACAGATCCACGCACCTCAGACGCCCACACCCACACACCGACCCACACATCCCCACACCCATATACACTCAAACACCCGCACACCCACACACACTCACCCACGCCCAGGCCCACACCCACGTCTACACCCACACACACACTCACACACCCACCCACACTCCAACACACCAACACAACCACACAACCACACACCCAAACCCCCCCACACACACACCCTCCTCCACCTGGAAGGCAACATCTACTCACCTTGCCACATTACTTGACCTGTTATTTGTCAGGAACAAAATTGATCGGCCGCAGATCCAGAGCACGGCAGTTTGACGGCATCCAGTTCCTGCGTGTTTTAGGTTAAATGGGGCAGCTCAAGAACTAATCCGATAGAGAGCGCTCTGACGCAATTTGCGCCATTGATGTATGGGTGTGTGTCATCTTTATAATGGGAACATTGTGTAAAAATATATGGTATTTCAGTCATGATAGCCGAGCTTGGAATCATATCAATATCTCGGGTGACGGAGTTGGGGAGCATTGTTATGTAATAGTGATGCAATGTGTGCCCACTCGATGAGTGACATAAATGACTATGTGTAAATATTATGATGCATGGTGACCGGGATTCCGGCATGATATCTGGATATTAAGATACGGTTACTTATTGTTTGTGATGCTCAGCAACACGGGTAATTTGGCATTCGATCGCCGCCATAGCCTCATAGCATTAAGATTAATACTTATGCTGCCACCTATTTAGTTACGGCGAAACTACCTTCTGACTTCTGTGTCAGCGCCGTCTGGTTATTCGTACTTTGATACGAAATACTTTGAGATGCTAACTCTGTCTTACTGACCTGCCATCTGCGGTCACCCGCTCGAACTACTGGCCCAAGCGCCTATATAAGGACTGACTTAGTGGCGGTGAACTCACTTCGACACGGCCACAGGAGGACACTAGCTGGCTTTGAACTGGAGAGGAGCCACACCACCATGCCATCGGCTAAGAAACCGCCCAAGTGGGCGGCCACCACGGAGCCAAAAACCCCAGACCCGGCTAAGAAGAAAACCCGGTCTAAATCCAAGAAACAACCCGTTGGAGCTGACGTGGCCAGCTCGCCGGTAACACAGACCCGTTCAAGCTGTCCCGTGGCGTGGCGCGGGTCCCCTGACAACAGTGATCCCGTGGCCGGGGCCAGTTCCCCGGCAGACAAGCCCCGAGACATTGTAAACCTCATCGAAGGCCTGCAGCTCAAGATTACGCAGATGGTAGACGGTGTCAATAAGCGAATTGATGGCATCGTCGCGGACATGCGTGACAGTAGGAGCCGACGATCTATAACACCGCGGTCCCCTCGATGTGACAATTCACCATGCCCCCGCGGCGCGGCTGATAGCCCGTGAGGAAGCGAATGATCAGTGCATCATGGATCGCCGCACCACCGCTCGCTGTCGTCAGACGACTCACTACGACGTCCTAGCCTCCGCCGGCACGAACGACGCAAGGACGACCATCCCACACGAGACACTATGGTGTATAGGGATGGCACCGTTATGACAGGGTAAGCTACAGCTGCGACACGGTGGACGGTCACCGCCGCCGACGCTCAAGCTATGACAGCCCCATCCTCCTGGATGGCCGGGACGACCGCAGGGCGGACGCCATCAACAAACTGCTCGAGGTGGCGGGATCAGCCATCTCTAAAAAGAAAGGTAACTCGATTCTCGCGCCACACCGTTATGTCATTCGTAGAAATAAAAATGAAAAAATATCCATGGAGGAGGCCACATGGGCGGAATACTTCGCGGCGCTCTGCTGCATGCAAAAGGACAAAAAACTGCCGGCAGCTTGGATCGGACATGTGCGTGAGCATTCACACCAACTGGCCACTATGGCATGTACCTGGGATTGGTACACTTGTAGACAGTAGTCCGAGACCGTCTTTACGATGATCTCGGACGGGTGCTTGCCAGCAGGTTGGGCGGATCAGTACGCCATTAAGGATGCTCGGTAGGGACTAGGCTTGAGAAAGTTAAGCAAGCGCTGCATGGTGGCAAGCGCTTGGAGGCGGCGAGTGTTGGTACTACAGTACAGGACGGTAAAACAACTGATTACATAAAAGCAGAATATAACCGTGAGATGGACGGTAAACCGTGCCAAGAATTCAATTGGGGAGAGTGCACATTCTCGAGCTCTCACGGTCTTCAACCAGACAGAAAGTGTCACCTCTGTGCATGGTGCGCGCAGAAAAATAGGCATACAAACGTACATCCTGAGAAAGCATGCCTTAATAAGAAACGTGTACAGGATAGGGCTAATGCTAATAAGGAAGGCAGCAAGGATTTTTTAGTGGCGACCGTGTCGAAGATATACCCGCGGAACGCGATAGTGTTGCCCATACATATGCGGTACCCACTGGCTCAGACCGTGGGACAAGCCCTGATATTATCACGGAGACTGATAACGATGACAGCAGCACTGGCTGTGCACTTAATACAGGTCAAAATACTGATAGCGAGCCTGAGACCGGCTCGCCTCATAGCGGCCCTGCCGGAGGTGCTAATGAGCAGACAGCCGACCCAGATGCTGATTGTAAACAAGGAATTGACATACCTGAAGGAAGACGTTATGATGACATTATGGCCCTGCAGCCGGGAAGTGACGAAGAAATTGACGATCCAGCTATCGTCGACATACAAGGAGCCAACAACGAGTCCACGGGACAAGCTGGTAAGGGGATGGCCCTCCTGCCGAATACACCCCGCCCCCATCAGCCTCGAGGTGTCAGCCAAGATCACCTTGCATCTAGAACACACAAATCTGCGCACGCTACCGGTAAGCATGGTGACGGTATCAACGAAAAAATATCAAGTCATAATGGACCCACGAAAGGTCAGGCTCAAGACGAGCCGATGGACTTAAGCAGAAGGATCTTGACTGCGGTCTTGAGTCCTGGGAAAGGCACTACAGTAGATGATAGCTTGGGTGCTCGAGAGGCTAGAACAACCCAGGATGTCAGTGGAAATGACAAAGGCACAGTACAGCAAAGAGACAGTGGGGATAGTGCGCTTGGAGTTGGTCAATCTAGCACGGCCAAGTCTAGCGACATGGTCGGCATGCGTAAAAGGAAAGCTACCTGCCACACCCACAAATATGACAAAAGGCGTATACTCTATGCACCTGAAACTAGCACCCTGCCGGCAGTAAATGACAGTATGGATGATGAAAGGCTGGGTATCCCGATCGATGACATATGTCTTATGACTACGGAACATCATGACCTCGATGATGTCGAACAAATAGTGGATGCAATCAATGAACCCGAGGTTGTGGCATATATGCCGCCCAGAACCCCGCAGAGCTAACGCCCGCTACTGGACGGGATATGGCCGCATACAGACCATGGCGCATGGAAAGATGATCACGCTTACATGAAAATATACGATCTGGTGAGGGCATCGGCCATTCCAAACTTTATGGGCATGAGGCAGCGTGTCCCCTCAGGCCTTAATATGGCAGCTTGAAAGCGGATGCTTGAGAGTTATCACGACTACCAAATCATAGACTTTCTCGAATATGGCTGGCCAATTGACTTTACGGGGGACCGTCCGCCGGTCACAGCAAAGGAGAACCATCACAATGACAAGGTGAGCGCTGGCTGTATAGATAGTTACATTGAGAAGGAGATAACTTATGGCGCGATGCTGGGCCCCTTTGATAAACCTCCTTTTGTTCCATAGACACAGCTCAGTCCCCTCATGACTCGCCCTAAGAAGCACTCCGACGAGAGGAGAGTGATAGTGGATCTTAGCTATCCTCCGGGCGCGAGTGTTAATGCTGGGATAAGGAAAGGACAGTACCTTGGTAAGCCAGCTACCTATACGCTGCCCGGCATCACAGATTTGGCGGATGAACTAGTGCGAGTAGGGAGAGGGGCTCTTATCTGCTGTGCGGACCTGGCGCGTGCCTACTGCCAGTTGAGGGCGTGTCCACTGTCAGTCCCGTTGCTGGGTATAAAAATGAAGGGACGGATCTATATGGATATAGCGCCGCCATTTAGCTGCCGTACCTCTGCAATGGCTTGCGCGTGCACTACAAACGCGATTGTCTACTTGATGCGCAAGAGAGGTCACCAAGCACTTTGCTACCTCAACGACTTTGTCGGGGTTGAGAAGACGGCTCAGACTGCGAGTCGTGCTTATGACGATATAATCAGGATAACGGATGAGCTGGGACTGGAGCTGGCTCACTCAAAGTGCACCCCGCCATCTACAGAAGTCGAATGGCTTGGCTTCTGCGTCTCTACCTCGGCCATGATGATAAGCATTCCTGAGGAGAAAATGGAGGGTGCCGTTGATGAATGCAGGATCTGGCTGACTAAGAAACTGGCATCTCGGGAGGAGATCCAGAGGCTGGTTGGGAGGCTACAACACATAGCCAAGTGCGTTAGGCCGGCTCGCAGGTTCATGGCGCGTATCTTGGCGGCTCTCCATGAGACCCCCATGAGGGGAAAACATCCAGTACCAGGCGATCTCTGTATGGATGTAGAATGGTTCATTGGCTTTGCGCAGGCATGGAATGGAATAGTGCTCTTACCGGACAGCGAGAAAGTGGCATGGACAATCGAGTGCGACTCGTCACTACGAGGGGGCGGGGCACATTCTCCTACACACTACTACGCATCATGCTACTCAAGAGATGTCATCGGCCGAAATGACAACATCGCTCAGCTCGAGGCCATAAACCGGGTGGCAGCGGTCAAGAGTCTCGCTCCGGATGACCCACATCTATTCACAATCTACGTCAACATGGATAACAGTGCCTCGCAACAGGCCCTGACATCTGGCGCCGGGTGGGACCCTGTGCTTACAGTGTGCACGAGAGAGATGTGGTTATTTGCGGCTCTCGCCAGTACGGAAGTGGTGGTCAAACATGAACAAGGGAGCGACATCCCATTCGCTGATGCACTCAGCAGGATGTCGTTCGACACGGGAGCGAGGGAGACTGCTATTAGACACATAGCTCAGCGAGGGCTCAGCTCTATTGTAGTATCACATGACGATGTCCTCACCCAGAATCTCTAACCTGGCCGATTACCTCTTTTTTGCTCTCTTGCCAGGTTATGATCTTCAGCAACACCAACATATCACGGCCTTGATTGATGCGGGACTTGCAGCGAGTACATGGAGGAACAAAAGAAATCAGGCTGTGAACTATCTACGGTACATGAGACAACGTGGTCTGGATATAATGGCCCCAACTGAATATGATGTGCTACTATATCTGCTATATCTGTCAGATACCATGCGCTCTCCGGGGGCCATCATGAACTATGTCATTGGAGCGAGAACCCTTGTTCTCATGATCGGAGGTCAGGTGACTGGTTTTGACTCTTATCTGGTGTCACTGGCCAAGAAAGGGATCCGGAGATCGTCACAACATATACAGGCTATGCGTCTGGAGCCACGGGATGTGATTGACATAGTGGACTTCTTTAGATATGCAGGCCCGAATGGCCCTGTACTAATTGCCTCTCTACTACTGGGATACTTCACCTTAATACGACAGAGTAATCTTCTAACAACTGGTGTACATAATGATTCTGATCATACAATTCGTGTTAAGGACATACTTATGACTCATGATGGACTGATCGTAAGGATTCGATCATCGAAAACTAAGTCATCATCTAGTGCGCCTCTGGACATCCTTGTCCCAGTCGTCCTGCACTCAAAGTACTGCCCAGTTTGGGCATGGACTAAATACTATGGAGACACACGCCCAGCCCTGTGCGGTCCGGCGTTCATCACTACGGATGGGTCCCCCCTTCGCCCGAAGGCCCTCCTCGATATGATAAGACTTGCCCTGTCAGCGGTGGGCCACAAGGCGCCCATCGCCATCACGCTACATAGCCTCAGGAGAGGCGGAGCACAAGCATGTGCCCGACTCGGGGTGCCACTTGAGGACATAAAGCAGCTTGGCTCGTGGTCGTCATCGGTGGTCCATACATATGTGCCTAAAACATTGATAGCTTCAGCATCCAAAAAGCTTTCCTCATTATTTGGTTAAAGCTTATTGACCTCTTTGTGCATAACTCATTGGCTTATCTCACTGTGCTTATTCTGTTGAATTTAATATGTGCTTATTAAAATTGACATGTGCTTACTACAGACTCATTTTTGGAAAAGAAATAAATCCAACTTTAAACTCATATGCGGTGTCGGTGTCAAATTGTTCGTGATGCTCAGCAACATGGGTAATTTGGCATTTGATCGCCGCCACTGCCTCATAGCGTTAAGATAATACTTATGCTGCCACCTATCTAGGTACGGCGATAATACCTTCTGACTTCTGCGTCAGCGCCGTCTGGTTATTCATACTTTGATACGAAATACTTTGAGATGCTAACTCTGTCTTACTGACCTGCCATCTGCGGTCGCCTGCTCGAACCACTGGCCCAAGCGCCTATATAAGGACCGACTTAGCGGCGGTGAGCTCACTTCGACACAGCCACAGGAGGACACTAGCTGGCTTTGAACTGCCATCCCACCCACCCCTGCTAAAAGACTATATGGGGCTAAGGGTTAAAGCTTATTGACCTCTTTGTGCATACCTCATTGGCTTATCTCACTGTGCTTATTCTGTTGAATTTAATATGTGCTTACTAAAATTGACATGTGCTTACTACAGACTCATTATTGAAAAAGAAATAAATCCAACTTTAAACTCATATGCGGTGTCGGTGTCAAATTACAGAAATGTTCCATCCATGCACCAGGAAGAGTGCAAATGGAGAGGGGCATAGATTATTGTTTACGGTAACTGTATGACAACTACTTGTTACCACATGCCCGCTGGGTAAGCACACCCAGCCATTCTGTATACATTAGGGACACCACCTGCTCTGGGGTTGAGTGACAGGTGCCCCCTCTTGGGCGCTACCTCTCCTAGGCTGCAGAGGTGTCTGATTGGCTGGCTGTGTGAGCCAAGTCACCCTTGTAATCCTTCCACTTGCTGGATAGACCACACACTCACTCTAGAGATACCAAAGGAAGCAGTTCACCACTGAACTGTGTCTAACACCCATAGGACTTAGGTTCACTGATTTTGACTGAACAAGCAGAAGCTATGCGGGTCTGTGTAGCAGGTTGTAAGTGATTCATGGTGGCAAGTCACTACTAGGTGAACAAAAGTTGTAGCAATAAAGCTCAACCTTATCACTGTCAATCTTGCATGACTTGTCTCCCTTTCTTTCTTATGAGTTGTGTTTTGGTATTTAGTGGGGGGAGACTGGCAGACAGTTGCCAGGATCCTCCTGATAGTAGTGAGTGTAAGAGGAGTAACTGCGATGGCCAGCAGTAATTCTTCAATTGGTATATGAACTCATTGATTGATTGACTGATTGGTGGTTGCTTTATGCCGTGTCGACAGCATAGGCCATATTCATGGCGAGAACTGTTTGTTTCTGATTCAAACCCTCGCTTTTACATGTGAAAGCATACAATCAATTGTGTGTCCGTACATAAACAGAAATTAGCAATGGTAGGCAGAATCCAGAAAGATTTAAGTGGTTTGACAAGGCACAGAGCATGGCCAGGAGGCAGGATCTAGATATACAGGCAGGATAGACCCCGTACCTATTTTTTTGTTCATAGTTCTATAACCATCTCATCACAAGAAATGTGGAATTTGTGAGAATTAGTATTAGCTTATTTTAATTCATTTTTTGGTTTGGCGTGTAAAGTTTTGACCCTGAACTCTTCATACATACATATAAGATATACTCCTGAAGGTGGCGCCCTCTTTTTAAATTTTCTATGGGGTGCTTATGCTGTCCATAGCATGTCATTTTGGATGATCGAGCTTGTTTTCAATGCTGGGCAGTCATAGTTTTGTGTTTCTTAAAGTTATGTCTTGGGTTAGTGATCTATGTTAAGCCATGTTTACACGGGAGAGTTAAATCGCTTCATATAAATCGCCTTGCCTAGTTTGCCTCACATTCGCCGTGTAAACGTTACTCTGAGGGGGATTAGGGCTGATTCGCTTCATATGATTCACTTTATGTAATCCACCTTGCCAGGTGGTTTATATGAAGCGATTCGGCTGGTTCCCGGGCGGCGATAGTATAAAATAGTAGTGCTTGCCGGCTACAGATGGAGCAGTAACTAATCGCTGGTGCCCGGCAGTGTTAGGGCCCGATTAGGCCGAAATCTATTAAATGCGATCATATTTAACAGAATTACATCCTCAAATAATGAAATTTAATTAAATTACACCTTAAATTCCAAGCGATATTAACGTAGCAGGTACATCTGCGTCGAATCGACGTGTGTAAACTAAACAAATAGCAGTGCTTGCCGATTACAGGCGCACACCACAGGCTGCTGGTTCCCGGTGTCTGACAGACTTTCAAACTCGCTCGTGTAAATGCGCCACTAATTCGCTTCATATGAATCGAGTTGTTTAATTCGCTTCACAATTGCCCGTGTAAACACGGCTTAAGTGTTTTGGGGGGTTTTCTTGGGAAGAGTTTTCCGCTTTTTTGTTCTACTTAATTCTATACTAGCCTACTCTATTCACATGTTATAGGCGTGTCTGTAATAGGTGGTTGGGTTATGTTTGTTTGGATTTGATTTGATTATATTGTTGGTGTACATGTTATCTGGCTTTTATGTTTCCCCGTTTCCCGTCATGGGCTGTCCAGCTGGTGGACCTCTAGTATATGTAATGAAGTAGCAGTCTGCACTGAACTCTCAGGGAAGAAGCCACATAGACAGGTAGGTCTGGATAGGGTATTTGCATCAGGGAGCCTAGGTGGTGTAATGGTTAATACACTGGAATGAGAGAGAGGTGGTTTCAATTCCTGCTCTAGGTGCAATGTTCCCCATTGTCATCACCCCCATGGCAGTGGTACCGTGACCAGGATGCTGTAAAAGCTATGCGCTGTACTGTTGTTGAATCTACGATGTGTGTAAGAGCATTGCCTGTATATATAGTTTGGGCTATTTTCCATTCCAACCAGTGGTCCACAACTGGTTCATCAAAGGCTCTTGTGTGTTGTTATTTTTGGTACATTAATTGTTTAAGCCGGGGAAATTTCAGTCGCAGATGACTGGTCTTCCTAATTCCACTGCTCCTTGCCCTATCTTAGTAATGCCAAGCGTCTGGCTCGGGAGCAACAAGTATAAATTTGTAAGTGATTGGTTTGACTCGACCAGGATTCAAACCCACGATCCCACGATCTACCAACACAGGAGACGGCTGCTCTACCTCATTCGGCCATCCCGTCTGGGCCTATATGCAGGAGTCGGTGGTAGCGGGTTTTGGTGTTACAGCCTACTACCGGGCAGCTATCGCCGACGTCGGGAACTGTGTCAAGTGCTAAGCAGGAGCGCGTAACACTTTGATTATAGCTACACTTGAAGTTATTTATAGATTTGGGAAATTCCTCTGCATCTGTACCCGTCTCTGTCTGTGCCTCTGTGTCTGTGTGTGTGTCTCTATGTGTGTGTCTGTGTCTCTGTGCCTCTGACAAAGAGACACACACAGACACATATACACACACAGACACACACAGAGACACACACAGACACAGATACACACACAGAGATACACACAGAGACACACACAGACACAACACAGAGACACACACACAGAGACACAGATACACACACAGAGACACACACAGAGACACAGATACACACACAGATACACACACAGAGACACACACAGAGACACACACAGAGACACACACACAGACACACACACAGACATACACACAGACACAGAGACACACACACACAGACCCAGAAACACACACAGATACACACACAGAGACACACACAGAGACACACACACACAGAAACACAGAGACACACACAGACACACACATACACACACAGACACACACAGACACATATACACACAGAGACACACACAGAGACACAACACAGAGACACACACACAGAGACACACACACAGACACACACACACATACACATGCACAGAGACACACACACAGAGACATACACACATACACAGAGACACACACACACAGACACAGAAACACACACAGAGAGACACACACAGACACAGAGAAACACAGAGACACACACACACACAGACACAGAAACACAGAGACACACACACAGAGACACACACACAGACACAACACAGAGACACACACACAGACACACACACAGAGACACACACAGAGACACACACACAGAGATACACACACACAAACACACACACAGACACACACACAGAGACACACACACAGACACAGATACACACACAGAGACACACACACAGACACACACACACACACGGCTCCAGATTTGGGCTTAATAAACTCGCTATGCCTCCTATCTATCAGAGGTAAGGTACCACCGGTTAAGCCTTTGGTGTTAGGCCTATCACTGACTCGCGCATCCAACTTTTCGCCGCTACCCGGGAAATTCCCGGCTACCACCGTTTCGGCTCACTATCACCGAATACCACCGACTCCTGCATATAGGCCCAGGTTGTGCTGTCCTGTCTGTGGGAAAGTGCAAATAAAAGACCCCTCGATGCTTATCGAAAAGAGTAGCCTATGTAGCAGAAGCAGGTTTCCTCCAAATAAATATGTCCGAATGACCGTATTGTAAAGACTAGGTCTCCATAAAGTAGAGTTGAATCCTTCCTCCAACTAATAGATTTACCACCTGTTGTAGTCACCAGTATATAAAGTCTATGGCTCGAATCTGTGGTTGTGTAATCAATACAGACAAAGAGAAAGGAAGAGCATAAAGTGTGAAAGAAGAGAGAGAGTCAAGCCCTCGGGTTTATTATTTATATGGTACATGGATTCAGTGTAGAGTATCACCCGACCCTATTCCCCCAATGGGAAACAATCATTCTTAGCTCTTATTAAATCCGGACACCCTAATCCTGAGGCCGTCACTCTTCATAGTCTAAGAAGAGGTGCGGCCAGGGCTTGCACGGAGGCGGGTGCATCTATCAATGATGTCCGCGAGATAGGGAGATGTCACTCTTCAGCAATATTCAATTACGTTCCTAAAATGTTTTTAGTGCTGCACCTCTAACACTCGCTACGCAATTTTGCTGAGTGTTAGAGGTATTTGGTTGAGTCAAACCCGGAACTTTGAGTGTGTGTATAAATAAACTAGCCTGTGTGTATTTATAGATATGAATAATACTGACATGTGGTATAATACTTACGTATACTTACAAATGAATGATTGTACAAACCTATACTGCTACGAATGATCTTGAAGATGTAAATAAATTATAAATGTATTCCCAGTCCAATCTTTTTTTATGAATTGTGCATGTTATGTAATAACATGAGTAATTCATAACAATTGGTTACCTCACATCTACTGACTTACTTGGGGTGCCAAATAGTATAAATTAGAAATGAAGAACTGGGTTAAAAACTCACAACATAGAGCTTATTAAATATCTCTTTAATTTGTAAAATATGCTGATAAGCAAAGAAATGAACAAATCCAAAGTCATCCTATAGTTAACAAACTAAAAAATTTAGAGAACCCAAATAAAATTAATTTTGGCTACATATAATAACATAAGTAATTCTCATACATAGAGTTACTTCTATCTACGGACTAGATTGGGCTTCTAAGTAATATAAATAGATAGACTGGGTAAACTCATATTCTAGAGATAATGGTCTGGTAGTTTCAAAAGAACTCAAATACCTTGCTGCAAATTATTTGCTGAAATGTATAAACAAAGAAATTAAACAAATTCAAGGTTGGTCTCCAAACTCCTAGTGGACAATCTCAAAGAATTAGAGAACCCAGATATATCTGTGCATGTTATATAATATCATCAGTAATTCATAGACTAGGATTTAATTCCTATCTATTGTTCTTTATTAAACTACCAAACAAATCTGCTGAAATGAATGAACTCACAACATAGAGTGTTTCTGACAATTCAAAACTGATGTTGCTAAAGTAATGTAAACAAAATTGAATGCATTGCCATAACCACTCATCTCAAATCTGTGATCCTGGGATTATGCATCTGGGTTGCTAGGTCTGGTAGTGAGGACACATTCATGTCTCCAAGCAATCATATCAAATGTCAAGAATAATATCCAAGGAAACCCATAGCATAGATAGAAGTGAAAACTTAGGATCTGCAACTCACTTTGTTCTGGCAATCATACAGTGAACACCTGTTAGGCTTTCTTCCCCGCCCTCCTTCCCTCTTGTACTTATGGTGTGACTACTAGGGCTGAGTGTTAGAGGTATTCGGTTGAGTCGAACCCGGAACTTTGAGTGTGTGTATAAATAAACTAGCCTGTGAGTACTTATAGATATGAATAATACTGACATGTGATATAATACTTACGTATACTTACAAATGAATTATTGTACGAACCTATGCTGCTACGAATGATCTTGAAGATGTAAATAAATTATAAATTTATTCCCAGTCCAGTCTTTTGGTATGAATTATTTATATGCTACATGGATTCAGTGTAGAGTATCACCCCACCCTATTCCCCCAATGGGAAACAATCATTCTTAACTCTACCAATATGGATCCAGCATTCCTGGTAACCATGGTTACCAGTGATCTGCCCACTACCACCAAGCTGTGTGGCTCCCCTGGCCACCACCTGCCTTGACCCTGAGTGTGGTGATCCTAACTAGCAGAGGGGGAGGGGGTAGGCTCTGAGTGCCCCTTACACACTGCCCTGCCAGCACCTCTATGTTTATTTACATCTCACTCAGGCACCACCAGCACCTACATATGCACATACATGCACCTGGTCACGTATACCCGATCAGTAATAGAACATTTGCATTCCCCCACCAATGCAGTCAATCAGAATATGTTACAATATGTTTGATGTCCAATAGCCGATGATAAAAATCAATGTCCTCAAGAGGTGTCGTTAAATAAAACAAATTTTCCTTTGAGTGGGACAGCAAGTCATGGTGCTGACAGCCTGGTTTCCCAATGCGGACCTCACTATAAAGTGGCCATATAGTGCGTACTGTGACAAGTTGCCAATCGTCCCGATATGACCTTAGATGTTACCAGGATGTAAAACAAACAGTGATTGGTACTCAAGCATGAAAACCACTCCAAGCACTAATTGTTTTACAATATTGCTTGTGTTTCATCAAATCTAAGTCATTATTTTGGTTTTACAAAAGGTTAGTTGGTTGTTGGAGTTTTACATCCTGGCAACATCTAAGGTCATATCATTACGGGTACCGACTTGTTACAGTGCGCACTCAAGGCAACTGTATAGTGCTGCCCCAATGGGAGATGAGGCCACCAGCACCATGACCCGATATCCCACTCAGTCACATTATCCTGACCATGAGCCGACCAGTCCTCCCCATATCCTACACAATGCCAGACATCAGTCTAGGAAGCAACAAGTATCAATGTTGTAAGTCATTGATTTGACTCGACCGGGAATTGAACTCGCCTGTGAAAATGGCCTATGCTGGGGACACGGCGTAAAGCAACCACCAATCAATCAAATAAAAAAAAACTTCCGCACGGCAGGCCTGCGCTCTACCGATTCGGCCAACACTTTTCAAAAGGGTAATGTTTTCATCATATTATGCAGCACCAACCACACACACACTTGCCACGGCTCTCTCTGCTTGTTGCACACGTGCGAAGCATTGCATACTTTATTCATTTGATGGTGAAATAGTGACATTACACCGTCCGTGGTGCTACCAGTGGGGCCCTTCTCCCGCCAAGAACAAGTAAACTCAACACCCTGCGGTGAATCTACCTACAGGCCTTAATCTTTTAGTAGCAACCTGCAGAAAGCAATACCCGTTTGGATTTCAATATGTATCTAATGGCCCTGTCACATTACGACGTAACTACGTCAGCGTGGGCACAACGTGAAAATAAAACTTCTCGGCGTAATATGCAAATTCAGGACATCAATGCCGCATAGTTGAGATGAGTGTAATATCGGTAAAGCATAGTGATAACGTGCTTCAATGCGAGAGGACAACGTAATTACCTTCATGGCACATTATATACGTTATTCGATCGCCAGAACTACGTGCCTACACATTAGATACGTCATGACACAGCGGCGCAATGCTAAACATACATTGGACGTACGTTAGGTGCACATTATCCATACGCCGTCACTACGTTCCCACTGCCTTTGAAATACGTCAACGTAGTGCAACGTAGTGCAACGTAGTGAGCAGCGTTCGACTAACATATGTCTAACGTCATCGACGTTCGCCTAACGCATTCATAATGTGAGAGTGATGTGACCCAAACGTCAGAGCATCACGTCGAGCTACGTCGAAAGTTTTCAACGTGTTGAAAACCTCGACGTAGCTCGACGTAACTCGATGTAACTCGACGTAACGTGACGTAGCTCGACGTCAGTCTAATATCATTCTAACGTCATCCTAACATAACCCAACGTACCGCAACGTAATGTCGAAAAGTCACCTATGCCACGTAATGTTGAAAAGTCACGTAATGTCGAATAGTCACCTATGTTCTATGCCAGGCTGACGTTGGCTCTTACATCGTAGTGTGACAGCCCTATTAAGTTACCCACTGGTCACAGATGGTCCAGTGTATTATTAACAACCCCACCCCAAGAACGTAATTCATAAACTCACATAACAAGCTAGATTAGAGTTACACTAGAATTTTCCTAACAAACCAACATTTATATACCACTTGCCTAACTGCAACTGAACATTGAAACTTACTACAAGTTTACCAACTGAATACAGAAGATAACTTCTGCTTACATTCTAAATACTATGTAAATACTCACATTGATCTGACTAATATTGATCTAGTTATATGACACCACTGTACCATATTGTTATGGAACGTTTGGGCTTCAGAATTTCATTGTGTTACATGGTGCAAATTGTGTATTCAACAGGTATTGAACACCTTATTCTATATACCTTTTGTGTAAATAACCCTGAATTGAAAAATGGCTGGAAGACCAGTGCTTCGGCACTGACAAAAGACTTATTCAGCAGAATAAGCATGTTTACCAAAATACATACGCAGACACACGACCAGACGGCGGGGATGGCCGAATGAGTTGAGCGTCCCATTTTCGTAGGTCCTGGGTTGTTTTGATAATTATGCAATTGTCTTGTAATAGTAATTGTTATCTACTCTAATTGTATTTGTGCAGATATATGTCAACTAACTAATATAACATCCGACTGCTATTTGAGCTCCTTGAGGGAGGCAGTGAGCGACCTGGGGGGCGAACTCGTCTGCTACTAGGCAGGCACCTTTCTGTTTCCCACTTCTCCCTCCAGGTGCTGCTGCCATCACTCTGCATCCGCCCAGTTCCTCATCTGATTTTGCTTTAATAAACTGCAACGGACTGTATTTTGGGCCAGCCAGAGTGATCAACTCGCTCCAATCATATTGTCTGTCTTGGTTATTATGGAATATGTTAATAAAGTGTTTACACATTTACATCAAAATTGAGACAAACGTTCTTTCAACTTTGTGTCAACTTTTTTCTTGTAAGAAATCATTTTGCTTGCTTAATTATAATGAATACAATCTTGTTTGAAAGTGTAGTAGTCTGTACATGAGCTCCACTACTATACTACATGGTGGCGGCAGACACTATGCCGCACACCTACACAGTTACACTGAACTGTGCTAGGTGGCGGCACGCTAGCCACCGGGCAGAGCCCCATTTGGGCTGTCATCTAATGCATGTGACTAGAACACCTCCCACCCACCTGTAGAGGGACCTGGCGAGTTAGCGGGCGAGACAGTTGACTGTTGACGCCATGGAGAGCGGATAGGTTTTGTAATAAACCAGTTGAAGTGTACTGTTACTCAATCTTGGCATTCTTCCATGAGTGCGTGGCAGTGTGGAAGACCGTGGACCATCGCAGATGTATTGAGTATGTTCAAATGATGTTCTAGATGTGTGCTTAATTTCCATGTTACAATAGATGGGACATTTTAATGTTGTCCTTAATTTTCGACCAGCTGGGATGACCGAATGTGTTGAGCGTCCGTCTCCCGCTTTGGTAGATCATGCGATTCGAACACACAGGCTCCAACGCTGGTCAAGCCAAACCAATGACTTACAAATTTATACTTCTCACTTCCGAGCCAAGCACTGGGCATTATTAGGATAGGGCAAGGACTAGTTGGTTCAGTGTCAGGATAATGTGTGATATTAGGTCATGGTGATGGCGACCTGGTGTCCCATTGGGGCAGCAGCACTGCAAAGCTTCCTTCAGTGTGCACTGCCACAACTCGGTACCCGTCATTAAAACTGCAACAACCAATCCACCATACACATATATTCGATAGATAAAGATCATGTAAATACCGCAACATCTGGAAACGCCCACCTCTGTCTTCGGCTGCCTCGCTTTGGGATTGTATCAACTTGACTGGTGGAGCTATCTGAGCGTGTTAGTATCGGCATCAGTATTAAGTTTGACAATGGCCAGGCGGCGCTATGCAATTATGCACATGGGTGCGGGTGCGGGTGTGGGTGTGGGTGTGGGTGCGGGTGCGGGTGCGGGTGTGGGTGCGGATGCGGGTGTGGGTGTGGGTTTGGGTTTGGGTGTGGGTGTGGGTGTGGGTGTGGGTGTGGGTGTGGGTGAGGGTGTGGGTGTGGGTGTGAGTGCGGGTGTGAGTGTGGGTATGAGTGTGGGTGTGGGTGCAGATGTGTGTGGGTGTGAGTGCCGGTGCGGGGTGGATTGTGTGGGTGTGGGTGCGGGTGTGGGTGTGGGTGCGGGTGTGGGTGTGGGTGTGGTGAGGGTGTGGTTGTGGGTGTGGGTGTGGGTGTGGGTGTGGGTGCGGGTGTGGGTGTGGGTGCGGGCGTGGTGGTGGGTGTGAGTCTGAGTGTGGGTGTGGGTGCGGGTGTGGTTGCGGGTGCGGGTGTGGGTGTGGGTGCGGGTGCGGGTGTGGGTGTGGGTGCGGGTGTGGATGTGGGTGTGGGTGTGGGTTATGCTATAGCGTACAATCATTACCACACATACAACGCGCTTACTTATAAATATACAGGGTAGGTTCAACAATCATGTATGCAAATAGATTTTCCAGTATCCTGCTCATGGAACCAGTATCATTGAACAGGGCTTTTTTGTAAATGGCAAATGTTGTGCCTAGACCTGGCTTAGAACCCATGTGTTCTGCCAGTCCGCGACTAGAGACCTAATCATTAGACTATCTAGGCCCCATAATGCAAACATCCTACCCATGCCTATACCATGCTGATGATGAAAAATAGGAAATATTACGCCAAGAGCAGGATTCGAACCCACACTTCTTGCCATTCCGGTACCTAGCATGTTAACCATTACACCACCTAGGCTCCCTAATGCAATCACCCCACACCACCCCCTTCTGTATTTGTGGCACCTTGTCTGAGATGTCTGTGAGAGACTACTACTCTAACCTGTACCACACTCAGCCCACCACAAACACCCAACCCCTAACCTGTACCACACTCAGCCCACCACCTCCACCCCATCCCTAACCTGTACCACACTCAACCCACCACCATTACCCCACCCCTAACCTGTACCACACTCAGCCCACCACCAACTCCCCACCCCTAACCTGTACCACACTCAGCCCACCACCAAGACCCCACCCCTAACCTGTACCACACTCAGCCCACCACCTCTACCCCCCCTAACCTGTACCACACTCAGCCCACCACCAATACCCTACCCTTAACCTGTACCACACTCAGCCCTCACACACACCCTACCTCTAACATGTACCGCACTCAACCCACCACCTCCACCTCACCCCTACGCTGTGAGAGACTACTATGGAAAGCAGAAAGCGGACACCCTAACATCTAAGCCAGCTATCCCGCATAGTCACTAACCATCCCATGATGCACAACGAGCCCCTGTTTTGGGCGCTTTTTCTTTCTATTTTTCTACAACACTGCCATCACGCCTACAGGCAGCGTAGAGGATTACTTCGCCTGGTGTCTCCCTGAATCTGGTCACCGCCCCAGTGCCCACTAATCCACAGGATGTTGCTGTGTTGTTTAGTTCCTGCTTTCGCCGCAACGCTCGGCCCGGCACTGCTGTCTGTGTCCACCCGCCCGCTCGCCCGCCCGCCGGATGGTGTCAAACCGTGGTGGAGCGAATCTGCCGTAATAAAGGCATCAGACCACGGTGCTGGAGACCTTGCTGCTAGGAGACTGGGGGTGGTGGTGGAGGGAGGGGGGGGGGGATTAGTGGGGTGGAGGAAGTGGAGGGGGACGGTAGGATGTGGGTGGG
Source organism: Branchipolynoe longqiensis (assembly GCA_030323885.1). Classification (NCBI taxonomy): domain Eukaryota; kingdom Metazoa; phylum Annelida; class Polychaeta; order Phyllodocida; family Polynoidae; genus Branchipolynoe; species Branchipolynoe longqiensis. The sequence goes on along the minus strand of CM059196.1, from coordinate 9,422,289 downwards.
TGGGTGCGGGTGAGGGAGGTGGGAGACGTCGCTATATTTAGGCGTGTAATGATGTTAGTGAGTGTGCAGGGCCCCTCGGGGAGGGGAGGTAGAACATATATAATGAAGCCTGCCCGACGGCCACCCCTCCCTCCACCTCCTCCTCCTCTCCCACTCTCCTGCTCTCATCATCCCTCCATCTCATCATCCTTTCCCTCCACCTCTATCTGCCTCCTTAACACTGCCATTCTTTTAACATAATACCCCTCCCCTCATCTCCTCTCCTCCTCTCCTCTCCTCTCCTCCTCTCCTCCTCTCCTCCTCTCCTCTTCTCCTCCTCTCCTCCTTTCCTCCTCTCCTCCTCTCTTCCACTCATCCTCTCCTCATCTCCTTCTCTTCTCCTCTCCTCCTCTCCTCTGCCCCTCCTCTCATCCTATCCTCCTCTCCTCTTCCCCTCCTCTCCTCCTCTCCTCTTCCCCTCCTCTCCTCATCCCCTCTTCTCTTCCTCTCCTGCTCTCCTCTTCTCCTCTCTTCCCCATATCCTCTCTTCCTCTCCTCCGATCCTCTTCCCCTCCTCTCTTCCTCTCCTCCTCTCTTCCTCTCTTCCTCTCTTCCTGTCCTCCTCTCCGTCATCGCCCTTTTCCCTCTTCCCTTCTCTTCTCTCCTTTTTTCCTTTTCTAAACCCCCTCCTCCTATCACCCTCTCTCTTATCCTTCTCTCCTCTCCCCCTCTCCTCCTCTCCTCCTTTCTTCCTCTCAACCCCTCCTCCTCATTTCCTCTCCTTCTCTCCTCCTCTCTTCCTGCTATCTCCTTCTCTCTTATCCTTCTCGCCTATCCTCCTATCCTCTTCGTGTCCTCTTGACATCTCCTCTTCGCCTCTTGTGATCTCTTCTTATCTTCCTTTCCTTTATGCATCTATTCCTCCCTTACTCTCATATCGAATTACACATCCTACAAATGCAGGAACGGACAAAGGCGAAATAGCATAACTAAATAAAAAAGTGATGCGTGCAGATGTTATTTATTGTCAGGTAATGCATTATATAACACATACATTTCAATATGTATGGACATAGACGCAGGCGACACCTCTGGGAAGGCGGAAGTTCAAGAACTCAGCATGGTGGTATGTCTGAGACGACAGGCTACGTCATCATTGGATTTTGTTGTCAATATGTTAGTTGATTAAAATTGCATAGTCCGATGGTATTGCTTTTCTGTCATTTTCTTAGATAACTATATTAACTTGATTCTTATAATCTACCCTACTTTACTTTGAAATAACTTATTTTAAATGGTTAAGTTTTGCTATATTTGAAGTGTAAAAATTCAAAGTTAATTTTGGAAAGCCTAGCAAAACACTGACACCATAGGCTTCTGCAATAACAGGTTATATTAAATTCACTCAGTATTCACTTCTATATGACAACGAATGTTTCAAAAGTGCATCTATAATAGAGTTAGGTATGTAGAATCAAATCAAAATAATTATTTTGGTTTTGAAAATGTGATGCTTCATCAGACTATGCGGCTTTAAGTGGGGATACTTTCAATCGTGGACAACTGGTCTTCCTCATTCCAGAGTTTCTACAGTGACTATTGACAAAGGAATGGCAGTAAACCTTCTACAGTGACTATTGACATAGGAATGGCAATAGAACTTATACAGTGACCATTGACAAAGGAATGGCAATAAGAATAGAACAAAATAAAATACATATATGCCACGAAAATAAAAAAAAACTGAAGGCCCTGTCACACTACGACGTTTCTCACCAACGTGCTTCGACGCGTGCCGACGGGTTGGGTTTTTGTTCAACACGTCGGTACACGTCCGGCACGTTACCGGCGCTAAGCCGGCGCGTTACTGGCGCGTTACCGGCGCGTCGGTACATAGCAACGTGTGAATGGACACGTCGGCGCGCATCGGGGCGCGTCGGGGCGCGTCGAGGTTTTGTGCATGCACAAAACTTTGGACGCGCGGCGACGCGCGCCAACGGGTTGGAGGGCGCGTTACGGACGCGTTAGCAACACGTCGACACGCGTTGGCGGCGCGCCGGCCGTACGCTGGCAGGACGTTGATCAACGTTGGTTAACGTTGGCTTTTTTTCCCCCAAAAATGGGAGCGTTCCGTCGGCGCGTCGGGAAAGTCCCATCGACATGTTGTGGGCATGCCATTGGCGTTGCTCCAGCGTTTCTCGGCGCGTTGGACGTGTTGCCGGCGCACCTGGATGCGTTGGCCGCGCGCTGTGGACGCGCTGCGGGCGCGTCCTAACGTGTTGCTGGCGGGTATGTACGGGTTCACGCAGTACTAACACGATACCAATGCGCTGCCTCCACGCCGTAAACGCACCGACAACGCGCCGACAGCGCGCCGACAACACGCCAATAACACGCTACCGACACGCTACATACATCCTAATAACACGCTACTAACGCGCCAATAACGCACCAATAATGCGCCTCCAACCCGCCACTAACACGCTGCGCCGCGTCAAACTTTCTCCCAAAGCGCTGGCAAGTTTGACGTTTCTCGACGGGTTGCAAATATTTTGTGCGTTGCCGGCGCGCCGGCGGAAGCGTCGTAGTGTGACAGGGCCTTAACATAGGCTACTAACCATACCAACCAATTATCTATGTGCTGATGAAATGCAGGCAATCAAATAACTTGTCAAGAGCTACTGTGTGGTAAGATAACACCAACACTACAACTGGCCAGCATTGAAAGCAAGCCTGGGTACCCAGTTGTATATGCTATGGACAGTATAAATACAGCTTCAATTAATTTTTTTAAAGAAAAAAAAAAACTGTTCCTTGCCTTATCGTAGTTATACGAATCGCTTGGATAGGTAGTAACAAGTGAACATCTAAAAGCTGCATAGTCCGATGAAATATCAAATTTTCAAAACCAAACCAATTGTCTAGATTTGATTTTACATATCTAACTTAGATACTGAAGCACTTATTAAGCATTTGTTTCTGCGTAGAAGGCAATAGTGAGTCAATTTAACAGAACATGTTACTGCAGAAGTCTACAGTGTCGGAGTTTTGGCAAGCTTGTCAAAACTAATTTTCCATGTTTGCATTCTAATTATCTGAAAAGTTTACCATTTAAAATGAAAGTAACTTTGAACTAATGTAAAGTAGATACGAGTGATCAAAATCATATAGTTATCTCAGAAAAAATACAGAAATTCAAAACCATCGGACTATGCAACTTTAAGTCAGTGGTTTAACTTGACCAGAGTTTAAATCCCATGCCCTACCAAAACGGGAGACCGGTGCTCAACTCATTCTCACCCTCCCCCCCCCCACCTGTCTGGTCTCTTAAGGGCGATAATTCGGGTATTAGATAGGTCGTGATTAGGTATTAGGGGCGGGGACAATGACAACGCCGCTTCATCCATTAATCATTAATCAGTTAATATCCAATATGAGGCTTAATGCCTGAGGTTCCCCGGGAAGAGGATCGACGAGGCCGAAAGCTATGTAGATATGGACCCAATAAAAGGTGAATATTAAGGTTACATACTCGGACTCCTAATCTGAAGGTTGTTGCTTTGATTCCCCATGCACCCCACCTCTGGCAGTTTGGATTTCCACCGCTGTGTATGAATTACAGTGTAAGCAAAGGCCAGTTGCTCCCATACCATGTCTATGTGGTGTGGGAGGTTACAAATCCCTTGGGTCGGTAAAAGTGTAGGCACAGGCTTTCTATTGACAAACTGTCTAATGGTGAAAACAAGTCGATTCAGACATATCCATGATAGGCAGTATAAATCTTCAAGAAAAATATAGTCTGATGGTTTTTGCATTTCTGTAAATTTTCTGAGATAAGAATATTTGGTTGATCTATATTCTCCCTTACTTTAGTTTGAAGTAACTTTGATGTTAAATATCTAACCTAGTAGATCTTTGAATCCTAATTTAATGTTTGTGTTCTGGTAAGAACATTGACCCGCCTAGGCTTCAGCAGTAACATATTTGATTAAATTGACCTAGTATGTATTACCTTCCATGTAGCAAGACATAGTGAAACCACCAGACAGGATGGCGGAATGCGTTGAGCGTCCGTCTCCTGGTTTAGGGGGTTGGGGAACTTCACCCATGAGTTTGTGGGTTCCAACCCGAGTCGAGTCAAACCAAAGACTTAACAAATTGATACTTGTCGCTTCCTACCCTGCCGCTTGGCATTATTAGGATAGGGCAACGACTGGTTGGCTCATTTTTAGGATAATGTGACTGAGTGGGATATCAGGACATCGTGCTGGCGGCCTGGTGTCCCAGCGGAGAAGCACTATAAAGTCACCATCAGTGCGGACTGTCACAAGTCGGTACCCGTCCTGATATGACCTGAGATGTTGCTAGGATGTAACACAATAACAAACAAACAACAAACATATGGAAACCAACATCTAAATTAGATAATTAGGTTGAAATCTAGATTAGTGCTTTGATTTAGGAAATTTGATGTTTTTATCAGATTATGCAAAATTGAATGCAATTAGCTTTCAACAAAATAAATGTTGATAAATAATTGGAATACCAATGCATTTAGATGTATAATTGGTTGCATTAAAACAGGATACGTGATGGAAAACTGGGATTTGTCTGAGATAACTATCATCAGATTGGGCAGATTGGCAAATCTTCTAAATCAACTGAGCCGCTGGAGGTGTCATATTACAGTAAATCACATGGAACGATTGGGTTTATAATTATAGATAAATATGTAATTTAACCAAATTTGAATCGGTAGTTCAAAAAGCACAAGTCTTCGGGTACCGGCATTTCCCTATAGGTTTGGTTCTTTAGCGGGATCGAATGAAATTGGTGAGGTGTACCATGCGAAGAAGAAGACCATGCAACATAGATATTACCATACAACCGTGCATAAGGTATTGTATCATACAATGATTTTATCCAGGTATTGCATCGCACAAATTAAATTGCCGAGGTGCAACATGCAACAAAGCTAAAGCTAAGATTAAATGTCGCAATATGTAACATGCGAATGAGAATGCGAATGCGAATGCGAATGCGTACATAAATGCGTAAGCGGTGTGTGGCATGTCATCTTCGGTCTTTCTTGCTCCAAATGTGTCAAGGAAAATCAAAGTTCCTGTTTTCTCTATGGCAAATGGCGCAGCATTCGCGTTCACATTCATATTCGCACCCATACCAATCGATCCATGGAGTGATCCACTTGCCGAATTTGCATCCGCATTTGCATTTCATTTCACGTTCGCATTCGCATTCGCTTTCGCTTTCTCTTTCTAGCGGCCGGAATGGCCTAATCGCCAGAGTGTGAGCCTCGAGGCTCACACTCTGTCGGTCCAGTCAAACCGATGATTTATCAATTTGATACTTGCCGCTTCCTAGCCTGGAACTCAGCATTAATAGGATAGGGAAAGGACTGGTTTAGCTCAGTGTCAGAATAATGTGATTGAGTGGGATATCAGGTCGTGTTGCCAGCAGCCTGATTTCCCAGTGGGGCAGCATTATAAAGTCGAGATGTGTCAAACCAAATAAATGGAGAACTCTCCTGTTTCACCAAATTTATTGCCTGTTGTTTAATTAGCATAATTGGTTTACGCTTATATCTTTGTAAAGATTTACACAGTTAGAAATACTGTCTTGGCGATAGTCCCATTGATTGCCGAGGTGTTGAATCAGGCTGCCACCCCAAGATTTCTTTTTGGGTCGAAAATAGTTGTATTCTTCAGAATAGCACATTGGTTGGTGCTGAGGCTAGATGCTGTTAGTAACGTACGTGATTTCTTCCCATGGTCGATTGTCATATCACCAACACCTACAACCCCCCATCCCCACCCCCATCCCACTTCTATCCAACCCCACCCCCAGCCCCATCTCCAATCCCACCCCCACAACACTCAGCTCACCCCCCCCCCCCCACACTCCCACCCCAATGCCTAACCTATACCCCCACACGACTTAGCGCACCAGCACCCCACTGCTAACACGCACCAAAACCCACACTCAGCCCACCACCAATACCCCACCCCTAACCTGTACCACACTCAGCCCACCACCAACACCCCCACCGCCAACCTGTACCACACTCAGCCCACCACCAATACCCACCCCTAACCTGTACCACACTCAGCCCACCACCAATACCCCACCCCTAACCTGTACCACACTCAGCCCACCGCCAATACCCCACCGCTAACCTGTACCACACTCAGCCCCCACAGACACCCTACCTCTAACATGTACCACACTCAACCCACCACCAACACCACACGCCTATCATGAACCACACTCATCCCACCACTTCCACCCCACCCATAACCTGTAGCACACTCAGCCCACCACCAACACCCCAGCCCTAACCTGTACCACACTCAGCCCACCACCAATACCCCACCCCTAACCTGTACCACACTCAGCCCACCACCAACACCTCACCCCTAACCTGTACCACACTCAGCCCACCACCAACACCTCACCCCTAACCTGTACCACACTCAGCCCACTAACAATTCCCCACCCCTAACCTGTACCACACTCAGCCCACCACCAACACCTCACCCCTAACCTGTACCACACTCAGCCCACCACCAACACCCCCACCGCTAACCTGTGCCACACTCAGCCCCCACAGACACCATACCTCTAACCTGTACCACACTCAACCCACCACCAATACCCACCCCTAACCTGTACCACACTCAGCCCACCACCAACACCCCAACCCTAACCTGTACTATACTCAGCCCACCACCAACACCTCACCCCTAACCTGTACCACACTCAGCCCACCACCAACACCCCAACCCTAACCTGTACTATACTCAGCCCACCACCAACACCCCCACCGCTAACCTGTGCCACACTCAGCCCACCACCAACACTCCCACCGCTAACCTGTGCCACACTCAGCCCACCACCTTCACCCCACCCCTAACCTGTACCACACTCAGCCCACCACCAATACCCACCCCTAACCTGTACCACACTCAGCCCACCACCAATACCCACCTCTAACCTGTACTACACTCAACCCACCACCAACACCACACGCTTATTGTGTACCACACTCAGCCCACCACCTCTACCCCCCCTAACCTGTACCACATTCAGCCTACCACCACCCTCTCAGCCTACCACCAACACACCACATCCTCTTCTAACCTTAAAGCACCTGTCACGCCTTACCGGACTGAGTACCGGACACCACAGGACAAAGAATTGTCTAGTCCGGTGCACTCCGGTACACAAAATGTGTCGAAATGTATCAAAGTGGATCGTAATTGGGTCAATTGCCGCCAGACAACCGGACAAGTACCGTACATGTATCGGACGAGAACCGGACAAGAACCGGACGAGAACCGGACACGTAACGAATGGGTACCGGACATGTATGGATGGGTACCGGATGGGTACCTGATGGGTACCAGATTGGTACCGGATGGGTACCGGACATGTAGAGGACAAACCGGACACGTCAGTCCGGTGGTGACCGGTAGAAGTGTTGCGCATGTTCAATACTTGTACCGGACACAGCCGGACACCACCGGACACCGCCGGATGGGTACCGGACATGTACCGGACATCGCCGTACAGTACCAGACAGTGTCCGGTTCTCATCCGGTTCCCCAGTCCGGTAATGTAGCAGTCACACTACGATGACAAGGGGCGACGACAGCCCAGCGACAGCGACTTCCGGTCTGTCGTCGAGTGTCATCGGGTGTCGCCCGATTGGCGCCTGATTGTCGCCTGATTGTCGCTGCGACCCCTCTGCGTCAGCTCCGTTTTCTCGACTGTAGTCGACTGTCGCCTGATTGTCGTCGGCATTTTGGACATGTTGAAAAACTTCGACGACAGGCGACGACAGGCGATGTCACTCAGCTGTCGATACAGTGTCGCTATGCTGTTGGTCCAGTGTCGATACGGTGTTGTCTTTGTCGTTAAGGTGTCGTCTTTGTCGTTAAGCTGTCGTCGCTTCTCTCTCCATAGCAGCTGTATATGTGTCTCTGTGTCTATGCGTGTGTCTGTGTGTGTGTATGTGTGTGTGTCTCTGTGTGTGTGTCTCTGTGTCTCTGTGTGTGTCTCTGTGTCTCTATGTGTGTGTCTCTGTGTCTATGTGCGTGTCTCTGTGTGTGTCTCTGTGTTGTGTCTCTGTGTCTCTGTGTGTGTCTGTGTCTCTGTGTCTTTGTGTCTCTGTTGCTGTGTGTGTGTCTGGGTGTGTTTGTGTGTGTGTGTTTGTGTGTGTGTATGTCTGTGTGTGTGTATGTGTCTCTGTGTGTGTGGGTCTGTGGCTGTGTGTGTGTCTGTGTGTGTCTGTGTCTCTGTATGTGTGTCTGTGTCTCTGTGTGTGTTTGTGTATGTGTGTGGGTCTGTGTCTCTGTGTGTGCCTCACTCTCACTCTCACTGTCACTGTCACTCTCACTCTCACTCTCACTCTCACGCTCACTCTCACTCTCACTCTCACTCTCACTCTCACTCTCACTCTCAGAGACACAGAGACACACACAGAGACACACACAGACACACACAGACACACACAGACACACAGAAACACAGAGACACAGAGACACACACAGACACACACAGACACACACAGACACACACAGACACACAGAAACACAGAGACACACACAGAGGCACAGACACACACATAGAGACACCCAGAGACAGAGTCACACACATAGAGACACACACACAGATACACACACAGAGACACACACACAGAAACACAGAGACACACACACAGAGACACACACAGACACAGAGACACAGACACACACATAGAGACACACACAGACACACAGAGACTCACACACACACAGACACACAGACACTGTCGTCCCGCTGTCATCCCATCTGTCGTCCCGATGTCGTCTGGGCTGTCGTCCGGATGTCGTCCAATTGTCATCCAACTTAGCCCGAATTTGCATATGTCGTCGGGATTTCACAAAATCCCAGTCGCCGGGCTGTCGTCACCCCCTTGTCGTCGTAGTGTGACTGCGACATAAGGTGTGACTGGGCCTTTGCCACAACCCACTCAGCCAACCACAAACACCCGACCGCCACCCCCACCACAAACATGTACCACAACGCACTCAGCCCACCACTAACAGTAACACCCCACCCCCTCTTCTAACCAGTACCACTTAGACCACCCCCAGCCCAACCTCCACCAACACGCCTAATCTATAATCCCAAACTATGCAACCCACCACCAACCACATTAACCTCTACCACAACCCACTCACCCCCTCCCCCCTCTCATCACACACCGCCCGGTATTGACATAGCCTTCCCGTCAGGCATCTTCCGCCTCTGACGTCACCAGGGCCGCGGCGCGCGTCACATGGGGGTCGGTGCTGACGTCATCACGCTCACTGCTCACGCCTGCCACCAGGTGGCAGCACTACCCGCGTCGGCCCCCTGGCGGGCACGAAATGCGTGATGAGCAGACAACATTGGAGTTTCTGTTGTTGTTTTTGTAATGGATCTTTTTTTGTGCGCATCTTATTTCATATATAATAAATATCTTCTTCTGAGAGGTTTTTTTAATGATGCGCTCCGGATTAAATGTCCGTCTTGGTTTTCTGTTTACTGTTTGGCAGAAAACCTTTATATTACTTCACAATACACGTCATAGAGAATAACAATCCAGAGGGGGGGGAAGGCCCCTCCTATTAATTAATTAATTAATTTTAATGATTATTTATTCATAAAAATGCAGCTTCCTGGTATTGCCATCAGCAACAGACAGGGTTGCCAAATCGGTAAGAGTGTAAGCTTCCCGTGCGAAAAGTCGTGTGTTCAAGCCCCAGCCGAGTCAAACCAACTGACATACACAATTGATACCTGCTGCTACCTAGCCTGGCACTTGGCATTTAGCCTAATAACTGAGGGCAAGGACTGGTTAGCTAAGGAACAGGATAATGGGACTGAGTAGGATGCCAACCACTGCCTTGTGGTACAGGTTCTTGACAGAACCGAAGGCTAAGGGAGCAAACCCTAAACAGAAAACCATGTCACTGTGGCAGCATTAAGGGCTATTGATGTATGGAACTCCCAACATCTCCCGACCAGCCACTGCAGGGACAAATAGTTTTGTGCCTGTCTGGACATGTTCTTGCCGGTGTGAAACCTCTATTTGCTCCCCGAGAGAGTGCCGCTGGTAACTTGGGCAGTGGGAAGACACTTACACTGTTACACTGTTCCTGCCATTTCTATTGTCAACAGAATAGTATATGTTTGTGGAACAATGTATGAAAATTGTGAATAAACAATGTCTAATGTCTATGTACATTGACATTAGACATTGTCTAATCTATTTTACCGCATAAACTCCCACTGGGGCACTGGCTATCTATTTTTTACCCAATAAACTCCCAACAAACACCTATTTGATGTATTACACAACGTGTAGCATTAAAGTGTGGACTTGTTGTGAAGTTCAGGCATTCAACATCCCGTCCTGATATGGCCTTAGATATATATATATATTTGTGTGTGTATCTCCTTTGTGATTTATAATGTAGGCTTGTCAAGTTGAACCCCACAACCTACAAGAAAAATACAACAAAAACTAACATAGAGACTACTAACACCCAAAGCCGCAAAAGGTTGGCCCGAGCAGGAACAGGTAAACACTCCTGGGTGCGGGACCAGACCAAACCAGTATCACAGATGTCCAGTATTTTTTTTTTTTTTTTTTTTTGTAAATATTTTTATTCATCTGAATACATATTTTGTCAGCCCCGTGGCACTGGTTTTCCAGGCGTTGGAGTGATCGCATTTGATCTGTACATAGTGGGAGTCGAATGTGTTGCATTGGTGATCTGCTTGGCCCAGTACTGCTTAGTATGTAGGTTAAGGCCCTGTCACATTACGGCGTATGGCGGGAGCGTATTGAAAACCTACGTAGGTCCTGCGCGTGCCGGCCTATGATGACATTTGGTGACCTTTCGGGTGGTTTTGAGGAGCGTATGAGGAGCGTATGGGAGCGTATGGGAGCGTGCTGTGACATTTTTTGACAGTATGGGCCATACGCCCTCATAGGTCGAGTTTTTTTGAGCATGCACAAACAAATTTGGACGGACGGATTTATGAAAGCGTATGGCAGCGTATGCCTCATACGCTTCACATACGCCGGCATCTGGCGGCATCTGGCGGCGTATGAGTAGCGTATGAGTAGCGTATGCGTAGCGTATGAGTAGCGTATACGGCGTATGCCGACGTATATGACGTAACGCGCTTACGCCGCCATACGCTCCAGCAAAAAACCCTAATGTGACAGCCCCTTTAGCATGACATTCATCGCTGGGCCGTACATATTAGTCATATTAAGTCTGATTAAAGTAGGAATGCACTCTGCTCCTTGTCCAGGGGGGCCTATATATGCATCCAAATGAATGATCACACAAATGTAAAATATTGTTCCTGCTTTCCTCAGTCAGTTGTGTGATGCTGTTTGGGGAATTATCTGCTTGTTCCGTCAGCCAGTTTTGCTTTATTTATTATGGCTCCTGCCAGCCCTGATATTGTCTCGCTTAGCTGCCAATGCCTGTCACAGTTTATTGAGCCCACAATAGGATCTATCTCTTCGTGCTCTGCTATGAAGTTTGGCTCCAATTCCGAAATATGTGTGGTTGGTCTCTTCATTTAGTTTAATGTGGCCAGTAGCCACAAGCATGTCCTCCAAGTCAGGATTTTGATCAAACTTTTGATCAATGACCCCTTTTAGGATGGCTCCTCTACTGTGTCACCATTCTGCTGATTCTGGTATCTGTTCAGCGATGCGCTTTGCTTCCATTGGGGTTTGGGCAGCCATCACCTGACCCAGTTTTTCCTTGTCATTTGCCAAGTGGCATTTTGCTGCCTGGAGGCAGTGTTCGGCTGTTGGATAGACCACGTTATCATCACTGATCGGCGAAGGGTGGAAGTTGGATAGGAATGAGTGTTCTGGGTGGAACTAAAGTTCCTCATGTATCTCAACTGTTTTAGCCTTGGATAGTGAGACCTTTTCTGGGAGGGTGGTAGCGTGCTTAAAGTTGTGACCATCTATCACAATGTCGTCGGTGTGCACTCTAACTTCTGCACCACTACTTCTTGCAAGTACTGCCACTGACCAGAATTCCTCAGGGCACTTGTGTGTGGCCTGGGTCATTAAGGTAGATGCTAGCATATCGATCTGACTTGTTTAGCTTGTCCCGAGCAAAGTAGAAGGCATTTCTAGCAAGTACAGTCTTGAATATGATCATGATTGGTCTGGGTCTGGTGGCCATGTGAGCATTCCTGTGAGGTAGCTTGATTTGCATATAGGCGATTTGGTAATTTCCTACCGATCCTATATGCTGCTCCTATGTCCGGCATTCCAACACCTGTGGGGCTAAGAAATCTGATCAGATCCGTCATGTAAGCTTTCAGGTGCTCTGTCTCATCTTCTTCTTTCCCGTCCAGTCTAATGTTGCATATCTTTGCATTATACTCCAACTCATTCACCCGCTCAGACAATAGTTTGTTAGACTGCCGTGTTAAGTTAAGATCATGGTTGATGATGCAGAGAGACTGCCTGTCCTTTTCCCTTTCCTAGTTGCTATTTACTAACAGAACCGACAACCTTGCTACCTCGGCAGCTGTCTCTCCGGCCATCGATTTCACCTCTCTAATGCTATCATCCACCCTTGCCTCCATTCTATCAGACCTCGCTAAGATCTGGGTAAGTGCTGAGTCAGCTATTGCTTCATATGTTTTGTGTGGTAATCTGATGGGTGACCCAGTTACTGGTGAGGATGGGGCAGTATTGGGGATTGCAGAAGCTGATCCCACTGTGGCCTTACCACGCATCCTAGATTTCTCACTAGCAGTTTTTTGTGACATCATGGATGAGTGGTGCTCACACAAATTTAATTTATTTCTGAGTGTGCTATTTGGCTCAGGCTGGCAGGAGTTAGGCCAAGTCAATCAGTCATACTATTGTTTTCCAACTGAGTGGTCACCCAATATCTGTTCAAACTTCCAGTTGCCGGTCACACAATGTCACTGTCACATGCTGTCACACTGTGTCACACACTGTTTACCCACTTCCAGTAGATTCTTCACAAATTGCACACATATTAATTTCCTAACTCTGATTCAAAACAAGTCAATGGTTACTGGTTGCTAATGGTTACTTGTCGTGGTTGCTTCTGGTAAAGTTTCCAAAAGTGTTTATTTTATTTAAATTTAAATAGACTCATGTTTAATGATCCATTTGTAGTCATAGACAAGTCCATTCCTCACAGTAAACCAATTTACTGAGCCAACTGCATGTATGTCTATTTGAATATCAATTTCCTAGTAGTTAGTTGACCATTCTTTGGGGTGCTACTTGATCGGACATATGCCGCACATAGTTCAGCACTGTTTTGATTTGTTTGGGTTACCCGCGCACTGTCACTGAATGGTGCGAGTTCCCTTGTTGTTTTATGGATTATTGCTATAGTAAATCTTAGTTTTAAATTGTTCCTATGTGATAGTATTGTGCCAACCACCATCAGCCTTACACAGCTTAGTTATTACCCCCATTGGTCAGTTTTTGACTGGCCTTCACGTTAGTTTTAACGGGTGGCCTGGTCACGCATGGCGCGAAGCTATGTTGATACTTTGTTTGAGTCAAAACTAGCAAAGTTTCTCTATCCTGTTGATTTCTATTTCAATATGGTTGTTAGAGGGATCTCACCATACTTTGATAGTTATCCTGTTAGTCTGGGTGATGGCTTGTGCCGCTTGAAATGATAGTTTCCATAGATAGTATTCTCAGCCGATAACGTGCGCGTGTTCACACGCACGCAATCATTGAAAACAAGCACCCTCTAGGGAGCTTATACGCTATGTGCAGAATAAATGCTTTGTCATTGAAAAAAAAAACACGAAAAACGTGAGGCGGTTACTCAATGCATTTGGCGATGGCATCTTGTGGTAAGAGCCTGGTTGTGTGTCTATATGAGGGCCGTGCGTATAGCATATCACCACTTACCTGCACGGCAGTTGTGCGAACAGACACTTCGAAGAAATATACACACAAAGCAGACTAAGAACTAACCAATCAAGGATCACCTCACATGGTGGCCTGGTCTACTTTCACTGAGTGCGACTAGTGCTGCCAGCTATACCTCCACTGAGTAGGATCGGTGGCCGGCCAAGTAGCCCAGCGGATGACGATATTTCTGCGAGTCACTGAAGGTATTCCATGCGTGTCGGCTGGATCTAGATCGAATCGTCGCTTATGTCACTTGTTTACTTGCATTATCGCTCAAAACGACTTTCCGGGGTCCAGAATATGCAGACGATATTATATTCTTACTAGTAGAAAACTGACAGAACATCGTCTGTACTGACTAGGGATATGTGACGAGTTCACTAATTGCTAGATGTGCACTAACAAGAGGCTAAACAAGCACTAGCAAAACCCTGTGAGGTAGCTTGATTTGCATATAGGCTGCGCGCAACACATGCATAGTCACTGTCTGTCACATGTAAACCCTCTCACTGTCAGTGTCAGTGTCAATGTCTCTCTAGGTGTTTGATTGGGTGAGTGTGTGTAATTGCTTAATCGCTACAGGTACTAAGTGGCCGATTTATATTTAGACTTATTGTGTCGAAAAGTAAACTCCTGCCCGCCCATGTCGACCTGGCTTTCTCCAGGTGGCTATGGAATCGGCTTAGACAGCAGCACCATTGTCAAACGGCCAGATCACGTTGAAATCACTGGTTCTCGTCCGATCACCAAAGTGAAGCAACGTTGAGCCACGTCGGTACTTGCATGGCTGACTGCCTAGGAATACGGGGTGTCGTAGGTTCTTCTGAATTTGTAATTGCTAAAATGTCATTAATGTAATGATCTGTGCTGCACTTTTTTTTGTTTACACTCGTCATTGCAAAATTAAGTTTCTCCCAATGCAACCGTCGGTGCGCAACCACCAGCGGAGAGAGATCCAAATTGCCGTCCGTTTGCTCCTCCCACCTGATTTGGCTAGGTATGCCTGAGCGAAGCAAGACAGTCACAAAGTCCACTAGCTCAAAGGAAACCTGCAGAGGCAGACTGACGAAAGGGCATAAAAGCAGCGCAGACAGCTGCACCGATATCTACGGCCATATCACGTCGAAATCACCGGTTCTCGTCCGATCACCAAAGTTAAGCAACGTTGAGCCTCGTCAGTACTTGTAGGGGTGACTTCCTGGGAATACGGGGTGTCGGAGGTTCTCCTGAATTTTTAATTGTTGAAGCTTCATTATTGGAATTATCTGCTCACACTGCCAAAAGAAGCAAGCCCAAATGCATATGTACACATACAACCGCACATCCAGCCTACGAAGCAACCATCCATCCACCCAACCAGCCCACTAACTACCCAACTATAGTAACCAACCAACCATAAAGGCCCTCCTTAGGGCCCAATGCTGACATGAAAGTTTACCTTGTCTCAAAAGCACCCACCAAACAAAGACGAGGCCATCAGAGCTGGGCTCTTTGCGACGGCCCCTGCCGCCACCATGTTGGCATCTAGGTTGAACCCAAGGGAAATAAACTAAATTACCCATTTAATAACGAAGCAAGACCCTGGAAAGCACTTGTATTGCTATTTCTAATCAGGCAAGTACATGGATGAACGTTTTTCACGCATTAACAGTAATTATTTGACCGTATTTGACCAACTAATGATTCCTGTCATTGTTGTCGTAGCTGTACCAGACATATCTATGCAGCAGGCTTGTTGACATTGACAACGACTGGTGTTGCCTAGCAATCAGAATTTGTTGTTAGTAACCTCGCATCTATTCAATGTTCTCTGAATACATCTCCCCGCCTCCACACGATCGCTTTACTTTGCATTATCCAAGTGACGTTAAAAAAAGGAAGAGAGCACATGCGTAATAGTTGGTAGCCTTCAACGACACAGCTGAGGCATTGTGTGCTAGTGCTGTCCTGTCGTCGAGGCTATTTGTTTGATGACGTCATCCTTAGTTTCCTCACAGTTGGTTGGTGCATCGCTTTTTAGAGGATTAAGATTTGGAAAACACACACAACTCCTTTCAACGGCTCCCGTATATATGGGTAATGTGCACTAAGGACAATTAATTGTTTATTAAGCCAGTTTCCGTGATGAAATTGTGTGTGTGTAATCTGGACTTAAGGTGTGCGTCTAGATCAAATCGTCGCTTATGTCACTTGTTTACTTGCATTATCGCTCAAAACGACTTTCCTGGGTCCAGAATATGCAGACGATATTATACTCTTACTCGTAGAAAACCGACAGAATATTGGCTGTACTGACTAGGAATATGTGATGAGTTCACTAATTGCTAGCTGTGCACTAACGAGAGGCTAAACAAGCACCAGCAAAACCCTTTCCATGCCCCGGCTGCGTGCAACACATACATAGTCACTGTCTCTAACATGTAGACCCTCTCACTGTCAGTGTCACTGTCTATCTAGGTGTTTGTTTGGGTGTGTCTGTGTAATTACTTAATCACTACAGGTGGTAAGTGTTCGATTTATATTTAGACTTATTGTGTCGAAAAGTAGACTCCTGCCCACCAATGTGGACCTGGCTTTCTACACGTGGCTATGAAATCAGCTTCGACAGCAGCACCAATGTCTAACGGCTAGATCACGTTGAAATCACCGGTTCTCGTCCGATCACCAAAGTTAAGCAACATTGAGCCTCGTCAGTACTTGCATGGTTGACTGCCTAGGAATACGGGGTGTCGTAGGTTCTTCTGAATTTTTAATTGCTAAAATGTCATTAATGTAATGATCTCTGCTGCACTTTTTTTTGTTTACACTCGTCATTGCAAAAGTTGACGTTGTCTCTAAAGCCGTGTTTACACGGGAGAGTTAAATCGCTTCATATAAATCGCCTTGCCTAGTTTGCCTCACATTCGCCGTGTAAATGCTCCGCTGAGGCGGATTAGGGCTGATTCGCCTCATATAGTTTGCTTTATATAAACCACGTCGCGAGGTAGTTTATATGAATCGATTCAGCTGGTTCCCGGGCGGCGATAGTATAAAATAGTAGTGCTTGCCGGCTACAGGGTCAGCAGTAACTAATCGCTGGTGCCCAGCAGTGTTAGGGCCATATTAGGCCGAAATCTAGTGAATGCGATCATATTTAACAGAATTACAGACTCAAATAATGAAATTTAATTAAATTAACCTTAAATTCCAAGCGATATTAACGTAGCAGCTACATCTGCATCGAATCGACGTGTGTAAACTAAACAAATAGCAGTGCTTGCCGGCTACAGGCGCAACACTAAGGCTGCTGGTTCCCGGTTGCGAACACACTTTCAAACTCGCTCGTGTAAACGCGCCACTACATCGCTTCATATAAATCGATTTGCCTAAATCGCTTCACAATTTCCCGTGTAAACACGGCTAAAAGCACGGTTGATTTATCTTTGCGAATCATATCCACATACCACAATATACAGCACATATCCATACATACATACATACATATATATGCAACATTTAAATGTTGAAGGAAGACATATATCCATGCATACATACATATATATACATACATACATACATTGCTACAAAAGTGCATACTCAGCAGTATTTCACATTAGCGGTGACCTGGGGGACACCTGGCGTAATGTGTGTCAGGCTGCCACCCCTCGAGATTGGCTTCTAGTGATGGACCGCTGCCATGTTTTGCTTTTACTAAATGTACTTTATTCATTGCATAATATGCTTTGTCAGCACCAGATTCTTTTACAAGCACAGTAAAATTGCTTGATGCGTAAACGAAACAATCAGTTGTAATAGTACATTGCATGCAATTCCCATTCAATAATGAAAGTAATATGTACATGTTATTCATGCTAGTACACAGCATATAATTCTAGTTTGATAATAAAAGTATGGTATGTGTTGTGAATATGTATTACCTAGCATTCCATGTGTAAAAATATAAGGAATTTCGGTTTGGATTTATATATTGCCAGAGAGCATTACTTTCCTTGGGCGATGGAGTGGCGACCAAGGTTATGTAACAGAGAAGCAATGGGTGCCCCACTTGCTGTGTGACATAAGAGACTATGTGCAAAATATGATAACACATAGTGCCCGAGATTATGACGCGATGTTCATATGTAACTGTAAGAGACAGTTAATGTTTAGTGAAATGTTCCCCCTATGTACCAGTAAGAGTGCAAGTGGAGGGGAAGGAAATTGTTAATATATATTTATTGAAACTGTCTGCAACTACCTGTTACCACAGGGCCGATCGGTAAGCACACCCAGCCATCCTGCATACATTATGGACACCACCTGCAGCTGGGGTTGAGCGACAACTGACCCATATTAAGGTGTTGCCCCCCCCCAGGCTGTAGAGGGTGTCTGATTGGCTGGCTATGGGAAGCCCAGTCTCCTGCATTCATTATACCTGACACACAGACCTCACTCTAGGCATTCACTTCTTCTGGCTAGGTACTCTAGCAGGAGACACCTTTCTCTTGTCCAGGAACCCAGACACTCTGTCTGAGGCTCAACTTTCTATACACAAACTAGCAGCAGCTATTCCAAAGGCACTGAGCTGTGTGCAACAACCATGGGACTCCAGTTCAATGGGCTGTAGGCACTGAATCTTCTACACACTAACAAGTGTAATGAGGATCTGTGTGGACAGTAGGTAAGGAGTGAGGGTGATAGGTCGCTAGCAGGTGAACAGGTGTTGATGCCACTAAAGCCCAAGTTCTTCGCTGTCAATCTTGCGCTACTTGTCTTCCCTGTCTTCGTTATGAGTTTGTTGAGATGGACATCAGGTGGGAACTGACAAACAGTTCTCAGAACGCACCTGGGGAGAGTAAGTGGTATCTGGGGGTCTGACGGCCGAGACTCAAGATATTACACATGGTTCCTGAATTTCTTTAAATGTGTTCCCTCCTTTCATAATATATATAGGAGGCACGGATTCACACAGTTGTTCACAAATCTACTTATGTATAGACAGATCTCTGCTCATAACAATTGCAAATCCATGCACAGCCAAGCACATGTATGTATGCATAAGCTATGTGAACATTGCCAGACAAAGGTGCACCTATGCACATATTATATATCCATAACCAAACAAATGCACATCTAATCATATAAGTATGCACATAACCAAATATATGTACAAATAACCAGGTCCATGCACACATAGCTACTAGACCAATGTCTTCATAATCAGGCAAATACACATTGCCAGACAAATGTAATCATACTCTCAGATAAATGTACATAAACGCAGATAACTGCATGCATAGACAGATAAGTATACACATAGCCCGACCAATGTATCCATAAGTGGACAAATGCACATACAGGCATACAAATATATACCTAGGTGTTAATCCCCGCATTCTGGACATCAGTTCTAGTATTACATTGAGTTATTATTTAATGCAATGATAGTTGAACCCTCAGGTGCATAAATAATGAAAAATGAATAAAAATAAGAAACTGGCCATCAATATGTTGTGTTGTCCGGGCTTCTTGACCTCAAATCTAACTATTAAGTGACAATCTAGTAGGCAAATCCGTAACTCTAAATATGTCTAGGTCTAATTCTAGATTCATCCAATTCTAGAATTAACTAGTCCTACTTGCTGATAATATCAATTTGTTAACAAGACCATGATGCAGCAGCAAATAAGTTTGTTTTATTTAACCACACCTCTAGAGCACATTGATCTTTATCATTCGCTATTGTATGTCAAACATATGGTCATTCTGACATATTTCTTTTTTGGAGGAAAGCAGCTGCCACCATATAGGCTACTCTTTCCGATAAGCAGCAAGGGGTCTTTTATGCACACTTTCCCACAGACACGACAGCACATACCATATCCTTTGATGAACCAATAGTGGACCACTGGTTGGAATGGAAAATAGCACAAAGTGCATATTATGTGTCCACTGAGCAGATCAAAACCTTCACAGGTGTACACTCTATACCACCCAAGCTATGTTCCGCTCCCCCCAAGTGAGAGTAGGCACGGACAAGCAGAATATATGGCTTGGGCTTTTCCGTTGGACAAGTGAACATTTTGGGCTGAAGCTGTGGCACTGAAACCAAAGCCAACATTATTTATGACATGTGCTTAGTTGCTTTTATTTATTTGTGTAGTTTTATTCACATAACCAAAGACCCTATAATACTAAGACGGTTCACTCCCTATCTCTCCCATGGTAATGTCAATTTCGCAGTGCCACCTTGTGGTGGATTTGATCAGCCTGGCTGCTGGTTGGTGTTTCACATGTAAACACATATAATTATATTATACATGATATAGGTAAGTATGAATACACATCAATATGAAATTGCTATGAACAAATACACATCATCATCAACATCATCATCATCATTGCCATCATCACACATCTTTCCCATTCATATATACATTTATACCTATAATATAGCACCTGTTTAACCAAGAGAACAGCCAGCGCACCAAGTGGTGGGTTTGATCATTTTGATTACACAGTACAGGCTGAGTGAGCCATCTTAGTATTATAGGGTCTTTGACATAACCATGGAGGTTAACTGAGATAATAAAGGTAAGTACTGTGGACAAGTGAGAATTCAGATGGACAAGTGAAAGTCAGACCAGACTTGTCCTATGGACAAGTGACACATAGACCCTACCAGTTAACCTAGTGACATCTATCGGCAGAATCGGGTACTTTCCAGATTAACTTGTGGGGTGTAGTGTTTGTAATGTGTTTGATTGATGATGCTCTCAGTGTCTACACAGCATGTAATGTGTTATTTGTATACATCATAGCATCATTGTCACTTCAATTGAACTCAGTCAGACAGACATTGTCAGATATCCACCATTTTCTGCATCATGCACCTATGAATATAAATGAGTAAACAACTCAAAAGGTAAGGGTAAATACATCCATATAGGTGAAGAATATATTTAGCTTCTTTGATTGTGGAATTAGGATCGGCAGAGGGTAAGCGGCAGGGGCAGCTGTAGCGGCAGCAGCGGCAGAGGAGGCGCCAGGGGTGGCAGCAGGGGCAGCTGTAGCGGCAGCGGCAGCGGCGGCAGAGGAGGCGCCAGGGGTGGCAGCAGGGGCAGCTGTAGCGGCAGCGGCAGCGGCGGCAGAGGAGGCGCCAGGGGTGGCGGCAGGGGCAGCTGTAGCGGTAGCGGCGGCAGAGGAGGCGCCAGGGGTGGCGGCAGGGGCGGCGGTAGCGAAAGCGGCGGCAGAGAAGGCGGTAGGTGTGGCGGCAGAGGTGGCGACAGGGGGCAGCGGCAGGGGCGGTGGCAGAGGCGGCAGCAGGGGTAGCGGTGGCGGCAGCGGCGGCAGAGGCGTCGGAGGTGGAGACGGCGGCAGGGCGGGCGGCGGTGATATGAGTTGTAGGTTACCAACCCCTCGCTACGCCCTCCACTCACACCCTTTGCTCCGTCAGTCTGTGGGCCCCTACACGCGCGCTGCTCACAAAACGACGCGCACTGGAACTATTTATATATCCCCGGGGAACCCCCCCCCCCCATCCCCCTCTCCACCACCCTCCGCCCCCCCCCCCATTCAGAGCCTGTCGGTGTTGCTAAAAATAACCGCGCCTCGGGCCGCAGCTGTTCGGGGGTGCTGTGTGCTCTGAATCCATAATCCTTTCAAGTTTCAGCGTCGTCGTCTACTCCTAGGGGGCGCTCGCTACCACTACCCCTCCCATTGCCCCACTCCCCCTCCCCCTCCCCCCCCCCTCCCCCACCCGACCGATGCCCGCCGCCCTCTCGACCCCTGCACCTCACTCATGGGGATGGGTGGCCGAAACCCCTCCCCCTTCTACCTCCCCTCCCTCACCCCCACCTCCACCATCCAATCACCGTTGTCCTGTCCCAGGTTAGTTGGTTGTTGGAGTGTCACGTCCTGGCAACATCTAAGGTCATATCACGACGGGTACCGACTTGTGACAGTGCACACTCATGGCAAATTTATAGTCCTGCCCCACTGGGAGACCAAGCCGCCAGCACCATGACCTGATATCCAACTCAGTCACATTATCCTGACACTGAGCCAACCAAATCCATTATCCCGATCGCTCCATGTAGCGATCGGTGCGTAATGCATAATGCGTAAAGGTGGTGCGAATAGAAAGTCATCAGTCGCATTTGTCCATTGATATAAGGCTGGAGGAGGCGACTGATAATTACGGACAGCCGGGACAAGGTGGTGCGAATAGAAAAGCATCAGTCACATTTTTCCATTGATATAAGGGTGGAGGAGGCGACTGATAATTACGGACAGCCGGGACAAGGTGGTGCGAATAGAAAAGCATCAGTCACATTTTTCCATTGATATAAGGCTGGAGGAGGTGACTGATACAATCAAATGGGGGTGTTCGTAACCTTACGACGGTTACAGGTTGCAGAACTGCAACATTGGGTAGAGAGGCTCCGATAAATCGGCCCAATCTGTGGTTGAAGACTTGTCTTCGTAGAGGGAGTGTTGTGAAGGCTGGGGGCATCCTTCACGACCTAGTGACGACGGGGCGCCGGGTGGCAGCGGATCTCTCCGTGCCGGTATGTAGTTGAGTTGTAGGTGTGTGTAGTGTAGTGTAGCACTTGAATCCGGTCAGCAGGGGTTTGAGGAAGGCGGGCAAAGGTGGGAGCAGCAGTCGTTCCAGCAACAAGAACCAGACAGAGAAATCGTAATATGTCAAGGGCCCCACCCAAGAACACAACAACCCTGGTCAGGGGAAGAAGTGTGCCTGGGAGAAATCGAATGGGCAGAATCTAGGAAAGAGAAATGAGGAGAGTTGAGTCAAAGGACTGTGTCTATTTGCCCTACGGTGACCATCCAGCGAGCCATAGACACGGACAGAGTAAGAATAGAAAGTGAAAATGCCGGCGGGCACCCCCTCCTGGAACTCTTTTCAGACATATCAAGGAGGTGCTAGGCCGGCAGAGAGGTGATAGAGAGAGGTGTGGACGAAGTGCGGTCCGGATAGCAAGTGGCGACTGATAATTATGGACCGACTGTTTTGTTGACCGAAAAGGACGGTCCTAACATGACTCAGTTTAGGATGTTAGGACCGTCCCAACCTGGAGACTGACGGTTATGGGAAAGCTAAAAATGCTACCATATGCACAGAAATATGAATACTTATCTATAATTTGGTTATAATAAAGGTAGGAACCCCCATGTGACATACAAAAAGGTACATAGATATAAATGCAATATTTGCTCATATACAGAGCAGTATGGAGAATAATTGTTTATTTTTATTTTTTAAATATAGCCAGTCGTGTGACCACAAAGGACGGTCCTAACATGACTCTGTTTAGGATGTTAGGACCGTCCCAATCGGGAGACTGACGGTTATGGGAAAGCTAAAAATGCTACCATATGCACAGAAATATGAATACTTATCTATAATTTGGTTATAATAAAGGTAGGAACCCCCATGTGACGTACACAAAGTTACATAGATATAAATGCAATATTTGGTCGTATACAGAGCAGTATGGAGAATAATTGATTATTTTTATTTTTTATATATAGCCAAATGTCAATATAACCATAGATGGCACAAACATAGAACAAGTATCCGAATTCATATATCTCGGACAAAAGATTACAAATGATGGGAGATGTGAGGAAGAAATTGAAAGAAGGATAACAATAGCCCGAACAACATTGTCCAAAATGTATAGAGTGTTAACATCAAGTAAGATATTAATACAAACAAGGAAGCGTATTCTTCAGTGTTATGTGTGGTCTACTCTAATGTATGGGGCAGAGACATGGACAATCTCTAAGAAAATGTACAAACGTTTAGCAGCATTTGAGATGTGGACTTATCGAAGGATGATGAAAATATCATGGACAAAGAAGATCACCAACAAAGAAGTTCTCAGAAAAATTAAAAATAAGAAAAGCTTGTTTGCCACTATACAGACAAAGAAACTTATCTATTTTGGCCACATCATTCGTCAGAGTTCAATATACGGTACATTGTTGGAAGGGAAGGTGAATGGCAGCAGAGGGAGAGGGAGACCAAGAACATCATGGTTTACAAATATTTCACAGTGGACAGGCAGGAATTATTCACAGTCTATCAGAACAGCACAACATCGGGACAAGTGGAGAACCATTGCATCCAACCCTCGACTAGAGGATGGAACTATTGATTGATTGATATATAGCCAGTCGTGTGACGCATAACGCATTACGCATTACGCATTACGCGTGTATGGAATGCGCCCTTAAGTCACCCAGTTATAAAACTAATAATGCGGAGTCTCGGCAAAGGCAACGACAAGTTTCAATGTTCTATATCCTTGAACACACTACCTCTCGCATGGGAGGTGGGCGCTTTACACACTCGGCTGTCACGTCTGCCCAAGAGGACAGCCGATCTGAGGGTCTGGTAATCATCATCTTGATGACGTAGTGAGTGAGTGATTGGGATTTAACATCCCATTAACATTGATGGCCACATCAGGATGTGTACCGACTTGTGACAGTGCATATTGCTGATGTCTTTGTAGCGCTTCACCATTGGACCTCCAGACCACCTGCACCATGATTCGATATCACAGTCGGCCATATTGTTTGGTCATCTGGTCAACCAATACGCACGCCATCCTTGAGGCAGCAACAAATAACCGATTTTGTAATTTGATTGACTCAGCCGGGAATTGAAACCTAAGCCGGTCGGATGCAATGCAGTTAGTGTAAGCAGTTAACACCATCTGAAAGTGGGAGTTGGTGGGAAACCTGATTGACTACCAGATTTACGACTAGATGTACAACTAGACAGACAATTATATGTACAACCAAATATACTGTTTGTTTGTTTGTTGTTGTTTTACATCCTAGCAACATCTAAGGTCATATCAGGACGGGTACCGACTTGTGACAGTGCGCACTCATGCCAACATTATAGTGCTGCCCCACTGGAAGACCAAGCCGCCAGCACCATGACCTGATATCCCACTCAGTCACATTATCCTGACACTGAGCCAACCAGTCCTTGCCCTATCCTAATGATGCTGAGCGCCAGGCTAGGAAGCAAGAAGTATCAATTTTTAAGTCATTGGTTTGACTCGACCAGGGTTCGAACCCATGACCTACCAATACGGGAGATGGACACTCTAACTCATTCGGCCATCCTGTCTGGGCACAGCAAATATACAACTAGATGTATAACCAGATGCAAATGTAAATGTCCAACCAGATTGACAAATAGATGTACAACCAGATTGACAATTAGATTTACAAGCAGGTCTACAACTAGAGGTACAACCATATCTAAATGTAAATGTCTAACCAGATTGACAAATATATGTAAAACCAGATTGACAATTAGATTTACAAGCAGGTATACAACTAGAGGTACAACCATATATAAATCTAAATGTCCAACCAGATTGATAAATAGATGTAAAATCAGATTGACAATTAGATTGACAAGCAGGTATACAACTAGAGGTACAACCATATATAAATATAAATGTCCAACAAAATTGACAAATAGATGTAAAACCAGATTGACAATTAGATATACAAGCAGGTCTACAACTAGAGGTACAACCATATCTAAATGTAAATGTCCAACCAGATTGACAAATAGATGTAAAACCGGATTGACAATTAGATTTACAAGCAGGTCTACAACTAGAGGTATAACCATATCTAAATGTAAATGTCCAACCAGATTGACAAATAGATGTACAACCAGATTGACAATTAGATTTCCAAGCAGGTCTACAACTAGAGGTACAACCATATGTAAATGTAAATGTCTAACCAGATTGACAAATAGATGTACAGCAAGATTGACAATTATATTTACAAGCAGGTATACAACTAGAGGTACAACCATATCTAAATGTAAATGTCCAACCAGATTGACAAATAGATGTACAACCGGATTGACAATTAGATTTACAAACAAGATTTACAAACACGATTTTCAAACAGGATTTACCAACAAGATTTACAGCTAGATATATAAACAGATTCGCAATGTGATTTGCAACCACATTAGAAATCACATTTATAAACAGAATTTACAACCAGATGTATAACCAGATTTACAACGAGGTTTATAATCAGATATGCAAACCAGATTTATACCACAGATAGAAACCAGATTTACGAACCAGATTTGCAAACCAAATTCAGAACCAGGTTCACAAACCAGATTTACAAACCATGTTTACAAACCAGATTCACAAACCAGATGTGCAAACCAAATTAGAAACCAGATTCACAAGCCAGATTTCCAAAGCACCTTCCTAACCACATTTACAAAGCAGAAAGAAGCACCAAACCAGATTAACTACAGTAAAACTAGACTAGTAAAATTCTCCAAGCCGATTTATAACCCGATTAGTCCAACACAAAACTGCTTCTGCGCACTGGGATGCTGATGACTCTGACACCCGCTTCACGTATCCCCTAATACCTCTTCCGGTTTTGCATGTTGGGGGTTTTACGTTCTAGCACCATCTAGAGTCATACCAGGATCATCCGATTTGTTTGTTTGTTGTTGTTTTATGTCCTATCCGCATCAAAGGTCATATCAGGACGGGTACCGACTTGTGACAGTGCGCACTCATGGCAGCTTTATAGTGCTGCCCCACTGGAAGACCAGGCCGCCAGCACCATGACCTGATATCCCACTCAGTCACATTATCCTGACACTGAGCCAACCAGTCCTTGCCCTATCCAGATAATGCCGAGTGCCAGGCTAGGAAGCAACAAGTATCAATTTTTAAGCCATTGGTTTGACTCGAGCAGGGTTCGAACCCACGACCCCACGATCTACCAACACGGGAGACGGACACTCTAACTCATTCGGCCATCCCGTCTGGTCGGCTCATCCGCTAATGACTGTTGCGTTTACCCTGTGGATACCTTAGAGCTGCATATAGTCTGATGCAAGCATCACATTTTCCAAAATAATTATCTAGATTTGATTATACGTATCTAACTTATTACTGGTGGATTTATTAAGCAGTTTTTGCCACATAGACAGTTTAATAGAACCTGTTATTGCATAAGCCTATGGTGTGAGAGTGCTGAAGTCTATGGTGTTGTGTGTCGTGGCTTTGGACAAAGGAACCACTCTTAGCAGCAGTCTTTTTTTGTAAACACCGGAAACTTTAAATGAATTAAGTAAACCCTTCCCACGCAGTTTACCCAGCAGACAAAACTTTGTCGTGGTCAACTCCAATTTGTTGCAAAGCAATCGCTTGCTGCTAAGTGATTACCCTCCGCCGATGAAGTGCAACTTCAAACAGACGGCCTAATGTTGTTTTAAAAATGAAAAGAAATCACTAAATGTTTGCGCATCGATCTGAGAGTGGTGCATGCGATGTGGACATAAAGGACAGCCAGGTTCTACCACTTCAACCTCGGGCAAGACCCTCCTCCATTAGACACGATAAACACGGCAGTGCTTTGTTGTCGTTGCTGTTGTTGTAGTTTGTGTTGATTTGTGTTGTTTTATTTTGAGTGAAGTTGCTTTATTCTGGCAATATGGCAAAATATATAACTTTGTTGTAGACCACTTCAACTTCGGGCAAGACCAGCCTTCATTAGACACTATAAACACTTTGTTGTCTTTGATGTTGTTGTAGTTTGTGCTGGTTGTTGTTGTTGTTGTTTTTGGTGGGGTTGCTTTATTTTGCCAATATGGCCAAATAAAAGAATTTTAAATTGGTGATCATCCCCGCCCGAGCCTGACAGATTACCCACCCCTGATTTTTAAATGTTTGTGATTTGTTGTTAAACTATTAAAAATGCATCGAGCTTGGCAGCAATTCGACTTTCGTAAGTTGTAGGTACCATTACATAACCGTATGGTTGTTTTACATGTCAGGAGGCCTCAAACATATGTCAAAATTCAAATATTTGGTTTCCAAAAGGAAAACTTCTAGAGCTGTATGATATAAAATACTGAATACAATAAAAAAGAATTTAAAAAAGACCTGCCTGACCCAGATGTGTCTGATCAAATGGGCGATCGCCAACTTTTGTTTGTACTTGGCCTATTCATGAGCATCTGGTTTGACAGGCCAAATTTAGGAAAACATTAATTATTTCATTTGAATTATCTACATGAGTTATTATTAATATATTCCATAAGTAAAGCGAAGAAGATGGGGGGGATTGGAGCGAGTCATACACTCCCGCTGGCCCTTAATGACCCACTGTATACAGCTTATGTAAAGCAAAACTGAAGGAGAAATGGGTCGAGTGGAGGTGCAGGCAGCAGCACCTTCAGCGGAGGAGCAGAAAACAGGGAGCCTGCTTCGGGACAGACCTCCTCCTCTCCGGGTCACTCACCCACCTCCAGGGACCTTAACTAGCAGTTACATATCATAAGTACACAGTAGATAAAGGATTCACCCTGTACTCGCAGTGCACGGGTGAATACCAGCCCTATATAAAAGCGGTCGAAAATACGTGGAAATGAAATGAGAGCCTAATTTCACAATCTAAGAAGCAACACTTATTCTTTATATATATATTCATATTTCCCCGCTACCGTTGAGTTGAAAAATATAATAAAACATCTAGTTTAATAAGATTTAAAAGTGAAATCGACGGCGGTCTATGGCCGCCATCTTTTCTTTTTGCATTCTCCCCATTTCACCAACTCTGTGCCGATATAAGTACCCATTTGATATTGGAGGCAGGCATTCTACTTCCTGTTCCATACTAAAGCTATTTTCGCCTGTATTTACACTACGTTGTCATTCACCCGTGTACTACAAGTACAGGGTGAATCTTTTATCATAGTACACAGGTGCACAAGCAGCAATAAGAATGAATGATAGCAAGCAAGGAAACAGGATAATTACATAATTAATAATACATGTACCTGACCAAATATCCTGCAAGCTTGGGACAGGAAATGCCACGGATTTGTTTGATTTTCCGTGTTTCTGTGGATAGCCTAAATATATATTTAAATTTAATTATAAACAATGACAGGAAAAGAACTAAATTGTATTTATCTAGTTTGAAAAAAGACCGTTTTTCTTGTAATTACGGCTTTCTGGAAGTCGGATAAAAGGTTCTGTACCTAAACGCATATATACTCGTATTTGTGCAATCCATACTACCTTATGCGCATATTAATATGTATGCAGTGCAACTGTCTTATATTAACCTACCAGGGTGACGCCACATGATCCTGATTACATAATGTTCCCATGGGAATGGCACATATGTCCCCATCTTAATGTAATTGTACCTGTGTAAGTATGTTTAGCTAAAACGAATTTCAGCAATAAATTCCGCCTGTGATATTGAGCAATATATTTAGCAAAAAAAAGCCAATATAATTTAAGTGTGAAAACAATGGAAATATAGTAATTAGTATGCTAAAGTAGAATTGAGAGGCACATGAAAGAAAAATACATCTCAAAAGAAATCGAAATTAAATACGACGACACCGGCATTGAATATAAGTGTCAATTCTTAGGTGGAAACAGAATTTCTTCTAATTCCTGTTTCAAATCAAATTAGCGGAAATGTGCCATCTTGTTTTCTGGAATAATGTGCGCTTTTTCCCAATCTACCCACAACGTCATTTCATGACTAAAATACGTCCGAAAGTCTCCAAAACACACAATGTAATGAAAGCCCATCCATAATTTAACCAACATTTGTTTAGCCGATGCATTAGTGCGGGTCTTGTTAGCTGTGGGGATGCATGTGGTATCGTGCATTAATGCAGGTGGTATCGTGCATTAATGCAGGTGGGATCGTGAATTAATGCAGGTGGTATTGTGCATTAAAGCAGATGGTATCATGCATTAATGCAGGTGATATCGTGCATTAATGCAGGTGGTATCATGCATTAATGCAGGTGGGATTGTGTATTAATGCAGGTGGAATCATGCATTAATGCAGGTGGTATCACGCATTAATTCATGTGGTATCGTGCATTAAAGCAGATGGTATCATGCATTAATGCAGGTGGTATCATGCATTAATGCAGGTGGTATGGTGCATTAATGCAGGTGGTATCGTACATTAATACAGGTGGTATCGTGCATTAATGCAGGTGGTATCGTGCATTAATGCAGGTGGTGTTACGTTGAGTTATGTTGGATTGTGAGGGAGACTGTGTAGTGTTTATTCTTCAGCCATCTTGTACCTCCTGGTGCCCATGCCTGCCAGTGTACATCAAAGTATGGATTCATGATAGTACATAATGGAATAGGTATACAACATCCCTTTTCTTATAAATGAAAAGCAGCAATCTTCCTGTGTTACAATAATCATGTTGATGTGTACAAGTTATATACCTATGTGGATGTCAATACAATTTCTCATCATGCTGAGAATATTTAGGTCTATACATGTGCACTTGTGGACCGCTATTACCATTGCAGTTACTTCAGTGAAAGATAATCTTGAATATTTCCTCCAATACACAAATTCTGATAATAGTTTCTCTTGCAGTTGACTAATACTGTGATTAACTTTGAATGTATATAAAAGTTGTGACTGACAACATAATAAGTCTAATACTCAGACATACTACTGACTAAGTCTAAGAACCAAAATTAACCATGACTCCGCACTGTTCAATTAGTCTTGATGTTTTTTTAGTTGTTCTTTCAGACTGTCTACGACTAAATACCTCTTTGACCGGTTGGTCACTACGAATGACTGTGAGGCTTGCACGTTCACTAAACCTCACACTCTTTTCAGTGGGTGGTCTTGTGGGCGAGCAAGTCAGAGACTGCTCATTCCCAGAACATTGGCTTTGTGGAAGGGGTTCAGCTTCAGAACAAGGGCTCTCTAGGTCAGTTGATTCTCGGCTAAATCCAAGTTTCTTACTAGCCTCTGCACTAAGCTCTTTCAAGAAACGACGGTTACGCCGTAATACATTTCCATTAGGCGATTTGATCATGTATGATCGAGTCTCCTTACACACTGATTTTACAGTTCCAGGAACCCATGAATATTTGCCTGGTTCCTGCATCAGTACTTTCATACCAGGGAGTAATCCTGGCAACTCAGGACCTGCATTTTGGTCATAATACTGTGATGACCTTTTTGCATTGTCACTCAACCAATTATGATGATCACTAACTGACTGTCGAATTTCATCCTTGGCAGGGAGATTTGAACGGACCTTCCTTCCATACAGCAACTCAGCTGGACTTGGGACTCTTGGTCCAAGCGGGGTACTTCTGAGGCACAGAAGCACCATCTGGGGATCTGTCCCAGACTGCTTGGCTTTCTTCAGGACCGCTTTAACAATACCAACTGTTCTCTCAATCACACCATTACTCTGCGAGTATCGTGGGCTGCTTGTAATATGTTCAAACTCCCATACCATGGCAAATTTTCTGAACAATGCCGCATCATATTGTGGACCATTGTCAGTGTACAGTCGTTTTGGTACAGCATGAATGGCAAACATGTCCTTGAAAAATTTGATAACTTCAAGACTGGTCAATGAATGAAGACCACGTACAAAGGGCATTTTACTGAAATGATCAACCAATACAATATATGTATGGCCATGCAGCTCAAACAAGTCACTGGACAGTACTTCCCATGGTTGGGAGGGAAGGTCATGTGGCTGCATAGGCTCCTTTTGGGTACTCTTTGAATTTTGTAGACATATTACACAATCACTTACTAGTGTCTCTATGTCAGATGACATGTTTGGCCAGTATAGGCATTCCTTTGCTCGTAACTGGGACTTGGTGATACCTTGGTGACTGGCATGAATGCGTTCGAGATATTCCTTGCGGAAAGACTCTGGAATAACAAGTCTATTTCCGGCATATACAAGCCCATCTTCAACAGACATATAGTCTCTCATAGACCAGTAGCTCCGAATAACTTTTGGAACTTGTCTAACCTGTTGTGGCCAACCTCGAATAATCTGCTCAGCCAATGCCGATATCTCAACATCTTGCGCAACTTTTCAAGCTGGTTGACTGAGATCTGTACCATGTGTATCGCTTGTTCAAGTTCTACACTCGGTCCGGGAGATGGTGCTATTCGTGACAAGTAGTCAGCGTAGACCATCTCCTTTCCAGGACGGTACTTCAAGTCAATATCATACGGCTGGATGCGCAACAGCATGCGCTGCAACCGAGGAGGAGCTTGGCTTAGCTGCTTCAGCTCAATGTTTTCTAGTGGCTTATGATCACTAAAAACAATCAGCGAGCGACCAAAAATATACGTATGGAACTTTTCTAGTCCATATACACCAGCTAGCAACTCTCTCTCTATGTTTGCATACCTGGTCTCAGCTGGAGTAAGTGCTTTGGAAGCAAATGCAACAGGCTTCCCATTCTGAATGAGAGCAGCACCTAAACCAAGGATAGACGCATCAACCTCTAGTTCAAATGCTAGGTTAGGATCAAAATATCGCAACTGCATGTCTTCAAGAATAGCCTGTTTTAGTGACTCAAAAGCAGCATTATGTTCTACATCCCAACTCCAATCAGCATCTGATTTCAACAATAAGCGTAATACACTGGTCTTGGTTGACAAGTGTGGTATGAAGGGCCCTAAATACTGTATGAGACCAAGAAAGCTTTGGAGCTCCTGCCTATTCTGGGGAGCAGGACGGTTTCGAATGTCATCACATTTCTTTACATCAGGCTTCATACCATCCTTGCACCAGATCAGACCATAGAATTCAATCATCTTCTTTTTGATTTCACACTTTTCAAAGCGAAATACTAGACCATACTCTTTGGATACCTTCATTAATCGTAGTAGAGCTTCATCATGTTTCGACTCATCTTTACCATGTACAACGATGTCATCAGCAATGCCATCCACACCGACACCTGCTTTCTCAATGATCTCATCCATGTATTTCTGAAAGATGTCTTGAGAAACACACAAGCCAAATGGTAAACGACGGAATCTGTATTTACCAGCAGGGCTGTTGAATGTGCATAACATGCTGCTTTCATCATCTAAAACAATGCTCCAATACCCATGCTTAGCATCAAGTTCAGAAAACACAGTTGAGCCAGAGAAGTTGTGACTGATTTCTTCTAGTGTAGGTGTCTTATGATGTGTACGCCTAATTGCTTGGTTGAGATTTTTAGGATCTAAACACACCCTAAGCTCACCAGATGCTTTACGGGAAAATGCTAAGGAGCTGACCCAATCGCAAGCAGTTTCATCAGAACATTTTTCTACAACACCAAGTTTCACCATTTCTTCAATTTTGTCACAAATTTCCTGTCTCAGCTGAATGGGATATTTATGTGGAGCAGAAATAACTGGGGTAGCATCATCTTTTAACTCAATATGGTAGGGTTTGGGCATTCGACCAATGCCTTCAAAACACTCAGGATAAGCTTGTCGCAGGGCACTCCTGTCAGAAATCTCGGGCTTGACCTCATGTTTGTTTGGTCTACTGCTAGGGACAGTGGTGTGGGACTGCAATTTATTTTCATGAACAACACTGATATTTTTGCTCTGTGAAACGCTTATAAGTTTTAACCTTTCAGAGGCCCCACATGACAAAATGGCTGGCCCCTTAGTGTCACACACATAGAATCTGGCAGTGATCCATTTGGAGTCTTCAAATTGGATCTGCATAACCATTGTACCTAATTGTTCAATGTCTGTGCCATTTACAGCAGTAAGTTTGACAGAGCTACGCTATAACATGCACTGAGGATGTCTTTCATTCGGATACATCTGCTGTAGGCATCGCAATGGTAGGATGTTACCATTGGCACCTGTGTCCGCTTTGACCTTGAGAGTCACTTTGCACTTTACATCAGGAGGCTTTACATTTAATTTAGCAAAGATTGACTGTCTGTCCGTTGCATCAAAGTCACATACCTGGACTGTCACCTCCCCACAGTCAAGAGCGTCATCATTTGGGGGACTTCTATTACAGTCAAAGTCATGTACAGTCCTATGATTATCCCTATGTCTGCTCTTGGAACGGGATTGTCGATGCTTGGTCTTGGCACCACCAGAGTCCTTCCCAGCTCTGGTGCTCTGATCGCATTTCTGACGGCACACTTTACCAAAATGGTTCATCTTTTGGCAATTATTACACTTCTTGCCATATGCTGGGCATTTCCTGGGGGGATGCGATGTTCCACAGAAACGACAAGTGTTGTGGTACTCGAATGTGTTGATTGAGGCACTAGTGGTACCAGCAAAACTGTTAGTATTTTGAAGTGTTGCCTGGTAACAGTCAGCACATTTAATTGCATCCTCTAGTTTCAGTGTGTTTCCCTTCTCAATCAACTTCTTCTGTGCTTCAGGCCAGAAAATACCTTTGATCAACTGAAACGTTATCTGCTCATTTTTCATCTCCTCATTTGAGAAAGTGCACATATTCGCCTTAGCTTTGAGACGGCAAATAAAATCATCAACAGCTTCACCTTCTTTTTGGACCAAACTAGCCAGTTCAAGTCGCATAACCCATTTGTTAAGGGTTCCCACCAAATGTTTTTCAAACTGTTCAAATACCTTGGCTGGGTCTCTCTTTGTTTCATCACTCAGACCCCATGAATTCCAGAGTTCATGACCTTTGGTACCAGCTGACAGTAAGATGTAGTGCCATTTCTTTTCATTTTCTACATCATTGATCACAAAGTAGCTGTTAAGGAAGCTTTTCCATTCACTGAATGCATAAGTTTGATCCCTGATGTCCCAGTTCAGTTGTGGTAACGGAACTCCCAAATTAGTAGCCATGTTTGGTGTCTAGAACTTAGCACACAAGGATTAACACAACTATACACAATGATAACAAGTTGGTGGTAGTCAGAAAATTGGCAATATTGTCAGGACACTACACTTCCACTCCAAAGAGGGAAGACAGCATGTTTTTACACTTGCAGTAGATCGAGATCTGTGGTAGGCCTTACTTACTGAACCAATTTCAAATTCTGCATGGCATTTCTTCACTTTCCATCTTCATCAGACACAGCACACATATTAATGGGCTCTGTCCTGCACAGAATGCACTTGACAGCATCCAGATCGGACCATTTTTGACTTAGTTACAGCCAAAGTTGTCAATGCCCATTAATTCTGGCAGAGGTGAACCTTGCATCCAGAGTTCAGAGTGCACAACAGGCAGCATGGTTCCCTATTATCACTCACACATCTCAATAATACTCTCATTCCAGAGCTCACAGTTGTCCATTGACAGATCAACACCATACCATTGTTGTTGTTGTTGACTTCCTGTTGACAGAGCTCATTGCAAGGGCAGGTTCCACCCAGCTGTCACCATGTTAAGTTGAGTTATGTTGGATTGTGAGGGAGACTGTGTGGTGTTTATTCTTCAGCCATCTTGTACCTCCTGGTGCCCATGCCTGCCAGTGTACATCAAAGTATGGATTCATGATAGTACATAATGGAATAGGTATACAACAGGTGGTACTGTGCATTAATGCATGTGGTATCGTGCATTAATGCAGGATGCATCGTACATTAATACATGTGGTACCGTGCATTAATGCAGGTGGGATTGTGCATTAATGCAGGTGGAATCATGCATTATTGCAGGTGGTATCATGCATTAATGCAGGTGGTATCGTACATTAATACATGTGGTATTGTGCAGTAATGCAGGTGGTATCGTGCATTAATGCAGGTGGGATTGTGCATTAATGCAGGTGGTATCGTGCATTAATGCAGGTGGTATCACGCATTAATGCATGTGGTATCATGCATTAAAGCAGATGGTATTGTGCATTAATGCAGGTGGTATCATGCATTAATGCAGGTGGTATGGCACATTAATGCAGGTGGTATCGTACATTAATACAGGTGGTATCGTGCATTAATGCAGGTGGTATCGTGCATTAATGCAGGTGGGATCGTGCATTAATGCAGGTGGTATTGTGCATTAATGCAGGATGTATCGTACATTAATACATGTGGTATCATGCATTAAGCATGTTGGCTGAGGCTAACATGTATAATTTGCGAACGAGGCAATCTCCCTTTGTTTACCTCACGCCTCCTTTCACAGTTTCAAGTCAGTCTACCTGGCTGCCTCTTACTGTTCACTTCGCTTCCTGTTTTGTAAACAACGGCGTCTGGTACGCGGTCATACGAGGGACACCGACTGCTGCTCACTGATTCATTTTTGTCACGTTGGTACTCTGTTGTCTTATTAAGTCATGGTATTATTTTCTGAATTGTCTTAGCATGAATAGTCTTCTGGCTAGTGTTAGAATTGGTCTGAAGCATCGAATTTGTTACGTTCTTGTATTAAAGGTTGGTCAAGTGTTCCCTGTCCCGGCGGTGACAGTAGCTAGTGCCGTCCTCCGCAGCACTGGCTACTGTCACTCGTTTCGTATGAAGTTAGGTTCAGTTTTGTTGTTTTTCATGTTCATATCTAACTGATGTTAACCTTAGTAGTGAATAGTCACTAATATTAGAATTGTTTTGAAGCATTGCAACATGTTTTTCGGTTGTTATTCTCATTGCTCTGTGCACCGTTGTGACACTGTCACCTATGCTCACGCAAGGTCACTCTGGCAGTTCTGTATCTAGAACTCGTTTTAGTCTAGATAAAAGATTCACCCGGTATGTGTAGTACATGGGTGAAGATCAGCCTTATATAAATACGGGCGAAAATAGCGTTAGTATGGAACATCACCTAGAAACTGTGGCTCCAGTATCAAATGGCTACCCATGTAGGCACAGAGTTGGTGAAATGGGAGAGAATGCAAAAAGACAAGATGGCGGCCACAGAACGCCGTCGATTTCACTTTTAAATCTTATTAAACTAGATATTATATTATATTTTTCAACTCAAAGGTAGCGGGCTCTCAATAATACATATGTAAAGAATAAATGTTGCTTCTTAGATTGTGAAATTAGGCTCTCAATTCTTTGACCCCCATTTTCGCCACCTTTTACATAGGGTTGGTTTGCACCCCTACTGCAGCAGTACGGGGTGAATCTTGTATCTAGTTTTAGTCATGCTCACAAATTACCGAATTTACTGTCAGCATTGATTCGTCCTCATTCAGGGAATTTCATCTGAAGTAGTCAAATTATTATTTTATGTATTTCCATTATTTTGTTAAGCGGTGATAGTGACAGAGATGTGCCGTATATAATGCCTGCAACGCTCATGTACAGTAACTCTACCAGTTCTGTACTACTGAGCTAGGATAATGTAAACTATACGTTTCCTGCGTGCTGCACTCACTGCTACTACTCTGTACTTCGTTTCCTGCCTGACCATCACATACATTGGTTATCGAGAATTTGGTGTCACCAATGACTCGTCCTGGTTAATATAATTTCATCTGAAGTAGTGCAAGTATTAGTTATTTTAGTTTATGAATGTTTGCTCCCTTCTCCTTGTCCCGGTGACAGTAATTAGGTAGCTTAATGACGAAGCATTAGAGGTTCTTCACAGTGAGTTCTTCTCGTTGCTAGTGGTTGTGCACCGTCGTGACAGTGTCAATGACCTCTGCTCACTGGCAGTTCTTTATCTGTAGAATTCTATTTGTTTAAATCATGCTCACAACTGACAGAAGTTGGTGGCACAAGTGGTTCCTCCTAAAACAGAATTTCATCTGAAGTAGTACCCCTGTAATCGTGGCGTTTTACTATTGAGGTCACGTGCTACCTTTCCTGTTTTGGTCATTTGAGTTCCGGATTTTAACTGTCTACTTGGCTGCTCACCGGTGTTCCGGCGGGCTAGGATAACTAGGATAGTACTTGTTAGCTCTCCTCAGGTTAAGTATTATCTCATGTCATAATTATTTGTATATAAGCTTAGCACTGATTTAGAACTGTTATAAAGTATGCAATAGTCTTCACGTTTTCTTATCTTGCTTGTCTCTCTGTGCACCGTCGTGACAGTGTCATTTACCTCTGCTAATGTATAGTCATGTCCTGTTTTTGGTCATTTGAGTTCCGGATTTTAACTGTCTACGTGGCTGCTCACCGGTGTTCCGGCGGGCTAGGATAACTAGGATAGTACTTGTTAGCTCTCCTCAGGTTAAGTATTATCTCATGTCATAATTATTTTTATATAAGCTTAGCACTGATTTAGAACTGTTATGAAGTATGCAATAGTCTTCACGTTTTCTTATCTTGCTTGTCTCTCTGTGCACCGTCGTGACAGTGTCATTTACCTCTGCTAATGTATAGCCACAGTGGCAGTTCTTAATTGTTAGAACCGTTTAGTAAGATGATCACAAGTTACAGACTTTCCGGTCAGTATTGACTCGTCCTAATTAACGGAATTTCTTCTGAAGTACTCCAAGTATTTGTTAAGTTATGAACTTTAGTAAGTCATCCTCACAAATTACAGACTTTGCTGTCAGCATTGACTTGTCCTGATTCACTGACTAGCTGGTCTCTGAGTCCCTTTACATACAGTCCTGCCAACACCACTATGTCTAGTTACCTATTATTCAAGCACCACCAGCTACTAATTAAACACATCTATCTACATTCCCAATGCTTATTATCGGAATATTTTATACCCTGTTTATCGAGTGATAGGAACTGTTGCCGCCCGCCAGCTACTTCCTTCATCTGATTGAGCTCCGAATGGTAAACTACACGTTCACCTCAGTCGATTCACATGGCTGCTTAACCGGAATGGATCCGCCTAGACCTGCTCCGGCATTGGTCCAGGCTCCACTGAGGTCTCGCACTTGACAGGGTGCCTACCAGCTGAGGGTTTTACTCATCCGGAACGTACAACACCGGCATGGATTTGTCTCTCCCAGATATACTGTTTGACTGGGTTGATACACTCTTTGATGCATTGGCACTACCACATGAGTGTCGCAATTAGTTAATTTCTTCAGCAAGGACACCTCTAGTCTAAAGCAGAACTTAATCTGAGCTATTGCAAGTATTATGATTTTATTGTTATGAAGCTCTGCTCCCCTGTGCTTATCACGCTGGCAGTGGAAGTGCCTGGCTGATTCTAAACAGGGACTATCAGGACACGTGACGACTTGTCGGATGTTATAGTGCTGCCACACTGCGATACCAGACTGCCAGCGCCGCCAGATTAGGTGGAGAAATGGCCAAAGTTAAGTGCTTCCCACCAATGAACTTCCTACTTGCTATGTTGTTAACTAGGTATAGTCTCCATGACGGTCTCTCGCAAAGACTCACACCACAGAAATTCTCTAGGCCTCTATACTGGCAGACCAAACACATCTAACTAAAAGAATTCTAGACCATAACGGGGAAAGGTAATCAGATGCCTAAATGCATCAAGCTCTAGATTCACTAACAGAACTCTTCCAGCTTTTCGAGAACCCATATAAGGGTTCTTTCGTAGTAATCCAGAACTTGAAGGATCCATTGGTTCCAGAAGTTAGTGCAGAAATACCATTCTTTGATTGTGCTCACTAACTAAAGGCAGCAAGATATAATTGTGACCAGATGAAGTATAAGTCAGCCACAGAACTTCTAGTAGCCATGGTCCAAGTAGTTCATTACCGTAAACCCCACAAAGATAAAGCATTAACGTTATGTAATTCATGTAATCTCGATTGATCTGTATTACGATAAAGCTGTCAGAAGTAACAGAATCGCTTGATCTGAACATTCTTGATTTTGACCTGTACTTCCATTCAGCCTGGAAGATAGTACTTTTTCTGCCCTATCTTCCAGGCTACACGATGAGGCATCATGATAGGTGACTACGCGTCTACAAATCAGCACTCGCAACAAGATCCTGGCAGAATAAGCTCTCCCATCTGAAGCGTTATTTCCAGTTTTGCCATACACATAGGTGGCCCCCCCGAGCACCTTCCATATATGACCTTCTGTCCTTCCTCCTGTGTCTCTCTGCTTCCCTACATTCCCCAGCTCCGGTCTGTAATTAAATTAGCTCCATTAAACTATTGGTCTGTACCTGGCCGGGTAATCAAGATCTGTTCAAACCCTACGAGATAGGAGTCATGAAGCGTGCCATTATGAAAGCCTCGGTTCATCGAGTCGTTAAGCCCCTGCCTTGTCTCCTTCTGACCTTAAGCGTCTCATCCGTTTCCTGTCTTCACTGAGGTCTCCACCCCTAGCAGCCATAGCAGCAAGACCCTCACCAAAGTACTTCGAGATGCTACGAGAACGGTCCTTCCGCATCGACCCTCCATGACGCTACACAGCCTTCGACGAGGTGCCGCTCAAGCCTGTCAAGCAGCAGGCGTGTTCACAACTGATCTTCTACAAGCAGGCACATGGAAGGGTAGGGCAGTCCGCTCATACCTCTCCGCTCTCCATGTCCATCATGCTCCTTCAGCGCTCGCTCTATTATTGGGTGAGCGCTGATTGTCTTCTCACCACAGAATCCTGATACATGATGTTGCTGGTACGAACATGAACTTTGTCCCCTAGTCGGCATATGAATTGACGGGTCCTGGCGCCCACCTGCATAGCCTGTCCTCAGGCCGAATTGACTTTGATTAAAACCTTTCAAACAGTTCCTCTTCTCTCTCTCCTGTTTCTTAGCCGAGTGAAGCGAATTAAGCATGTTGGCCGAGGCTAACATGTATAATTTGCGAACGAGGCAATCTCCCTTTGTTTACCTCACGCCTCCTTTCACAGTTTCAAGTCAGTCTACCTGGCTGCCTCTTACTGTTCACTTCGCTTCCCCACCCGCCCACCCACTTTCTGGGGGGGTGAGCGCTGATTGTCTTCTCACCACAGAATCCTGATACATGATGTTGCTGGTACGAACATGAACTTTGCCCCTAGTCGGCATATGAATTGACGGGTCCAGGCGCCCACCTGCATAGCCTGTCCTCAGGCCGAATTGACTTTGATTAAAACCTTTCAAACAGTTCCTCTTCTCTCTCTCCTGTTTCTTAGCCAAGTGAAGCGAATTAATGCAGGTGGTACCATGCATTAATGCAGGTGGTATAGTGTATTAATGCAGGTGGTATTGTGCATTAATGCAGGTGATAGTGTACATTAATGCAGGTGGTATCGTGCATTAATGCAGGTGGTATCGTGCATTAATGCAGGTGGTATTGTGCATTAATGCAGATGGTATCGTGCATTAATGCAGGTGGTATCATGCATTCATGCAGATGGTATCGTGCATTAATGCAGGTGTTATCATGCATTCATGCAGATGGTATCGTGCATTAATGCAGGTGGTATCATACATTAATGCAGGTGATATCGTGCATTAATGCTGGTGGTATATTGCATTAATGCAGGTGGTATCATGCATTAATGCAGGTGATATCGTGCATTAATGCAGGTGGTATCATGCATTAATGCAGGTGGAGTCGTGCATTAATGCAGGTGATATTGTGCTACGTTAATGCAGGTGGAATCGTGCATTAATGCAGGTGGAATTGTGCATTCATGCAGGTGGTATCGTGCATTAATGCAGGTGGAATCGTACATTAATGCAGGTGGTACCATGCATTAATACAGGTGGTATCATGCATTAATGCAGGTGGAATCGTGCATTAATGCAGGTGGTATCGTGGATTAATACAGGTGGCATTGTGGATTAATACAGATGGTACTGTGCATTAATGCAGGTGGTATCATGCATTAATACAGGTGATATTGTGCTACTTGGTATGCAGGTATAGCAGGTATAGCAATACCTCAGGGAGTTTGCCGCCCCTGCCTTGCAGAGTTCTAAACCACTGCCTTGTGGTACAGGTCCTTGACAGAACCGAAG
The DNA here is from genome assembly GCA_030323885.1 of Branchipolynoe longqiensis. Lineage (NCBI taxonomy): Eukaryota > Metazoa > Annelida > Polychaeta > Phyllodocida > Polynoidae > Branchipolynoe > Branchipolynoe longqiensis. The sequence continues at coordinate 9,380,656 of CM059196.1, read as the reverse complement.
GCTAAGGGAGCAAACCCTAAACAGAAAACCATGTCACTGTGGCAGCATTAAGGGCGGTTGATGTATGGAACTCCCAACATCTCCCGACCAGCCACTGCAGGGACAAATAGTTTTGCGCCTGTCTTGACATGTTCTTGCCGGTGTGAAACCTCTATTTGCTCCCCGAGAGAGTGCCGCTGGTAACTTGCAAAAGCCAGCAGCACTTCAACACTTTTGCAGGCAGCTTTCATGAAATGCTATTCGCAGATGACAGTGCACTGGTTGCCCACTCTGCTGAAGAGACCCAGAAAATAGTGGACACTTTCTCCGATGCATCAAAGAAGTTGGGCCTGAAACTTAACATCAAGAAGACGGAGGTGCTGTACCAACCCAACTCTAGAAGATCCCGAGAGGAGGAGATCATGGTTGACGGAAACAAGCTGAACTCTGTTCCGGAATTCACCTATCTCGGAAGCACTATATCAAGTGATGGACGCATTGATGCTGAGATACAGAGGAGGATGGCCAAGGCTAGCGCATCTTTCGGCTGACTACGCCAGAGACTCTGGAACAACCACCATGTGTCCATTCGGGTCAAAGGTAAGATCTACCGCGCAATCGTGCTATCCACCCTACTATACGGAGCCGAGGCCTGGACAGTGTACAGACAGCAGGTGAAAAAGCTGCATGCCTTCATGATGCGACATCTGTGTTCAATCATGAGGCTAACCTGGAAGGACAAAGTGACGAATGAGGAAATACTCGAACGGATGGGGCTGCCCTCTATGGAAGATCTTCTGATCAAAAAGAATCTCCGGTGGACTGGACACCTCATGAGGATGTCATCAGACAGGCTACCAAAGCAGATCCTCTATTCTCAACTGTCTTCTGGCTACAGAAAGAGAGGGCGCCCCGTCTCCGGTTCAAAGATACCATCAAGAGAAACCTGAAGGTGAGAGACATTAAGACCGACTCATGGACGCAATTCTCACAGCAGAGAGCTAAATGGAGAGCGGCAGTCAAGTAATGAAAGCAGTCTTTGTCGCATCGCGACCGACAGCATGATGATGATGATGATGATGATGATTGTGCTACGTTAATGCATGTGGCAGACTGCAGATGGGATGTTTTAATGCAGGTGGCGTTCTACATTTGGGATGCATTATTTAAGGTGGCCTCCTGCTATATGGATTCATTATTGCAGGTGGTGTCCTGCTGTGGTGATGCAATAATGCAGGTGATGTCCTGCTGTGGGGGTGCATTAATTCAGGTGGTGTCCCACTGTGGGAATGTATTAATGCAGGTGGTGTCCTGCTGTGGGGATGTATTAATGCAGGTGACGTCCTACTGAATGAAAGTATTAATGCAGGTGGCATCCTACTGTGGGAATGTATTAATGCAGGTGGTATCCTGCTGTGTGGATGCATTAATGCAGGTAGTGTCCTGCAGTGGGGATGCATCAATGGAGGCGGTTTCCTATTGTGGGTACGCACTAATGCAGGTGGTGTCCTACTCTGGGAATGTATTAATGCAGGTTGTGTCCTACTGTGGGGATGTATTAATGCAGGTGGTGCACTGTGGGGATGCATCGATGCAGGTGGTGTCCTACCGCAGGGATGTATTAATGCAGGCGGTGTCCTGATGTGAGGATGTAGGTGGTGTTCTGTTGTGGGGATCAATAAATGCAGGTTGCGTCCTGCTCTTGGAATACATTAATGCAGGCAGCAGACATAATGACTGAATGGGTACAGTGTCCATTTCCTACACACACACAACCTTCAAACTGTTCACAATGTACACTTATTGTTATGTTTCCTGGTGCCCAGCATTGCTAGGATAAGGATAACACTGATTGGGTAAGTATCAGCAGGATATGGCCGAATGGGATAACAACTACTAGTGCTAGAATCGCGGTATTCCAATGGGACTGCCCTATAAAGCTGCCATTCGTAGGCAGCATTGTCACAACACTCAAAATCCATCATGGTGTGACCTGAGATGTTGCTAGGGTAGCAAGCCCCCCACGAAGTGAATTTGCGACCGTAAGTGGTGCCTGTAATGAATGCTAATTGGCCACCCAGCTGATAAGGTGACATGTCATATTAGGAAAACAAACTTAGAAAAATACTATAAAACTAATATAGAAACTACTAACACCCAAAGCTCCAAACGGTTGGCCTGAGCAAGACACTCCTGAGTGTGGGACCAGACCAAAACAGAATTTGATTGATTGATTGGTGGTTTCTTTACGCCGTGTCGGCAACATAGGCCATATTCACGGCGAGAATTGTTTGTTCTTTATTCAACCAAAACCATACAATCAATTGTGTGTCAATAGACACTTATGAATTTTTAAAAGCTCAAGATCATATAATTAAATAAAATAGATGAAATAATTAATTGATATAAATTGTTTTAATGAACTATATGAGGTGGTACAGACCACCCCCCCCCCACCAACAAAAAAAAACCACCAGAATCACAGCTGCCCAGCGTTGAAAACAAGCACCCTCACAGGAGCTTATACGCAATGGACAGAATAAATAACTTGTCACAAAAAAACAAACAAAAAGGTGACCAGTGGCTGAGATAAGGACTGACAAATAACTAATACAGGCAGTTGCAGTACAGAGCTTGAAGTGTCCTCGTGTGTATCACAGCGCCCTACTGCGGCGGGATGCAGAACGGCCGGAGTCGTGGCGGCGTCCTCAATGGATTGAAAGAAGAAAGAAGTGAGTTGTTGGAGGTGGAATGTGATGTTGGAGGCACGTGAGATGGTTCTGCGAGATGGGTGTCCTCACACGAAAGATATCAGTTAACCATTTATATAAACTGACTGCAAAAGGCTGACAACTGGTGCCTCCTCTCTCTCCAACTCTCTCCCTCTAGCCATCCCATTCTCTCTCCCTCTCTCCATCTCCCTCCCTCTCTCCATATATTCATCTCTCTCCCTATATATCTCTCTCCCTCTCTCCATCTCTACGTCTCTCTCCCTATGTCTACCTCTCTATCTTCCTCTCTATCTCTGCACTGCAAAAGGCTGACAACTGGTGCCTCTTTTCTCTCCAACTCTCTCCCTCTATCCATCCCCATCTCTCTCCCTCTCTCCGCCTCTTTCCCTCTGTCCCCCTCTGTCCCGCGCTCTCCTTCTCTCTCAGTCTCTCTTACTCTCTCCATCTCTCCTACTCTCCCTCTCAATAGCCCTCTCTATAGCTCTCTCTTCCTGTCTCGTTCTCTCTCTTCCTCTCTTCATCTCTCGCACTCTCCCTCTCTCCAATTATCTCCCTCTCTGTTTCCCTCTCTCGCCCTCCCTCAGTCAGTCTCTCTCCCACTCCCTCTCTCTTCCTGTCTCCCCGCCTACCTCCCACGGTCCTCCTCTCCTCCTCTCTCCTTCTCCCCCCTCTCCCCTCCTCCCCCCTCTCTCCCCCCTCTCCCCCTCTCTCCCTCGCACTGTGCATGTCGATGTCGGTGCTCTATCGCCATATCCAGGCTCATAGCACGATCTGCTACCCTTTCATCTCTGATGACACAGAATATCTGAACAGATCACATCTCGCCTGGATGGGTATCTCGCGTTATTACAACCAACTCACAACTGTGAAAGTATGACGTCTGAACACTTTGACTTCTGGATACTGAATCCTTTAATCACCGTCCAGGGACCTGAACCGCCGGCACCCTGTGCCTCTGATGTCATCTCGTTTACATATTCCTTTGTTCTCTGATCGTGGATTGGATTTTGAGTTTTAGGTATCAAATTATCTTCTGACATAGGCAGTCTTCCTCTGAGCAACTGAGCTGGAGATGCATTAAGCATGGACAACAGAGTATTCCTATAGTTGAGTAATGCCAGCTGTTTTTGTGTCTAAACATTTTTCTAGCATGTTTTTAATTGTTTGGACAAATCTTTCAATTTGGTGGTTACTGCGGGGATACTGGGGACTCAAGTATGTGGCTATGAACCCATAATGTTGAGCAAATTCCTTGTATTCATGGCTCTTAATCTGCGGACCGTTGTCCGAAATGACCTTGCTTGGGCTACTATGCCTTGCAAAGTTATCCTTCATAGCTTCGATCACCGTGGCGGATGACCTATCCTTCAACAAAGTGACTTCTGGGTATTTAGTGTAATAATCTACCGTTATTATGTAGTTCTCGTGATTTATTTTGAATAGCTCTGCCCCTATCTTTTTGTAAGGTTGACATGTTTTTGGGTGACTTATAAGCGGTTTGTTATGTAAACTTTTCCAATTATTTTTACATGTGTCACAACGACTGACTTTTTCCTCATTTTGTTTATTGGGACAAAACATGCAGTCATGTGCTAGCTGGTTGGACTTAGTGATACTTAAGTGTGTCTCATGCAATGCTTCAATCATTTCACCACCTTTGGAGGTACTATGACACGATTGCCGTTCATTACTAAGTTGTTTTCTTCTGTGAGTTTGTCTTTGTATGGAATGTACTGTCATAGATATGGGGTGTTTGTGCACTTGTAGTGTCCCACCCATTTTCGATATGTGTTATTAACATGGACATGGATATATCGTCTTCATACTCTTTGACAAATTTTCTTAACAGACTGAATGATTGCATGTCCACTGCAGCGACGCTGAGTGTGTTGTCAAATAGGTCAGTGTGACCTAATTCAGCACTGTGTGCTCTGGACAGTGTGTCTGCAAAGAACATTAAGGACCCCTTAACATGGCATAGCTGTATGTTGTAATTTTAGAATCACATTCGGATTCTTTGCATATGCGCTGACAGCTTATGTATCGGCTTCTGCATGACGGTCACTAACGGTTTGTGTTCGGTTTGAATTTAAACTTCTTTGCCAAAGATATAGTTCTGAAACCTCTGGCAGCCGAAACATATTGCGAGCATACTTTTTCGATAATGGCATAGCCACACTGCGCTGAATCTAGTGCATGAGATGTGAGTGCAATTGGTTTGTTATCCTGCATGATAACAGCACCTAGACATGACTGACAAGCGGCTACTTGAATGACAATTGGCTTGTCTACATCACAATATGACAATACAGGAGTAGTTCTCAATTTTCTTTGAGTTTGTCATATGCGACTTGCTGTTTGTTTTGCCAGTGCCACGCGACATCCTTGCCAAGTAGTGTGCGTAGTGGTTTTGCGATCTCAGACATGTTTGGTATAAACTTGTGAACATAGCCAACCATGCCCAGGAACCTCTGCATGCCTTGCTTGTCATGCTGCTCTGGCATGTCTACAATCGCCTGTATTCTATCTGGATCTTGTTTTACGCCTTGTTGGGTAAGTTGATGACCTACATATTTCATTTAATTTTAGATTTACCGACCTGGCTCGGTCAAGCACTGCTTTCAGTCTGTCGTTGTGTTCTTCAATGGTTGACGCATATACCAGAATGTTGTCTGTCCCTATACCTAATCCTGGTATATCGCCCATGATACGGTGCATTTCCTGAATGAAAATGTCACCGACTGTTTTGATGCCAAGTGGTGGACAGGTGTACCTGTACCGGCCCCATGGAGTATTCAACGTGCACAACAGTGAATATTTGTAGTCTAGTTCGATTTGCCAATACCCTGTCATGGCATCTCAAACTGAGAAATATTGGGCATTCGCCGTTTTGGCGATAATTTTGTCAATAGTTTTCATTGGGAATGGTACTCTTTTGATGGCTTTGTTCAATTTTGTTGGATCCAGACAGATTCTTATTTTGTTAGTTTTTTTAACCATGGTTATGTAATTGACCCATTCAGTTGGCTGCTTTTGTTTGACAATAATACCCATTTATACCATGCGTTTTAGTTTGTCATGCACCTTATTTTGTATTGCATATGGAATCCTCCTCAGCGGATCAACAACAGGTTGTACGGATTTGTCAATATGAATCTTTATATGAATCTTTATATTTGCTTACCAGATCGTCGGCTTGCGTGCTGTGGATGTTGTTCGGGTGGAAATGTTTGTTGGCATGCTAGAGTTCACTTCATCAACCTGTGCCAACAGGTTCAACACAACACAAGCCTGTTTACCCAAAATAGGTTGGCAGTCCTGCACCACTTGGAATACAAAGTCTCTGCCATCGATCTTGACCGAAGCTCGCCATCGGGAGTGATCAGATGCCCCGAGAATGTCAAGAGTGAACAGCTGGTGTTCGTTAGTCACACCGATGCAATCCTGTCAAAGATGTTCCTCGGAAGAATGTTCACCTGCGAGCCTATGTCGGGCTTGAACTTGACTGGATGACCGTTCACTCGGACGGTAACATACCAGAGCTTGCTGTCTTGTTCAGTGTTGCGCTCGCTAACACTGACAAACAGATCCATCATCAACACATAGACTTCCGCCGGATCTGGGTCTTTTTCGACATTGTGAGGGTTGGGTTCTTCCACGGTCAACTCATCGACCCTGCCAAGTTTTCTCCGGCAAACCTTACCGAAGTGCCCGACCTTCTTGCAGGCAACGCAAACCTTGCCTTTCGTCGCCCAAATTCCACGTCAGTGTTCGTAACCACAGTTTTGACATTGAATCTTGAATTTGCTTGCACCGGTGGTGTTTCTGGCCTACCGAGATGACAATTTCCAAGATGGCGGCCCAGCCAGGTGAACCACCAGTGCACCATTTTGCACATTTGCATATCTGTTCGGACCATCGATTTCTTTGACCTCCACATCCGATTTGTTTTCTTCCAACTGGTCAGCACTAAATTCGCTGAGTTTGCACATATTAATGCACTTTTCGAGTGTGAGATCGGCTGTTTGAAGCATCTTGTTTCTCAATGTCATGTTCTTGCCACCAGCAACCAAGCGATCGCGCAACAGTGATTCTTCAATAGGTCCATATTCACAATCTTTCACTCTGTCCCTGAGGGCCTTACTGGCTTGATTATGTGAGTTGAAATGGTAACGTATTATTATTAAGTTTGATTTCCCAGTACAGTATGCTTGAAATGCCTCCGTTAACAGACTGATCTTGTCCTGCTTGGCAAGCGTGATGGCGATGTTGGCGAAAACTTTCTGGGCTTCTTCGCCTGTCACGTGAAGGAAGATACAGGATTGCACTCGTTCTGTTTTCGTAATGACTCCTGAAGCCGTGGCATATATATTATATGCTCTTATCCATGTTTTCCAGTTTGATTGCGCGTTGTTGCAGAGGATGAGCTGACCTGACGGTCTGAGGCCCGGCAGTGTGTTTTCAGGTGGCATTGTCCTTATCTGACGCCATGTGAAAGTATGACGACTGAACACTTTGACTTCTGGATACTGAATCCTTTAGTCGCCATCCAGGGACCTGAACCGATGGCACCCTATGCCTCTGACGTCATCTCATTTACATATTCCTTTGTTCTCTGCTCGTGCCTGGATGTCGTTTACACATATATTACAACAACTAGCAACAAACAAATAAACTGCAGAATCTGAGACCGAGCCGACATGGTTTTAGTTAGGCAGTCGTCTGCGCTGTCCTCTCAGGCAAGGAACCACAGAGACAGGTGGGTGTGGATAGGATGATGACATCAGGGAGACTAGGTGGTGTATTGGTTAGCGCGCTAGACCAAAATGCAAGAGATGTGGGTTCAATTCCTGCTCTAGGTGCAATATTACATAACCATTTTCATAACCCCGATGCTATGACCAGTATCCTACACAAGCTATGCGCTGTATGGTTGTTGAACCTACCCTGTGTATGTATGTGTAAGGCCATTGCCGGTATGTCTGTAATTGTAAGCATTAAACTACTTATGGACGAAAACCATTTCAAATATTTACAATTCCAATGGGACGAGTGTAGTGGTCTGCACTTACCTCTCAAGCAAGAAGCCATCTAGAGAGGTGGGCATTGTTAGGGTGATAACATTAGGGAGCCTAGGTGGTGTAATGGTTAGCACACTAGCCGGGAATGCAAGAGACGTGGGTTCTATTCCTGCTCCAGGTGCAATATTTCCCATTTCCATCAGCCCTCATGGCACTCGTGACCAGGATTCATAAATAGGATATAATACCTATTAGCACTTTTTTACTGAAGCTTTTTGTCTTTTAGTCAACATGGTGAAAAATTCAAACAGACAATATGGCTGAATGAGTTGAGCGATCACTTCCCGTTTTGGAAGACCACATGCTTGAACCATGACCAGGTTGGTTGGTTGGTTGTTCAAGTTTTACATCTTGGCAACATCTAAGCTCATATCCGGAGAGGTACCGACTTGTGACAGTGCACACTCAAGGCGACTTCATAGTAGTATACTCATACTCATAGTGCTGCCTCACTGGGGAAATAAGGCTGCCGGTATCATGACCCGATATCCCACTCAGTCACATTATCCTGACAGTCCTTGGCCCTATCCTATTAATGCCGAGCACCAGGCTAGGAAGAGACAAGTATCAATTTTATAAGTCATTGATATGACTCGACTGGGAACCAAACTCCAGATTTCCCACACGCGAGGCCCATGTTCTACCGCTTCGCTTATAAGGAATGTGCTGAATTGCAGTATGGACATTGTGACCAGCAGGCATTCTCATGGATCTAATGGTGAATGGATTAAATGTCCCCCCGTATCCTCGAAGTACCTGACAGACACTGTCCTCAGGTGTAGAGCCAAACCTCGGCTTTTATTTCCGCTCAGAGCTAAAATGTCCAATTAGGCCGAGGGTCACGTGGGCAAGTTGCGGAGCAAAAGTGGGTGACATGGATGCAGCGTGACCAATCTGGTTACATGATCTTTTGAGGACATGCTCGGAAGGAAAGTATGCTGGTTACATGGTCTGGTGGCAAGGTCAGAAGGAGGGCAAATTGGTTACATGGACTGGTGACACAGTCTGAATTACATCCACTTGGTGACATGGACTGGTGACACAGTCAGAATTACAGTGAGCTGGTTACATGGACAAGTGACACAGTCAGAATTACACTGAGCTGGTTACATGGACTGGTGACAGTTAGAATTACAGTGAGCTGGTTACATGGACTGGTGACACAGTCAGAATTACACTGAGCTGGTTACATGGACTGGTGACACAGTCAGAATTACACTGAGGAGGTTACATGGACCGGTGACACAGTCAGAATTACAGTGAGCTGGTTACATGGACTGGTGACAGTTAGAATTACAGTGAGCTGGTTACATGGACTGGTGACACAGTCAGAATTACACTGAGGTGGTTACATGGACCGGTGACACAGTCAGAATTACAATGAGCTAGTTACATGAACTGGTGACACAGTCAGAATTACAGTGAGCTGGTTACATGGACTGGTGACACAGTCAGAATTACACTGAGCTGGTTACAGGGACGGGTGACACAGTCAGAATTACAGTGAGCTGGTTACATGGCCTGGTGACACAGTCAGAATTACAGTGAGCTGGTTACATGGACTGGTGACACAGTCAGAATTACACTGAGCTGGTTACAGGGACTGGTGACACAGTCAGAATTACAGTGAGCTGGTTACATGGCCTCGTGACACAGTCAGAATTACAGTGAGCTGGTTAAATGGACTGGTGACAGTCAGAATTACAGTGAGCTGGTTACATGGACTGGTGACACAGTCAGAATTACAATCAGCTGGTTACATGGACTGGTGACACAGTCAGAATTAGAGTGAGCTGGTTACATGGACTGGTGACAGTCAGAATTACAGTGAGCTGGTTACATGGACTGGTGACACAGTCAGAATTACAATGAGCTGGTTACATGGACTGGTGACACAGTCAGAATTACAGTAAGCTGGTTACATGGACTGGTGACACAGTCAGAATTACACTGAGCTGGTTACATGGACTGGTGACACAGTCATAATTACAGTGAGCTGGTTACATGGACTGGTGACACAGTCAGAATTACAGTGAGCTGGTTACATGGACTGGTGACACAGTCCGAATTACACTGAACTGGTTACATGGACTTGTACCAGTCAGAATTACAGTGAGCTGGTTACCTGGACTGGTGACAGTCAGAATTACACTGAGCTGGTTAAATGGACTGGTGACACAGTCAGAATTACAGTGAGCTGGTTCCATGGACTGGTGACAGGCATAATTACAGTGACCTGGTTACATGGACTGGTGACAGTCAGAATTACACTGATCTGGTTACATGGACTGGTAGCAGTCAGAATTACACTGAGCTGGTTACGTGGACTGGTGACAGTCAGAATTACACTGAGCTGGTTACGTGGACTGGTGACAGTCAGAATTACACTGAGCTGGTTACATGGATTGGTGACAGTCAGAATTACACTGACCTGGTTACATGGACTGGTGACAGTCAAACTTACAGTGAGCTGGTGACATGGACTGGTGACATGGACTTGTGACAGTCAGGATTACAATGAGCTGGTTACATGGACTGGTTACACAGTCAGAATTACACTGAGCTGGTTACATGGACAGGTGACAGTCAGAATTAGACTGGGCTGGTTACATGGACTGGTGACACTCAGAATTACACTCAGCTGGTTACATGGACTGGTGACAGTCAGAATTACACTGAGCTGGTTACATGGACTGGTGACAGTCAGAATTACACTGAGCTGGTTACATGGACTGGTGACAGTCGGAATTACACTGAGCTTGTTACATGGACTGATGACAGTCAGAATTACAGTGAGCTGGTGACATGGACTGGTGACACAGTCAGAATTACACTGAGCTGGTTACATGGACTAGTGACAGTCAGAATTACACTCAGCTGGTTACATGGACTGGTAACAGTCAGAATTACACTGGGCTGGTTACATTGACTGATGACACAGTCAAAATTACACTGAGTTGGGTACATGTACTGGTGACAGTCAGAATTACGCTGAGCTGGTGACATGGACTGGTGACAGTCTGCATTACACTGAGCTGGTTATATGGACTGGTGACAGTCAGAATTACAGTGAGATGGTCACGTGGACTGGTGACAGTCAGAATTACAGTGAGCTGGTGAAATGGACTGGTGACATGCACTGGTGACAGTCAGGATTACAGTGAGCTGGTGGCATGGACTGGTGACATGGACTGGTGACACAGTCAGAATTACACTGAGCTGGTTACATGGACTGGTGACAGTCAGAATTACACTCAGCTGGTTACATGGACTGGTGACAGTCAGAATTACAATCAGCTGGTTACATGGACTGGTGACAGTCAGAATTACAATCCGCCTGTTACATGGACTGATGACACAGTCTGAATTACACTGATCTGGTGACATGGACTGCTGACACATTCAGAATTACCCTAAGCTGGTTACATGGACTGGTGACACAGTCAGAATTAAACTGAGCTGGTTACATGGAATTGTGACACAGTCAGAATTAAACTGAGCTGGTTACATGGACTGGTGACACAGTCAGAATTACACTAAGCTGTACGTAATCATAAAAATCGAACAGGTTATGGATGCAGACGAAGAGTTCGGGCGCAAAACCCTGTAAATGCCAACCCGAAAATATGATCATATGGTTTATGGGGCAATGAACAAAACAATAGGAATATACAAAAAATATACTTGTTGAAGGTTTTATTCCAATGTTTCTCTCCATTTTTGGATTCGCATTTATGTGGTGTTGAGCATGAACTCTTCATTAACCATTTAAAGTGAGACAATTCCAGGAGGATGAGTGTAGTAGTCTGCTCTGATCTATCCTGAAAGGACCCACGAACGGTGATTAATCAAGGAACCTAGATAGTATAATGGTCAGCACGCTAGCCCCGGTATGGCAAGAGGTGTAGGGGTTGAATCCACTTTTTCGTTATCCCCTAATAAAATATATATAGGCCTATTAGGTAGATCATTATAATTTAGATTGAAGTATTTTTTAATTTTAGATTGCTAATTTAGACAATGACATCAATAACCAGACACGATGACTGAATGAGTTGAGCATCCGTCTCCCGTGTTGGTAGAGCGTGGGATCGTGGGTTGGAATCCTGGTGGAGTCAAACCGATGACTTAAAATTGATACTTGTCGCTTCCTAGCCAGACGCTCTGCATTATTAGGATAGGGCAAGGAGCAGTGGAATGAAGAAGACCAATCATCCACAATTGAAATTTCCACTGCTAAATCAACTAATCTACACCCAACAAATATTGATCAAATTGATATTTGAAGTGAAAACGGGCCAAATTAATTGTTGGCGTCGACATAGAAATCAGCACTAACACGTTCTATTACATTTACTTAAAGTTGCATAGTCCGATGGTTTTGAGTTTCTGACATTTTCTGAGATAAATACATTAGGTTGATTGTTATAATGTATCTTACTTTAGATTGAAGTAACTTTTATTTTAAATGGCTAACTTTGGAGATATTTGAAGTGCCGCCATCCAAAACTCTGATACAATAGACTTCTGCAGTAACAGCTATTAAATTTACTAAGTATTCCCTTATATATGGTGACAAATGTTTAATAAGTGTGCCAGTGTCAAGTTAGATATGTAGAATCAAATTTAGATAATTATTTTGGTTTTGAAAATGTGATGTTCTCATCGGACTATACAGCTTTAATATAAACGCGCAATAAGTGGTCCAGTATCTCAGATGGATACGAAGAATCAAAACTCGTTCGATTCCCCGTCCCCCCGATTGGATTTCCACCGCTGTGTATAACTGACAGCGTCATCAAAGGCTGGTTGCTCTCATACCATGTCCATCTGGTGTGGGAGGTTAAAAATCCCTTGGGTCGGTAAAAGTCCAGGTTTGGGTTTTCTATCGACAAACTGTCTAATGGTGAAAACAAGTCTATTCAGACTTATCCATGATACTTTGATAGGTGGTATAAATCTTCAAGAACAATATAGAAAGGGGTGATTCTTCCATTAGACTATGCAGCTTTAAACATACAGCCAGCCACGCACACTAAAAATGTGCTTAAATGTACTAACACAAATAATCGTAAAAGCTGGATTTTACACTGTTTGCAATTTACAAACAGTTACAAGCCATAAACAAGAAGCAAGAAAACCTAAATTATTACTGTAACAAAATTAAAAAGATTTGATTCAAATTGGACTAGTGCTGCCCAGCGGTGAAAACAAGTTTTGACCCACTTATCGTTATGAGCAGGGTAAATAAATTCATCACAAAAGAAAACAATAAAAAGTTTTACTCCAGCTCATGTGCACCAATATCTTGTAGTCCTAACGGTGAGCCACCGTGGGAAACTACCCCTGCACGGCGATATATATTACTATCGATTAAAAAACAAACATGATTTGAATGTCATGCAATGACTATTTTGACGTGGCAACCACCATTTTGAAGATACAATGAAATGGTAGCGAATGGAAATATTTCTGAGAGAAAAAAATGTATAATTCCCGAAAACAACGAAGCTCTATGCTATAATAATCTCAATGGAGAACAAAATGTTTAAAATGATAACATTATCGGCTATTTCCCATTGGCTGGTCATGGGTAAGGACAAATGGGTAATTCTTAGAAACTGCGTACCATATTTTTGGTTTTCACTTTTTCTTTGTTTTTGGGTTTTTTTGGGGGTTTTTTGGGGGGTAAAGTATTTATTCATCTGAATATGACATTTGTCAGCGCTGAAGCACTGGTCTTCCGGCCATCTTAATATTCGAATTCACATTCTAAACAATCTAAGTTTGGTCAGTGCTGTATTAGTCACAGCACCGATCCTGTAGAATTAAGGGAGTGGCTCCTGCTGTATAATGTACAGCACCAGTCACTGCGGTTCATTCAAAAATGGGCAGCAGCACCGAGTAGAAGATGTATATCCAGGGCAACTCAAACAATCGTTGTGGGTTACATGTTTTCTTTTATAAAACAAGCAAAGTTTATAGTTAACAAGACATTTTGTCTGTCTTATATAATGTTCAATGTGTTTAAACAGATTGATAGTTGTGCAGGATGTTCGGTGTGTTGATGGTTTGTTCATGATGGTTAAGGGTGGTGGCAGGGGAGGGGGGCCCATTGGGGTGGGTGGTAGGGGGGAAAACCCACAGGAGAGCAATCGAGGATGCGGGGGGGGGGGGCAAGAGCTCAGGGCTTTGCTAGTAATTACTGCAGTAGTCGTTCAAGGGCCTGAATAACCAGGTGGGCTCTATATGCATTTTTGAAGGCAAGTATTGTTTCTGTTTCTCTGACTCTGATAGGGAGGTCATTCCACATGACACTACCTTTGTAAATTGGTGCTCCGATATATTTATTTGTTGAAGGGTGTGGTGTGGTACATTGTTAATGATTTGGCCTTCTTGTTGGAGGGTAGTAAGTTAAATAGTAACTTATAGTTATTGTTGACTCTGTGTATTAAGTATATTATTTAATCTATCCGACAAAATATGCTTATGTGATTTTACGCTAAAGTGAAAATATGAAAACTTGCATATTGACACTATACCCAAATGTTTTTTTCAAGTTTTTACTTGTAAGAAGCAATTATTTTGGTTTAACTGTAATCCAATTCAAACAAGATTTGCTTGAATTTGTTGTGTGTGTTAAAATTATGTCATAGATGTGCACTAAAATGTTGCTATGGATGAAAATTACATGGTTAATTTTAACAGCTTTCTCAATTTGCATAAGATCAAAACCAAAAAGTTACAAAAATCAAATCTCAACTCTGACATATGCACAACATATAGACCTTCATACAAATATGTATTCTGCAATTATTTGCAATAATTTCTGCTATTATTTGGAATATTTTCATCTTTGGCTTCCATATCACAAAAGTGGTACACAACTTCTTAGAACGACCCAGATATGCAACACCTTGTTAACCCACAGAATCCTCCCTTGCGACTATGTAATGATTCTTTCGAATAAGTTGTCGTTCAAATTTAAATATGGACCATCGTTAAAGGTGCTTCAATTCAAGTTTTGAATGTGCTGCGCATCATCGATGTATGGGTTTATATTGAGTGCGTGAGAATGTCGGCTCAGCGTGCTGTCTCCTGCCTTTCTAGTTAAACGAAATCATGCTGCAAAGCTAATTCCCTGCCAACCCCAACATGGTTCCTTGCCAACCCCTAAACCCACCATCGTTCACTGCCAACCCCCAACCCACCCTCCTTCACTGCCAACCCTTATTCATCTTCATTAGCGTTGTGGGAGGGGAGGTTAAAAATGGGAAATATTGCGCCTAGAGCAGTATTCAAGTCAACACCTTTTGTCATTCCTGGAGTTGGCGTGGTAACCACTACACTACCGATACTCCCTGATACAATCACCCTTCCCCTGCCTACCTGTCTATATTGCTCCTTACTACCGGAGAGGTCAGCGCAGACTACTACATCTGTCAAACTGGAATTGTAAGTCTTACACGTGGTTTACCTACACAATCTATTTAATGCTTACATTTACATACATACAGGCAATTCACTTACAGATCAATATATACAGAGAGTAGGTTCAACAACTATACAGAATGTTGCTTGCATGAGATCCAGGTCAGGGAATGCAGTAGCATCAGGTTCGAGAGCTTACCTCGTTTTAGCTATGGTGGTCATTTGACCACCGCATTAATTACCAAGGTCGAATTCTATATAAGATTAATGTGCAGTTTGACAGTTTTGGCTGTGACACACTGAGTTTTGGGATGTTTTGAGATTGGAATACATCACTAGAAAGCACAAATATATATCTAATTTCGTGACTATTTCCAGGACATTTAGTTGGGACCGGATTGAGTAAATTAGCAGTGAATATTAGGAAATAATGCATTAGTTACAACAAATGGCCACAGACCAGAACTGCCCATGATAGTACTGTGTTGGTATAGCCATCAATCCCAAACAATAGAGTTACCTCCAGTCAACCATGAGGATATATGCTGGTCTGTGGCCCACTCATATTCTTCCACTTGATGGGCCACATACAAGCATATACCCCCATGGTTGGCTGGAGGTTCCTCTATTGTTTGGGATGTATGCCTATACCAACACAGTACTATCATGGACAGTTCTGGCCTATAGCCATGTGTTGTAACTAATGAATTATTTCCTAATATTCACTGTTCATTTACTCAATCCGGTCCCAACTAAATGTCCTGGAAATATTCAGGAAATTAGATATATATCTTTGCTTTCTAGTGATGTATTCAAATATGAAAACATCCCAAAACTCAGTGTGCCACTAACATAATTGTGAACCTGCACATTAATCATATATCAAATTCGACCTTGGTAATTGAACCGGTGGTCAAACAGGTACTATAACCACCATAGCCCAAACGAGGTAAGCTCTCGAACCTGATAATGTGGGTGATGGAAATGGGAAACATTGCGCCTAGAAATCGAACCCACACCTCTTGCTATTCCGGGGCTAGTGTACTGACCATTATGCTACCCAGGCTCCCTGATGCAATCACCATATCCGCGCCCACCTCTAACTATGCGGCTTCTTGCCTGACAGGTCAGTGCAGACTAATAGAGTTTGTTTGTTTGGTGTTGTTTTACGTCCTAGCAACATCTAAGGTCATATCAGGACGGGGATACAGTATGTTATCACCCTTGCAGTCTGGTTGGTATTCAACCTAACTATTATAGTTGCATATAGTCCGATGGTTTTGAGTTGCTGAGATTGTCTTAGATAAATATGTTAGATTGATCATCAGAGCTTACATAGCTTTAGTTTGAAGTAACTTTGAAGTAACTTTGAGGATATATAAAGTGAAAATATGCAGAATAAATTGTGCCAAGCATTTCATCATTCTGAAATCATAGGCATCAGCAGTAAAAGGCTCTGATAAATTGGTTTAATATGTCCTTTTACGCAGCAAGAAATGCATAATAAGTGCACCAATGTATAAATAAGAGATCTTGAATCCAATATAGGTGAGTTATTTGGTTTTGAAATATTGATGTTTTCATTGGACAATGCAGCTTTAATATTAATTTTAAAATAACAAACCGTGCCCCCTTACAAAAAGAAAGAAAAGAAAAAACACGAGAAAAAGCACCATTTGTTGGCATGCGATGAGATGATGACGAGGGTGGACGAGGCGAAGGGGGAGGGAGTACGGTGGGGCGGGGTGGTGGTGGTGATGGTAGCGGTGGGGAGGAGGCTAGGCGATGGGGGCAGGAGGTTGAGGGGACGGCGGGGGTGGTAGTGGTAGGGGGGGTGGAAGGGGGAGGAGGTTGGGGGGACGGCGGGGTGGTGGTGGTGGGTAGCGGTGGGTAGGAGGTTAGGCAAGGGGCAGGAGGTTGAGGGGACGGCGGGGGTGGTGGTGGGGGAGGGGGGGCTGGAGGGGAGGAGGAGGTTGGGGGCGGCGGGGTTGTGGTGGTGGTGGTAGTGGGGGGGGGGGGGGGGGGGAGGGGTTAGGCGAAGGAATGAAGTTGAGGGGACGATGGAGTGGTGGTTGTGGTAAGGGGGGAGGATAGGCATGGGGAAGGAGGTTCGGGGACGGTGGGGTGGTGGTGGTGGGGAGGAGGCGGAGGGAGGGAGGTTGGGGGACGGCGGAGTGGTGGTGGTGGTGGTAGGGGGGAGGCTAGGCGAGGGGGATGAGGTTGGGGAGACAGTGCACTGGGGTGGTGGTGGTGGTATGGGGGGAGAGGAAGCAGTGGGCGGAGGGATGTTGGGGGACGGTGGGGTGGGATGATGGTGGTGGTAGTGGGGCGGGAGGCTAGGCGAGGGGGAGGAGGATGGGTAACGGCGGGGTGGCGGTGGGGGGAGAGGGGGGGTTGTTTGTCAACCAGATAGGACTGGGAAGAGAACCGGTGCTGACGTTGAATCTGCCGTGACCAGGAGACACGAAACTAATTGGAGTCGGGCTGCAGTGCGCATGACAACGGCCATGTTGGGAATTTCTAATGCCTATTGCGCTTGCTAAGGGGTTGTAATCGGTGTGAAATAAGACGTGTCACATGGCCTGAGTATCACTAGGTCGGGGCTGACCTCACAGATTGGTTGGTTGGTTGTTGGAGTTTTACGTCGTGGCAACTTCTAAGATCATATCAGGATGGGTACCGACTTGTGACAGTGCGCACTCATGGCGACTTTAAAGTGCTGCCCCCCTGGGAGACCAGGCCACCAGCACCATGACCTGATATCCCACTCAGTCACATTATGCTGACACTGAGCTAAACCAGTCCTTGTCCTATCCTAATTATGCGAAGCACCTAGCTAGGAAGCGACAAGTATAGATTTTTAAATCATTGTTTTGACTCGACCAGGCTACGAACCCCCTTGGGTTCGAATCCCACGATCTACCAAAACGGAAAACGAAAGCTCAACTCATTTGGCTTGCATTATCTCATGCAAAGACAATATTACCGACAAGGAAGTCTGAGCCGAGATCCGGCAGGCAATTGGACCACACAAAGATCTCCTGATGATCGTAAAGCGACACAAACTGCAGTTGGATGACCACATTTCCTATTAATCAGGTCAGGCCAAATGAAATGGCAAGGCACAGTGAAAGGTGGAAGAAGATAAGGTGGTGCAAACGAGAGGTGGGACAACAACATCAAGGAATGGAGAGGCCTGGAGTTGGGCAAGTCTCAGAGGGCAGTGGAGAACAGCGGTAAACTGGAGCAAACTGGTTGCAATGTAATCTATGGTGCCCCAACGATTCTCATGGTTAAGGAATTGATGACAAACCAACACACTAAATAGCATACTATTACTACTACCCTCATCCCCCTACAGTGTTGCTGGGTCTTAACCCCTTACATGAATAATAAACTTTGTGTCAAGATTCATCACTAATTTATAGTTGCATATTCCACGGTAACTTTTTGATATAAAAATAGTAGGGTGATTTGTATGATCTCCCTTACTTGTGACCTATATTTTAATTCTACTTCATTTTTGTTGTTGTAAATATAGTTTATTCATTGAATAAAGTATTTTGTCAGCGCCGTGGCACTGGTCTTCCAGCCATGTGACAATACAGTTATTTACAATATATGCAGCTAGCCCAAATCAGCTGAAATAACAATATCAAACATTCAAAGACTTACATATGGTATAGTTTGACAATTCACATACAAAAATAGCAGTTATATGTTGTATTCCTACACACTTGATACATACATGTGTATTGATTAGACCTTTACATTACGGAGTGGTTAGGTGCATAGTTTTCCTTCATAGGTTTGTATGCCTACTATGTTGTGAACTGCAAAACTATCATGTTGTTGGAGTTAACATTTTGAGATGGAGTGAGTGTTAGTAGAATGGTTTGTTTATTCTGTTAGATAGAGTGTGGTTAGCTTATAGGGTTATGCTTAAAAGGTTAATACCTCAGGTGTGTTTTTTGACTACATGAAGTAGCTTGAGTAAGTAGGTTGTTAGTAATGATGGGATAAACAATACTTGGAGGATTGTATGTTTCAGTCATTTAGTAGTCTTGTACAGACTTTATTAGTGTCTATGTTTGTACAAAGACCCTATAATACCAAGAGAGCTCAGTCAGCCTGTACTGTGTAATCAAAATGATCAAACCCACCACTTGGTGCGCTGGCTGTTCCCCCGGCTAAACAGATGCCATAATATATGCACAAATGTATATATGAATGTGAAAGCTGTGTGACGACGGCGACGAGGACGACGATGATGTGTGCCTGTTCATAGCAATCCCATATTGATGTGTATTCACGCTTAACCGCCTCATGCATGATATAACCGTATGTGTTTACATGTGAAACACCAACCAGCATACGCCAGAAAACAAATTTAAACAAAATTAAAACTGCCCACTTGAGCCTGCTTTGTGTAATCAAAAGGACAATCACCAACCTTTTTTTGTATTTGGCCTAACAAAGCGACCATATATAAGAGTTTCCCGTCAGTCTGAAAACTGATCCAATATATGCAGACTTACTCTGGAACTACACCCCAATCTGACCCCTAGATTCCTGGATTGACTGTTTTGGCAGAACATGTTCTCCCATATCCTTTTGTGTTTTCAAGATGATACTAGTCCTGACTTAGACACATACTGCGTAGGCCATCCTGATCTTGCACTATGTTCTGGCTTACTTATCGACTGTTCCTTGTATGACTATGAATGTGGGTGTATTTCTTTGAGCTCAGGCATTCAAGATTATAAGACTAGAACCTCAGGCATGTATTACTTGTGCCGTCCTGACCTTCGACTGTGTTTTGGCTTCTTTCTTGATGGTTCCTTGTATAACTATGGATATATGTGTATCCCATGAAGTGTTCATGGTTATGAATATGAGCATAGGCTTACCTGGTCATGTGTTGGAAGTTCACTGCATTCAGCATCCTGAACTTAGATTGTATTAGCTTACTTGTCAACTGTTCCTTGTGTATCTATGAGTGTAGGCGTCCCCCTTTAAGTTGAGGTATTCATGATTACGAATATAGGCTTACCTAGTCCTACTTTGGAAACACACTGCATGTACCATCCTAATATTGGACTACATACTTGCTTCATTATCAACTGTTCATATCAAAGTGTTCATGATTATGTACATGGGCTTATCTAGTCCTGCCTTAGACACATACTGTCTATGCCATCCTGATCTTGCACTGTGTTCTGACTTCCTTGTTGACTGTTCTTTGTGTAATTGAATGTGGGTCTATCCCTTGAGCTTGGGTGTTCATGATTATAAGAATAGGCCTACCTAGTTCTGCCTTAGGCACACATTGGTTATGCCATCCTGACCTTAGACTGGGTTCTTGCTTACTTTCCAATGGTTCCTTGTATCAGTGTGTATAACCATGAATATATGTGAATCCCATTATGTGTTCATGGCTGT
Organism: Branchipolynoe longqiensis; assembly: GCA_030323885.1. NCBI lineage: Eukaryota > Metazoa > Annelida > Polychaeta > Phyllodocida > Polynoidae > Branchipolynoe > Branchipolynoe longqiensis. Next base: position 9,359,991 of record CM059196.1, on the reverse strand, counting down.
GAGCATTGGCTTACGAAGTCCTACCTCAGAAACACTGCATATACCATATTAATCTTAGACTACGTATTAGCTTCCTTATCAATTGTTCCTTGTATAACTATGAATGTAGGTCTGTCCTTTAAGTTTAAGTATTCATTATTATTGGTATGGGCTTATCTATTCCTGCCTTAGAAACACACTGCATATACCATCCTGATCTTAGACTATGTAATAGCTCATGGGTCGACTGTTCCTTGTATAACTATGAATATAGGTCCATCCCTTTGAGCTTAGGTGTTCATGATTATAAGAATAGGCCTACCTAGTCCTGCCTTAGGCACATAGTACTTATGTCATCCCAACCTTAGACTATGTTCTCATGATTTTTGCCGATGGTCCCTTGTATAACTCTGGGTATCCCATTAAGTGTCCAGTGTTCATGGTTTTGAGCATAGGCCTACCTAATCCTGCATTGGAGGTTCACTGCATACACTGTCCTGAACTTAGACTGTATTATTTTCCTTATCAACTGTTCCTTGTATAACTATGAGTGTAGGTGTACCCCTTTAAGTTTATGTATTCATGAGTTTGTATATAGGCTTAACTAGTCCTGCTTTAGAAACACACTGCATATACTGTCCTGATATTGGACGAGATACTAGCTTCCTTCTCAACTCTGTTCATATCAAAGTGTTCATAATTATGTGTATGGGCTTACCTAGTCCTGCCTTAGACACATACTTCCTGTGTCTTTTTTTTAATAGTTGTTTTGTGTGTGATGTGGTTGGGGTTCATGTGTATGTGTATATACACCCACTTAGTCTGTCACTAAACTTGTTACAGCTCCTTATTGTTTCCCTTCCATCTCTCAGATAGCCATGTTGACAGATACACAGACACAGACAATTGTACCACTACCCACTATCTAATTTAGAATCAGCTACTCTCTCTGGTTGTGCAATGAGACTCTCCTCTAGCATCTCATAAAAGTTAAGGCATTGAAATCAACTAATCCACATATTTATAACCAAGGTAATAAATACCCTTACACTAAATTGCATGGCATATAGTTAGTTGACACCCTGCTCCCCATTGCAATATTCTTGCTAACCAATACCCAGAACCTACAGAGACATATGATAATATCCAAACTGAATACTCTAGCCAACCCCTCTAAAATCATAAGAGGGCAAAAACTGGTGCCAAAGCCATCTCAACACATATCAGCTTAAATAAGTTATTTTTGAAGATTTTATTTGTGTTATTTTTGTTTGCTTGAAACAAACAAAAAATATATATAAATTGTTTTATTATTTTGTTCATATAACATTCAAAGGTTAATAGAATGACTGGGACAGTGTGGAGGGGTACCTGGGTACTGGGGGACAGTGTGCAGAGGATATGAGCATGGGATAAGTGGCTAGGCGGGCTTCCTCTGAACGAACTGAAGGGTCTGCCAGGTTTCAAAATAGCACACCTGAATGTATGTAGTCTCACACATAAAATACAGCAATTAAGAATGGATCTGCCAGGATCAGGACTTGATATTTTCACAGTATCAGAAACACGGCTCAATAGCCTTATAGAAACAAAATTAAATTCAATAACAAACTACACCTTCCTCAGGTATGATCGAAAAGCAAAACACCTACATGGGCAAGCCAAAGCTGGAGGTGGACTAGGAATTTACTGCCGAAATTCTCTACAAGGAGACCCTAATAGATATGCAGATACAAATATTTCAAATGCTGTGTTGTGCTGTGGTTGCATCATCATCATCATCATGCTGTCGGTCGCGATGCGACAAAGACTGCTTTCATTACTTGACTGCCGCTCTCCATTTAGCTCTCTGCTGTGAGAGTTGCGACCATGAGTCGGTCTTAATGTCTCTCCGCTTCAGGTTTCTCTTGATGGTATCCTTGAACCAGAGATGAGGGCGCCCTCTCTTTCTGAGAATAGAGGATCTGCTTTGGTAGCCTGTCTGATGACATCCTCATGAGGTGTCCAGTCCACCGGAGATTCTTTTTGATCAGAAGATCTTCCATAGAGGGCAGCCCCGTTCGTTCAAGTATTTCCTTATTTGTCACTTTGTCCTTCCAGGTTAGCCTCATGATTGAACGAAGATGTCGCATCATGAAGGCATGCAGCTTTTTCACCTGTCGTCTGCACACTGTCCAGACCTCGCTCCATATAGTAGGGTGGATAGCACGATTGCACGGTAGATCTTACCTTTGACCCGAATGGACACATAGTGGTTGTTCCAGAGTCTCTGGCGTAGTCGGCCAAAAGATGCGCTAGCCTTGGCCATCCTCCTCTGTATTTCAGCATCAACGCGTCCATCACTTGATATAGTGCTTCCGAGATAGGTGAATTCCGGAACAGAGTTCAGCTTGTTTCCGTCAACCATGATCTCTGCCTCTTGGGTTTTTGTAGAGTTGGGTTGGTACAGCACCTCCGTCTTCTTGATGTTAATCTTCAGGCCAAACTTCGTTGATGCATCGGAGAAAGTGTCCACTATTTTCTGGATCTCTTCAGCAGAGTGGGCAACCAGTGCACTGTCATCTGCTCTCTCACCAGTATCTGAGTAGTCTTGGTCTTCGCTCTGAAGTGTGCGACATTGAATAGGTCAGCACTCTGTCTGGACTGTATATCAATCAATCAATCAATAGGATACAGCTATAATAGGCCTTGGACCTGTTAGCCGCTCTTAATTAATTGAAATGGAGACAGTTCTTCAGATGTGGTCAATCGTAGCAACTGTCACTGGCTCCAAGATATATGTAATGCTTGACCAGTATGCATCCAGTCGGGACTTGAAGCAGTTCACCGACTCCGCTGCTATGACACTCTCCGGCAGGTCATTCCACAGGTCAACCACCCTAAAGCCGAAAAAGTTGTGTCGCAGATTCCAGTCTGGAGTACCGCTTCCTCAGCTTCAGGGAGTGCCCTCTGGTCCTGGTGTTGGAGTCTCTGATAAGGGGGCGCCGCCTGTCTTGTAGATACCATGGAGATATTTGAATACTTCAATCATATCCCCCCGGGCCCGTCTGTAGTACATGCTTGGGATCTTCAAATGACGCATACGTTGTTCATAGGGTATTGCATCGAATCCATGTACAAGCTTCGTTGCCCTTCTTTGGATCTGCCATCCCCATGTCTCGGAAAGCCTCGTCGAGCATTGCTGATAGGAAGATGGAGAAGAGCATGGGGGTCAGTACACAACCTTGCTTGACCCCATTGGTAACCCCGAACGATTCCGAGACTTCCCCTCCAACACTAACATTCGTCATCATTCCTGTATGTGGTGTACATTTCATGAAAGCTGCCTGCAAAAGTGTTGAAGTACATATTATCAAAATGAAACCCAGAAACAAACAAAAAAACACTGAACACTGCGGAAGGACATATAGAAACTATTCAACTAGCTCAATTAATAAACAACTATTTTACAGATATTGGGGCAAACCTCGCCAACAAATTCAAACAAAAAACCAAGTATCCAAAAATGATCACCCAGTCGCAAATCAACATGAATACAATCTTGAGAAAACAACAAGAAAAGAAGTACTCGCCAAGATTGAGGAACTTTCATCATATAAATCATCTGGTGTGATGAATATAAATTCAGCCTTCATTAAGACTGCCATTAGCATCCTAATAAACAAATTTACACATCTCTACAAACTTGTCATTGAAAAAGGTGTATTCCCAGATAAATGGCAAATAGCTATTGTCACATCAATACCAAAGATAAGTAATCCTAAATCATGCAATGAACTGCGACCAATATCAATAATGCCCCTCCCTGGCAAAGTCATCGAACAAATAATCCATGATCAAATAAAAACCTTCCTAGAAGACACCAACTACCTTGCCAAACAGCAAAATGGTTTCAGAAAAGATAAATCAACCACAATAGCCCTTGCCACTCTATTAGATGAACTGCTGACTAACATGGATAGGGGAGATCTGACAATAACCGTTTTTCTTGATTAAAAGAAAGCTTTTGACACAATAGACCATGACATTTTACTCTGGAAAATTGAAAGGGCAGGACTTGGTCCTAAATCTTGTACATTTACAGCCAACTATCTATCAAATAGACAAAAAGTTACAAAACTAAATGGTGCTAAGTCAACAGAGAGATCAATTACAACTGGAGTACCATGCTTGGGCCACTACTCTTCCTCATATTCATTAATGACTTGCCCTTGGTAAGAAATGAGGCCATGTTCACACTGTTTGCTGATGATGTGGCCCTCACAGTCCATATCCCAAACATTGCATCTGCAGCAGAGGTAGTTGAGGATGTACTTGCTACGGTTAACATCTGGTGTAAGGAAAATAAACTGACAATTAATGCAAAGAAATCTGAATGCATAATTTTTGCAACCAAAGTAAAAAGATCCAGAGCACAACCTATCAATTTACATCTGGGTGATACAGTATTGAATGAGGTAGACACATACAATTTGTAGGGCCTATACTCGATTCTACACTAAATGGTAATCGACAACTCTCAAGACTTAATCAAATGAGAGCCATAAAAATGACAACTTTCAGAAAAATTAGGTACTACATGAGCGAGAATAGAGCCCTGTTACTATATAAAGCCAATATTCTTCCAATAATTGACTACAATGACTTAATATGTGGACTGCTGACAAAACACCAAGAAAACAAATCACAGAGGATTGAAAACAAGGCACTTAGAACTGTCTACAGAGGAAAAAACTGTATGTAAAGGAAATGCATGATAAAGCACAAGTCAGCTACCTTAGCCAAATGAAGGACACACATCTCCTCACTCTCATGTATAAAAGATCCAATGAAGAACAATATACTGACCATACAAACAGAGTAACCAGACAGAGTGATGCTATACTTCTAAAAATACCAAAGCCACTAACAAACAAGCTGACTAAAGCACCCATTTACAGAGGTGGCACATTAGGGAATAAACTTCCAGTGAGGACAAGAACACAGGTGTCCTTGAATTTAAAAACTGAATGAAAATACAACAGGCCTGTCAGACCCTTACACAGTTATAGGTATTCTAAAGGCCATCCTTCCCCTGACCCTTGTACATACATATATATATAAATGTTCTCAAATGCACTACACAGCCTGTCCAGTGATCCCCTTCCCACCCCTACCCCACCCCTACTACACCTTCTTTCAAAACCTATTATCTAACATTTTTCCCTTAAATTGACATAAAGCCTGTCTGATGTAAGTCCCCACTGCAATCTATGATTTCCGATCCCATCATTATGCCACACAATATGGAACACTTGTGATGGGATTCAAAAATGGGCAGCTTTCTCGCATTTGGTATTGGTGATTGGATCCACTGATTTGCATATTTACAATATAATATATATATATGTGCATTGGAAATATGATAAATCTTTTTGAAAAAGAAGAGATAAAGACAAAGGAAGAAAGAAGTGTTTAAAGACAATTCTAGAATCATGAAATACCATGTGATTCATATATTGAACTGGAATTGTATGCAGTTACTATTACAACTAATAGTCCATTTATATTATGCTTCTATTATCGAACAGGATTTGCATCTGGTTATTATTGCAACTGATATTGTCATTTATGTACCAACAAATTGCAATGAACGGCCGGAAGACCAGTTCTCTGGCGCTGACAAAAGACATCATTCACTGAATAAAATACATTTAGTAAAAAAAAGAAATAATAATAATCAGCTGACACTGAACGAGAGAAATCTCTCCAACCTGATGACAATGTGAGTAGTGGCGCCACCTGGTGAGAGCCGGGACTCATTAGTTCCCCTGTTCCACTGCCATCATGGTAAGGTGAAGCGGGTGTTGGTAGCAGTAATCACTAATCACGTTGTGGTGGGCAATTGTCATCACCTTTCAGAGAAATATTACAGCCAAACTCAGGCGTAATAGTTGTTTCCGTGTGTGATCGTGATACAGTATAACCCCATTAAACCAAACTTGAAGGGACCCTAGAAATTTGTTTGGAATAACCGATCATTGGTTTAACCGAGCTTTGGCTTTGACTTTAACTTGGCTTTGGCAAAACCATGGGTGCATTATGAATGTAATATACAATGTATGTGGACACTTTGATTATTGTTTTTTATGTATATACACTAATATGTATATACACTTTATGTATATACTGCTAATACAGTATAACCCCAATAAACCAAGCTTGGTTAAACCAAACAATCAGTTAATCCTAACTTTTTTTGGCGGCCCGGCAAAATACTACCATTTAGCATATGTCAGTGGGGGTCTCAAATGACCTTATAAACACATGAAACTTTGGCTTAACTGTACCGGAAGTGGCCTAGGGCCCAACAATTTTGTTTAGATTAACCTTTGGCTTAACCAACTTTTTTATATGATAAATGGTAGTATTTTGCCGGGCCGCCGAAAAAACACAGAGAGGACACATACACCTGAGAGTCTGTTTGGATCTTTTAATCACCTGAGAAATTGCCGATCAAAGTCTGACCTCCGAGAGATATGTTGTATGTCACCTCTTAAATACGCCATCCTAGGGGAAGGGTTGGTGAACTGACCACCATTAGTAGAACTGTGGCTCGTCGTAAATAGGTGAGGAATCCCCCAGTGGCAAGACTTTGTTGTTGTGGCTGATGTCATGGAGAAGGTGAAAAATGCAGCATATATGCATATCCCGTCCTGATAATACCTTAGATGTTGCCAGGACGTAAAATTCCCAAAACCAACCTATATCCGTATCAGACTTCACTGCAATATTATCTTCAGGGATATGCACACTGCGTAGATAATATTTTAGTAAAAGTTCTTTGGCATTCAGCCTATGCTTTTGTACTCCGCTAATATCCAATCCTCTTCTAACAAATACAGCTCCACAAGATTAACCATCTATAGCTAACCCTCAGATTGATTAATTGCTGATGGTCTACAGCGATGTACACTGCACATCTCACCTTCCCCATGACACCAGCCATGGCAGCGAATTGTTACCACTGGAGGAATCCTCACCTATTTATAGCGAGCCACAGTGCTTCTGATAGTGGTTAGTTGACCAACCCTTCCCGCTAGGATGGCGTATTTAAAAGGTGATGTACGACACATGTCTCAGAGGTCACACTTTGACCAGGGCTGATATCATGTGGTTCGAGGGGGAGTACCCGGAATAGCACAGACAGCACAGCGCCCACCAGTCTCCCGGTGGTAGGCACAGACAAGGCCCTCCAGCCTAAATAATATGTCACTTCCAGACCATACAAACCTAGACTTACCGCTAAGTTGAGCTATTGGTAAGATTCTTACGAATCTACAAATATGAAGACAAAGATCAGGCGGGTGTTTGGTTGTTCATCCATAAAAGTCTCAATGTATATCTATCTATATGTGGTATGAAAATATGGAATTCACTTGACGATAATATCAAATGTTCAAAAAGCATCTATATGTTTCAACGAATTATATAAAAATAAAATATTTAAGCTTTCCCAGAGGGAAGACACATTGTAGTCTAGTGCATAAATATTGAGATGTAATTGACAGTATTGAGGGTAATGTTGATGATATGCTTTGAACTTTTATTTTTCTATTTATTATTTCTATGGTATAAGCAATGTATCCGTGTTATTTTTAAATGGGGAAAGCACCTAATAAGTATTGTACTTCTGCTTTCTCCTTTTTCATGTGAAAAAATTACTGATATAAATACTGATATAAAACATAAATCTGGCCATAGTGTATGTAAAGCGACAGTTATTGTGTGTAGTGACCACTTTGTCTACTAATCACCAGGCGCGCTGGTCGAATCAGTAGAGCGCGGGCCTGGCGTGCGGGAGATTGGTAGGTCATTTCCCGGTCGCGTAAACCCAATGACAATTTTTTTGTCTTTTTTGTTTTTTGGTCCATTAGTTGTTTAAGCAGGGGAAACTTCAGTCATAGACAACTGGTCTTCCTCATTCCACTGCTGGTCGATAGAAAGCTTGAGCCTACACTTTTACTGACCCAAGGGATTTTTAACCTCCCACACCACATAAACATGGTATGAGAGCAACCGGCCTTTGATGACGCTGTAAGTTATATACAGCGGTGGAAATCAAAATTGGCAGGGCTGGGGGCACGGGGAATCAAACCGCCGACCCTCAGATTAGGAGTCTGGCCTAGAAAAAAGTCAGACACTCTAACCACTCTACCACAGAGATTGACACTTGTTGTTTCCTAGTCTGGCGCTCAGCATTAATAGGATAGGGCAAGGACTGGTTAGCTCACTGTCAGGGTAATGTGACTGAGTGGGATATCAGATCATGCTGAAGGTGTAGGACGTTGAAAACACTACCCCGTTGAAAACACTACGGTAGTGTGGGGATTTAAGTGAAATGTCGCAAAATGTAACCTACTGGTACATATTGGTATGCTGACGATGCTGTGGTGTTTGAAGCATGTGCTATTTGGTTTGGTGATTGGGAGTTTTGCATCCTGGGAACATCTAAGGTCATATCAGGACGCACGTACTAGTAGTATATGCTGATAGCACTGTGGCATCTGAACCACATATTAGTATACGCTGATAGTGCTGCAGCAACTGCACCACGTATTAGACTACGCTGATGTTGCTGTGGTGTTTGATTGTTTGTTTGTTGTTGTTTTACATCCTAGCAACATCTATGGTCATCTCAGAACGGGTACTGACTTGTGACAGTGCACACTCATGGTGACTTTATAGTGCTGCCCCACTGTGAGACCAGGCTGCCAGCACCATGAGAGTAGTGTTTTGAACTTAAAGGGAGTGTTTTGAACTTAAGGATAGTGTTTTCAGCATGGCCACGGTGGCCTACCTTCAACTAAGTTGAAAACACTAGTGTAGGGTTGTTGTGTGGTAGTGTTTTGAACTTACTACACCGGCAGCCTGATTTCCCAGTGGGACAGCACTATACAGTCACAAGTCAGTGCCCGTCCTGATGTGACCTTAGATGTTGATAAGACAAAACTCCAATCAATCAACCAATCAACCATCTACTAGTTACGTACTGCAAGGCGTGCATTCGAGACGGCCTCCAGAGTGTGTATGGCACGTGCTCCCAGTCTTTAACAATCTGCAACTACGCAGAGGCCGTAATCGATTAACACGACCCGGTGTTGCAGTTTGCAGTTTCCGCGGCACACCAGTTTGCGAGGGACACATACATTCAAATGCATTGTCAATGGCCGTGAGCAAATCTTCATACAGAAAAAGTCAAATATCTCTCAAATTACACCACCTAGAAGCAACCATCTTGGAACACATATAGAAAACATATTCAATGAATAGATTATATTAAATGTATAAGGTTAGGCTTCTGCACTTCTATTAATTTTGAATAAAACTAATGCTTTGCACTGCGCGTACCGTCAAACTCAAGGCATTGTCAATGGTCGTGAGCACTCTTCATACAGAAAATACAGAAAAAGTGAAATATCTCTAAAACCACACCACCTAGAAACATATCGCTTGGTACACATATAGAAAACATCTTTACCAAAAACATTATATTAAATTCATAAGGTTAGTGACGATGCTGTTCGATTTTGATGCATGCGCAGAAGCGATGTGTCCCTCACAAACTGGTGTGCCGCAGAAACTGCAACACCGGGCGACTCGGGTCACCTGAGTTGCTAGAATTTCAAATTGAACACCGCGAGTGAAGTCAAGAAATACACGTGCCGTGTGCAAAACGATCCGACCCCAGCAACCCACCTCTTGGCTGGGATTTGCTAGGAGCGATGACATCACATATGTAGGATAACAGCTACCAGGACAACTTTTACGTGTTGTTTAATGCTTTTTTTTTAATAACCCAGATTTTCAGGTTCTACAATCATAAAATACTTTAAATCCTATGTTGAAGTACTTCCGTCGGTTATTGAAAACAAATATTAAGTTTTAGATTAAGCCACCATTTTGTCCACCCCGAGCGTATTCGTTTATTCAACCCGAGTCTGTAGGATGTGCGCATGCGCCAAAAAGTGGCTCGGCGGACCCGAGTTGATTAATCGATTTCGCCCAGAGTTACATCATATCGAATGCACGCCTTACAATGACTAGTAGCCGGTTGGTTGGTCGATGGAGTTTTACGTCCTGGCAACATCTAAGGTCATATCAGGACGGGTACTAACTTGTGACAGCCCCCACAAAAATGTGACTATATAGTGCTGCCCCACTGGGAGACAAGGCCGCCGGCATCATGACCCGGTATCCGACTCAGTCACATTATCCTGATGCTGAGCTAACCTGTCCTTGCCCTATTAATGCCAAGCGCCAGGCTAGGAAGCGACAAGTATCACCTTTATAAGTCATTCGTTTGACTCAACCGAGAAACGAACTCCCGATCTCCCGCACGCGAGGCCCGCGCTCTACCGATTCGGCCACTGCCACCTGATTTGCGGGGAATGTAAACATGGTGCAATAATCTCCACACTAACTAATAACCTGACCGGTTTGTACTGCAAACTGCAGTTTTCCGAGAAGGTCTCGGTACTGACGTCACACATGGATGCAAAACACTCTCTGCAATAGACCACATCACCGTTCCAGCGGCGCGGTGCATTGTGGGATGTGTCAGAGCAAAACAAACCCGTGAGAAGCACATGGCACATGCTAATACACTGGGTGCAGCTATGAAATGTGCTAGTTTCAGCTCATCTCAGCTCTTGTTTTAAACATAGAACACTAACTAAAAAAATATATATAATAAATTAAGACCTACGCTGATGGTGCTGTGGTGTTTGATTATATCAGTCATGTAATCTTTTATCCAGCATTGCATTTACATCAAATATCATATGCCTATCTTATGCCATGTGCATTTAGATTTGGACAAATCTGGGCACTCAGATTATTATTAAAGCCATAGCCAGAGTCAGTTTTACTCATTTTATTTATATCCCATGGTTAATGACATATGTAGAACTAGAAAATTAGTATGGTTAATATGATATTGGTTATATATTTCTCTGAAACATGTGTATGTTGACACATTTGGCATTTTCTATTTAGAACAAGAATTAATAATGGTGATGTGGATATCACTGATTGTTTTGTGTGGAATTGTATGTTTCTTAGCGCAAAATGTTTAACTATGGCTAAATGTGTCTTAGCCATATTCATCAGATCATTATATTACATGTGTGCATACATGCTTATGCCAAATTGTTATGTATTTCTTTTCATTTTGAATAAAATCTAAGTTTTTCCCTATGCGTATTGACAAACTCAATGGCCATTCGCATTTGCTTTTCTGCCAAGGCCGTTTTCAGCGCATGCGCAGTCAGAACCGTGATCCTGTCTATAGACGAGTTTGTAATTCCGACTGCACATGCGCTGAAAACGGCATCGACAGCAAAACAAAGGCTTAGGACATTGAGTTTGCCGATACGCGCTGCGGAAAACTTCTATTTTATTCTAAATTATTAGAAATACAAAACAATTTGGCACAAACATGTTTGCATGCAATATAATAATATAATGAATATATTTAAGACACAGGTATGCATAATTAAGCAATTGTTAGCTAAGAAAGATACAATTCCCCACAAAATAAGCAGTCACTTTACAGGCTGATGTTCACATTACCATTGTTAATTCTTGTTCTAAATATTAAAATGTCAAATGTGTGAACAGAAACTTGTTTCAAAGAAATATATAACCAATTTTTGACTAGCGCTACCCATTTCCTAGCTATGCAGTTGTACTGGCACAAACCAAAGCAGAACCAGGCAGGCCATGGTCATGCATCCGAATCACCCTGAAATACAAAATGGCTAACCATACAAGACAGCCATCCCACCTAGTCGCCGTCCTGAAGGGTCCAGGGCTGTTCTGGCACACTGGTGTACTATCTAAGGACAGGGCATGGATGAAAGGATGCTGTAACAAACCACAATGGGATGGGATCCTCTCCCACAGGCCTGTATGTCATCTGCGTAGATGTACATAGTAGGCTAAGTTATCATATACATGTTAGGAAAAACTTGAAAATTTAAAAAGAACTAATATAGAAACTACTAACACCCAAAACCGCAAAGGTTGGCCCTAGAAAGATCAGGTAAAGACTCCTGAGTCCAGTATCACAGCTGTCCAGCGTTGAAAACAAGAACCCTCACAGGAGCTTATACATTATGGGCAGAATAAAAAACTTGTCACAAAAAAACAACAACAAAATAACCATAGGATATAAATAAAAACATGAATAAAATAAGTAAAGCTGCCTGGCTATAGCTCTAACACTAGTCTGAATGACTAGATATGTCTAAATCTAAATGCAGATGATTATATTGCAGTAATGCAGATTAGATTAGATTAGATTGCAGTAAATAATATGCTAGATACAAAATTAAGATCTTAATTTATTTTTTATATATTTTTAGTTGGTATTCTACGTTTCAAACAGGAGCTGAAATGTGCTCAAACTAGCTGATTCCATTCCTACACTCACTGCTTCAACATAAACCAAGTGCTTCGCGCCGGGTTTGTCTTGCTGCCCAACATCCCACAATGCACCGCACGGCTGGAATTACCAAACCATCTATACTAGGTGCATGTTGACATTGGCTTATTGATGTGGGCTACCTGCTAATTAAACAAGACAATATTGTAGTAGTCTGTACATGAGCCCCACTACCACGCGGTGGCGGCAGACACTATGCCACACACCTACGCAGTTACACTAAACTGCGCTAGGTGGCGGCACACTAGCCACCGGACATATCCCCGACTGGTCTGCCCTTTTCTGCGTGTGGCGAACACATCCCCCACCCACCTATAGAGGTGATGTGGGATCTGGCGAGTTAAGGGGCGGGTCAGTTGACTGTTGACGCAGCGGAGAGCAGAGAGGTTTTGTAATAAACCAGGTTGAAGCATACTGATACTAAATCTTGGCATTCTTCCGTGAGTGCGTGGCAGTGTGACAGACCGTGGGCCATCACAATATTTGATTTCCCAGAAATTGCAAATAGTAATTTAGGAAAGCCTATGTTACATTAAATTGTGGTGTAAGCTTGGGTGTAATTACCCATCACCAACCTTTAGAATGTACTCAAGGACCTCTCTTAAACATACCATATGCGAACAAATGATTTATGAAATTAAAAAGTGTAGCTACCTAACCTGGTGTAAAAATATACGGATTTTCGGTTAAGAATTATATATTGGCAGAGAGCATTATTATTCTTGGATGCCGGAGTGGGACTTAGGTTATGTAAACTAAAAGTAACTAAAATTAATAGAATCCCACTCCCATTGTACATGATACTGAGTGAGGTAAACTATATGTTATATATTATGAGTGGAGTTGATGGAAATGTACATGATGCTGGGTGGTGTAAACTATCTGTTATATATGATGTTTGGAGTTAATGAAAAGAGTTCCTTTGCAAGAAAAAGTACAGGATTATTGAAATGTTTCTCTATGTGTTCATAAAGAATACAATTGGAGGAAAAGAACGATTTTACTATATATGTCTATATACATATCTGTAACTGTATGCAACATCCTGTCCACCCAGGACCACCGACTGACCCACCTGCCTAATTTGCATCTGTATAGAGTGCACCACCTGCAGCTGGTTTGAGTCACAGCCCCCACTGGGGGTGGTCACCCACCCAGTCTGTAGGGAGTGTCTGATTGGCTGGCTGGGGAATGTCCGGTCACCTGACTCCGTTGGCCTATCCTGACCAGACACTAGTCTCAATTAAGTAATTATTCAAAATTCTGCTTCTGAGACACTGAAGAGACTCACTCTCATCCTGGCTCTTGAGTGTGACAGACCAACTTTTGAGCAGGACCCCAGACACTCTGTCTGATGCTATCCAAATTCCTCTATTCAAATTGAGTGTATCCACAGCCATAGGACTCCTGTCCCATGGGTTGTGGGCACTGTTTCAGTATACAGGCTAAAGTGACAATGAGACATAGTGTGGGCAGTATATGAGGAGTGCAGGTGCTAGGTCACATGTAAGGGGGATGACAGGAGTTGCTGCCAATAAAGCACAACTTATTCACTGTTCATCTTTGTGACTAGTTTTCCTTCCTCATTCCAGACATGGTTAAATTGATTAGGCTGATTGCATCACAGGTGAAATGAAGGGGGAGAGTTTTTTATTGCATAGGGTGCTCACAGCGGCAGAGCACACATGTTTTTATACTGGCACTAGGCATCACTAGGATAAGGCAAGGACTGGTTTGCTAAGTATCAGGATAATATGAGTGAGTAGGCTATCGGGTCATGGTGTCAGAGGCCTGGTATTTCAATAGGGCAGTGGAATAAAAGCTGTCACGTGTGCGAATTATCAGTATCCGGAAGTAACAATCAATTCATATTACAAACAAATAATTACGTATGACTTGTTTGGTACCTGTCCCGATATGAGTTTAGATGTTCCCAGGACGTAAAACCCCAACAAACACTGTCAGTGAGCCATTTATTTATTAAGTAGGGGACATTTGAAATCATGAACCATTGGTCCTCGTCATTCCATTTACCTCCCTTGCCATATCCTAGTAATGCCGAGCGCCAGTATAGGTAGGACAATGTATTGTAGTAGTCTGCACTGACCTCTCAGACAAGGAGCCGCATAGACAGGTAGGTGTGGGTACTGTGTTAATATCAGGGAGCCTAGGTGGTGTAATGTTTAGCACACTGGCCCAGAATGCAAAGAGATGTGGGTTCTAGTCCCTCTCTAGGCGCAATATTTCCCATTTTCATCACCCCCCACGACAGTATCAAGGATCCATAATCCATACATCAAAGGTGCACAATGAAGGTCAAGGTCATTTTGATAAATTCACTTCAGGCTTTATTTAATTCATCATTCAGTAACACATCCCTCCAAAGGAAACTTTCCTACGCATACTAATGCCCCGGTCACATACACCTTAGTGAACGTAGTTGAACGTAGGTGAACGTAGTGGAGGCTAACGTGCGTCAAACGTAGTGTCAGTATGTTAAACTGCGTTGAAATACGTTATGGTAGGCAAGTTTTTGTACAGATAAATACGTTACGGTATGGATAAATACGTTATGGTACGGATGCCAGTACGTTTAACTACGTTCAACTACGTTCAACTACGTTCAACTACGTTCAACTACGTTCAACTACTTTCAACTACATTCACGTACGTCCACTAACGGCTATGTGACCAGGGTTTCATCCAAGTATGCTAGAGTCCGCTAGAGCACGATAGAGCATGCTAGAGCTAGGCTAGAGCTCGCTAGAGCTAGCTATCAGTATCAAGGATGCAAATTCAGCCCCTAACGTAGAGCTCTTTGAACATTCCAAAGATTAAATCCGAACTCACGGCCCACCCAAGTTATTACCAAGGAGAAGTATGGATACCGGTATATCCAACTAGGTTCAACTATGTGTAAAAGCTAAGGCTCGAATATGTGGTTGTGTAGGCAACCTTGACCTTTGAGTGTGGTGATCCCTATCCCAGCAGAGGGGGTAGGCCCTGAATGAAATCACACCCAGACCTGCCAGCACCACTATGTCTATTTACATCCCACTCAGGCACCACCAACCCTAGATAAAAGATTCAACCTGTACTTCCAGTACAGGGGTGACGACCAGCCTTATATAAAAACGGTAAAAAAATCAGGCTAATGAACTGAGTCTTTATGAGAGCCTAATTTCACAATCTAAGAAGCAACATTTATTCTTTGTAGATGTCTTCATATTTACCCGCTACCTTTGAGTTGAAAAATATAATAAAATAGCTAGTTTAATACAATCTAAAATTGAAATCGACGGCATTCTATGACCGCCATCTTGGATTTTTGCATTCTCTCCCATGTCACCAAATCTGTGCCAATATATCTAACCATTTGATCATGGAACCACAGTTTCTACTTCATGTTCCATACTAAAGCTATTTTCGCCCGTATTTAGACTACATTGTCGTTCACCCCTGTACTGGAAGTACGGGGTGAATCTTTTATCTACACCAACCCATACATATATATATATGTATATATATAT